>CM038672.1:642610218-643810218 GCA_021605145.1 Aegilops bicornis
GATGATCGGGTCAGGTGGATTCCGGTACCTGTGTTGACCGGTCCCATAGAGCCACCGCAGCCAGCCTGCCCGGTCCCTACGTGACTGAAGCATCGGATCCGTCCTCATCTCGCTGCATGCCCCTCCTCTGCTGCTAATGCCACCGCCTGACACGGAGGCGCACGGCGGTCGGCCGGCTCCCCTGGTATCCTTGCCTCACCTCTGAGCGACTGCCTCCCATATGTGGCCGGCCTGGACAGGGATGTCGATCCCATCCCTGTGCCCCACCCTGCCTCGGATCCCCAGGGAGCTGGGGCCTGCCACGGCTTACCCCTTGTGCTCCGGATCACCTCTGCGCAGCAGAGACAGCCCGTTCCATCGCCCAACTGCTCCACTGGCACCATGGTAGATGCCTACCTCGCACCCAGCAGATGGGGGGTGAAGCCGTGGCCAGCGCTGACTGTTTTGACGCGTGCCACCAGGTGTTTCGCCGACCTGCCCGCGCTATGCAGCTCCCTCCTTCACCGTCCCAACAACTTTACCTCCTGCTTACCTGTGCCCCAGCATGTCATGCCAAGCTATCTTGACTCCATCCGCCCGACCGTGACGCCGCGTTACTGCCGTACCCCTTCTGCCAGGCTCCAAGCAGGGCGAGCTGTCGCTTTTCGCACTTCACGTCGCGTCGAAGCGGTCGGATCGCCATAGGAAACGACAAGTTCAAGCGCGTGCTCCTCCTCCGTCGCCTTGGGCCTCCTGGGCGAGGGATGAGCCAGTCTCCGCCGAGATCATGGAGAAGTACACACGTGGCTGTTATTCGAGGAGGCCGCTCGCCGGCGAGATTGTGCCACCAAAAGCATTCACAGACTTCTACGGTTGGCGCGTCCCATCGAGCCTGGTTCCAACAACATCGTCAGCGCCCCAAGCGCGGGTGATCGCGATCTGACCGCTCCCTCTGCTGCCCTCTTTTCACCAGCGCCCTCCCCCCCAAATCTTGACTTCCATGGATCTTCATGACCAAAATATTGTTTTTTGGAACGTTAGAGGCCTAAACTGCAGAGAGAAGCATTCTGCCGTGCGTTACGTCATCTTACAGTATCCCCGCCGATTGTTCGGCTCCTCTCGAAACTAAGCTAACTTCGGTCTCGGGCTTTGCTTTTAGCACATTGTGGAAACCCTAAGGGGCTTGGCTTTTGTAGATTTTCTATATTCCTCTTTTGTGGATGGCACCAGGAGGAGGCATGGTTCTTCGCTGGCGCCCGACCGTGTCACGCTTCTCTCTCCAACCTCTCGATTGGCTCTTATCACGTCTCGGCCGTGGTATCCGCCTCACCTCGAGGCACGCGGCTCCATGGGTCGATAACCGCGGCGTCTACAGCCCCAAGACGAAGCAGCACAAGCTCGTGTTCATCTCCGAAAGACTCCACGAGGACCTCTCCGAGACACCATGACCCGGGCGTTGGCTTTTGGGAGGCGCACTTTAACATGATTGCCTACGAGCTCTCACGATAAGAATAATAGGGCGCGATCAACGCGCGCATGATGAACAGGGATTCAGGCGTTTCATCTCCAGAGCCATGCCCCTCCGCGACATCTACATGCACGGCGAGGCGTGTATACATGGTCCAATGAGCAACGCTTTCAAAACCGCAACCCTTGTCCGCCCAGCGACGGGGATCATACGTGCACAACATCGTGGGAGTTTGACCACCACCTCTTGCACCTTCTCCGCTGCCTACTCCTCGGCCACTTCCGATCATTGCCCTTTAGTCGCCGGCTGCTCTCCGAGAGGTCTCGAGCAAGTGCAGATTCCACTTGGCGTTTTTGGGTTAAAGCGGAAGGCTTCATGCAAGCGTCGAGGGAGGCACAGTTCGGTCGATTCCCACGGGCGATGACCCATTCCGCGCATTTATGCTGCGTCTGGAGCCCACCTAGCAGACGCCTGCAAAAGCTAAGTGCTCGCTCCATGAGGCACATCTCCTCCCCAAATGATTGATCTACCGCCGCAGAACTGATCTACCGCTGGATATGGCTCAAGATTTCCGCCCACTATCTCCGGCCGAGGGTTAGCTCGCCCTTGTGAGCTTGAAACGCACTTACCTTGGCCTTGCTTCCCTCGAGAGGTATTCCATCATGCGGGGCCAGGCCCATTTCCAGTTGGCTCAGCATGAAGGCGACACCAACTTCGGCCCCTTTTCAAGATCCATGCGGCGCATAGGAACAAGAAGAGTCGAATTTCTAGCTCATGCGTGTGGAAGTAAAGCCATTTCAGATGAGGCCGACATGTCTAGGGCAGCGCACAAGCACTTCACCGCCATCCTCGGCTCTTCCACACCTCACAAACTCTGCACCATCAACACAGAGGCCATCGATGCGGGCACTTTGCTCTGCACGAGCTGGATAGGCCGTTTTACGAAGAAGAAATCTGGGAGGCCATCAAGAATTAAAATGCCCACCGATAGGGCACCGGGCCGGATGGGTTCAAGTCTGAGTTCCTTTCTTTGGGCCCATCATCAAGGGAGACATATGCATGGCCTTCGCAAGCTCTACAAGATGAACGGCCGTGGCTTCCACAAGCTGAACGAGGCCTTACTCTTGTTGCTGCCCAAGAGGCCAGATGCTTGGTCGCACTAACGGACTACCCGGCCTATTAGCCTGAACTTCACCTGCGGCAAGCTGTTCGCCAAGGTCCTCTCTCTACGGCTCGCGCCCCGTATGGGCAAAATTGTCTCCGTCAACCAGGGTGCCTTTATTGCTGGAAAGATGCGTCCCATGACAATTACCTCCTGGTTTAACAAACACATTTCGGTTGCTGCATAATCTCAAGGCTTCGCGAAGTCCTTCTCAAGCTGGATATCGCAAAAGGCCTTCGACACCGTATCATGGCCTTTTCTCCTTGAGGTCCTGGCGCACCTCGGCAGACGGCGTTGTTGTGAGTGGATCTCTATCCTCACATCCACAGCGTCTACCGCGTCCTCCCTCAACGGCAACTAAGGCCCACCACGTCGACCATGCACATGGCCTCGTAATCAGAGGCAAAGCGATCCCATATTGCCTATGCTCTTCGCGATCGTCATCGACACTCAGCGATCTCCTACAGACGCCCGTGTCTGCCGGCTTGCTCAGCGCCTCACCACACGTCACGCCGCGCCGAGCATATCCCTATTCGGCCGGCAACGATGTGGTCATATTCAGCCACCCGGACCCCCGGGTTGGCTACCATTCGAAGCTCCTGGGCGTCTTGGCGACGCCTCGGACTCCGCACTAACTTCTGAAGTGCTCGGCGACACCGATCCATTGTGCTCGGAGGTGTTGGCCACCAACACTGCCGACGCTTTCCTATGGTGTGACCACTTTTCCCAT
Organism: Aegilops bicornis; assembly: GCA_021605145.1. NCBI lineage: Eukaryota > Viridiplantae > Streptophyta > Magnoliopsida > Poales > Poaceae > Aegilops > Aegilops bicornis. The sequence continues at coordinate 642,613,558 of CM038672.1, forward strand.
CCCCTACCTCGGCCTACCTTTATCGATCCGCAAGACCCGATGCCTCGGCGCTCCTCCCGTTGATGGACCGATTGATCAAACAAATTACTGCACTTGAAGGCTACTCTACTCCCGCGAGCCAAGAGACTTGCTCTTGTCCGACGTGCTCACGGCCATGCCCGTGCACATCCTACCCATGTTCATCAACCTCCGATTCTCAAGAAGATCACCAGGGTGGTTCCACGACTTTCCGTGGCATGGGCGCAAGGGCGCCAAGGCCGATTGTTGCTGCTTGTCGGTGGCGAAGATCTCGGGCTGCTGGAGCTCGGAGGCCTTGCCGTCTTGCGATCTCCACCGCACTGGCATCACGCTTGCGGCTGGCTATGGTTGCAAGCCACCGGGATCGATCGCCCATGGAGTCACCTGCAGCTTCCCGAGACGAGGAGACCGTATAGTTCTTTCACGCTTCCCGGACTGGACCACAGGTGATGGCGGGCTTGCCGATTCCTGGTCCGATCATTGGCTCCATGGTCAGACCGTTGCGAGATCGCGCTGACACTTCTACTTCACATTCCGCGCGGGCGTCTGGCGCCAACAGATCAGTGCGTGATGGGATCATGGACCGGGCATGGATCCGCTGACATCCATGGCTCCCTCGGGACCGGCCGCCACGATCGAGTACTTTGGCCTATGGCGGCGTATTCAGCAGGTCCAACTCTCCGGCGTGCTGGCTAAGATCTCTTGGAAGTGGAGTCGAGCGGAAATATTCAGCTACCGCTTACAGAGCCCTATTCTCGGCTCCACCACCGCACCTAATTGGCGGCCCATTTGGAAGTGATGGGTACCATTTAACGCAAGTTCTTTCTCTGGTTAGTCTCCCTGGACCTCTACTGGACCCATGGAGCGAAGAGCGGGCCACGGGTTACCCTCCACGACCCCTATTGCAAGTTGTGTGGCCAGGAGTTCGAGACCATTGATCACCTGCTTGTTCAATCCGTCTTCTCGAAGATCACACGGCATGAGATTTTATCCTGGTGTAAGCCTCCGGTGCCTCTCAGCACCGACATCGTCCTTCTTCACGTGGTGGTCTGCCTCGCTGGCGCTTCTCAGCAAGCCTGCGGAAAGGCCTGAACTCCCCTATAGCCCTCACCGCTTGGAGCATCTGGAAGCATCAAAACGCCATTTCGACCTCCGACCATCTACCGGCGCCCATGCCCACATCATCAAGGAGGAAGCCCGGCTTTGGTCTAAAGCCGGTGCCCAAGGCTTAGCACTAATTATCCCTGTAACCTAGATGCGTTTGTACCGAGGCTGAGCAAACTTCAACATGCTCACACCACGCTCCTGGGGGCGCTTGATGCGTGCACGCCCCCTCGAGTGGTACCCTGTCGTTTCTCTTCACCTATCAATGAAATGATACGCAACAACGCGTATTCACGAAAAATCATTAAAAAAGATATGAAAGGGTATGAGAACTCTTTAGATCATGAATTAGTACAAAAAGATGCACCCAGCGCACTGTAAACTTTTTTTTTTAAAGGAGAGCAAGCCCTGGCCTCTGCATTGAGCCATGCACCCAGTCCTAGCGCACTATAAACTTATAAACTCAAAACTCAAATTTATTCGGCCCTTCAAGAAACATAAAGCGATAAATCCCTTGGTGAAAAGTAAGCTTGGTTACAACTTCCATAAATATTACCGCTTAGAATTAGTGGTTAGCTATCTTAAAAAACAATCCACAACTCAAAATAACTTCAATAAATGTTGATTCAGCTTCGTAAGCTTAGTCTTGCTCGATGTTTAGCAATGTGCGAATCCATTTATATTTCAAATTTTATTGATGGCACAGTAATCAAACCTAACGAGGTGGAAGCGTGGGAGTACTATACTTCTATGTTTTAGACAAGCCCACGTAAGATGAGAAAGAGAAAATGTTGCTCATTCAGGCTCGATGAATTGAAGACTTTTGCTCATTCAACCCGTGCTATGTGTGATCCCAATTCATGCAATTCTAGTGCTTGATCTTCCAGTGAAAACTGTGGCAGCCATGGGTGCGGCAAAATGGTGGCTAATGGTGGAAAGTGTGCACTTGCTAGGGAATTATCTTCCACTGAAAACTGCGGCGGCCATGGGTGCGGCAATTCGAGTACATTAGTAAAGATGGCGATAAGAGTTGGCACAGCCGTGGAAGGAACTCGAGATCAGGGTGTCGGATGAATCAATGACATTAGTCAAGACAGCGACAAGAGTTGGCATAGGTGACGGTCATGGTACGCTGTTTTGGGAGGATCGTTGGAATGATAGCCTGCGAATTGAGGAGCTAGCTCCACAGATGTATGCCATAATTCCATAGCAAGTGCGATCGGCAAGAATTTTTTGCATTGCTCCGACGAGTGGAGCTTGGGCAAGGGACATTGACCCCAATCTGGAATTGAGCACGTTGGCAGAATACTTGGTACTATGGCAAAGAATTGCCAACGTGCATCTACATACTAGAGTTGTCGATACTATTCGTTGGGCTTGGGAGCTGGATGGCGTTTTTCTTGGTCCAGTCTGCACACGCTGCCAAGTTTACAGGGCGGGAGGTGGTACACCACAGAGTTATCGTAGAAATTGAAGGCCCTATTACAGTGTCGGTTCTTTGCTTGGCTAGCAAGACGGAGTCCTAACGCGAAAAGGATGCATGCCGGTTAGGGCATCTCCAAACGCCAACCCGCAGAAGTCTTCGGGTATATATACTGTTTTATGTTCGAACATGGTCCATGGATACGATACCGTAGTAAGGCTATCCAATACTAATCACAAAGTATCCGGTTGGGAGGATAAAAGTAGGTGGGGACCCATGCATGTGATGGGCTATTTGTGGTGTGGTGTCCGGTTGGGAGGAGAAAGAGAAGGGGGACCATGCATGTGATAATGTGAAGAGAGAGAAAAGAGAGCAGGACCACACGGAGGGTTTTGGTTGGTCAAGTGGATGTCCGGACTCCACTATAGCTCCGCACATTTGTCTCCGATTTGCCAAAAAATGGACGTCTGAATAACTTTGCGGACTGATGACGGATCATGCGTTGGATTGTAAAAAGTGAACAGAAATATCCATTCAGACATATACTGGGTCTCCCTTGAAAATTCGCTTATGTGATCAACATGCTGAAACCATCCACAGCATCCTACTTGGTTGTGTATTTGAGAGAACTATGGTGACGGTTGTGTGCACCGCCTTGGGCAAGCAAAAGTTGGTACCGCCGGCGTATGAGATGCTATTACTAGGCACATGGGGTTAAGCAAGGATAGATAGGGGCACCTATAGAAGACATCCGCGCCATCATTATTATAGGTTTGTTTGAGTTGTGGAAACATTAGAACGCGATCTTCTTCTTTGAGGGTGCTACCCCATCGCCGAGATTTTTAGTGTAGAGGATTGAGAATGAGGGCCACGCCTGGAAGGATGCATGGTTATTGAGGGGGAGCTCTGGACCCCTTCTTTGGGGCGATGTTGATGTGCAGTGGCAGAGCTAGGCAAGCAAAGTTGGACAGGCAGTACAAAGGAAGGCCAACTATTTTAACCCACATGACCCAGTTTACTCTTAATCCTAAACTGTATTTGCTATATGATGGGCAGGCCATGGCCCATTTCCCCAACACATAGCTCCACCATTGTCGATGTGGATAGAGAGCGAGTAGTAGTTGTTAATTCTAAGCTCCCGTAGAGTCCTCAGGGTGTTTCAAATACATGTAACACACTGAGGTGGATTACTCTTTACCATCTCTTCTACACTATATAATATGCACGCTTGTGCGTGAGAAAAAAAAGAGAAAATGTCTTGTGCTCCACTACCTTTAGTGCATCATGGATACTATATCCATCAAAATTAGGTTATGGGAGAAGAGGTGGAATTATAGGTGGCCCATGGAGGCGGAACATATCCTATACTCCCAGCTATATTGTACTCCCGGGTCATCTGTATTATTTGGGATATTTAAAATTCACTAATAGTTGTAAAATAGATCCACAACACCAAACATTACTTTAGCCTATCATGTCATAAATTTGAAAACTAAACTAAACAATGATATAGCACGTGTTGTAAACTTACCCACATGACCAATTTTGTTCTCTCTCCACAGTCCATGCGCTTGGAATATGTGCTCCCATCAAAAGTAACACGTACACTAAAGCAACATTATTAGCCAATCAACATGCATTTCATCCCGCTGATTCAGTGATACTTTTAATTACCATAATCTTCCACTATACAACTTTTTAGAGAAATGATATTGACATTCGCAACACTGAGAACTTTCGTAAAGTTGAAGGACACTGGAGTAGATAGGAAGTAACAAGATAGTTTTTCAGTAATGAAATAGACCACACTTATGGCACATTTGCATATAGGATGCAACCCTATAAATTCATAGTACCGTGTGTGCTAGTTACAAAGAGTACTAAATAGATGGCAATCGTAGCTGAGCAAAGAAACAAAAACTAAGAAACAAAAGCGCTCATTGTTTGAATGATACTCACAAGTACCAAATTCATTGATTACAACTTTTCAAAGAGAATGCCATCCTGCATCAATGAGACAGAGATATCTTAAGGACACACAATGTAGGTAAGAGGTAACTGGAGTGTTTTCAGATATTGAAAAGATGACACTCCCATCCTTCACACACACAGATAAATGCATGTGTAGTTCTATAAGTTGCAGTGTGCATGCTAGTGCGGAAAACCTAGAGTAACTATCAAGGGCTTTTTGTTCTCGGTGATGCATGGTTTGAAATTAAAACAAACTTTCATGAACATTTTTTGAACTTTCATGAACTTAGCTAGATCATATTTGCTTTCTATATGCTCCCCAATTTTTATTTCTTTATATATTTTGGATCTAGTTTTCTAGGCTTGAGAGGCAACAGGGAATTAACACTAGCAATTCTTGATAAATCATCTGTTCTGCATAGTTAACCATGTTGTTTCCTTGTTCATGCTTGAACTTCCAAACAGTATGGTGGTGAATTGATTTATTACATAATTCTCGGAAGTAGAAGTAGAAGGAGCAGCAAAATGTCCTTGTGTTGAGATGAAGGGGGCCTTGAGAGTGCGTAGGTGCACGCAAGCTATACATTTATAAGGAGCAACAGAATATCCATCATTTCCTAGCCTATCTTTGGGACTAAGCCAGTTGTCTATGGGCAACTACTTTTAGGGGTGGCTGATGTACTTGCACGGCAAACAATTCTGTCAATGTCACCGTTAAATGTCTATGGGCAACTACTTTTGGGGTGGCTGATGTACTTGCACGGCAAACAATTCTGTCAATGTCACCGTTAAACAAAAGAGTTTTTGCCATACCCTTAAGGGATTATAGACCGTCCATTAGTTTATATCCAATAGATTAGGCTAACTGGTACTCCAATCTAATTAACATGGAGTATTGTTACAAAAGTTTCGAGTAGCTAGTTATGGGGTTAAGTCTATTTCTTGGAGGTGATCACCGGTGGCTGCCTGCTGGGCGACAGGCTCGATCGTTGGATCTCATGATCATCAGCATAAGCGATGGGGTTAGAGACAATGGAGCGGAATCGCGCACTACAAGGCACTTGATATCATTGTTTCTGTGTGCCCTCCACATCCACGGACGGCCAGTTACCTTCATATACCTCCATTCCAGTGTTCCAAACAAGCGGGCCAGTTTTTTGACTGGATTGGAATATCATCTAGACATACGACCATGTGAGAGTGGATAGACACATGCATCAACGACGACTGGGTAGTGGGGCTGGTTCCTGATCATGAACCATGAGATGATTGAATCGGAAGGAGCATCTGGGGCCCTAGTTCGACGAAAGGATTAGGGTGCTGCATATACCAGAATTACCCTTCTAGATAGCTAAAGGGAACAATCTAAACTAACCTACTAAATGAATTTTGTGATTTGGTCGGTACTCCATCTCCTATATGCTGTACAAGCGTACTATAAAAGCACACTTAAACAAAGGCATAGTGATAAATACACTTTTGTGGTATAATGAATGTAGTAAGACTGAAGTAGTTTAAGAAGTGAATCTATAAGATTTAAAATTCAGTGAGTGCGAAAAAAAATTAGATTTGCTGAAATCATTAGAGATGCAACTTTTTGTATGAAACCTGGAGCTAGAGAAACTATAAAAGCAGTGTTCCAATTTAAAATAGATTTCATATATTACTGTTTTTACTAGAAAAGCAGTATTGTTGCTCTAGGATAAAATGATGTTCTGGTGCCTGTGTTTATGTAGTTATGTCATCATTAGCAGACATCTGTTTCAGTTTCTAGCAAAGATAAAAAAAATCTTTGAAGCTCCATCTATGAATATAGCTAGAAGAATGCGGGCTCGAGCTTTTATTTGGGTAAGCTATTGACACACTAATATAGTCCAAATTTTCATATGTAAACTACTTGTTGCCTTACATTTGCTGAATGAAATAAATATAAGTTTATCCACTTTGTTCAAGATACTACCAGTTATATGGAAGCCTCAACCCTTAGCAGGATTAACTAGGATATATCTTGAACTCTGCAGCAACAGTACCGAGCAATCAAGGCCTGCCCACCACCTCAGTTGTTGATTCGAATTGATATTTCCAAGTACCAAAATCTTCGATTACAACATTTCAGTGAAATGAAACATTATCATTCATCAATGAGAACCAGCTTAAAGTTGCAAGTATGTAAAATGTATAAGTAGCAAGCAACCATTAAGATAGTGGCAACAATCACTCCGCCCACCTCTATGCGCACCAACACATGCAAGATGCAGCTCTATAAATTGCAGAGGTAGGCGCTAGTACATGAAACCTAGAGAAACTATCACCAGCTCTTTGTTTCCAGTGATGCATGGATTGGAATTTAGCTGAACATGATGAACGTTGCTAGATCATATTTGCCTCCTATGCTAGCTATGTCATCCCCTAATTTTAAGCTCCACAGTATGTTAGAGTTAACCAGCTATAGGTTTTATCGGAAAAAAGCAAGCTATAGGCTTGGGATGCAACAGGGGTCTAAGGTGCACAGTCCTGTTGACATATGCAACTGAACATCTTTTTGTGGCTTACTAATGAAGAATAAAGGGTAAATTGTACTGAATCATAGAATGTGTGAGTATGTGCACGTTAGTCACACTTCAGAAATGGTTGATAGTTCTAGGTCAAAAGGAGTGTCATTCTAGGACCAGAACTTACTGACATGGTTGTACCTGTACCTTTACAGAAGAGTTATTTTACAGCACATCAAAACAATACCAGCTGTCCATTCGCAGCCATTTGATGGACTAGATCCGCCAGTACTATTGGACGTGATCGGTAGTACTTTTGTTCTAAGGGTAAATTGGAACACACAGATACACCGAAGATCGGACGGGACTGTTGGCGCAGGTTCGATCGGCTGATCACTTTTCAGCGAAGATGCAACGAAGAAACTGATTGTAGGTAGTCCATCGATCCTCGCTGGCCGGTGTGCCGAGGAAATCCCCAGGTACAAAGCTAGACAAGCTAGCTGCCCAGATAGATCGATTATGTCCAGAACGCCAGATGCAATGCAGTACGTACATGAGAAGCTGGTTTCTTTCCGGCCATCACGCGTATGTATATGTAATTACATACGCCAACCGGCAACTGCTGCACACAAACAACGCGTGCACACAATATCGATTGAATCTCGCCGATGGGCGAGCCGATAGGACAGACGAACAACGGTGACAGCAGCACATGACCGCGGCCGATGAGCGAGCGCAGAGGGAGCTCGTGGCGGACAGATTGTACTGTATGAACGCTGATTACTGGCGACGGCAACGACGAGGGCCAGACGAAGGTGATCATGGCCTGGGATTCTACAAATCATCAAACAAAAACTGACAAAACCACCCTGCTAGTCAATAGCCGAGATGATTCAATACTACTCGGTCCTAGAAGTACTATGATGTACCGTGTAAGATCTCCGTTATTCGTTTATCATCATGGCGATGCCAAGGTGTACCTGCTCCTATATGTCGATGCCATGGTGTACTGAGCTCCTCCGTCAGCTCACCGCTCGTCTTCGCGATGAGTTTGCCCTCAAGGACTTGGGGCCCTTGCACTACTTCCTTGGGATTGAGATGGTCCGGCATTCCGATGGGTTCTTTCTCCCTCAGACATGATCTGCGCATGTTAGTTCCCTATTGCCTTCCAAGCCTAGCTAGCCAGCCCAAGCATATATATAGAGATGAAAATTATGCTCTGGCGTTATGCCAGCATCATCGAAATCTGCAAACCAAAGGCCCTTGCTAGCTGCTCTAGGTGTTTTCATACTAGGACATGGGCACTCTGAATTTATAGGGCTGCATCCTTCTATGCAACCGTGCATGCGGAGACTATCCTCCTTGATTGTGGGAAAACCATAGCTTACTTCCTACCACCTATCTCGTGTCCTTAAACTTTATGACAACTCTCTGTGTTGCATAATGTCAATATCATTTCTTCGAAAATTTATATGGTAAAAGATTTTGATAACTGGAAATATCACTTCGAAGAAGCCGGAGGCAATGCACATTGATTGGCTGATACTGTTGTTGTAATACGTGTTGCTTTTGACGCCAACACTTGCAAAACACGTGGACATAAGAAAATGCGGTCATGTAGGCGAGTTTACAGCAAGTGCTATACCATTGCCTGGAAAATAGTTGGCTCATAATATTGTTTGACGTCGCACCAAATTTGTATTGCCAAGTTGTGGTAATCCACAGTATTTGTGCAGGTCCCTCTAGGCCAGACCCGGCCGTTTCTGTGCCTGTGCTGCGGGATTGCGGCGCATGGCGTGGCGTGGGGGGCAGCTGGTGGCCGGCTGCCTCCTGCTGGGCAGCGGCCCTCGCTAGTTTACACCGGTTCGACAGTCTCCAGGTGGTTCGGGTTGCCGGCGGCGGGTGGCTTGGATCGGTCTTGAGGGGGTGGACGGTGTCCGGCAGAGGGCAGGTGCAGGGGGCAGACCTAGTCCGCGTTGGCTTTCCTTTGCGTTAGTGCTCTCCTGCCATGTTGGTTCGTTGCGGTGTCGAGTTGGTGCCCGCGGTACTGCTATGTTGTAGGTCGGATCGATGCCGGTGGTCATGAATGTCGTCGTGTGAGTTTGACTCGGCCAAGGTCTGGGACCAGTCTCGGGTCGAGCTCGGCGTTGATGCGTCGGCAGCTACTAGGCCGTGTCTCCCTCGATCCATAGGGATCGACTGGAGCAGGCGTGGGCGCCCCCTACTGTGGGCGCTCACCCAGGCCAGGCGGCTGATGTCGGGCTAGGAACTTCTGTTCTTCCCACCATGGTTGCGTGTTGTGATGTCGACGGTTGGTGGTGTCTCGGGACATGGATGCGGCGGCGGCCCGGAGAAGCGGTCCGTATGGTAGCTTTCGGCAGGTCCCATGGCGGTAGTGGTGGCTGCGCTTCTTGGTTGTCTGGATGACGAGGGGTGTAGCGGTGGGTGGCTCGGGCTCACTTTCTGTCCTTGGCAGTGGCGTTGTCCGGATCCGGATCTGGAGGCCGGTTCTCGCCGCGACTGGCCCTGGTGTCTCTTGGCGACACGGGTGAGCTGCGGCGAAAGCTATGTGCTTTGGTGCTGACGACGACGACATCTGCAGGTGTCGCTATATTCTTGAAGATGTCGTGGTTCTCCTCTCCGTGGCGAGTCTCCGGGTGAAAACCTTGTCCTTTTGGGCTCGGCAGCGACGGTGCTTGCTTTCCCCTCCGGAGGGCGTTGCCATGAAGGCTAGGTGTCCTAGGTCATGTCGTAGCTTTGTACTCTGTCTTCTGCCACTAGTTGTCCGACCACGTTGTCTTGTGCGAGTGTGTTGGCTCAGTATTTAAGGATCTGTTGTATCGGAGGGCTACTTCATTACATTGTATCATTCTGCTATGTAACTTTAGTGTTGTTGCTTTATTATAAAGCGGGGCGGAAGCCTATTTCGAGATCTTGAGGATTATTATAGACTATAAGTGTCTAAACTAATGTACATGCCCTTAGAACAAAATACTACCAATCACGTCCAGTAGTACTGGTAGATCTAGTCCATCAAATGGCTACGAATGGACAGCTGGTATTGTTTTGATGTATTGTAAAGAACTCAGAAAGAAATACTGTCGCCGCATTCTGGTTCCGCATGTTGCACAGATGGAGATTCACGCCAGAAGTTTACATTATGATACTTCGACAAAAATCAGTTTGCATAGAGACTAACATCTCGAAACTTATTTTAAGATGTGGCCTTTTCACAAGCTGAACAAAAGATCGTGGATTACGATAACTTGGCAATACAAATTTGGTGCATTGTCAAACAATATTATGGGACAAATATTTACCTGGCAATGGTATAGCACATGCTGTAAACTCGCCCACATGACCAGCCTTTCTTATGTACACGTGTGCAAGTGTTGCCGTCAAAAGCAACACGTATTGCAACAACAGTACTAGTCAACCAACATGCATTGCCTCACGGCTGGTTCGAAGTGATATTTCCGTTTGCAAAAATCTTTGACCATATAAACTTTCAGAGAAATGATATTGACATTATGCAACGCAAAGAGTTTGCCATAAAGTTTAAGGACACAAGATAGGTGGTAGGAAGTAAGCTATGGTTTTCCGAGAATCAAGGAGCATAGTATCTGCATCCATGGTTGCATAGGAGGATGCAGCCCAATAAATTCACAGTGCCTATGTGCTAGTACGAAAACACCTAGAGCAGCTAGCAAGGGCATTTGGTTTCCAGATTTGGGTGACGCTGGCACAATGCCATAGCCTCAATTTTCATCTCCACATTGCTAGGGCTTGCTAGCTAGGCTTGAAAGGCAGTAGGGAACTTACAACGTGCAAATCATGTCAGATCATCTGTTCCACACATTCAAACGTGCACTGTGTTGCCCTTGTGCCTCACTCAGAATTGAGATATCAGCATCAGAGGCGCGCGCAAAGGAGCGGAAGCTGAACCTGCAGTCTCACACAGTTGTGAGATAGGAAACGACGGACATAATCCAAAATGTGCTTTACTGTTTTCTCTCAACTAGCGTTGTGGCCCGTGCATCCCACTTAGCCAGTGCCATCCATTGAGGGATCTTGCGCCTTCCTTGAGAGTTATGTTGATTCCTTACTCATCATCAAGAAAGAACCGAGTGCAACTGCTGCTCCGGCCAGAATTCTTGCTGGGACGCGGCGGCAGCGATAATCGCGGAATGTGTGGACGTCTCTACCTTGACTGGGAAGGTCAACTTTAAGCATTGTTTTGGATAAGCAAATCAAACGGCGCATCTGCTAGCTAGTTTTAGCTTTTCTAATAAAGTTTCTTCTAGTTGGATTGCCGAGCCTCCAGATTGTCTGGTGAGCAAGCTCGTGAAGCGATGTATCTCTATTGATTAATCAATAAAGCTAACCATGATGACCTTCTCTAAAAAAATGACTGCAGACCCATATGAGGGAAGAAGCGTGGTGCACTACAATCATAACGCCAAACCGATTAAGGAGCAGACAAGTAACAACCGCTTGGTTTTAGCCCACCAAGTGACAGTTATGCAAAAGTTAAATGTAGATGGGTCCTATATGGAGAGGGATGGTTCGGCTGGTTCTGGAATGATATTTCGCGACTGTCATGGACAGGTGATTTTCGTTGCAACACGTGTCATGCTCAACTTCTTAGATCCCTTGGAGGCGGGGTTTGTTGCTTGCGAGGAAGGACTTCGACTGGCCCTTCAATGGACGAACTTGCTTTAGTACTGGAGACTGATACAGGAGCGGTAGAATATCTTATTCATGATGCTCCAAAAGACGTTCAAATATGGCCGCCGACCGGAAGAGATTTCTTTAGCTTTAATCGTAACCACAATAAAACTAGTCATCACCTCGCCTATGTGACACACTTTTTGTTGGATGGGGAACTTCATGAAGGATTTAGCTAATATGGTTGATGAAGATTGTAGTAGTATTGGTTTTATAATCAATGCATTTCTTTCGGCTACTACTATGGCGGTAAGCAAGCCAGAGAAACAATCTGCACCGGTGAGTTGCGTAATTCTTCACTGCTAGGAGGTCATCTGGATGTGGATTATGCAATATGTTCACTCGTCGTATGCCGTAGCATATATAGAGTACAAGGGCAAGGATATCTCAACCGTATCCGCTATACAAGGAAGGGATCGGGAGATATCCGTAGCCTAGGAAACAATAAAAGAAGATCCTAGCTGGTGACGTATCTCAACACCCCAGCGGTCGATCGTCGCTAGTGGCGCATAGACTGGATCGGAACTCCTCGAAGGTAGGCGTCGGTAACCCCTTGGTCATGACATCGGCAAACTGCTGGCGGTGGGAACCTGTAGCACACAGATGCGACCGAGAGCCACCAGCTCACGCATCGAAGTGAATGTCCAGCTCGATGTGCTTCATGCGCCCGATGATGAGCAGGGGTTGGCGGAGAGGTAAACAGTAGAAACGTTGTCACAATACACAACGGTGGCACGTGAAGCGTCATGATGAAACTACTGAAGAAGTTGCCGCAACGAGGAACACTCGGCAACGGCGTTGGCAACAGCCCGGTACTCTGCGTCAACACTGGAACGGGAGACCGTAGCCTGTCGTTTGACGACCGAGACGAGGATGACCCCAAGTAAATGCAGTAGCCGGAGGTGGAGCGATGAGTGTCCGGACAGCCAGCCCGGTCATCGGAGTCTGCAGCGACCATGTCGGTGGAGGAGGATGCTGTCAGGGTGAGCCCAAGGGACATAGTGCCGCGGATGTAGCGTAGAATCCGCTTCACCAGGTTCCAATGACTGTCATGGGGTGCATGCATGTGGAGACACACCTGCTGGACGGCCTACTGCAAATCCGGTCGTGTGAGGGTTAATATACTGAAGGGCGCCGATAATAAACCGGTAGAACGGGCCATCTGGTGCTGGAGAACCCTCAAGCGCTGAGAGCTTGTCGCCGTGTCAGCAGAGGAGTGGCAGCGGGCTTGCGATTAAGCATGCCGACGCAGCTCAAGAAGCTCATGGGCGTACTTACATTGATGAAGGAAAAGCAGCGTCGGGCGCCGAATGACCTCAATGCCGAGGAAGTAATGAAGCGGCCCCAAATCCTTCAAAGGCAAACTTCGGTCTTTGAGGCGAGCAGTGAGCTGGTCGAGGAGCTGCGAAGAGGCCGTGAAGATGATGTCGTCGACGTAGAGTAGGAGATAAGCAATCGCCGGTCCATGATGGTACACGAACATGGAGGCGTCGCAGCGAGTAGCTCGGAAGCCTAACTGCTGACGAAAGGTGGCGATGCGCTGGTACCAAGCTCTCGGCGCCTGCCCGATCCATAGAGGGACCGAGAGAGCAGGCACACATGATCAGGATGATCGGTGTCGACGAAGCCGGTGGGCTGCTGGCAATACACCAGTTCGGCGAGATGGCCATGCAGGAACGCGTTGGAGACGTCCAGCTGATGAACCGGCCAGGCACGAGACACCGCAAGCTGGAGGACGGTGCAGATCGTGCCCGGCTTGACGACCGGGCGAAGGTGTCGGTGAAGTCAACTCCGGCGCGTTGCGGAAACCGCGAACCACCCATCGAGCTTTATAACACTCAAAGGGTGCCGTCGGGGCCGGGTCTTGTGCCGAAAAACCCACTTCCGCTAATGATGTTGGCGTGGCGGGGCGTGGGATAAGCTGCCATGGCAGCGAACCAGATTAGGCCCGCGGAGAGCGGCCGAGCAGACGGCGAAACCGCGGCGATGGTGATGAGGATGTGGCGCGCAGGTACTCGTCCGATGGATAGCGTGTGCTTTGGGCGAAGAGCACCGGTCGTGAGTGCGTGGTGATGTGGGCGGCGGGGCGTCCTCATCGGGCGGTCAGGTGCTGCTGTGGAGGAGACCGAGGCCGCGGTGGCAATACCGCGGAGTGGTGGTCGTGGCGCGGGTGGCAGAACCCGGAGCAACCGCGGGCAAAGCTGCGGCAGGTAGCGGGCCCGAGGTGGCTGCGGTCGAAGCAGCGGGTGGCGAGGCGAGGCGACTGCGTCTGAGGCCGTGGGTGGCAGGCCAGGGCAGCTGCGGACGGGCCGCAGGTGGCCGGCGGAAGCCGGACGAGGGAGTCGAGGCACCCAAGACAGTAGCGTGAGCCCGAAGCGAAGAGGAGGCCGAGGTCGCGGAGTTGCCCGGTACCCAGACGTCCAAGCCACTCTGTGCGCCGAGTCGCCAAGCTCGGAGATAGTCAGGCCCGGGCAGCCACCGCGAGGGGCCGGCAGCGCGGCGGATGGCCCGTCGAGGAGAGGCGGGGTCGACGAAGTCGGTGCATCCGAGAGAGGTACCTGCTGAAACAGAAACACTTTTTTTTGTCAAAGTAAACATGCCTCGAAGTGATCACCCGATGAGATACGGGGTCATAGCACCCGTAGCCCTCTGTGTAGGAGGGGTACCCAAGAAAGATGCAAGCGAGAGACCGCGGAGCAAGCTTACGGGGGCGGTGGAGGCGGTGCTATGGTAGCAGAGGCAGCCAAAGATGCGAAGATCATTGTATGAGGGAGAAGTCCCATAGAGAAACTGATGCGGCGTATAGTTCTAGTGAACACGACATGGCCGGATGTTGACAAGAAGAGTCTCGGTGGCGAGAGCATCGGGCCAGAACCGAGGCGGCATGTTGGCATGGAATAAGAGGGTACGGACGCAATCGTTGAGAGTGCGGAGTACACGCTCTACCCGCCCGTTTTGCTACGAGGTGTAAGGACATGTTAGACGAAGAAAGTACCATGTGTGGTGTGGAGATGGCAGACAGCAAGACTATCGAACTCTTTCCCATTGTCCCTTTGGAACACAAGAATGGGTCGACCAAAGTGCGTAGAGACAAATGAGTAAAAAGATGTGACTGTTGAAAAAACATCCGATTTCTGCCGAAGGGGAAAAGTCCACATATGCTGCGTAAAATGCGTCTAAGATGACAAGATAATAAAGATAGCCAGAGTTGCTCGCAATGGGCGATGTCCAAACATCACAATGTATCAACTGAAAGCGGATAAGCCGCAATAGTGGAGTTGCTAAAGGGTAGCGCACGTGTTTGCCAACACGGCAAGCATGACAAGTATGGTCATCGACCTTATTACAAAGTGAAAGAAAAACTACGAAGAATGTGACGGAGCGAGACATGATTAGGGTGACCCAAATGAGTGAAAAGAAAAACTATGAAGAATGTGATGGAGCAAGGCATGATTAGGGTGACCCAAGCAGGCGTGCGAGAAGTCCACACCGGCGGAGAGAGGCGACAAAGGCGGCGTCGGTGGAGGATGATGGGTGGATCGGATAGAGGTCATCTGGGCTGTCACATCGGTGAAGAACCATCCTGGAACAGGCGCCCTTCACAAAAAAACCACAACCGTCAAATTCATTTTGTAATTGGATTTTCCACGAGTAAGGCAGATGACAGAGACAATATTTTTGGTTAGTTCAGGAGAAACTAAGATATGAGACATGTTAATAGGTGTACTAGAAGACGGAAAAGAAGTAGAACCAACATGTGTGATGGGAAGGGAAGAGCCATCGCCGAGAGTAATGTCTGAGTGGCGGTGTTGGCGGGAGAGAAAGAGGTTAAGTTACCCAGGTTGGAGGACATGTGCGGTAGCCACAGGTCCATAAACCAGTCGCCGCCACCGGTGTAGGTGTTTTGGGTGGGGGCCGACTGTAGTGCAGCTAGGAGAAATGGGTCCCAAGGAAGCGAGGCGGGTGCCGAGTTGTTGTAGCCGGCGCCGGGCTGCGGCAGCGCAAGGGCCGGCAGCGATGAGTAGGCCGGGTAGGCCCAGACTCTTTGGAGCGCCGCAAGGCCGCAGGTGGCTGCGGGGCGGCGTGGTAGGCCTGGTGCTGCGCTGGTCGAGGCCTAGGATGCCGGGAGGCGGTGGGGGCGGGGACCGACATAGAATATGCATGGGCGACGCCCGTCCAAGAATTGTGCCCGTAAGCCACGACGCCATGGCCTGTTCTTTGCTGCTTTGGACACGGGCGGCCAGCGAGATTAGCCGCCCGCTGGCCTGCACCCCCCCCTTGCCTTGGCGCCGCCCGCTCGTTGGAAACAGCAGGCGTCGGCGCCACCTGTTGAAATGCAGGAAGGGCGGCGGGACCGGCTGAGGGCAGCGGGAAGGTGCAGCTGCGGTTGGGGAGCAGCGCCCGCGCGAAGTGCGGCGGCGGCGGTGTGAGCCGCCAGCGCCCTCATCTTCTTCATCCTGCGTTCCTCCAAAGCGCAGGTAGGCGGCGTGACTTTGGGGAAGGTCGGGTTGGGGATGGCGTGAGGTTGGCAGCAGCGTGGGTGAACTCCTCGTTGAGACCGGGCGGCGAGGGTGCTGAGAGAAGGTCATTGGAGACATTCTCGCCCGATGTCATGGAGCTCGTCACGAAGGCGCGAGGCGCATGCAAAAGTCGTCCACGGAGGAACTATTTTGATGGCACCCAAAGAACTCCTGTTGAAGAAAGGCGAGCCGTTGTAGCCGATTGTCGGTGAAGAGGCTATTGAGCTTCGTCCAGACGGCGTGTGCATCATTGCCATCTTGCACCACCGTGTAGAACAAGTCTTTGGAGATGGTTAGGAAGAACCAGTGAATGATCGTCGCCTCGACCACCGGCCACTCGGCATCAAACGCCATGGTCAGCGGCGTCAGCGGTGCCGTCGATGTGCTCCTGGAGATGAAACTCACGAAAACGAGATGAAAGTAAGTCTTCCATGCATAGTAAGATGAGTCCTCCTTGGAGAGACGGATGTGCACCTGGCGAGGATGTCGACATTGCGGATGACTTGGCGGGGATGGGAGTAGGGCCGACGAAGGGATTGGAGGGTTGGGTGGGCGGACATGGAGGAGGAGGAGTTGTAGGAGGCGAGCGACATGGCGTGGGGTTAGGGTTGGTGGAGGTAGAGGGAGAGTGGGTGGCGGCTGCAAGGTAAGGCGGCGGCGGTGTGGGATCTTGGATGCAGGCGCCTGCAGCGGCAAGCGGCGGTGACAAGAGGGCGGCGGCGGTCAGGTGCAGCGGCCCAGCGGCAAGAGGCGGCCGGCTCAGGTCTTGGCGGCGGTGAAGCGTTAGGAAGAAAAGCAGCGGTATCTGATATCTTGTGGATTAAGCGATATGTTCATTGATCGTATGTCGTAGCATATATAGAGTACAAGAGCAAGGATATCTCAACACCGTATCCGCTATACAAGGAAGGGATCGAGAGATATCCGTAGACTAGGAAATAAGAAAAGAAGATCCTAACTGCCTAAGTACATGCGATCATGAGTATCTCAACACTGGACAAGATGCGAAAGCGGCTTCGAATGTAGAAGCAACAGTAAGGGGGTTTGTCACCGATCCTGCAAATTCTGTTATCCGGTACCTGCGACATTAAGTTAACAGTGGCTGAAGGGTACGCAAGCATTACAGCTCAGTGGTAGCAATGTTTGACAGTGTCAGGCTGCAATGGAAGATGTAGGTCCGCTGTAGAGAGCACGAAGGCGACACAGACATTTGTCTTGTAACGTGGGAAAAAAGTTCGCAAAGTGAACACCCAGAGTGTCATTGCCAATCCAAGATCAAGCCAAAACACAGTGGAGAGAACGTTGCCAATCTTTACACGCGTAATGGAGCGGAAGAAAGAAATATCAAAAGTAAGGAATTTCCAGACGTTTGTGTGAAGTTTATGCCTCCGATATGTTGAATTATAGATGAGCTTTGGGTCCATACAAATAATAATTCCTGGTTAATATCTGAGGCTCATATAGGGTGCATAACATTGATGAGAACTTTAGTATCATACTGCTACTGAAGAAGAGTTGAGGCCTCTTTATAAGGTCTTCTCTTCTTCATGATATCGGAGGTTGAGAAGAGGAGTGGTCACGCACGGTCCTCCTCCATCGTCCGACACGCTCGCCTCGCCCGCGCGTCGTGTTCCATGAACCAGCTTAGCTTAGACCCATGCCATGCGTGCGCTTTATTTTTGCTAGTCAGAGACAATTAATTTATCAAATATTAATTACGAGTTCTTAATGGAAGTGCCATTGCCCAAGATGTTGGACTGTGAGTTGTTTGCCGACTTGGTTGTGAGCCTAAGCCTAGGCACATGACTCCCACCTGATGGACTATATATCGGTGGTAGTGGCAACTTCAGCCGACATGCTCATTTCCTCCTTGCGGATAACCCTAGCTGTCATATACTATTCCACTTATTGTTGCTACTTCCGGCGATCCCATCCCGTCGACCACGTGCATGACCGTTTGGGAGAGCAGGCCTTCGGAACCCTGCCCTTTGCGATCCTACACTCGGAGAAGGGCGATAAGGTTTTAGGGAGGCGTCTCGGCACGATTGCTTCCTATTCGTCTGTGACTTTGTCCTTGTCCTATGCTTTGACTACTTCCACGACACCGCCGTCATGGTTGTCGGCACGCCGCCAAGAAGAATGTTGCAGAGGAATCCGCTGCCACCTCCGTGGCTTTAGCCTGGCCTATGAGAGGGCATTATCTGCTCATCACCTATTTACTCATTCATGTGTTATGTGTATTTACTGTGCTCATAGATGTTTTGGTTCATTGTTCGGTACATGCTCACATGTTTAGATATTGGTATGAGCTTCATACTGCTAGCATCATGATTTATTCGTGTATTAAATTAATCAAAAAATTCTAATATATCCACAAATCCAAAAACTTTATTTAAACAGGTACTTTTTGATTCAAGGCTTTGCTAAAACATCGAAACAGGGGCGGCACACATTTTAAACATTGGCATAGCAAGACTATCTTGTGGCTCACAACAATGAAGGTGTTCTTGGTCGCTAGTGGCACTCCCACTAGAACGATTGCTCCTGAAGAAAAGGCGTTTAGGGAGGAAACCACCATCTTTTTTTGGGAGCCATTCTGAGTGCAACCAGAGATAAGTTAGTTGACGTATGTCTGCATATACGGGTTGCCAAGAACTTGTGAGATGCGCTCGAAGTTAATTATGTTTGGTGTAACCAATGTTGGAAGGGAGTTGTATGCTACAGATCAGTTCCATAATTACATGATGGTTGATAGTCGCCCTGTATTGGACCAGGCTCATGAGGTACAGTGCATCACTAAGGAGCACGAACTCCTAAAGTGTGAGTTACCGGACACGTTTGTTGCGGGATGCATAATTGCTAAACTCCCCTTCTTTGAGGTACTTTGCTACTTCTCTCAAGTATTTGAGATGTAAATTCTCGGTTAAGGATGCCATTGGTTATCAGAGTGATAAGCAGAATTCGAGAGCAAATGACTCATACATGAAAGGGACAGAGGGATCTTCTACCGCAAATATGATGCAGAAGAATCTCCATAAGTTCAACGGAATGAACATGGTCCAGCAGAATACTACCTTCTTGGTAAGAAGAAAGACGAAAAGAAAGATGGTTTCTTCACTAATCATAGACGTATGGTACCATTTTTCCAGGAGATGCGTCCAAGAATGAAAGATCATTGTGGAACATATCAGAACTGAAGAACAACATGCTGACATATTATATACTATATACGTATAACTATATCTAGTGTAGGAATATTCAATGTCAAGAAAGAAATGATATCAGTATGAGGCACAATTATTCCATTTAGTCACGCTTCTTAGAAATCTCTTCTTAAAAGTATACTATGTATGCAGAATTATATCTAATGGTAACGTTTGTTTTCTATTACTGAGCACTAGCTAGTTTTACGCATGTTGCTTACTGAAACAATTACAATACTAGATAAAAAGAATATAAACAATGACTATGGGATATATACTTACATTATCTTTTAGAAAAAGACTACACACAACAGTTCAATCTTGGCTAGTAATATATAGAATAACAGAAGTGTGATGGACTATAACTTCATAACATATCGTCTAATATCCAAAATTTCTATAATATGGTCGGATGGAGGGCCGCCGTCAGCCTCCGTCCACATCCATCGCAGGCTACCATACGGTCGCCGAAAGTAGCCCACACGCCCACGGAGAAATGCATGCACCGCCCTTCCGACGCCTCCTGAGTTCGATGGACCAAGCCTAGTTGGCACCGCCACCACCAGAAGAGCATCACCACAACCATGCCACCACCTCCACCGGCCGTGCCCGCCATGGCAAAGGTGGCCACCTGCAGCCCGCACTGCCCGGAGAATGGATCTGCTGACCCAGCAGCTGCCAGGCACACACTACCACCGTGCCGCCATCATACATATGTGCGCCAACCGCGCCTCCACGTTGCCCAGCGGCAACACCATACCATGTCCCGGGGGTGCTGGCCCGCGCCAAACCCCACGCGTGAAGGCACCAAGAGGCCCCGCCACTGACGTCGCTGACCGGGCTTCGCCTGGCCGCGCCTTCTGAGGACGGCGAGGAAGGAGGAGGGGCAGCCCGGTGGTGGCGATCTAGGTCCCCCTCCCTGTCGCCACACGGAGGGGACACGAGAGGGGTGGGATTTCTTTTCCGTTGGATGTGGTGGCATTTAGTACCGGGCAGTCAACGCATGTTCTCCCATTGATCTAAATGACACTTCAAAAGAAAAATCTTTGATTGCGTATCTTTCACAAAGATGACATGTATGCCCAGTCATGCATCAATGAGATCTATATTAAAGTTCAAGGACTCAAGATAGGTAAGAAGTAACAAGAGGGTTGGGAGATAATGGAATAAGTCACTCTCCCAGCCTCTGCAGCAACTCTATAAATTACAGATTGTGCTAGTATCTGAACCAAGGATCGATGAACAATCGGAAAAACACGAGGAGAAGGAACACCTGCGGCGACGGACGCCCCCCGGCCGGCGAAGAACACCAGGGCCTTTTTCCTTCATTGTATTCAATTGGCTCAATGAACAAGACGCAATGCATTGGCTTATATAGCCCAGCACACACAGGGCCGGCAGCCACACTTGGCCACGCACGCACGTAGCATCCACTAACCAATCCTACATGCATGTCCATATCCAGCTGCATGCACGCACTAACCAACTAGCCTACTACTAGCTAACAATACGTAGCGCTCACGGACGCAACGCTCTTCCCGCGCATGCCTCCCTGGCGATCCGGTCTTCTCTCGATCGTGAGCCCGCCAGCTCGTCCGAACGACCCGGCCCAGGTTGCTTTGCTGCACACTACCTCGGTCGCCCTATGACTACATGCCTAGCCACAAACCGGCTCGAACTAGACTCACTTGATGGACACAGACGTGAGCACGAACTCACATGCCACCGCGACACACACACACACACACACACACACACACACACACACACACACACACACGCACGCACACACACAGACACACACACACACACCACGCACACACACACGGCCAAGAACCGAAGCCCGAACTCGCCCTAGAACCAGACACACACTGGTCACCATGACAAGTCGTGGTTTAAGCCCTAACAGAGCGAGCAGCAAGGTATTACATTTCCACTGATGCATAGTTCCGGATTAAACCAAACTTCATGAGATATATAGCTAGGTCATATTTCCTTTCCTGCTGGCAATGGGGACACCTTAAATTTTGCCCGTAAGAATAGTGATGCCTTAATTTTTATGTACATCGTATATGTTAGCAAGAACTAAGCATGCAAACATAGCTAGCTTGTCGGCTTCAAGGTCTCTTCACACGATTGAATTCTCAATGATGTGGTTAATTGTCGCTCAGAAAGGCACATCTTTGGAATAAAAAGTAGATGTCAAGACCTAGAAAGAGCACCATGTAGAAAAATACGGCGAGGACCCTGCTATTCACATTTCAAGGATGGGGATTCACGGCGTGTTGAGTTATTTTCTTCTCAGCCGGCGGCTGCGTGGATCTCATGGTCTCCCACATGCTCGACAGGGGTTGGTATGAACGGAAATTCTAACAGCCCTAACACCTGGCCATTGCAGCGCATCTGTCCTGCTCCTCCATGTCCTTGTCGTCCGCTCACCCGACGCCCAACTTGAAGTTTAGGGTCCATGCTTGTATGTGATCCATTTCTTTAGGATCTGATCCAGATTTGCGGGTTTTGATTTGGATGGCCCATTAATTTTAAGCTTTGTGTAGGAAGGTGCAGACTCTGATGGGGGTGATTAATTGCTCTAATAAATAGGCTATTCATCTTTCCGCAGGAGATTGTACATAGGTGTAGTTCTGCCTGATGCAAGTGCATGATCGATCTTGTTTGCGGTGAAAAAACTGCACACGCAGATGCAAATTTTGAACGGCTCATAGTCTTGCGATGGTGCCACCAGCAAATCAATTTGTAAAGGCCTTCCAAGACACTAGGAGTTGGAAGGTTGAGATGATGCAGTGGTCACGGCAATCATTGCATTTTTCAATTTCCACGTCTTTTGTAGTCCACTCTGTTATTCCTATACAGAAAAATAGTGGTCTCACAAAAATCAACGCCTCCAGGCGTGGTGGCGGCGAGTCTCGCGGCCTCTAGGCATCGTGGAGGTGCCGGCGGCGGCGAGTTCTTAGCCTGGTGGTGGCGGCGGCCGTGCACGGCAGTTGGATTCCTTCGAACAGATCTGGGTGAAAACTTGCTTTCGGCTATTGCCAAGGCCGGCGGTGGCGGCGCTATCTGCATCGTTCCCTTCTTGAAGGCATCACCGTGGAGAAGTTCAAGGCCACTCTCTGCTATCTCCGGGGAAAACCCTAGATCGGATGATCGGATGACAGCGCCGCTCTAGTGTCGTTCCCCCCTTTGGGGCGTCATTCTTGGAGGTACACACGTGATCAAGGGACCAACGGACGGATTCTTTGGTGGAGCGGTGCTTCATCTCACTCATTGATGTCGGCGGATCTCGGCGGCATGACGTTGTGGTGACTCGGCGTCCGATGTGCGGAGATGGACTCGCGCAGGAGGGTGACGTTGTCTGACGTCGTGGTGGCGTCGGCGGCAGCTAGACCGGGCAAGGTAGATCCAACAGTACAACTCTGAAGATGAATTGATAGAAGGTGGCTGCGGTGGCCTCATACCCGGCAGGTGTCCTAGTTGAGGAGCATGCCGGCCTGGTGGGTGCCCATACCCGGCAGGTGTCCTGGTTGGGACCTCAGGTCTTAGATGTTAGGTTTGGCTGCGAGGTCCATTTGGTATTAGGCCCAGACTATCAGCGCCCCTTCATCAACTGGATAGGAGTAGCGACAGATGTTGTTTGACGGTGGCTTTAGTCTTACTGTTGTATGACTCTGTAAGGTTTTATGTTAATAATTAATAAAATGGATGTATGCATCGTCCAGATGCAGAGGCCTAATATATAACAGCCTAAACCCTCAGCATGATACTAGGACAGAAGTAACATGATAATACACAAGTTGAAGAGGCTGAAAAAAAATAATACACATGGCAAAACTTGCAGAAACAGTACAAGCCAATTAACATATGTCATTCCCTTGATCGGAAATTAGACGTGCAACAACGGTACAAGTGCCAAATCTTTGATTGCATCCCTATTAAGGAAACTAGCTACTCCACGTATGTTGCAACGGTGGCAGCTGGCATACACATTTTAATGGTTTAACACTCTGATATATACCTTTAGAATACTCATGTACATTAGGCGGTATTATCGGTTCGATTTATCGTTAAATAATTCCTCCTCCTCCACCAACCAATCTCTCTTTCTCTAAAGAACAAAGATTGGATTAACCTTGACGAAATAAACCCAGTGTATAGAGGAATAGAGGATGGAACGGACATGTGTGTGTGGGTTGTGGCAGACTGCTTTTCCCTCGTTTTCTTGGTGTGATAAGCATGGTATGGATGAGGAAGAAAGTTGAGCAAAACAGGAACGTTATGTCTTTATTAGATAGCATAGACAATATATATGCCAGTCATGCATTAGTAAGAGCTATAGTAAAGTTCAAGAACACACGATAGGTAAAAAAGAAACTCGAGGGTTGTGAGATAATGGAATAGATCACTCTGCATCAGTGGCGATTTCATGTGTAAGCTGTGGGGTTAGCTGACCCCACAGCTTTTTGGATTGCAAGCCTATTTGTACTCATATTTATGCAAAAAATTAAGGCATTTTAAAGAGGTTAGTGCATTTGAACCCACAGCTTTTTAGTGCCGGGACAGCCGCTGCTCTGCATGCATGGTGTGGCGCTCTATAAATTACGGAGTGTGGGCTAGTATCTGAAAACCTAGAGCAACCACTAATGGTTTACATTTCCAGGGTTGCATAGCTTGGAACTACACCAAACTTCATGAGGTAGCTAGATCATATCCGCTTACCATGCTAGCAATGACAACGGCTTAATTTATATCTCCGCATATATGCTAGAGCAAGCTACCTAGGCTTGAGAGTCAATAGGGAACTAAGGTACGCTAAGATTCATCCATCGTCCATGATGCACACTCAACCACGCAAGGAAATCACCGTTCTGGAGTTTTCCAACCAACAATGTGGTTAATTGCCGCTAAAATGAAGGCGCATTTTTACAAGCAAAATATGGAGGCCAAAACCTAAGTTGAGCACCAGATGCAAGTGTATGCCATATCGCCGCCACAAAGATGCATGACTTTCACGGTGAAGGGATGAGGATTCATGGCTGGTGTTTACTTAGCGGCTTCAAGGAAGCTCCAGAGTGGTCCAGTTATCTTCATTCTATCTCCATGGAACTTGCTTTTCTCCCCTGATAGGTACCAGTTTTAGTAAGCGTGGGCACAAGGCATCTGCAAGAGGCTGCAGTTGATTCTTTGTGTTCCGTTATTTGGAATTTCCATCTAGCAAATATTTGAGCATCATCAGTGTAGAAAAACTTGGTTGTTGTCTATCAAATTTTAGGCATGAAGCGACACGTTTTTCTCTTTTCTTGAGAGGGTACCACCACATTGTCCCGTAAGAAAGACTTCTTTGGAATTATTCCCAAACTAATAGCACGCCATCAATCTCCACCCACATCCATCGGGGACTACCAACCATTCGCCGAAAGAAGCCCACATGACATGCCCACGGCGAAATGCCTGCACCACCCTTCCACTGATGTCCAAGCTCATCGGGCAAAGCCTAGCCGGCACCGCCGCCGTTAGAAGAGCACCACCGCTGCCACACAACCACCTCTACCGGCCTAAACCGCCATGGCAGAGGCGGTAGCCCGCAGTTGGCACTGCCCGATCAACAGATATACGTAAACCCACAGCCACCATCCGGGTCTCACACTACCACCGTGCCGCTCGTCATGGGCGAATAGCTCTATCGACATCTTTCGTGGGAATTGGAAGGAGTGAGACGTTGTTCAACGGAATGGCTGTGGTGTGACACTTTTGAGCGAGTAAATAGCCCAGACACGACATGGCCCTTAAGCTGAATTGATGCCCTCATTAGCTGTTATGGGCTGGACTCACAACTTATCCACGTAAGCGCGGGACCCAGCACTTGTCCAGTAAGCGCGGGACCCACCTCTTCGCCCGTGCCTGTCCGCCCGCCGTCGGGACCCACCTCTTCACCCCTTCGCCCGTGCCCGTCCGCCCGCCGCCGCCGCCCATTGCTTCCCCTTTCCCCATTCTTCCTCTTCTCCGGCGACCTGTCCAGATGTCCACCTCCTCCGCCACACACTCAAAATGGCGTCAGTATGGTCCAATGCCGCTCACAAGGTGCCCGTAATGCCCACGCCCAGAGCCTCTGAAACGGTGGGTCAGTAGGACTGATGGGACTGGAAATCTTGGGCGGGAATTTGTGAAGTGCTTGAGCAAATCAATGGCAGGAAGGGATGGCAAGGTTAGATCTCAGTTCTTAGCCCGTACTTTCACTGCCGTTTGCTCTGATTTCTCCATATTTTGTTTTTCCCTCGAATTTTGAATTTAGGGTTCATGTTGTTGTTTTCAGATCCTGAAGAAATGCACACATTTTGAGTGGATGGATGATTATGTTGAGAGGATTCAGTTCGAGTTCTACGTTGATTCGAGCGGGGCCGCAACCTGGGAGCTCAATTTGGGCGGGGTGCCGCAGATTGAGGGCTCGGACAGAGGGGCGGGCAGAGTCATGACGATGGCGAGCTATGCGTGCAATGCTACCCATGCTGAACCACACTTGGAGTCTCAACTGACCGAGGAACCGAAGAAGATGAAGAAAAATCAAACGGAGATGATCAATTTGTAGAAACAAGGAAATATCATGGCAGGGGGGTTTTATTGTTGTATCATTGCTCTGTTTATGTTTTACTTGCTATTCATCCGCCATTAGAGGGGGCATTTAGGTCTGTCAGGGCATAGGATGCGATATGTGCGCCATGCCAAGTTCTTGTAACTGAATCCAAGCAGAAATATTCAGTGCCCATGCTTTGTTCTTGTTCTTCAGTTTTTTTTATCATAACATCCCTCGTTTACATAGTGATGAAGAATAAAGTCAGGGACATTATTGGATTCCCAAGATTCAGGCTTATTAATTCTAAAACAAAGTTTTGCCAAGCAATCTGCTACTATATTTGCTTCTTTGCTGCAGTGGACAAAATCAATACTAGCAAACTCCATGGCCATGATAGAACACTCTACAATGATTGGAACATCAGTTCCCATATAGGCATTTGGATCAGGTTTTTCTCCAACGCCAACATACTATCCGACTCGATGATGAGTTCAGTGCAACCCAATTTTTCTGCAAGGATCAGACCACTTTGGATAGCCATAACTTCAGTTAACAGAGTGCACAACCCCCAAATTCAGAAAAAACAAATCTTGCTGCCAAAAAGATGTTGGGCCGTGAGAAAATAAGCAGGCCCAAATTGAGACAAGCCCCACCCGCATAGGGGCACCAGCCCCGTTTTATAGCATAGAGGCACCCATGTTTATAAAAAATGCTTCGACTAAAACCTCAAAATATGGGCCTAGATACATGCATGCACACATGCAGCACACCAAGATATGTTTTTTTTGCACAAAAATTGGGTACCCATACACTTGCATGTCCATAGTGGAATCTACCCCATTTTATTAGTAACACATACATCAACTAGATAGAACATCAAGCACGATATATATCAACTGACCAATATCAACTAGATAGAACACATCACAATATAGTAGCATAATTAGTAGCATTGCATGAGATAGATAGATAGTAGCATAAACGGGTCCCAAGCACGACATACATAGTACCATTACAACTTATATAGAAAGTTCATAGTTCAACCCAACACGAAAATAATAAAACGACACCCTAGATAAGATAAAACACCACCGGTTTGCTTGCTTGCTCCAAGGACAACTCCTCCATGGCCAACTCCTCTCCTCCATGGCCAACTTCTCTCCTCCATGGCCAACTCCTTCACTCGTCATCGTCGGTGGGGTACGGGAGGGTGTGCACGCGCTCATCGGCGGGGAAGGCGATGTCGAAGTCGGTGAAGAATTTGTACATGGTGAATGCAATGAACTCGCATCCACACCAAAAAACACGGTCGAGGAGGTAGTAGGCGTCGAAGGGGTTGGTGAACCTCACGATGATCCCGATAGCATGGCCATTGTTACTGACCTCTTCGACTCGAAACATGACCGGAGAGCCCCTCGGGAGTTGGCGGTAGCCGGAGGAGAGGAAGAACTCGGTCAGCCCCCTTGCCCCCCTCCACCTCGAGATCACCCACACCCGTAGGGTGTTCTCCACCCGGACTCCGGCAGGGTAGAGCCTCTCGGGGAAGGTGGGCGGCACACGGTAGGTAGCCCCGGTGAACTGCATGGTGACTTGATCGGGTTTGATTTGTGGAGAAGAAGGAAGAAGGAGGGCAAATGGGAGAGGGGAGGATGGGGTATGGATGAGGAGGGAGAGGAAGATGATAGGTGTGGTATAAATAGCCCAAGTGCGATGTGGTTTTTGATTTCTTGGAGTGGTTTCACCGGGTGGAATTAATGAGCCCATCGAAGTGTGTACACGTGCGTGGGAAACCAAGGCTGCCATCAAACGCTGGATCAATAGCCAGGATGCGACGCGTCTGTGCCGGTGATCGGGTCAAGGGGTCACGCCTGCCCGTTCTTCTATCCCGTGCATCAATTGCCATGCTGCGACGTCCCGCACGCGTCTGTGCCGTCGTGGGTCAAGGGGACATGCCTGCCCCGTTTTCTTGCGTGTGCCGCCCGTGCATGCATGCATGGCAATGTAGCCTGCTGGCTAGGGCCTGGCTAGAGGAGGCAATGTTCGATCCAAAGGTCTAACGTGTGGGCTTCTTTTACCAGAGCCCAACGGCTAGCCCACTTGCCGCAGCGTAAAAAACAAACGACTACTGCATGGCACTGCATCCTCTAAAAACCACTACAGCAAATCAGAGCATAGACCGTGGATCGCTGACGTGGCACTGCATACTGATCCACACCGTTGAACGCGCAGTGATCCAACGATCCAGAGAAGATGGGGGGGTTATCTAGCGTTGTCGAATGCAGCCAGTCATAGAGCATCACGTGGATCAGTGACGTGGCCCTAGCGTCTGATCCAGACCATTCACTAACAAAGATCTAGCGGCTCGGAAGGATGCGGGGTTTCATATGGGGTTATGAGGGGTTTTGAGAGGGTTTTGAGGGCTCGGGTTGAGCATAACTAATTCAAAAAAATCATAAAAATATGAAACTTTCACCCATCATCATATTATGTGAGTGAGTTGCTGGGAAAAATAAGAAACTTGGTCTATGGGTATTTTCATGAAAAACCCTTCACAAAACATAGCTATCATGAATGAGGTTGCATAGGATTCAAGCTAGGGTTGAGCATAACTAATTCAAAAAAAATTATAAAAATATGAAACTTTCACCCGTCATCATATTATGTGAGTGAGTTGCTGGGAAAAATAAGAAACTTGGTCTATGGGTATTTTCATGAAAAACCCTTCACACAACATAGCTATCATGAACGAGGTTGCATGTGATTCAAGCTAGGGTTTAGGGCTAAGCTTGTCATAGTTTATCCAAATGATCCTATATTTGTCATGGACCCTATATTTGCACACTAGATGCCAAGTTTTGATTTTTGGACCATTTATAAAAGGTCGAATTTTTTTGCTTAGGAATTGGGTGTTTAGCCTAGCTTCAGAGCTCATTGAGGCAAGTTTTTCACATCAACAATAAGTGCTCGGATTGATCGCTTAACATGCATATGACTACTATTAAAGCATAGTACCATCAATACCACATACTAAACAAATTTGAATTTGAATTTTGAGTCAAACTTAAATCTTGGGTCAAATTTGAAATTCGGCCAGAATATAAATAGCATTACACAAATACCAGTTTACACAAATTGAGGCAAATTTGTTATTCTACAACACACATGACCATTACACAAGTTTGACAAATGAAGTTTTCACTTCTTCTTCATAGCACTCGATTTCTTCTTCTTGGTACCACTTTTTGTTCGTATGACACCTAGTTCACTCAAGCAGCTTGATTTTCATAACTGGACTAGCTAGGACAGCTGGAGTTGGCACCACAACATCTACATGAGGCTCAGTTTGCACAACAACAACTCCAATAGCTTAAATTGGTAATGCAACTTGCAATATAGGCTCAGTTTGCATCACATCTGCTGCAACAACTTCAGTTAGCAGAACATCTTCAGTTTCAGTTTCAGTTTGTAGAACATCTGCCACAACAGCTTCAGTTTGCACCACATTCTGCACCACATCATCATCAAAATATTTGTCATGATGCATCACAAGATCATCCAACTCTTGCTGATTTTGCACCGCAACATCATCCAATTCTTGCTCATTTTGCATCACAACATCATCCAACTCTTGCTCATTTTGCACCGCAGCATCATCCAACTCTGGT
Organism: Aegilops bicornis; assembly: GCA_021605145.1. Taxonomy (NCBI): domain Eukaryota; kingdom Viridiplantae; phylum Streptophyta; class Magnoliopsida; order Poales; family Poaceae; genus Aegilops; species Aegilops bicornis. The sequence continues at coordinate 642,643,265 of CM038672.1, forward strand.
TCATCACCATAACTTCTCTTTTTTCTACAGCCATTGATTCTTGCCTTTTTTATTGCCCAATAATCTTCAACAACAAGGGGTTGACCTCCATGCTTCCTCCTAGAAAACAAAGCTTGTAATTTGGCTAATAATTAAATACAACAACCAAATTAAAAAACACAAACGTAAACATACTTTGGCCTTTCAGAGTGTAACAACATTTTGGAGATCCTTTTTGGTGCCCAAGTTCACTGGCACAACTTGCATCTATTTTTGTTACCTTTTTGGGACCTTTTTGGCTTTGCATCCTTCTTCCCCTTCCCCTTTTTACTACTCCCACCTTTCTCAAACCATGCCTTGAATCTACTCTCTTTAGGTCTGCCAGCTTTTCTTTTTGTTAGGGGAGGACACATGGAAAATTCAATTTCCACTTCAGGCCACTGAGACTGATCTGTAAGTGCTGGAATTGGAGTTGCATATGCAGTCTTGAATCTTGCCACTGTGTAGTACATGTAAGTATGGGTGCATGTTTATCTTGGGTTGGGAGGCCAAGAAAAGTATGGCATGGTCACAAGGTTTCCCGGTGTGTTGCCACTCGAGGAAAGTGCATTCATGCAACTCAGTGTTAACAACATGCCTCCTTCTAGTCTTGGTATCTCTAACTTCAGCATCCCACAATGAAGATTTTTCAACAGACAAATGTGTAAGATTCCTGCTCCTGTTCACCACCTGTTGTACCACTACAGGAAGCTTATCCCCTTGCAGACAATCACCAATCCTTCTTCTCAACTCCCACATGCGCATGATCATGATCCTGATCTGGTCAACCATGTCATGCACAGGCAAGTTCTTTAACTGCTTTATCTTGTTGTTAAAACTTTCTGCCAAGTTATTGTTGATATGATCACACTTGATGGCACTGTTAAATCCTGACCTGTACCACAATAGAGAATGATAGGTGTTCAACCATGGACCAAACTCACTGCATGCTGCTTTTATCTTATCAAGATTATATGAATGTGTTTGTTTGGTGTAAGATCTTGCTGCTGGCCACATTCTCCCAAATTCTTCCCCTCTGAATTTTTTGATCAAATTCATCCACATATGGCCAAAGTACTCCCTCTGCTCACAATGAGGAAAAACATTCTTCACTGCATTTTCTAGCCCTTTACATGCATCTTTTCAACTGCATCATGAACCATGTCCATGAAACCTCTGCCATTGTTGAAACAAACCAATAGCAACCGAACATCTAGTTGTGTCCATCTAAAGCATTGCATGCTTCCAGTTGACCATTCCATTTGCCTGTCAAAAAGATGAGTCTATGCTCAAATATGGACGGCACCCTGCTTTGAAGCCATCTATGCAAGGCTTTAAAGCCATAAAGAACTTAGAGAAAAGAACTCTACCATCCTCTGTTACCTCAGTATCTATCTCCACAACACTGCTAGGTGACCTCTTTTCTGAAGGAAATATGCCCTAGAGGCAATAATAAAGTTATTATTTATTTCCTTATATCATGATAAATGTTTATTATTCATGCTAGTATTAAGTCTCCGGACATTGGCGGTGTAATTCAAGTTTCCAAACCTGACACGGTGGCGAGGGCATAGCTCTCGATCTGCTCCGGATGGCTGCGAGTTGGCCCTTGATCTTGGCCGCTGAATACGAAGATCTGTCGAGGATGAAAACCTCACCTGGACCGCATCGTTATCGATGATCGGAGGAGCCATCCAGCTTCTGGCGGCAACGAGTGGAACTCTCAATGAAAGCACCAATGTCGGTGTCAAAACCGCGGATCTCGAGTAGGGGGTCCCGAACTGTCCGTCTAAAGGCGGATGGTAACAGGAGGCGGGGACACGATGTTTACCTGTGTTCGGGCCCTCTCGATGGAGGTAATACCCTACTTCCTGCTTGATTGATCTTGATGATATGAGTAGTACAAGAGTTGATCCACCACGAGATCATAGAGGCTAAACCCTAGAAGCTAGCCTATGGTATGATTGTTGTTGGTCCTACGGACTAAACCCTCCGGTTTATATAGACACCAGAGGGGGCTAGGGTTACACACAGTTGGTTACAATGGAAGGAGATCTACATATCCCTATCACCAAGCTTGCCTTCCACGCCAAGGAGAGTCCCATCCGGACACGAGACGAAGTCTTCAATCTTGTATCTTCATAGTCCAACAGTCCAGCCAAAGGATATATTTCGGCTGTCCGGATACCCCCTAATCCAGGACTCCCTCAAGCACCTTCCCGGACGCATCCACCTGGAGCTCCGACTTCATAGAGGAGTCGGCAGTAGCGTAGTTGTCTGCTATGATCAGCAGTTTGTCAAGTGTAGCCAGCTCGTCGCAGAGGACTCGGTGCTTAAGTAAGGTGCCTTCTCGGCACCCGACGGTGAAGTATTCTATGGCTTGCACCTCGTGCACCCCTTCGCAAGAGTTGTGTAGTTCGGCCCATCGCGTCAAGTAGTCGCGAGTGGATTCGGTGGGGCCTTGAAACGCACAAAGAGAGGTGGCGAGGCTTGGGCGGCTGCTTATAGGTGCTAGTGAAGTTGCGGATGAAGACTTCAGTGAAATCTACCCAGCTGTTGACGTTGTAGGGCTTGAGGCTGTTCAGCCAAGTCCGGGTGGTGCCCTGAAGCATGAGGGGCACGTACTTCATGGCAACGCGCTTGTTGCCGTTTGCTATGTTGACTGCCGTTGAGTAGTTGACCAGCCAATCTTCCGTCTTCACAGAGCCATTGTACTTGGGCGTATCTCGTGGGAGCGAGAACCCTTTGGGAAAGGGCTCGTCGTGAATGCGGGGGCCAAAACAAGGCGGACCGATCGCGTCGTTTTCTTCTAGCGCCAGGGATCGAGCCAGGCGGTCGATCCGATGGCGGGCATCATTCTCTTCGACTCCTTCATGGCGGCCCAGCCGGCCACTGAGAGTCAGATGCTCAACAGGCGGCGGGGAGACGCGCCTCTCCCTGCGAGGAGGAGGAGGAGGCGGACAATCGTCCCGCCGTTCCACTGCTCGTGGGCGGCCATATTGGTCGCGCTCGATGGTGATGCGCGTGCGGCTGCAGCTAGCAGCCGGCTCTTTGTCTCTTCGGTCGCGGGCACCGCCTGCTGCCTCCGTCCGGGAGGTTGCGCCTTGCTCTCTGCGGGGGAGGGGGAAGATTCTCAGCATGCGCGCGGGGCTCTTCTTCACGGAGGCCGGCTTCTTGTTGCGCGGTGGCCGCGCAATTGAGCTGCTGAACACGCTCTGTCATGTAGTGACGCTCCTCGCCCTCCGGGTTGTCCAGCTCTTCTGCTGCTGCCTAGGCAGCGTGCAGGTTCTCCATGGGCGTGGCGCAGACTGGGCGGTCGGCCCCCAACATGCTGGCGATGGCCGTGGCGCGTTGTCAAACAGTGCCCACGCGGCTGGGCCCGCCAGCAGCCTGCGTACCGCAGATGGCGCGGTCGATCTCGCTCTGGTAAGCCTCGGTGAGGCGTCTTATGGAGGCCAACTTCTTGGCGCTCTCGACGAGTGAGACGCGGCAGGCTTCTAGCGTCTTGGCATTGGCGTCTGCCGCCACGGACACGGACAGGTCCCACATTGCCGCCTGAAGTGGGTCGTGGGCGGCTTCATCGGAGGCTCCATCGTGACTGATGACCAACACCTCCATGACGGTGCTGGTGCCAGCGTCGCTGGTCGTAGGAGGGAGCGGGTCGTTGATGACCACCACGTTGGTGGGGAAGGCGTCGAGGGATGCCGTGTCAGAGTCGACAAGCATCGGGTCGGTGGAGCCGATTGACTCTAGGTCGGAGGCTGGCTCGTTGGCGATGTCGAGCTTGCCAAGGAGGTCGACGAGGCAGCTCTCCGAGCTGGCTGCACCCGCGCCGGGCGCGGGCTTGTTGGAGAGGCGAATCTCGCCGATGAAATTAGCGAGGCAGCTCGCCGCGCAGGCGACCTCCGCGCCGTGCAGCGCGTCGGCGCAAATGCCATCGGGCGTGCCAGGCTGGCTGCGCTCGCCAGGAAGGAACAGGGTTCCCGTCCAGAACAGATCTCCGGACGACGGTGCACCTAGCCCCATGGTGGGCACCAAAATGTCGGGGGTGTCGTGTGACATATGCCAAAGGATGGCTTATCATGGTGGGGGAGAGTAATACGTCGCCGGTGCCTGAAAACGGGATAAGGCGTAGACATGTACGTCGACGCATCTTACCCAGGTTCGGGGCTCTCCTAGGAGATAACACCCCTAGTCCTGCTCTGCGGGGTCTCCGCATGATCACTATCTCAACAAGTGGCTACAAGCTTGCTCCTTGAGCTGTTTGGCTAGAGGAGGAAGAAGGGCAAGGCTAGCTCTACTCCTCTCTCTCTATGTGTGTGTGTGTTATCTAAGAAGTTGAACCCTTTGCATGGGTGCCCTGGGGGTTTATATAGGCCTACCCCCTAGGGGTACAATGGTAATATAGCCGGGTGTAGGATCCAGCTGTCAGTGTCTGCGGTCGCTTTATTCTCCGCCGGCTGCTGGGGCCCGCTGCCTGGTGGGTCCCGCCGGCTGTCTTGTACTTGGCCGACAGGCCGCGCCCGCCGCTGGCGTGTCTTGCCGGATGCTTAGTACTGTGGCAGTACCGATGATGATGTGTGCTTTATCAGGGAAGGCGTGGCTACAGTCCCGCCGCCTGGCGGTCGATCACTGTAGCCACTCCCCATCTCTTATGATTAATGGCGCACAGACTTTGAGGGAGGGGAGGGCTGCCTGGTGAGGAGTCGGCCTCCCCCTGAGCCGACTGGCCAGGGCTCGTCACCTTCTGGCTTCTCACGGACAGGTAGGGCCTGCCGCCTGCGGGCCGTACCGACAACCCATCGTGGGAGCATGGTCTCCTCTGCCATGGGTGATGTCATGGGCTGCGTGGCAACAGTGTTGCGTCGGGTGAGGGATGTCCTCCCAGTATGTTGCACTGTGGCCACACTCTGCCTTGATACGGGGCTGGCAGGCTGCACTGTAGCCACGCCCTGTCTCGTCGTGGTTATGTGGGTGCTAACTTTGAGGGCACGAGGGGCCGCCTACTAGGAGTCGGCCCTCCTCATGGCCGCCCTCTGGGTTCTGCCGCCTTCTCGCAGCCGACCGTTCGCACTAGCCAGCCCAAAGAAGGCGGCTCTTCGTCTTGGAAGGTTGAGGGGCGCAGCTGGCCCCGATGTCTTGAAATACCATGGAGAGCAGATAAGGCTACCCGTGGTCATTTACTCCGACAGACCCCCTTCTTTAAATTAGGTCTGGCAGATGCAGGATGAACTCCTACCACATGATTGCATAAAAGCAATTCAAGAGGAATTGGCAGGATTCTTTCTGGACCACGTCCTCAATAAAGCCGGAGAATACCATGTGGAAATTGAGATAGACATGAGATGTTAGGGATTGTAAGAGATCTTATATTGTATATATGTACCTAGTAGCGTCGGATATACGAAAACTTGTTGTTCGACCAATCTCTCGGAGAAAGAGAGGTCACTCCTCTTTGTATATGTTCATGACGATCTTGTAATTAATGGTTTCTTCATTTGCTTACTAGCTAGCGTGTCGAGTTCTCTCTATACGTATAGTAGCTAGCGTTGATCAAGCACAGAGATAAGAGAGGACACTTCTCTATTAGCTAGCTAACACCCTAAATTAACCCCCCAAAACCCCCTAAACCCACCCCCTTTCAAAAAGAAAACAAAAACCTCAGCTCCTGCCAGCTGCTGGGTCCTCCTGTCTGGGCGCCCCGCAGCCGCCACGTGGAGCCCCTTCTGTCCCGGTTCGTAAGCGAACTGGGACTAAAGGGTTTGGACTTTAGTCCCGACCTTTTTGTCCCGGTTCCAGAACCGGGACTAAGCCCTCTCGAACCGGGACAAATGGCCCGTTTTCTACTAGTGTACTTATGTACACCACTGAAATCTCTATTTTTTGTGGAATACCAGAACACTCAGCAAAAGGACATAGGACCTCGGCAAACACTTTGGCGAGTGTTGCAATTACTTGTTTCAAATAAAGTAAAAACATGTACACATACGCATGCGTGGCATCTGCCATACATAGCTATCCATGGTGTCAGCAATTATGTGTTTAATTAGTATGAATTATTTGTTCTTAACTTCTCGACAATGGACCTAATAACCCCATTTACCTTTCATATCAACGCTCATCATCTCCATCGACCCGACATCACCTTTGATGTCCTTGGCACATGAGTTGGTTTTTATTCTGCAATGGAATCATATGTTACTTCTTGCGTTTAGCACCGATATCTGCGATTAAGAAATTTAAAAAATTATAAGCAATCAACAGATTGCAACTAAGAGTTAATTCTATTAATTGTCTAACACTTTGGTTGCGTTGGCTAGTACATGAAGCTTAATAGTATCATCACCAGTAAGAGACACACACCTACTTCTCCATTCTCTTGTTGACATAGAAAAGACGCATACATATAGCCCTTCAGTTATCCCACTCGCTTTATATCGAGACAACATGGAAGGAACCGTTGCAGTTGTCGACGACATGCTTTCCTTCAACACAACCACTGTGTAATGACTACTCTGATGCAGGAGGCCAAAATTAAGCTCAGGAACACTAGGCATCTCATGAAGACAAGATATAACTGGAGATGGCAGACCATTCTTAAGCAAAACTTAAGCGTGATAGAGATGAGGATAGGTCCGAGTATCCAAAAAAGTTTGCATCAGAATAGCATCGTAACAAGATGCCAAGGCTTCAACACAGATCCTCTTCACACCGTCACAAATACAAGTTGCTGGTGGGGGTATCAGCCACTGCATTATCCATCTTAAGAAACAGACGAGAGAAACCAGGTGGTGATTCAGTGCATAATGAGATTTCGTATCTGCACCTATCCATATCTTACATTCTTAAGAAGTTGATCTCCACCACTAGCTATTCTCTCAACATTCAGCTCATCCACATCATCATCTAGCCACGTCAGCAGTTCTTTCATGTACACATGCATTATGTACGCATGCCAGAGGTGCAATGCAACCTTCCACGAGAGAGTAATTGCTCACGTTATCTTCTGACCATTCCTCACATAACGTGACCCCAATGTATTAATTAACTCACAAAGGTCCCATAAATCGTTTTGTTTACTTGCATGGTGTGTCAACCGTTTAGTTGAGGCTTTCAATAGCGTAGTGCGTGATGAACCTCTGACCCTTTCCTTCCTCTTCGGCTTCCTTCAATCTTTCTTCTAATTAATTGGCAGCCGAAGAGCACCACAGGGTAACTACTATTTCTTCCCTTTTCTTCCCCCTGTGTTTTCAACCTCACCAAGAACGCACAAATCAACCAGCATGGCCCTCCTCTTCTACACCCGCAAAAAAAATGGCCCTCCTCTTCTCCATCGACCCTTCTCCTATTCCCCTCCGATTCTGTGGTGCGACAGGAGCGGCACGATGCAGTCGCCGAAGAGGCCAGCGGCGTATGGGCCGAAGGAGCTGACGAGGGGATGGACGAGGCTGAGAACCAACCATAGCCGGCATGGGGACGAATTCTCTAGACGGGCGGACCTTCCCTGCAGTGGTGCCGCTCCGGGCCGAGGAAGCCGACGAGGAAGGAGGAGTGCCGCCCTGGAATGATGGCTCGGTCTCAGGCTCTCAGCGATGCCGTGCACACGCGCCAGGGTCTTCAGTATGACGTCCTCCGGCAGCTTCACCAAGCCACAGGTCCCTCACCAGTCATCTCATCCCCGTACTCCGGCAGCCTCACCAGCGAGAGCACCGCGCACGTGTGTGTGCATGCCGTCGCTGGTATTGTACTTGCATCACGTAAGCAGGGAAGCGTGCTTTCATTTTTGCTAATTACCCTACCTACGTAGCCAATGGATCCTAGCTAAGAGACACATATCAGACCATGTTAGCTACAAACCTAATTGCTGTACAAAGAATACAATGTGTAAAATTCTTTCCTCCTCTAACCAGAGTATATTTTCATTTCCTTATACTTAACTTTCTTCCTACTATTTTCTTGGGCTATTACTACTATTGAACATTTAAACCACATAAATTTGTTGAATTTAACTCCTACCTGTGTGTGCTAACAATTTCCCGCAGCAACGCGCGGGGTGTCATCTAGTTTTGTTATCATTGATGATGTTTCTTCATATACAAGACAGTCGAGAAAAAACCTTGGTTTATTTTGTGGTAATACAGTCAGCGAAAGAAGAAAGTTAGAGTAGCAAGATTATAAAGGATCATTCAACAAAAAATTCAGTGTAGCACACTACATGCCATATCTCTAACTGCAAAAGGCAAGATTTAGCCACTTGAGACCTTGGAACATCTTCTGCCTATAGAAGGCAAACTTTTGAGAACTCTAATATTCCGTGTGTATTAGAGCCTGGACATATCTAATAAAAAAAATGTAAAATGCATTGGAGGCACTAAAAGTATTCAAGGTGTGTCAGTTGGGGTCCTGTAAGTATGAAAAAAAAAATGCACATTTAGGATAAGTGGATTAACACAGGTCAGTCTGACACGGCCAAATGAAGCGTTGACTGATGCAGCATAGGTTATATCCCCCACCAAAAAAGGCCCTGCAAATAATATGATCTGTTTTACACTACAACTTACAAGGCTGATGATTGGCTGATATAGTTTGTCATACCATATATTTAGCACACATGATAACAAGTAGTAGTAAATTTATTGCCCTTCTTAATTGGTATCTCACATGCATGGCATCATCCTATCATCCTAGCAAGCAAGAAGAGCAAGTACATTCAACACAGAAGAAGTATTTGCATGTGTATACATAGTACAGTGAAGGAAGTTCGGGTTGTTGACGTACAAAAATGGGTGAGACAGATTAGAGATGCGATCCAATACTCACCTACAATGACACGCCAACCACCAACCGCAGAAGAAAGCAGCCTGAAACCATCCCTCAACCTGTCAAAGCCTCGAGGGGATGGTGTGGTGCACGCGCTGAGAGAGGGGAGGGAGACCGTGTTTGCCGCACAGAAAAGGGATGAAGGAGAGGATGTTTTGAGAATCTTTTAGAAGGATCCTGAACCAGTTTTCTTTTTTCTGTCATTTTCTTTACTGTTTTTTCTGGTTTTATTATGGCTTTCCATTTCTGTTTCTGTTTCCCTTTTTCTTTTCTTTTCTGTTTTTTGTGTCTATTTGTCTTTTTTATTTTCATAAATTCATGAAAAAAATCTTCAAAACTTGTTCAGAATTTTGGAAAATGTTCGCTTTCCATAAAATGATAGGGATTTCAATTTTTGGTTCATGTTTTTTAAAAAATTCACTTTTCTAAAAAATTAAATCAAATTCTTAAAAATGCTTCAGAATTTCAAAAAATTTGATAATGTTTTCCAAAATTGTTCATGTTTTGGGAAAATATTGCAAAATATTCAAATGTTGTTCAAACTTTTCAAGAAATATTCGAAATTCAAAAGTTGTTGTAAAGCTTTGAAAAATTATTTGTATATCAAACAAATTTGACAAAAAAATGTTTTTTTAAATGTTCACTTTTTCAAAAATTGGTTGCAATTTTTGACCGCATCTACAGTACACCTGCAAGTTTTTTAAAAAGCTACAGTACCCCCGGCGAGCTATAGTAGTACTTCGTACGCTACAGCAGCTGTCAAAATGGCCGGTCCAGTCGCAGGCAACGAGCGTTGCTCCCGGCTCGCCGTATTCGCCAAATGGGCGGCCCAGTCAAAATGGCTGTGGGCTGCCGGTCCAGCAAAAATATGGGACGACGATGAGACCCACTTTTGCACAAAGCTCGGTGGCCCGACTTGTCCTCTAGCGAGACTTCTCATCGCGCACCGGCGTCCCAGACCGCCGCCGGCTTCCGCCGTCTGGCCACATCACACCTGTCCGGCTCGTCGCCGTCGTCCTTGTGAACTTCCGCTTGTTAGCTGCCTTCCCGGAACCTGGACAACGTTGCTCCAGTAGCGATACAACCAGACCGGGCGTCCGCATGTCCACCACGCCCACAAGGTGCTCGGCGCATTGCGCGACCGCGGCTGTGTGGTCAACCAATCATGGGTACTTGTTCCTTAGCTGTGGCTGTTTCTATGCAATGGTATGAACCTGATGCAGTGGTTAATTGTCCTTGTCGTGGTGCAGATGAAGCTGCTGGACGGCACACGTACAGAGGATCTCCGTTTCCTGCATTCATCCAGCTTAGTGTTCCCTTCCCACCTTTAGTTTCAGACCTAAATGTTTTGATTTTGACTGTCTATATGCTCCCATCTGTTTCATCCTGTCAATTTCTATTGCAAGATAGTTTTCCATTGATGTGTAATCAAGAGTGCAATTCATTTTTGCCATGTCTGCCGGGAGATTGGGAAGCTCATTTTCTAGTAGCGTCAGCTTCTACATTTGTCAGGGACTTGGGGTGCTTAGTCACAAAGAAATTGTTACACCTGACAACCGTAATTAAACTGAGCCTTAGTCACACACTGGAGGGCGCTTAGTCACAAAGAAAATGTTACAACTGGAGCCTTGGTCACACAATAAATTATTGCAATTGCATAGCAAGCACATGTACATCACACACTGGAGAAAACATATGCAAGTCATAACTGCAGTAGACTACATCAACGAAGAAATTGGCTACCTAACTGCCCGATACAAAGCTCAACTCGGGATTACACACAACCATACTAGCTAATTAAGCACGGATCGACCGTCAGGGAAGGAAAAACTATGCACTTACCTCAGCATTCGCCTTCCCCTGGCTTTTCAACCACTGGCTCTTACACCTTTCAAGTTTCTCCTTGACTTCTCCCATGGTAGGCCTGTTATTCACGTCTTCCTCAAGACACTGCACCGCAATCTTGCCAACCTCCTCGAGGCACTCCATGTTCCCCTCCACATTGGCTGAAATATCCTCATCAAACATCTGCCTTGTTGTGCCATCCTTGGAAGCTTTGATGTAGTCTATCAGAAGGCTACGATTCTCCCTGTACCTAGCCTTCTTTCGGGTAACAAGCTCCAGCAGTACGATACCGAAGCTGTACACGTCACTCTTTGCGGTGAGCAGCCCTGTCTTCATGTACACGGGGTCGATGTAGCTGCTGTCCCCGACCACCCAGTTGGTGTGGTCTTTGTCGATGGACATGAGCCTGGATGTCCCAAAGTCTGACACCTTGGGCATGAAGCCGTCGTCGAGGAGGATGTTGCCGGACTTGACGTCGCCGTGGAGGATCATCTGGCTCTGCAAATGCATGTAATGAAGCCCCTCGGCCGAGCTGATGGCGATGTCGAGGCGTGTTTCCAGTGGGAGAGGGTCGTTGTTTCCGTGAAGCACGTCCTGAAGGCTCCCTCTTTGGACGAACTCGTAGACCAACATGGGCACCTCCGTCTCCAGGCAGCAACCCACCAGCCGGACCAGGTTTGGGTGGCTGATCTTGGATTGGACCGTGATCTCATTCGCGAAATCTTTCTGCCGGTCCTCGTTGACGATGATGGAGCGCTTCACAGCAACAACAACACCGGTGTCGGTGGTTCCCTTGTACACCTTACCGAAGGCACCTTTGCCAATGATGCACCTGTACTTGTTCGTGATGCGATCCAGCTTGTCCTTGCTGAATATGTCGATATTGGCGCTCTTGAGGAACGACCCGCCGTTCCTGTTGAATCGATCTCTCAGCTTCCTTTTCTGTCGCTCCATGTGCAAGAATATTAGTATCACCGATAGTGCTGCCATGGCACTTATTGTTCCTGCATGTGAAGAAATGTCATAAGTGCCATTCTCTTTCAAGATGGTCGGAGAGCACGAAAAAGGGAGTTCATACAACATGGATGGCGCAGTTGCTTACTCCAAGCAAATTTTGTGACATGTCAAGAGAAGTTTTCCCAAGTTCACACAAACCTTTAGAAAACAATGATCTTACTTTTAACATTTCACATGATGGCCTTTAGTTGTGTTATGAATATTCGATGATATAGAAACATGATATGGGTGGTTAGCTAGAGGATATATATAATGTCTCACCTATCGCTGCTACTGCAGCCGTGGGCAGTACGGGTTCACAGCCCCTTTCACTCTTGCCGTCACCTCTTCGTCCGAAATTGCATATACACTCATAACCCCCTTCTGTATCATTGCATATCCCGCCATGACAAGGATACATTATCTCATGCAATGTTGTATTTGGCGATCTTCGTAATGCACACTCATCAATATCTGAAGAAAAAACATAGAGCAGTGCACATATTATCGGTCTAGTGAATGAAAGTTAAGAGAGAACAATTCGCTATTTTTTTTTCAAGTTTTTCTTCTCGCAAATAGAGAGTGAGCACTAAAAGCTCCTGAGATCCAAATTCTTTCCCGACATCAGATTTCAAAATTACTCGGTGAATGGAATATACAATATCATTGGTGTCATCCCCGCAAATTTTTTTTGTAGTATGACACATAAAATAAAATTAAGTTTCCTTCAGAAAAATAACATAAGTGCAGTTAAGTATACATACCTGTGCATCCATTTTCTATGTATGGATTGCCGGTGTATCCCCTAGAGCAATTGCAGAAATAGCCCGGTGCTTCATTGCTGGCATTCACACAATAGCTGTGGGTGCTAACACAAGCGCCGTAGGTAATTGTTTCCTTGTCATCACCCTCTGGCTCGGGCGGGCATGCCCCATCCCTAATTGCCCAGTCAAAAACAAGTGGAACGATGGGGTCACTTGCGTTTTGTCGAAGTCTGCTGACGAACGCCATACTTCCAATTAGGTCCGTTTTTCTGTAACTGTACCTGTATGACAAAATCAATCACGGGTACTGGTAAAGGTTGTTGCAATGGTATATTTGTATAAATCACTATAATCCTTCTGTGTTGGTTCTGTAAAAAAAAATCAAATTTCTCTGAGCACCACATCCTTTCATCGTGATAAAATTGTGGTCTGCCAGTACTCCGGACGAGCATGGCGTGTTCTTTGGCGCGTCCGCCCTGGTGTAAAACGGTGTCACTGATCCGACAACACTAGAATCTTATGCTTGCAGAGGGGCAATGGTGCTAGCGGAGTATCTAAGCCCTCTCGTGATCTAGCTAGGCCCCCTGAAGGAGGCGCTGTGAGATAATTTTGTTGCTGGGCAAGGGATGCGTTGCCCCCTTTTCCCCTGTTTCTTTCCTTCCTTTTCTGGTAACCCTTATTAGACTTTGTATAGTTTTCCCGCTACTTAAAGAAAGCGTGTGGGCTAGATTGGAGTCGACTGAGACTTGGAGTAGCGAAACATATAACAAAGAAGAAAGGAAAAAAATAAAAGAAAATTTGCACGGATCTCCACATTAAATCTCATGAATAAAACATCGACTGAGACTTGGTTAAGTCTATTTAGTAATCCCGTTAAAAGAAATGGCAGACTTCCTGCTGGTTACGTTAAAAAAAATCCCTTTGGTGATATGTATATCTATCCCGTTAAACATTAGTACTCCCTCTATAAACTAATACATAAGACATTTTAGGTGACTAAATGTTTAAAGAGGGAGTAATAAATAAAGCTCGGTCCGTTCCTGTGAACAACAACAAATAGTCGCTCCCGGCCAAGCAACTGAATTACCCCCGCTAAAAATATATTTTTAGCCGAGCAAACCTTTTGCCGATTTGGACAACTTAGAATTGAGTAAACCATAGAAAATGGGAGACAATTGCACGATCTGAAAAGAGAAAGAATTATTCACGTCGTCATAATGGAGCGCGTTACGACTTACCAGCCTTTCTCGGCGACGAAGGCGTACTGGCACAGGTTGCCGTGCACCGGATTGCTGCCCTCCTCGTCCTTGTTCCAGCTCACCTTGACTTGGTTGAGGCCGGGCGTGAGAGAGGCCTCGCAGCAGCCGTGCCCGCTGCATGGCGTGCCGTCGGCCCCGGTGTCGTTCACCTTCTCACACGTCGTGATACAGCCGGTGAAGTAGGCCGTGTCGCTGCGTCCGGTGAGCTTGGCCGTCGAGCTGCACCCGATGGCTGTGAACACGTTGGCCGACGGCGAGAGCAGGAACGGCGGGGAGATCTTCATGTCCATGTTTTGCCACTGTGGTTTCTTCTTGCCCGGCACCACGCAGCTGAAGGTAAGGTAGTTGTAGACCACCATCTGCGCCGTCTCCAGCGTGATATTGGCGACCTTGACGTTCTCGCCGGTGTGCAGGGTCGGAGGCCTCGTCTCCTCGTTACAGGTGAGTGCGAACATGGGCGACAGCGAGCACCTTTCGCCGACGCCGAAAGGGTAGGGGATGTCTATGTCCCCGCACTTGGCAGGACAGTTTTTCCGGTCCCTCAACAGTGTAGGTGCCGGCGCTGGTGGAGGAGATGGCACGCCGGACACGCTGGTGCCGAGTAGCGCGGCGTAGCAGATAGCTAGGAGGAGGAGCATGGTCTGTGGCATGGCTAAATTTCATAGGAGGCACTGCCTTCCTCTCATATCGGTATATGTAGGAACGGAGACTAACATGTTCAGTGGTTCAGTTAATCAATCATTGCGCTTGCGCTTGTGGGCACACTGGTTGTGCTCCACGTGGTAGCCCTTACTGGCCACTGGAGTACTTACTTCGAATCAAGTAGAGAGAGGAGCAGGAATAATTGAGATATTGTACAGTTTTTCAGGTAATTCAGAGTTCTATTAATTTCACTAATATATCTATATACGGCTCATAGGAATGGCTCTGGGGAAACCACCCCCCCCCCCCCCCCCGAGTCCTCTTCCCTCGTCGCTGACAAAGAGCGAAGTCTTACATGAGTGAAGTTGTTATGTCTAGGGGGAGAAATTACAGAAAGAAAAAGGAAAATAAAAACAACGGTGTTCCAAGCCAATCAAATGTTGATCCAACACATCCAGCTTTTTTCTGTGTGTGTGCTGTACTGTTGTTTGATCCGTAGGATTAAAAATCATTTGAAAATTTTATTATAATTTATTAGCATCTGGTTCCATAGAATAGTATACATTCATCTGAATCTATTGGAAAAATAACTTATGTTTTTCCCATTGCACAACCCAATTAAATGTCCTCTCAATTCGGTACTCCCTCCGGAGGAAAATGTTTGTTAGGCATGAATTTTTAGGCCTACAATTTGACTAACAAAGTTTGTATAATATGCCACGAAAATTGTATGTTAGAAATTTCATTGGAGAACGAATATAAAGATATGTTTTTGTAACATATAATACATGTTTTGCTAGTCACAACGAAGACCTGAAAACTCATGCCCAGTTTGTAAACCCCGATGATGGTAGTGTTTAAGATGACATGAGTCTATAATCCTGTGCTGGTCGGTGTGTACATTTTACAAGCTGTATGCAACTTTTAGCTTAACTTTACACCCGGCAAAATAAATAATATTGAGATTACAGAACAGCCGAGACATAGGCAAGATGTGTTTTGAGTTAAAAGAGGTCATGCAAATAAACATGCATGTAGATTGATCATGTCTGAGTTTTATAAGAGGAGATATTGCTAAGCTATGCTCTTGGGGAATCTTGCGAACTGTTGGGAAATCAATCATTACAGATATGCATGGTGGCCTGTTCTTTTCTTATCCGGCCCTTTGATGCAGGAAGAAGCGCCTCATTTTCTGCCCGGCTGGAAAGACATGAGATATGGATTCCTGCACCATGGGTCCATAGCATCAGTCCCTTATCCACACACCCGAGCCCTTCATGTCCCCCAGATGGCCATGGCAGGAAAGCAAATTATTGCCCGAGATCTCACCAGTCACGCTACCGTCGTTTTTGCAAGCAGCAATCATGGACGATGCCAAATACTTGCGCCCAAAAGTTTTGGGTTCTCATTGCACGAGCGTTCTTATCCCAAAGCCGTGATGGCTTCCCTTTTACGCTCGCGCGGTAGTTTGTTCAGTCTTATATGTATACACTTAGCACATCGCCACATAAGATTCTCTGGGTGACTGCATTTCTCTTTGAAGTGCTCCACATGAAGAATCGGTGCGGGTAGTCTACTTATTCAAGAAGTGACTTGGGAAGTTGGGATCACATGTTTCATTTTTTGCATTTGGTCTCTTAACCCTACTCTATCCTGAAACATACACGCGAGCTCAATAATTGAGGACGCATAGTACGAGTCTGTGTCAAAGCTGTGTTATGACGCATAGCGTCTGTTGTTATGTCGATTATTCAGGAACAGCGGGATCAGTGGTGAAAGTGATGGAACACTTTGGACGGGTTTGTCCACATTCATCCGTGTCAATCAGTTGCAGGGCCTACTTATCTCCTGGGTTATCACCATATAAGCATATTTTTTTGTGTAGACCCGAATCTGATGCTATATTATTGATTTATTTGCTGTGGGTATTCACCTTGTCAGGGCTATCGACAACAATGGTCGTTGCAAGCAGCTCACTTTACTGTCAATCAGTAGCAGGGCCACATATGTTGTGAGTTATCACCCTTCATGCATGTACACCTCCTTTTTCTAGACACAAATAGAAGTATGGGTTATCAGGGCCGTGCGCCCTTCCGTCGCTTGTCCCTATAGGAGATTTACAAAATGAAGTAGGGAGTAGTAGTATTTATTTGGGACTACTCTGTACTATCCACACAAATCTGACAGTGAAATAAATTATATTTTCATAAACTGAACCATGATGTGTTCTGAACTATTTATTTTCAAGGATAAACCATGGAGAGGTGCGCCAACAACATAGAAGAGGAGCCAAGACAGCCGATACAACTGATACAACGCGACACACCACACACACTCACCACCATTACTGACCCACTGTATAATTGAAAGCGAAAAAAAATCAAACTATTAGGTATGGCAATGTTTTTTCGGCTCTGGTTTCCTGTGTCCATCAGTGCCGATCAAAGACCAAACTGTCCACACACACAAAAGGGTGTTCATGATTCTTCACCGAGCACTGTGAACACATCTCATCTGCAGGCGAAAATGCATGTGTGCCTCATAGATTGAACATGTCCATGGCTTGTGAAGGTTGAGATCAGCGACAGTAAATTAGCAAACCAAATGAACAGTTTTTTTTTTGGGTGTAAAGATGACATTGCTCAAGCAAACATTTATCAACTGTTTTCTCCGCTATATACATTTCTACAGTCACCCTAAATTGAACTATCATGCCATTTCTCATAACAATTCACATGCTTTGTTTCAGTGCTTCGGTTCATGCTCCCATATGAGTGACCTCTCAAGTGCAAACCATGGTGTTGCAGGCAGCCACTGTAGAATTGAGGTATTGTACCGCTACCATCATTCCATCAACCATACCATTGTAGTCTGCATCGCGACATCCATGCTCCTGTCACGGACCTAGGGAAGCCAAGAATAAAATTAATTGTCAAATACAGGAGTATATTCAGATTAACACGACGGCGCGGTTGATAGATAGCTGGAGATGGAGGCGGCATCCCTAAGTTGAGGTGGAATTATGCAGTTGCCGTCAAAAATGGGAAGAAACAGAGGATCCTTAGTTTCTTTGATGTTTCTGCTCAGTCTTCAATCAGACACTCGAACCTGCCAACGCAAATACACAGAAAAAATGGATAAGATAGCGATTAGATACCCTATTTGGCTTGGTCTTCCTAAGGGCCCGATCCATGGCCTAAAGAGTGCATGCTCTGCGATTATCGCGGAAAACAGAAATACCAACATTCTTTTTAAAGAAATACTGACATGGTTGATCCAGGCGCATATATAGATTGAGTTCGAAAAATCACCTCCCAGTCATGGGCACTTGGCTTCACAGTGAGTGCACCTAGCTAGAATCTGCACATCTCGTTAGAATGTCACAAGTTGTTTGTCCTACTGAACAAATTCGATAACCTTTCCGTCATCGAAAATGAAATCTGATGTCAATGTCTTTGCTCTGATCATGGTGGATAGGTTTCTTGGACAATGCAACTGCCGAGTTATTGTCCACAAACATCTTGACCTTCCTTGGCTCCGTGCATGCCCTTCAAGTCTGCAAAGATTCGACAGAACTATGGCATGGCCATCTGCTGCCACTGCCTCAAAGTATTGGGGCCGGCTGGGAAAAACTGCTGTGGCCCTCGCGTCGCCCACGCCGGGCGACTCGAGGGGAACCCCAGCCACCGCCGGCTGCCGCCCCTCCTCCCGGCCACCCAGCCGGGCGCGCCGAGGGCTGGCTGGCGGTTGCCACGACCTGGGATGGCGGCGGCGAGGCCGCCTCCCTCCCCTTGCCCCACGCCCTTTTTCTCCACGCTCCTCCAGATCCGTCCACTGTCGGCTCCGGTAACCGTCCGTGGCGGAGCGCCTCCCCGGCGGTGTTTTCCTCGCCGGTGATGGTGTGATGGGTCTCCCTCGGATCTGGCTCCCCCTGCTGCGTTGGTCCGGTCTGCCCCATTTGGATCAGGCCACGGCGGTGGTGCTGCTCTCCGCCAGCTTGCCGTGGCGGCAGGCGCCCTCCTTGCTGCGTCCACCCTCTTCCCGACCCCACCACTCGTCCCTCTGCCATTGCCGGTCTCTGGTGGTCGCTTCGCACCAGATCTGGCGTGTTCGGATGGCCTCGTCAACTGCTCCCGTGCTCTCTCGTTGCGGCCTCACGCTGGCCGCGGTGCACCTCGGCCTCGGCTTTGCGTGCTGCAGCCCGGTGTGTTGCTACTTCTTTGGCCCTCCGTTGCTCGCTTCACAGCTCATGGCTGCCTAGCGCTACGGTGGTGGGTGGCCGACTTGCTCCGGTTGCGAGGTGGAGGAGGCGCTGCCGGGTGAAAACTTCATCGACGATGACGGCTACAGCCGCCATTTTCCCTTCTTGAAGGCGTCGAGTTTGGCATTGTCTCCCTCCCCCCCAAGCTTCTCAGATCCCGGGAGAAATCTCGGACCCGGGGTTCTCCGTGTCAGATGGTGTCGACGTCTCTATGTCGTTTCCTCCTTGGGCGCATCTTCTTGGATTTCTTCTGCTTCGGGTGGACTCGCCTCTTGTTGCTTCATCTCCACCTCGGCTCTAATCCTGGCTGGCCATTGTTCTTGGTGACTCGAGTGGAGCTTGCTTCGACATCCTGGGGGGGCCTCGACGACACGCTGCCCTTCGACCTCGGCGGCAGTACACCGGTGTTGTGCCCTTCGGTCTCGGTGGCGCGTTGCCTTCTCGGCTTCGCCGGCGGCACACCGGTGCCGCCACTCGAACTCGGCTATCCGACGCTCTTCGTTCGTGCCAGTGATGCTTCTCGGTATGCTTCTACTTCGGTGTCTCCTTTCCGTCAGGGTTGTGCTTCATGGTGGTCCGGACGACGATCGCGGGGACATCCTGGGGTGGCCTTGGCAGGACGCTGCCCTTCGACCTCGGGCGGCGGTACACGGTGCCGCCCTTCGGTCTCGGTGGTGCGTTGTCTTTTGGCTTCGTCGGCGCACCGGTGTCGCCGCGCATGAACTCGGCTATCCGACGCCTCGCCGTTCATGCCGGTGATGTTCCATTGTGAGTTGCTGGTCTGGTGCCCGTATGTTTCTCCCTAGGCCTTGTTGTGGTTCATTGTCGGAGGTGGAACAAGCTGCTCGGTGAGCTCGCTACCCGAGATGTCGGTCTCCAGGGGTTTCGGTTTGGTACTGGTGCCAGCCTTCCCCTCCATTTTGTTTCTTTCTTCTAGTTTTGGGCTTTCTCTTGCCCTTCCCTGTAATTTTCTTTTGCGCCTTTGGGCACTTACTTGTATCTGTACTGACTGCCAAGTCACCTTCAAGTTGGAATATAACAAGCGGTTGGGTTTTTGGCCCCCCCCCCCCCCCCGCCCCGTCAATCTCGAAAAAAATTATGTGACAATGTTCATGCAAAGAATCTCTTTCTTTTTTTTTCTTCAAAAAGGAGGATTGCCCCCGACCTCTGCATCTCATGATGCACACAACCAAAAGAATCTATTTCTTGGTGGATGTTAAATAATATATTAACAAACGGATAGAATATCATAACACACTTTTATCTTGTGAGACGGAATACACTAAAGCAGCGACTGTGGTGCGCCATGGCCTATACCTTAGACGACTCCTTTTTGGACCCAAAGAGCGTGTAAACAAGGACGGTCAAAGCTTTGGGTGGACAATAAATCGATAATTGTGTTGTGCGAGAATGCTGTCCACCATGACCGGAGCAAACACATAGACACAAGATTTTACTTCATTGCTGAATGTGTTGAAGAAGGAAAGGTTAATGCTAATCAACATGGATGAAGATGTTGCTGACATAGTAACCGCCAATAATGCTAATCAAGCTGATGTAGAAGCTCGGCGCGATCCAAGAGCCATGGATCAAATCACAAACTTGAACCAGTGGATGCCACACCACTATTAACACACACGAACTCCTGGATAGAAGCTACAGGGCGAACCTTAGGAAGAAGATAGACATCCAACTTTTCCCCCACTTAACTGGCTCTGAATTTATTCTTCTCATCCTTTCATAAGGGTTCAATAAATGCACATCAAACTATCCTGGGGTGGCCTTGGCAGCACGCTGCCCTTCGACCTCGGCGGCGGTACACCGGTGCCGCGCCCTTCGATCTCGATGGTGCGTTGTCTTTTGGCTTCGCCGGCGCACACCGGTGTCGCCGCATGAACTCCGCTATCCGACGCCCTTCGTTCATGCCAGTGATGTTCCATTGTGAGTTGCTGGTCTGGTGCCCGTATGTTTCTCCCTAGGCCTTGTTGTGGTTCATTGTCGGAGGTGGAACAAGCTGCTCAGCGGAGCTCGCTACCCGAGATGTCGGTCTCCAGGGGTTTCGGTTTGGTACTGGTGCCAGCCTTCCCCTCCATTTTGTTTCTTTCTTCTAGTTTTGGGCTTTCTCTTGCCCTTCCTTGTAATTTTCTTTTGCGCCTTTGGGCACTTGAACCAGTGGATGCCACACGACTATTAACACACACGAACTCTTGGATAGAAGCTACAGGGCAAACCTTAGGAAGAAGATAGACATCCAACTTTTCCCCCACTTAACTGGCTCTGAATTTATTCTTCTCATCCTTTCATAAGGGTTCAATAAATGCACATCAAACTATTCAAGGTCCATAATCACACACCAATAAGTGCCACTGTATCCAACCAAAGAATAGAAATACTAACAAGGGATCATGCATCCACACATGTTGTTCCACAAATACGACATGACTACGTCAACAGATCGACGCAACTTTTGCAAAGGCTTGACCGTTCAAGGGTGATGACTAAGATACGTGCCAGCAGCGTGAAACAAGTGAGCTATATGAGCTGGTCCCTTTTAAGACAATTAGCAAGGTGGGCCGCGCAAATGCGGCGTGTGTTGGCTCCTGTTCGCCGAGGGCTTTGATGTTCAAGCCTGTGCTTGGTGCATTCGGGTCTTGTTAGTGGCTCCTTTGGTATCTTGTATCTTTGCCGTGTTTTAGGTTTTTCTTCCTTTCTTCTTCTCTTTCTTTGGGCTTGATGTGCTGCTCGCCCCAGCATTGCGATGTATCAATGGTGGTTTGCTTTGGAATACAAAGCGGGAGGAAACCCTTTTTCGGTAATGCACAGGCAATTTCTATTTATAGATTGTCATAGTCCGTGCTACAGTGGGCATCGGTTGACACTGGTGCCCATTTTTCCTAGCTTCCTTCCTGTGTGCGGGTGTTGTTCTGGATGAGTAAAACAGAGAGGAGCCCGTGCATAAGTTCAGAGTGTTCAGTCATGGCAATTTTGTCCATGCGTGGGTCTATCTCAATTTCCTTGTAAATTTTGGTTAGGGTCCAAGTCTGAAACGGGAACGAATTTGGATTAAAACTTTGACGTTTCGAATCTTTGTACTGGTCAGTTTAAAACTTCGGCTTGAAGGGCGTTCACCCATGTAAATGTTCGTCAAATAGTTTTATCCATTAGCAAAATATTCGATGTACGGTAGTTGATCAAAACTGTAGTACGTCTACAAGAAAGAACCTGTCTACACAGATACGAGAAACAAAGTTCAACTCCTGGGTACACGTGAGCATGCAAACTAGCTAATTACTAAAAAAGTACTAAGTCTTCCTGTAAACTGTAAAAAATACTAAGTAGATATCTTATTCGTCTTCCTGTCACACTCCAACCAAGGAGTGAGCATTACTTCTAACTAAGTGTATAAGCTCATGAGTGACACCATTTACAGTCCAGCGATATCTTAGAAACCTGAAAAATAGGGAAGAGCTAGCCTCAAGTTCGCCCTCATCTCCTAAAAGATGTGCTCGAGGAGAGACCAATCCTTTCCATGTGCCATCAAATTTGCAATATAGCAAGAACGAAGATCGAGCTACGAGAGGTAAAGGCCTATCGCGCGTTGGACATTTTGGACAATAGGTTACCATCTGCCACATCAGACTCGTATTTGCAGATTGTGCATCCTGATAGCCTGCGAAATATGAAGCGGTGAGTGCCACGTCATGTTCATGAGTAGGCTCATAATATCCCAAACCACTAAAATGCTAAATTGTTTTTCAAGTGGAGTTTATGCGTAAAATTTTGTTCAAAGTAGAACAAAAATTAAAATGTGGTTCAACCTAAGATTATGTATCACATATTTGGCTTACTGGAGAATTTAATCGTTTTTAGTTATACATCAAGAAGATGGTTAGGGTCTTGGGTTCTTTGAGGATTCGGACACAGAGAACTTTTGTGTATGTGTGTTGTTTGATTTGTATAATGCAAGTCATGTTTTTATTTTTCTTGAAAAAGAGTAGTAGTCCCGGCCGCTGCATCAATTGATGCACACAACCATTTGTTAAGAAGTCCCAAGTAACCAAGTTCCAAGTACTAAGCTCCGGAAAAAGAAAAGAAAAAATTACAGGACGAAAAGCCAGCCATGTCATATGAAAATATTATTATAACTTATTAGCACCAGAGTCCATAGATGTACATTGATCAGAATCGATTGGACAAATTTCTTGTGTTTTTCCTTTGCACAACCAAATGTCCTCTTAGTCCAGTTCTATTTCAGATGACATTAATCTCCTCTCAATCCTTTTGTATTTTATAGATGACATGAGTCTCCAATCCTGTGCTTATAGGTATATAGAAGTTGTATGCAACTTCTAGCTTAAATTTATAACCACATTCTTTATCTTACAGTTACAAAATGGTCGTATGAGAAAACCTCCAACAACCCAGCGAAACTAAACCCGTAATTTCATGTCAATTAGTACACAACTCCGTGGGAAATTGTACCTTTTTTCAAAAACATTTGGAAACTTTCATCAAGCAAGCCGGAGTACACTTTACACACAACGGCAAAATCAAAACGAAGATTATAGAACATCCAAGACATAGGGGAAAAGGTGTTTTGAGTTATAGTAAGAGATCATTGCAAATAAATAGATATCGATGATTGATCATGTCTTAGTTTTTTTATTTTGCGGATGATCATGTCTTAGTTTTGTAAGAGATATTGCTAGGCTATGCTCTTAGGGAATCTTGTGCACTGTTGGGAAATCAATCATTAGAGACATGGTGGCCTAGTCTGTACCTATCCGGCCCTTTGATGCATGGAGCCTTAGTTTTGTAAGAGCTCATTTTCCGCGTGGCCGGACAGACATGAGATTTGGATTCCTGCACGCTGGGTCCATAGCATCAATGATGATTGTCCACACTCCCGAGCACTTCATGTACCCAAGATGACCAGGCTGGGAAAGCAAATTATTGCCCAACACTCTTGCCATTCACACTATAGTCTCCGTAAAATAGACACGAGCTCAATAATGGAGGATGCATAGTGCGCGTCTGTGTCAAAGCTGTGGTATGACACATAGCGTCTGTTGTTATGTCGATTATTCAGGAATAGCGGTATCAGTGGTGAAAGTGATGGAACACTTTGGACGGGTTTGTCCACATTCATCCATGTCAATCAGTTGCAGGGCCTACTTATCTCCTGGGTTATCACCATATAAAGCATTTTTTTTGTAGACCCGAATTCAATGTTATATTATTGATTTGTTTGCTGTGGGTATTCGCCTTATCAGGACTATCTGTTGGCTACAGGCCCGACTCGACGAGTACTTTCCGTCGAGATGACTTCGTACGCAGCAGCCGCTAGCGACACTAGCTAGACAATTGATTCTGTCCGATGATGCGTACGTACACAAAGGAGCAAGCAGGCAGACTAGCTGGTGGATGGATTCCTCACGTACGTAGCTAGGTCACTAGTACACGCACAAACGAAACAACCAGCCGCCGGCGTCTTCGATCGTAACTAGCACAACTCGCGGAGACACACGAATACGCACGCGATATTATGGCTACGGGAGCGTGTCGCTCCCGTTTGATTCCTTTGTATTGATCTGAGTTTTCAGTACAAGTTGATTACAAGGGGGAGCAACGTATATATAGTACTGATCTACCTATACGAAGCCGACTTGGTATGGACTACAAGTCCTTGCCGGACTAGTATATACTAATCGTGATTATTTCCAACAATCACCCCCCTAAGCACGATGTCCTCACGTC
Source organism: Aegilops bicornis (assembly GCA_021605145.1). Classification (NCBI taxonomy): domain Eukaryota; kingdom Viridiplantae; phylum Streptophyta; class Magnoliopsida; order Poales; family Poaceae; genus Aegilops; species Aegilops bicornis. The sequence goes on from CM038672.1 coordinate 642,667,627, forward strand.
ACAGCTTGGACACCGATTCTTCGCTGCATCTTCATGAACTCCTGCCGTCCCAGAGACCTGGTTAGGATATCTGCAAGCTGGTCATTAGTGCAAACGTAGTTGACGTCAATCTTGCTTTCTCCCACGCACTCCCTTAGGTACCGATACCTCGTATCGATGTGCTTCCATCTTCCATGATGACACACTGGATTCTTCCACAAAGAGACTGTAGACTTGTCGTCAACTTTGAGCACCACTCGTTCTTTACCTGTGAGGTCACCGAGTAGTCTTCCTAGGCACACGCCTTGACACACCTTGTTGCAGCTGCGATATACTCCGCTTCACGAGATGATAATGCGACCACCTTCTGCTTCTGTGATAGCCAACTCACTATGCTTCCTCCCAAGAAATATGCCACGCCCGAGGTACTTTTACGGTCGTCCACATCTCCTGCCAGGTCACTATCACTATAGCCAAGTAGCTCCACCATCTCCTTCTTCTTCTCTCTCAAATAGACACAACCGAAATTTGTTGTCCCTTTGATGTACCTGAGTATATGTTTGACAGTTGCCCAATGTTCAGTCGTGGGTGCTTCCATGAAGCGACTCACTATGCCAACGGAATAGGCCAAGTCCGGTCTTGTATTCATGAGATACCTCAACTTTCGGACACCACTTCTATACTCCGTTGCATCAACCGCGGGTGCTTCACTTTTCTTGCTTAGTATAAGACGAGGCTTCATCGGAACATGACTTGGATTGCAATCTTTCATGCCACAACTTTCAACTATCTTCTTCGCATATGCCTCCTGGCATAATGTGATCTCCTCCGGCTTTTGATGTACCTCGATCCCAAGGTAGTAACTCAAGAGCCCTAGATCACCATCTGGAATAGCTCCTTCATTTGTAGCTTGAAGTTTGCAATCACCTCTTCGTCTGCTCCAGTTATCAATAGATCATCCCCATAGATGCCCACTAAGAGACGATCTTTGCCTTTACCTCGTTTATACATCGTATGCTCCAGTGGGGCTTTCTCAAACCCGAGAGAAATCAATGTACTGTCAAGTTTCATGCTCCATGCCCAAGGAGCTTGTCGTAGCCCGTACAACGCCTTGTGTAGCTTCAATACCTTGTGCTCCTCTCCTTCTTGGATGTACCCGGTGGTTGCTTCACATACAACCTTTTACTAACTCCCCGATTAACAACGTGGAGTTCACATCCATATGATGTATCCTCCAAGATTCTTGAGCCGCGAGAGCAATAATTAGCCTCACCGAGTTCATCTTGTCAACTGGAGCGAACACTTCTTCGAAGTCCACATCTTGCTCTTGCACGTTTGGTTTAGCCACGAGCATTGCTTTATGCTTCACCAAGTACCCTTCGGCATCCTTCTTGACTTTGTACACCCACTTGAGCTCTATGGCATTATGCCCGTTGGGAAGATCCACGAGTTCCCATACTTTGTTGTCTCGGATCGAACCCAACTCTTCATCCATAGCACGACGCCAACACTCTTCCATCTTTGCGTCTTCAAAATTTTCCGGTTCCTCGATGTGCAAACGTCGTTGCCCTTTACTCTTCATCTTCACCGAATTTATTCGAAACGCTTCCTCTGGAGAGATGTCCAACACGCGTCGTTCGTGTGCTATTGGAGATGACACACTTCCTTCTGAACTTGCCAGAGTTCTAGTTTCTGGCACACCCAATCTTTTTCCTAGGCTTTTAAGCCCATCACTTTTTTCTGGACCATTCTCATTCACTAGTCCTCCACGTGATGATGAACTCCCACCTGCACTCTTTTCTGAACCGAGTGCATCTTGCAAATTTACTGGGATTTGCACCTTCTCTCCATGATTGGCCACCACGTGGTGGTGATTTTTCCAATGGAGCTGTAGTATACGACTTGTAGGGGCCACGTCCTTCTAGCGTATGCGGAGCAGCACTAGTCCGTGCACCAGCTCCGATGCTGCTGCTGCCCACGTACATGCATAGCCCCTCGTCGGCCGTTTGCTCGTATGCGGCGCGCACGACTTCTTTTACAGACGGACTAGCTGAAGCTGACGCATCACCACCCGTGTCTTGGTCTCCTGGCACACCTGGCACGCACCTGCCGCATACGACGTTCATGTTGTTCGTTGCACCACTTGACACTGTGAATGCGTTATGCTTGTCTGGCCCGAGTGTAGCTTGCCACATATCGTGGTCATCTGGCGCCACGTCATCGCCTGGGTCTAGCGTGATCATACCGTCACGCCTTGCTTCATGGTCTTCTGGCGCCATGACTTCGCCTGGTTCTAGCGCAACCACACCGTCACGCCCTGTGTCCTGGTCTTTTGGCGCCACGACTTCGCCTGATTCTGACGTGACCACACCGTCACGCCTTTCGTCATGGTCTTCTGGCGCCACGACTTCGCCCGGGTTTACTGACGTAACCACACTATCACGCCTTTGGTCATGGTCTTCTCGCCACAACCGCTTTGGGTATAATGGCGCGGATGCACTCGCCGGACCTATGTCCAGCTGACCAAGATCATCTGGATCCTCCTCGTCCACTAGCTCGCACATCAGCATCATATCCCCGTCGTCTCCTTCCTCGGCAATGAGCGCCCGCTGCTTCGGTGCTTCCTCGCGATTAGCCTTGAAGTGACCGAGGAGGCCACACTTATGACACCTCACTTTTCTCGATGTCAAACTTCCTCCTCGGTGGTGCGGCGCATCCTCGTCGTCCGAGACGGTGAAGTTCTTTCTCACCGGCGCTGCTTCCCTTTCCCTTCTTCTTGGCGCTGCTCGTAGATCCGCCCTGCTTTTCTTCGACAGAGCAATCCATTGCGCCTTTGTCGAGATTAGGTGCTCACCGCCTCAGCGTCGCCGAAATCGAGGCGAATTCTCTCGTCGTGTGCCTTGAACCTTCCGACGAGATCCTCGACCGTGAGAGTCTTCAGGTCGAGACATTGCTCAATCGGACGTGACGATCTGAATGTAGCGTGCGCGGGCGCGGCGCGCAAAAAATCGTCAGACGATCGCAACTTCTTCTAGGGTTGAACCATAGCTGCGTATGCCGTTGACGAGGGTCTTGAGACGGAGGCAAACTGATCAACCGTCTCACTTTCATCCATCTTCGTGCACTCGTAGCTTCTCATCGTGGACTGGAGGTGTGCTTCCTTGACACGGTCATGACCACGGATCTTGATGGTCTCCCATGCCTCCTTCCCGAGTTCTTTCCGACGAGGTGTTGCAGACATCCTTCGGCATGGCGGAGTAGATCGCCGTTAACGCTGGCGATCCTTCCGGTACTTTGCCGCGCCCTTCGCGTACTCGGCGCCGCCGGGTTCCACGGCTTCCCAGAACTCAGCTCCCTCCATCGCGACCTCCATGTTCATCGCCCATAGTGCGTAGTCCTCTCGATCCAGACGGGGGAACTGCACCACCCCCACCGTTGGCATCGGCGCTCCCGCTGTCGCCGTCACGATCTCCTTGCCTGTGTTCGACATGATCCTTCGACCGCTTTCCGAGAATCACGCCAATACACCAAAGCTCTGATACCAATTGTTGGCTACAGGCCCGACTCGACGAGTACTTTCCGTCGAGATGACTTCGTACACAGCAGCCGCTAGCGACACTAGCTAGACAATTGATTCTGTCCGATGATGCGTACGTACACAAAGGAGCAAGCAGGCAGACTAGCTGGTGGATGGATTCCTCACGTACGTAGCTAGGTCACTAGTACACGCACAAACGAAACAACCAGCCGCCGGCGTCTTCGATCGTAACTAGCACAACTCGCGGAGACACACGAATACGCACGCGATATTATGGCTACGGGAGCGTGTCGCTCCCGTTTGATTCCTTTGTATTGATCTGAGTTTTCAGTACAAGTTGATTACAAGGGGGAGCAACGTATATATAGTACTCCCTCCGTTCTTTGATATAAGGTGTATAGATTTTATAGAAAAAGTCCGAAATATAAGGTGTATTGCGTTGCATCACTCGTTTGGATAATTTTTTTAGGAATTTGATTACATTTTCTTATATCATGTAAGCTCCTCTATTTTCTCATGTCAATTAGTCATGTGTAATCTCACTCAAAACTTGTGAAATTTTCGCTCCACATACGTTCTTTAATTTCCGTGCCAAAAACTATACACCCTATATCTAGGAAGGGAGGGAGTACTGCTCTACCTATACGAAGCCGACTTGGTATGGACTACAAGTCCTTGCCGGACTAGTATATACTAATCGTGATTATTTCCAACACTATCGACAACAATGGTCGTTGCCAGCAGCTCACTTTACTGTCAATCAGTAGCAGGGCCACATATGTTGTGAGTTATCGCCCTTCGTGCATGTACACTTCCTTTTTCTAGACACAAATAGAAGTATGGGTTATCAGGGCCATGCGCCCTTCCGTCGCTTGTCCCTATAGGAGATTTACAAAATGAAGTAGGGAGTAGTATTTATTTGGGACTACTCTGTACTCTCCACACAAATCTGACAGTGAAATAAATTATATTTTCATAAACTGAACCATGATGTGTTTTGAACTATTTATTTTCAAGGATACACCATGGAGAGGTGCATCAGTATAACATAGAAGAGGAGCCAAGACGGCCGATACAACTGATACAACGCGACACACCACACCCACTCACCACTATTAGAATGACACACAATTCGCCTAGCCCAAATCAAGCCATGGCATGACCCACTGTATAGTTCAAAGCAAAAAAAAAAGGTCGAACTATTAGGTATGGCAATGTTTTTTCAGCTCTGGTTTCCTGTGTCCATCGGTGCCAATCAAAGACCAAACTATCCACACACATAAAATGGTGTTCATGATTCTTCACTGAGCACTGTGAACCAAGGTTTTGGTTACTGAATGGTGTTTTTTTACCGAGAGGGACCGGTAAACATGGTTACCACGGTTACCACAAAATTTCAAGCAAATTTCGAATGAATTTTGAATGATATTTATAATTGAATTTTGAACTCAAATTCTTTCAAAATAGATATAGATAGCACTTGAACTTAGATTTATCATAAAAGAGCTACTAGCTAGTGGAACGTTGTCGATATGCGTGCTGTCAAGTGCTGCCATACTTTACTATACATTGAGCATTTGAATTCAAAAAATTCAAAAAAAATTTGCTTGGAATGCCCATTTACCGAGGGGGGCCAAATAGGCGGTAACCGTGGTAAATCTCGAAATTTCGAGCGGTAACCAAAACCTTGCTGTGAACACATCTCATCTGCAGGCGGAAATGCATCTGTGCTTCATAGATTGAATATGTCCATGGCTTGTGAAGGTTGAGATCAGCGACCGTAAATTAGCAAACCAAATGAAATTTTTTTGGGGGGGGGGGGGGGGGGGGTGTAAAGACGACATTGCTCAAGCAAACATTTCTCAGCTGTTTTCTCCGCTATATACATTTCTACAGTCACCCTAAATTGAACTATCATGCCATTTCTCATAACAATTCACATGCTTTGTTTCAGTGCTTCGTTTCATGCTCCTATATGAGTGACCTCTCAAGTGCAAACCATGGTGTTGCAGGCAGCCACTGTAGAATTGAGGTACTGTACCGCTACCACCAACCATACCATTGTAGTCTGCATCGCGACATCCATGCTCCTGTCATGGACCTAGGCAAGCCAAGAATACAATTAATTGTCAAATACGGGAGTATATTCTGTTTAACACGAAGGGCACGGTTGATACATAGCCAAAGATGGAGACATCATCCCTAAGTTGAGGTGGAATTATGCAGTTGCCGTCAAAAATGGGAAGAAATAGAGGATCCTTAGTTTCTTTGATGTTTCTGCTCAGTCTTGAATCAGACACTCGAACCTGCCAACGCAAATACACAGGAAAAATGGATAAGATAGCGATTAGATACCCTATTACGCTTCCTCTTCCTAAGGGTCCAATCCATGGCCTACAGAATGCATGTTCTACGATTATTGTGGAAAACAGAAATACCGACATATTTTTTAAGAAATACTGGCATGGTTGATCCAGGCGCATATATAGATTGAGTTCGAAAATCACCTCCCAATCAAGGGCACTTGGCTCCACAGTGAGTGCACCTAGCTAGAATGTGCACATCTCGTTAGAATGTCACAAGTTGTTTGTCCTACTATACAAGTTCGATAACCTTTCCGTCATCGAAAATGAAATCTGATGTCAATGTGTTTGCTCTGATCATCGTGGATAGGTTTCTTGGACAGTGCAACCGTGGAGTTATTGTCCACAAATGTTGTGACCTTCCTCTGCTCTTGGTGCATGCCCTGCATGTATGCAAGGATTCGATAGAGCTATGCCGTGGCCATCTGCTGCCGCTGCCTCAAAGTACTTCGCCTCACATCATAATTACGTGACGATCTTCATGCAAAGAATCTCTTCCTCGGTGGATGTCAAATAACATATTAACGCATGGATAGGATATCATGACACACTTTTATCTTGCGAGGCAGAATACATTGAAGCAGCGACCGCGGTGCGCCAAGGCCTATGCCTTAAATGACTCCTTTTCGAACAAGGACGGTCAAGCTGAGGTTGGACAACAAATCAAAAATTGTGTTGTGCGACAATCCTGTCCACCATGACCGAAGCAAACACATAGACACGAGATTTTACTTCATTGCTGAATGTGTTGGAGAAGGAAAGGGGCAAATCGATCGATCCTGTCAACATGGATGAAGAAGTTGTTGACATTGTAGCCCTCATAATGCTAATCAAGCTGATGCAGAAGCTAGGCGCAATCTAAGAGCCTTGGATGTTATCCGGGATCAGACCACTGACTCGAACCGGTGGATGCCGCTACTAACACACGCGAACTCTTGGATGAAAGACACTGGTTGAACATTGGCAAGAGGATGGACATGCAACTTCTGTCCCACTTGATTGGCTCTCGACTCATTCTTCTCTTCCTTTTATAAGGGTTAACAAATGCACGTCCTAAACTATTCATGGTCTATAATCACGCACCAAATAGTGCAGCTACAAGCAACCTAAAAATAAAAACACTCGCAAGGGATCAGTCCACACATGTTGCTCGAGAAATACAACATGATTCAGTCAACAGATAGGAGCCACTTAATTTTGAAGCGCTAGAACCTTTAAGGGAGAGGACTAAAAAATGTACCAGCGGCGCAAAACAAGTGAGTCGAGCTTGTCCCTTTTTAGACAAGACATGAGCTGATCCCTATAACTTCATTTTGGTCCTTTGGCACACAATGCATGGAAATTGGAAAACATGATATACTAGTTTTATCACTTCATGTGATATGAAACAAAGATTAGCTTCCAATGGGTTTCACTCAGCTAGCATTTGTAATTTTTGGCATGCATGCATAAGTTGTACTTCCTTCCAGAAGTTACTAAACAAGAAAAAGAATGCCTGGGCCAGCGCTTTTATGTGGCATCTCTTTGGAGAGAGCGTCAAATAGGAAAGGCCTTACCTCGCTATTCCGCACGTTAAACGTGGAATAGGAGGAATCTTGGAAAATACCTTGTGCATGGCTGACTGGGTGCGTCTATCCTTAATGAGTTAGGGTATGTTGCTCTTCCTCTCCCCCTCCTATTTTGATATGTAGTTATATCCCAGACAAATCCTATTTGACGCCCGTTGCACAGGTTAAAGGCATCGGCAAAAACGGGCGCACCCCCAACCTCCATCGATGCTACATGGGCCGGCCGACTAAAATGTATATAGTTTATTTTCTTTTCTTTTTCTAAAATGCACGAACTTTTTTCAACATCATTGATGTTTTTCCAAATTCGATGAACTTTTTCAAATAGATGAACGTTTTCTTAAATCTGTACACTCTAAGATAAATGAAGCAAAAAAATTGAGCAAAAAAACTGGTGCAAACGACCTTTTTTTTCAGAAAACTGTAGACCTTTATTAAGCAATGTTCATAGGAATACAAATGATATCGGGCAAGATAGAAAGCCACACGTGGCACCCGGAGGAAAGTGAAGTAGCAGCCTTGGCCAAAGAATGGGCTTCACCTTTCGCAAAAAAAAAAAAAACCCACCTCGCCTCTGGCGCTCCACTAAACGGGCTGGCCCAACAATGTAGCTCCATGGAACAGTTTTGGGATGATTCTATGGACCGATTTTAGAACGTTTGAGTGTTTTTTCCTTGTTTCGTTTCAATGTGTTTTGTACCATTTATTAATTTCAAATACATGTCGATTTTTTTCAATAGTACATCTTGTACACTTTTTGTATACACGCGTAACATTTTTTGATACATGTTGAATATTGTTTCAAATACTCACTAAACATCCTTTCAAATACATGTTTGAAGGTTTTTTCAAAAAGTGTTGAACATTTTTAAATACATGTTGGACATTTTTGGATGATACTAAACATTTTTTACATTGTGTTATTATTTTTTAATGTTGTCACGAAAATATTTTTGGAATGCATGAACATCCTTTTGAAATGGTCATAAATATATTTTGAAATTATGTGAAGAGTTGTTTACATTTTAAAATTTTATATGAAATATCATGAACATATTTATGAAACACGTGAACATTTTTGGAGTACATGTTGAACGTAAACTTTTTTTAGATGCACCTTGAATATTTTTTAGAAAAGATGAACATCTACTAATACACGTTGAACATTTTTTTCGAACACACGTTGTCATTTTTCTTTACATGCTGAACATATTTTCAGGAAATGAGACCCTAATCTACCTACCCCCTTCTCTTTACTTTTCATGCGAGTTCTTCTCCCAAAAAATGCTCACTTGTGAACTTGAGAAAGATTACCGGATTATTCATTGCCAATGATTACAGTGGTTGTCGATTGTCACGAGGCTTCTTCATTGCCAAAGATTATTTCTACCACTTGAGAACTCCGTGGAACTCCCGTAGAAACTTGCACGATCGACAACGACTGTAATTTTCCTTATTTCACCGTCTGTACAACTTCACGAGGTTACATAGATGATAGATAGTAGCACGCATTCTCATCACTGTATCAGCACATCAGTAACAAATACGACTGCACAACATCTCAATGTGCGATTTAACTTTGTTCTTCAGAGCCCATCACTAAATATGCAGTTATATGCACATGGAGACTTGCAAGTTAACCACTGAGCCTCCTCTTGGATTCACAGATGTAAGCGCAGGCGATGACGGCAACCGCAACCGCAAAGACAGCGGTAGTTCTCGTGACAGCCCTCTTGGCTTTGTCTCTGCACCCCCACGCCAGTAGAGTAGCGCGAGAAGGCGTGAACCCGAGCTCGGAAAGCTTCTTGTGTGATTCTGCATAGTCCCTGAAGAAGGCATCCTCATCCTGCGTGAAACATAATATCCTACACGCTAAGCAAGATGAATGTAGCACACGGATTGGAGATATTCTGAATTGAACTCTGTTTTACCTTTGCGTATAATTCAACGAAGCGACGAAAATCGGCATCTTCCACGAGAACCTTGTCTGTAGGCAGCTTCAGTAGCCCATTGGAGTCCCCTTTCCGAAGCTCACTACAGCATATACAGAAGATGAAATCCAGCAATGACAAGGTTGTTCTGAGCTGATGACATCACAGCTATATAGTATAATCTTAAGCCAATGTGCAATCTACGACCGTGGCATAATTGTGCTTACACGAAGTAGGAGTTGTCGAACTTCAGTGGATCTTTTGTCCAAGCACCGTCGAATCCCGATCTGTCGGGACGAGCTTTCCCCTAAAAACGTACAATGCAGATCAATAATTTGAATCATGACTTATGAACAATTCTCTCAATATGAAAAGAAAATGTTGAGATATTACCAGAGTATGGCCACCCGAGAGTGCTACTATGTCCTTGTCGGTCAAGCCCATTCGGTAGAAAACTTCCCTGAGGTGTGAAGCACCTGGTCACATGATAAACATTGAGCAATTTGCCACTGACTGTTGAAAGCAAACTCTAATTCAAGCGCATTCGTTGAAACTGTTATTTGGGTTGCATCCCACATTTCATTCACGAAGAGAAATAATATGTCACTGGAAATCTAGATATTTGTAAAGCCGGTTACCTTGCTTAGCATCTGGCAAGCGTCCTTCCTCGATGGCCACTGAAGAATCCTGCAATACATGGTTGCTATGGTAATGAACTGATGTTTTTTTTCCCGACAATAGAGCAAATGTTGCTGCGGATTTCAGGAACTTACCCTCCTGCCAGGAACGAAATCTATGGTCGGTCCACCGGTGACCTCGACGGCCACGACCCCGGCGAGCTGGTACAGGTCCGCGTACGTGACCTTGGGGTGCTTCTGCTTAATCGGCTCTGCACCACAGGTATTCATCATGTTTAAATTCAGTTTGACAGGCTTAATTGGGTCAGAAACGAAACTCTGAACAGCCAAAACCAAATCTGACAGTGCTGACCGAGAAGGTCGACGGCGATCTTGAGCCCTGCATTCGCGGCGTGGCGGAGCTCCTCCGGGAACCTGATGGACCCGTCGGGGCCTCCCGTGTTGGTGTTCTTGTCGTAGGTGCCGGCGTCATGCCATCTGCACGCACACACCATGATCACCGTCGTCGTTAAGCTACAAAATGCTAACAGAATGTGCATTGCATAAGCGAGAAATGGCGACGAGGAACTCACGCGAGGCGTAGCATGATGGGGGCGCAGCTCTTGCTGGCGATGAGCGCGCGGAGGTCCCGGCGCGCCCTCTCGACCTCGGCCACGTACTCCGCGTCCACCACCGGCCCTGTCGCCGACGACATCGCCGCCGAACGCGCGCCTTTCTTTCTCTGACTCTGTTTTGTGGATGGGGAGAGAAGGAGTTGGAGCGGAGCAGAGGAGCTCTGGTTTGAGCAGGGGAAGGTAGCAAGGCGCGGTTTTGTAGCAGAGGGGGAGAGAAAAAGGGAGGGGTAGAAGGAAGGAAGGAGGGAGAGGGAGGAATGGAATGGAACGGAGTGGAGTGGAGGCGTGGAGAAAGCATGGGATCTCTCCAGATGAAAGCAACGTCTTTGCCATGTTTGTGCTGATAAGCGATTCCCGCCGTTAATCAGTGGGCGGCAGCGGGCAGAGCTTTCTGCAAGTTTCTCCTCCAGAGCTTTAGTTTCTAGTACCTTCCTTTGGGTTTACACATCCAAGTCTCCTAGGTATTTTAAGGTTAATTTGGATTAGTAAGACCATGTTCGTTTAGGCTTATAAGCTTTTTCACTTTAGCTTAAATATAAAAGCCAAAAAATCTCCAAAATAGAGGCTTTTGGCTTCGGCTTTTAGCTTATGAATCAATATTGTTATATGAGGGTATAAGCCAAAAGCAAAAAAACCGAAAGCCTCTAAATACAATTTTGTTTTGTCCAAAGTGAAAAAGCTATAAAAGCTGAAGCACAAACCCAAACAAATAGGACCTAGGTCATACACCGGCCTCCTCCCCGAGAAAAGATTAGGGTTCCTTTGCCTCCCGCCGCCGCCGCCGTCGATCCGCCTCATTTGCGGTGGCCTTAGGGCCATGGAGGCGCGGTGGATCCCAGCCCTCGCCGGTGGGAGGACTCCGTTTTTAGATGTTTCTTCAAGTTTTGTTAGGGTTTGTTTTGTGCTCGGGAAGACGAGACAGCGGCGATTCCTTGAAGATGAAATAAGGTCTTCCCCGCCTAGCCCCGTTTCGGTGGTGTGTCTAGCATCGTCGGTGGGCGTGGGAAGGTGTGTCTCCTGCAGATCTATCCTTGGGGGATTTTCTCGGATTTGGTCGTAGTTCGTCTACGTTTGTGTTTCTTCACGTTGGATCCGTTTGATCTACGCTACTCTTCATTGGTGGCGGTTGTTGTTCTGCTACGCTGGTCCTACGGGGCCTTAGCACGACGACTTCCTGACTGTCTACTACAACAAGTTTTGCCCGACTCTGGCGAGGGAGGGCTGATGATGGCGGCGCGCCTTCGGCTCGCGTCAGTGCTTGTAGTCGTCGCTAGATGGTCTACGGACCTGAATGTAATTTTTATTATTTCTGATGTCCGTTGTATTGCCATGATTAAAGATGAATAGATTCAAAGTTTTCTCGTAAAAAAAAGACCTGAGTCTCCTTGGTCTTTGTCATGTCCATGCTCACCAAGTGATTCTCGCGGTTAATTATTCGATGGCAGCATGCAAAGCTTTCTACTAGTTTCTCCTCCTGAGTTAGTTCCTACCTTCTTTTAAATTTACAAAGTCCCGTACGTATTTTGAGAATAATTTTGACCATTAATTTAACTAATAAAATAATATCTTTTTATTATACGTCATGTAAAATATACCATTGGCTCGGTTTTCTCGAAACAAGTTGTCGACTTTCTTATATATAAAACAAACCACCACATCCCAACATCAAGTCGAGGTACAAAAGAAAATAAAATGTATGTTGGGACAACAACACGAACATGCCCAAAAAAATACTAAAAAGAACGTTCTTCCTTTTGATATAGCTTACTATTCACGCCTAATAGGCACACAACTAATGTATAATTGGTAAGAGCATCTCTAGTATATCGTGGTACCATCAAACCACTATAAGGGGAACCTTAAAACAGTTTTACGTACCGCACAGGTTGTGGTAGAATAGATACCACAAATTTCTACCCTGAAAACGAATATTCCATCCGCCGGTGTTCTTTTTTCCTTTCCATTTTTTCCCATGGTCATCTTCTTTCCCAAATCAACAGCACAAGCAGCCGCCCTAGTAGTAACTGCTTCAGCCACCCCATGGCCGTCGGGCCCCAGCGGCGACCTCGAGTCCACATCCATGGTGGAGCTGCTGCGGTCACCCGAGAGCTTGAGGGCGCGATGGCCATCTGGATGAGGCGAGGAAGGGCGGGGGATATCGGCCGGCTGGTCGGCGGCGGTGGGGGGATGGCTGGAATCGAGAGCTGACAACGGTGGCAGTTGACGTGAAACTTCCTTCCCACCAACGATTTGGTATTGGGGGAGCTGAAAATTTTGCCTCCAAAACTCCATATCTTGGGAAAGAGGCTATTTTTAAGGGGAGTGGTATACATTTTTATAGGAGCATCCGTTTCGCGGGGTTTGAAATGGACATTTATTTCGCCCAAAACCATAATGTTATGGTTATTTCATATTCGAGCCTTTTACGGGATCTGGTGGAGATGCTCTAAACCTACTTTTTTCCTTCTGGAATAACATACTTACGAGCTTGTCAACCCAAAATGATGTATTCTTTCAAGCGGAAGTATTTGAAACAATAGAAGTATCTAAAACAATAGAGGGTATCTGAAAGAGTGAATTCCACTTTTTACCCTGTAGTTGTACTTTTATGATACTAGTTACCCCATCAAGTGAATATTTTCTTAGAGTGCCCCTTTTGGAAGCTTTGGACCCTCGTTAATTGATGCATGTCCATCATGCAAGGTGTGTCACCTGACACCCGAGGTCCAAAAATATGTGGATGACGAGGAGGAATGGAACAGATGGACAAGAGAAGTCTGGACATGATCGTCAATGATGCCCTTGGATCTTTACATATTTTTTTCGAATCATTGACCCAACATGCCGATCCTATCTAACATAAACAAGGAAATGAAAAACTAGGGTAAAACCGTGTTCTAAGTCTCCAAAATCTGAGTTTTTAATAGACATCCCACTGAATGGTGTAATATGTGTCACAAATGTACAATTACAGGGTAAAAAGTGGAATTCACTCTATCTCAAAACACGCTTCAGCTGATTACTCGTGGAGTGTTGTACATTATGACAAACAATATGACAATGTTTGTGTGCCTTAGTTTCCCCGTTGCCTCCCAAGCCTAGCCAACTTGCTCTAACATATACGTGGAGAACACAAATTAAGGCGATTCTATTCTCATACAGAATATTGAGGCATTAATTGCCAATTTGCCATTACCAGCATGGAAGCAAATATGACCTAGATACCTCCTCAAGTTTGGTTTAATTCGAAGCTATGAATCACTAGAAATGAAGAACATGTGCTAGTTGCTCTAGTTTTCATATACTAGCACATACTCCGTGATTTATAGAGCACCATGATGCACGCGTCAGTGGGTGTAGAAGCCTGGAGGGTGATCTCTTCCATCATCTCACAACACTCCAATCACTTCTTACCTATCTTATGTCCTTGAACTTTATTATAGCTCTCATTCATGCATGCCTGGCATATATATATATATTCTTTCTTTGGAAAAGGTGCAATCGAAGATTTGGCACTTGGAAGTGTCAATTCAGATCAAGGGGAGGACAATGTTGATTGGTTGGTACTGTTTCTGCAAGCTTCAACATGCGTAATATCATGTTACTTGTGTCCTAGTATCGTGCTGAGGGTTTAGGTTGCTACTCCCTTCGTTCCAAAATATAGTGCGTCCTCGGTTCCCGTGCTTCAACTTTGACCATAAATTTAACCAACGAGACCGACTGCAGCGGGAGCAAAAGTTATACCAATGAATTCGTATTCAAAAGAAATTTTCAATTATATAATATTTGCTCCCGCCGCAGTGGGTCTCGTTGGTTAAATTTATGGTCAAAGTTGAACCTCGAGAAGTGTGGGCGCACTATATTTTGGAACGGAGGAAGTATATATTACTTGTCATATCTATAGTTCCGTTAGAACGTCTGTTCTTTTTTTTGAACCAAAAACTGTAGAACAATCGTTCTACGGTAAATTTCATTCAAAATAAAGCAAAGTTATGTACAGAAAATAAAAAAACAAGCTCCACCATCTAACCAATGCCAGCTCTAGGAAAATCCATGGTAATCTTAAGTTAGATTATCTGTAATCCATCCTCTGAACGCAGCTCTGTCTTTTTCTTTGGTTCTGTAGAGCAACAACTTTAGATCATCTCTGAGAAGCTTTCTCCATGCTAGAACTGATGGGTTTTGAGCGTTGAAAATTTTGGAGTTTCTCTGCATCCAAATGTGCCAGCAACCCATTGTGATGATGCTCATTGCAAATTGTTTGGGTAACTGGCTTAATAACAAGCTGATTTCGTCGAAAGCATTGATGCCTCTGGCTTTTGAAGGGACAATAGAATCCCAGCATTGAAGAGCAAAAGGGCAGTCCCAGAGTAAATGAAGGCTGGTTTCCTCACAGGAACAATTACAGAGTTCACAATTGTAGCTTGGCAAATGAAACTGCTTTCTAAAGAGGAGATTCCTGACATTTACTCTGTCATGCAACAGTAGCCAAAGAAAGATCTTGTATCTTAACATAGCAGCACTTCTCCAAATATTCTTGAACAGAGGAGAGGCTACCACTTTTCCTTGCAAATGAGCATACATTTGAATAGCAGAGAATCTATCAATTAGTTTGTTCCATGGGAGGCACCATTTGTCCAGAGAAACATTCAGATGGGTGGCTTGCAAGATGGCAGATATCTCTTCAAATTGCTGGTGTGCTTGTATGGATAATGGGGTAAAGAAATGTTCAGATATGTCCTCTAATCCTTTGATTTGCTGCCCTGAAATTTCCTCATGCCTGCTGAAAGAAAACAGCTGTTGAAATTTGTCTTTCAATATGCCTTGATTCCAATTGTCCATCCAAAATCTAACAGTGTTCCCAGATCCCAGCTTGGGGACAGCAATCTGCCTAAATTCAGGTACCAGCTTGAGAATAGATTTCCACCAAAAAGATCCTTGTGGAGCAGTAGAGATCATTCTATCTGGATAGTAAGCCTCCCAAATCAATTTGACCCATGGAATGTCCTGTTGATTTATGAATTTATGGACATGTTTCATTAGTAAGCATTTGTTATGACTGGCAATATCCAAAACTCCCAGACCTCTTTCTTCTTTGGGCTGGCAAACTTTGTCCCAAGCAATCAGAGCAGTGCCCTTGTCTTCCATACCATATTTCCTCCAGAAGAAATGCTTGAGGTATTTCTTAATTTGTTCCATGACACCAGAGGGTAGAGCTAGAGCACACATGAAGAAAATGGGCAAGCTGTAAAAAACAGACTTAACCAGAACTAGTTTGTCCCCATATGATAAAAGGGAGGAACAGCCAGCCAACCTTCTTTCTATTCTTTGCATAATGGGCATGCAATCCTCAATCTTTGGTTTGGAGAGACAGAGAGGTAATCCCAAATATGTGAAGGGGAGAGACCCAACTTTGCAACCCATATTATTAGCCAAATCAGGCATTTTGTCATTTGCAGTGTTGATAGGGACAATTACTGTTTTTTCATAATTATCCCTCAATCCAGTGAATGTGCTGAAGTACATAAGAAGATTTTTGAGCTGATGTAATTGGGCAGCATTAGCATGCATAACAAGGACTGTATCATCTGCATATTGAATTATAGGGAAATCCTGATCAACATTAGCATGCAGAGGGGCAGAGATCAGACCATTCTTCATTGCCTCATTGAGAATAGTTTGTAGCAGGTCAGCAGCTATGACAAACAATAGAGGTGAGAGAGGATCACCTTGCCTGACTCCTCTTTTACATAAAAACTGTTTTCCAGGGACACCATTGAGCAGCACAGAAGAAAGCCCAGAAGAGAAAATCATATCCATCCACATAATCCATCTAGGTCCAAAGCCTCTAGCAATTAGCAGTTTCCTGATAGCTTCATGCTCAATCATATCGAAAGCTTTCTCAAAGTACAATTTCATAATAATTAAATCCTGTCCTGATTGATGACATTGGTGAATGAACTCATATGACCAGGCCAAACAATCCTGGATTGATCTCTTTTTAAGAAATCCATATTGATTCTGATGGACCAACTTAAGTATGACAGTCTGCAATCTATTAGCCAGAAGCTTTGTAATGATTTTGATGGAGCAGTTGAGCAAAGAAATTGGTCTGAAATCATTAGCATGCACAGGGGCTTCTTTTTTGGGCAACAGAGTAATAAAAGAAGAATTGATGCTTTGCAAGTTTAAATTGCCATTATAGAAATCTTCAATAAGCATGTAAAAATCTGGAGCAATGATATCCCAACAATGCTTGATGAAGTCAGTGTTGAAGCCATCGGGCCCTGGTGCCTTATCTGAAGGCAGCTCTTTCACTACTGCATCAATTTCCTCTTTGGTGAATGGTTTGTCAAGCTCAACTAGCTCAGGCACCTTTTCAACAAGGGAGTCCAGGCTGAGAAGGTTAAAAGTGGGTACAGAAGTATTGAGCCTTTGTTTGAAAGCTCTCCAAAGAATTGCAGCTTTAGCTTGATGATCATCCTGCATGGTGCCAGCCTCATCCTGTAAACTAGCAATATAGTTCCTCCTGTAATTGATAGTGGCCTTAACTTTCAGATATTTGGTATTTGCTTCCCCTTTCAAAATCCATCTAATTGTTGCTCTTTGTTTCCAGTAAGCTCTCTGCATTTCCAGAAGGTTTAGAAGGTGCTGCTTAATGATTTCTCTGCCATTCCATTCAACAGTTGATAGAGATCTAAAATCCTCAATAGTATCATAAAGCAGAATGAGATCATTAGAGGCTTGAATAAGTTTTGAAAGCTGAGACAGATCTTTGGCCCAAATCTTCAATCCTTTCATCAATCTTTTAAACTTTGCAGTGATTCTCTTAGCACTATCATTTTCATTAACATCCTGCTGCCAAATATTTTTGACAGTGTCCTTGAAACTGTCAACCTGCATCCAGTAATTTTCAAACCTGAAATTTTTTGATTTTGGTATCATGGTGCCAATCTTGATGATGCATGGAACATGGTCAGAAATAGGCGTTGAGAGTGGCAAGACCATAGTGTCTGGGAAGTTGGAAGTCCAAGCTTCAGAAGAAAAAACCCAATCAAGCTTCTCAAGGAGAGGGGCTTCTTGCATATTGCTCCATCTAAAATCTCTGCCTTTCAAAGGAATTTCAAGAAGGCCCAAGTTGCTGATTGCTTCATTAAATAAGAGCATATCATTAATATTATCTCCCCCTCTATTTCTGTTGGAAGGATACCGAATGTAGTTAAAGTCCCCAAGCATCAACCAATGACAATCATCAGGTATATGAATATTAGAGAACCAGTCCATGAAAATGGCCCTGTCAGCAGAAAGACAAGGACCATAGATATTTGAAAGAGTCCAGGTGTCAGAGGAGAGTTTGGAAGTGAATTGAATGGAAATGGAGAAGGAGTTTTTGGAAATAGTTTCACCAGAGAAAAGAGAATCATTCCAGACTACTAACAGCCCTCCTGAAGCACCAACAGAAGGTTGATAATCGAATTTATTCAGACGTTTTGGACAGAACTGGTTAATATATCTGCTGTCAAACAACTCTCTCTTTGTTTCTTGGATACAGAGCAGGTCACAGTTGGTCTCATCTATTTTATTTCTGATAGCTAACCACTTATCTTTATCATTGATTCCTCTGATATTCCAGTTCAAAATTTTCCACTGCTTATTCATGAGAGAAAAGCACTGATAACTGAATGTGATACAACTGAACAGTCTTGCATAACTTAAAGAACTTAGTCTGCAACAGAGCTAAAAGTGCCAGAGTAACATCTCCCCAGAACATAGGGTTACATAAAGACATGATCATTACGTCTGTTCTTCTAGCTATATAGATCCCATTTGGAACACAAGAACTTAAAATGTAGTAGTAGGAAAAATACATGACCGAGATGCCATGTATTCTAAATTTATCCTGGAATCTAAAACACTTAAATACTCCAACATGGTCATTTTGGATACCACACAGGAAAAACTCGGGAATTGTAAACACAAATGGAAAGAACATAAGGTAAGACACCGTGTTGTTTTACTCCAAAATTCCAGTGGAATTGCCTCATTCCATAGGAATCTTGGTAAGCCATTACTTTGTTTCAAAAGGCACGTCACATTTTTTAGTAAGAATTCAATCTTTCAAAATTCCTAATAGATATTGGAAAACAAATCATGATTGTTAAAGACTACGATGACATAATTATTACATAAATACAAGCACCACAACCTATTTTCTCATAGAAGTAACATTGTTCATCCTTATAGTAAAAGACAAATTAACTTGTTGTGAGGGTGAAAACATGAAAATTTGTGAAATATTCCTCACTCGCAGATTGGATATCCGGAGTGATTCCTACAAACCTTGACTCATTCCGCATATGTCACCATCGCAAAACAAGAATCTGATTCAGTTTTCAACCCCCAAGAAGGCCTGACCTGTACGTTCAGATGGATTTTTACATGGCACCATCACAAAACTACGAGCAGTTCAAAGTTTGCATCTGGGAGTGCGGTTTTTTGCACGGCAAGCAGATTGATTATGCACTTGCATCAGACAGAACTACACCTATGTAGAATCTCCTGCAAATAGAATTAATGACGAAGTGTCTATTACAAGCAACAAATTACTCACATCAAAATTTCCGCCTACCTACAGAAAGCTTAAAATTAATGGGCCATCCAGATCAAAACCCGCAAAGGTGGATGAGATCCTAAAGGAATGGATCACATAAAAGCATGGACCCTAACCTTCAAGTTCGGCGTCCGGTGACCGTACGACAAGGTCATGGAGGAGCAGGACGGATGGGCTGCAGCGGCCAGGTGTCAGGGCTGTCAGATTTTTTGTTCATTCCAACCCCGTCGAGCAAGGGGAAGAGCATGAGGTCCACCTTCTCGTCCCCCCCATCCACGAACTTAGAAGAAAATAAGTCAAAACACCATGAATCCCCATCCTTGAACTGTCAATAGCAAGGGTCCTCGCAACGGCGGCACCGCACACCGTATTTTTCTACATGGTGCTCTTTCTAGGTCTTGACTTCTACATTTTACTTATAAAGATGAGACTTTTTGTGTGGCAATTAACCGAGGCGTTGAGAATTCAATCGTATCAAAAGACCTTGCGTGGTGGTGTTCCCAAAAGTGGACAAGCAGCCTATGATTGTATGCCTTCGTTCCCTATTGCCTCCCAAGCATAGCTAGCTTGCTAACATATACGATGGAGATAAAATTAAGGCATCGCTATTATTACGGGCAAAATTTAAGGCCTTAAAATTGCCAGCATGGAAAGCGGATATGACCTAGCTGTATCTCTCATCAAGTTTTGTTTAAACCGAAACTATGCATCACTGGAAATGTTATACCTTGCTGCTCGCTCTAGATACTACCAAACACTCTGTAATTTATAGAGTTGATGCAGAGGCTTGGGAGAGTGACCTATTCCATTATCTCTCAACCCTCTTGTTACTCAATAAGTATCCTGTGTCCTTGACCTTTAATATAGGTCTCATTGATTTTTTTTCGAAAAGGAGGTTGACTTTATTAATAAATAAAAGATTCCACAGAAGCTCCAAACCTCAGTAATGAAAAAGCTCACAAAGAGCAAAAAAAAAAAAGACATGAGAAAGCCACAATCGGCTTGGTAAAGATAAACAGGATACTAAACTATCTTATTACATGACTGCCAGCCAAACCGGTTGAAGATAATCCGAACTACCATCTCCCAACGGGTAGACGCAGTAACCAAATGCTCCCTGGCCACCGTTGGAGTGAGTAGCGACCACATACGGATTAACATAGTGGCTCGAAAGATGACCTGCAAAAAGTGAATATTTGTTGTTCTGTTAAACACTAAATCGTTTCTGCAGTTCCAAATAGTCCATAGTAAAGCACATACTCCTACATGGATATGTTTTGCTATTTCTGTGTCAACTCCATTTAGCCACGTCCCAAATAACGTGTGTATGCTACTCGGCAAAATATTAATGCAATATGGACCGATCGCCAAAGTAATTTGGCCATAGGGCCTTCAATAAAAAGGTGCTTAATAGATTCATCATGATCACAGAAACTGCATCTCCGAGACCCATTCCAGTTTCGTTTGGCCAAATTGTCCTTGGTAAGAATGACCTGTTTATGGACAAACCACATAAACACTTCTATTTTCAAAGACACTTTGATTTTCCATATATGGATAGAGCGATGTATAGGGCCAGAATTTATAATGTCCAGATACATGGATCCTACAAAGAAAATCCCATTCCCGGTTAGTTTCCACCGTATCTGATCTGGCTGCTGAGATAGGTTGACATCCATTAATCTTGTCACTAAATGGAGCCAAGCTTACCAACGATTTCCAAACAATGCTCTTCTGGATTGAATATTTAGAGGGTTGGATTGAAATACTGTTGCAACATACACCTCACGTCGCTGAACAATGTTATAGAGCGAAGGATATTGTATAGCTAAAGGCGTCTCCCCTAGCCAAGTATCCTCCCAGAATCTCGTATGTGCACCATTATTAACAATAAATCTTGTCCTATGGAAGAAGGCTGATTTCACTTTCATCAACCCCTTCCAAAACGGTGAATCAGTTGGTCTGACTGTCACCTGGGATAATGTTTTAGAATAAAGGTACTTGTTACGCAGAATCTGAGCCCAAGTGGCATCAGTCTCTATAGATAACTTATACATCCACTTGCTGAGAAGGCATTTGTTCTTCACCTCTAAATTTTCAATACCAAGACCACCTTAGTCTTTAGGTCTGCAAAGGATATCCCACTTGGCAAGTCTATATTTTCTTTTTAACTCATCACTTTGCCAAAAAAACGTGATCGATAAAAATCTAGTCTTTTCTGTACCCCTACAGGTACCTCAAAAAAAGACAAGGGAAACATTTGCATACTCGTAAGCACCGAATTGATAAGAACTAGTCTACCATAGTACGACATAAGCTTGCCCTTCCAGCAGCCTAGTTTCTTTTCGAAACGATCTTCAATACACTTCCATTCTTTGTTAGATAGCCTACGATGGTGAATGGGTATACCCAAATAAGAAAATGGGAGCGAACCCAAACCACATCCAAACAGTTGTTTATAAGCTTCCTGTTCATCTTGAGCTCCCCCAAAAGGAACAGTTCACTCTTGTTAAAATTTATCTTTAAACCCGACAACTGCTTCTCTCTGAAAAATACGTAATCAAAGATTTTGCTTTTGGAAGTGTCATTTCAGATTAAGGGGAGAACATCAGTTGATTTCCTGGTACTCAATGCCACCACACCCAACGTAAAACAAAAACTAACCCTCTCGGGTAGCACTTGCATGGTGACGGGGAGGGGACCCTAGATTGCCACCACCAGGCTGCCCCTCCTCTTCCCTCCTCCTTCCTAGCTGTCGCCAAAAGGCGCAGCAGGGCAAAGATCGGTGATGTCAGCGGCAGGGCCTCTTCGTCCCTTCCCACGTCAGGGTTGGCGCAGGCCGGCGCCCCCACCCGCCGGCCAAGGTATGGCGGTGGCATTGGGCGGCGCACATGTATGATGATGACACGACAAACGGCACAGTGGTAGTGTGCGGCCCGGGTGGTGGCTGTGGGTGCAACTATATCCGTTCTCCGGGCAGTGCCAACTGCGGTCTACGGCTTTGGACATGGTGGGCTCGTGCAGTGGAGTTGGTGGTGTGGCTCTGGTGGTGTTCTTCCCGCGGCAGCGGTGCTGGCTAGGTTGGTCCGATGAGCTTGGACAGTAGCGGAAGGGCAGTGCAGACATTTCTCCGTGGGCGTGTGGGCTTCTTTTGGCGACCGATTTGTAGTCCCCGATGGATGTGGACGGAGGCTGATGACGGCCCTCCATCTGACCATCTTTATATTTTTTTGATATTAGACAATATGTTGTGAAGTTATAGTCCATCACATTTTCGTTATTCTATAATACTAACCAACTTTGAACTGTTGTGTGTAGTGTTTGCTAAAAGATAATGTAAGTATATATCCCAATCAAGGATAAAGAGAGTAACACTATTTCAAATGACCACGTAGTCTTTGTTTATATTATTTTTATCTATTTGCGATGAGTAAATTTCCTCTCACTCAAATCTTACACATGTATTGTTATTGTTTCGTAGCAACATACGTGCAACTAGCTAGTCATTAGTAATAGACAACAAAAGTTAACATTTGATATAATTGTACATAGTAATATAATTGAACAAGAGATTTCTAAGAAACACAAATAAATGTTATAATTGTGCCTCATAGTGATAACATTTCTTTCTTCACATTGAATATTACAACACTAGACAGTTGGTGGACCAGACAAACCACCAACCTAGCTACAATTAATGTCCAAGAACAGGTCCAATCACAAGACCATACAACATTATAACAAGTAACTATGGAAGTATGTAAACACGATAGATATGGTTGAAACTTCTATAGGAGTGCAAACATATGATCTACTATTACTTTCGGTGAAGATTAACGTAATCACAAGGACCATAAGGTTCAAATAATTCAGAGAAAAAACCCTTCTTCCTTCTTGGGTTGCATCCCATGTCCTGGCATAGTTTATCATTGTACCAAATATGAACAATTCCAATGCATGACCTACGGAAATAATCTCGAGAGTACCGCTTCAAGAACTTCTCCCATTCAAGGACATCCATTTGCATTTCTCTGACACTTGGCAATCTGAAACAACCATCCATAAAATGTGATATCCACTTGGCCATAAGCTCTGTCGTATAAATATTTGTCAAACTCTCTGAATAGCCGATGACCGCGAGCTGTGGAATCTTAGGATGGATGCACTCCCTAAAAAGGAATTAACATACTCTTCGAAATCAAGAAGTTGAAATTACATAAATATTTTGCATATATAGCGAGGTGATTACCTATAAAGTGGTACAGTAATTGATGTTGAGCCAACGACTATACTCTGGAGGTATTCTGATGTGAACATGTCCTTTATCTTTTGATCACCCTTGAATCCGGTTCCGAAGATAACAATGTCACTCTTTATTGGAGTGCATTCACCTTCAACATTCACACCTTCTTCGCAAAAGGTAAATGTCTTTGACTTCTTAAGGATGATGCTACCTTCCTCTAGATTCTTGTAATGATCCTTTGGTGCAATGGCAGCTACACATGCCACTAATCCCTCGAAAAAGCTATGGTCAGGCACCATGTCATGCTTCCTCATTGGAATTGAGTAGTAGCTCTCAACAAACTTCGAAAAAATCAACCTCTACTCAACACAAACAAGGAAAACACATGCATATTTGCGTTTAATCTAAAACAAAACCATTTAAACTTTCAACAAAAAACAAGTACAATTAGAATTTAATACAAAAATTATAACCTGTAGCCCTACCAGTGGAGTCAAGACAGTAGCCAACACGTTGAGGAGAAAGCCTTCACCAGGCTTGTGAATAAGTAGTTCAGCGAAACGGGTGAGATAGAAATTTGATATGTGGACGCCCCATGCATAGTAGTCTGGTATAATCCAACTCTTTGTTCGTACTACCATCGTGCATGGTTTTTCGGTACCTAAAAATTAATAGACAATTAGTAAGATCATAGCCTTTCTATTTTAGTTTTAGATTAGTCACAATGGATAGTAACTTAGACTAGTAACATGTATATGTTACTAGTCTATGTTACTACCTCTATAGTGGGGAGTAACATATGTATGGTGTCATGCAACACTTTATTTATTAGATTGTAGACTCATTTGTTTTGGTATGTGCGATGTTACAGTAACTAGCTATGTTACTACATGCCTCTCTTTCCTCATTAATTACTCGCCACATCATCTATTTTGCTTAGAGATGTGTGATGTTACCACCTATGTTACTCCCACTGTGGGTAGTCTTATTGAGGCAACTACAGAAACCAAGAGAATATAAGCAAGGTAGACAATGGCACATTTAATAAAACATAAAATGTCTACGTATGGTAACGCTTAGACTAGCCACAATGCACAGTAACATATACTAGTAACATAAGTATGGTAACATGCAAAGCTTCATTTATTAGGTTATAGATTCATATTGCATTGGGACATGTGATGTTACAGTAACTAGCTAAGTTACTGTAACTACCTCTCTCCTCATTAACTCATTGCCACATAAGAAAATTTGCTGAGTTGGACTCGATGTTACTACTAAAGTTACTCCCACTGTGGCTAGTCTTAGAGCATCTCCAACAGCCGCGCCAAAAGACGTGCGCGCGCAGTAAACTGGCATTTTAGCGCGCGGGGGACGTTTCGCGCGCTCCAGCGGAGGCAGGAAACTAGCGCGCGCGGGAAAAGGCTGCAGCTCGCGCGCTAGATTTGGTGCACCGCGTCCGGCGCGCCTATAAAATTGCAGCGCCCTCTGCCGCTCTCTCGTCACTCCCTCTATCCCTTTCTATCCTCGCCGCCGACACGCCACCACCGCGCCACCATGCCGCCTCGCTGCCTGGGAGCTTTGGGCTACCGCGGCATCCGCGTGCGTCCGTCCGGCACCTACTCCGCCGAGATTTGGTCGGGTGGTGTGCGCCTCAGCTTCGGAACCTTCGACACCGCCCAGGATGGTGCCCGCGCGTACGACGCTACGGCGTGGTGCCTCCGACGGTCCCGTTGGGACATGAACTTCACGGACGTGGCGACGCGGGAGCGGGCACAGGAGTTGGCGCCTCCCCCGCGGCTTATCACCGACGAGGATCGTCGCGAGAACCGGAAGCGGGAGCGCCGTCTCAGCCTGTCTGAGATGGACATGGAAGCCATGACGCTGTGGCGCCAACGCTTCCCGCAAGACATCATCAACGAGGAACAGTTCTTCGCCGAGAGAAGGACGGAGAGAGAGGAGAGGGGAGGAGCGAGCCGCCTATTGCGAGGACAAGCGAACACGGAAGGCGGTCGCTAAATACAACATCACGCTAGGAGATGCGTCGTCTTGGGACTCCAGCGATGAGCGGTTCCTTGACGCCTACGCTCAGACATCGGAGGAGGACATCACCGAGGCAGAGTCCGAGTCGGAGAATGACGAGTAGTAGTAGTTTTTCCTTTTTCTATCTATCGTAGTAGAAGACTATGAACTATCTATGCACTATTTTGTATCATAGAAGCATGCTATGTGATGAACTATCTCACATTTGTACTATCGGAACCAAATGTGTAGTTCACATAGTAGGCGTCAAAAAAAAAAGGAAATATAGCACGCCTGCTGGAGCGGCTCGGGCGCACTTTATTTTGCGGCAGCTGCTAGAGCCAGCGCACCACCGCGCGCAAAAGCTGGCTGACCCGGCGCTGTATACTGATTTTTAGCGTGCCGTGTGTTGGGCGGCTGTTGGACATGCTCTTAGGTTTACCACTCTAATTAAGTTTGATATATCAACTTTCGTACAAGAAGAAAGGATATAATCATATTGTAGGAAAGTGGCAGCGTCTACATACCATTCACGTTGGCACATTCATTTGCAATGTCTACTGCTGATCTCAGGTAGCCAATAACAGTCACACGCTTGTCCTTGATCATATCTCTAGCATTTTTGCCTCCCATTTTTGAGTACTCCATGGAGTGGATCACATTCCCCTCAAACACTTCTGGGCCTTTGCCAACAGGAAATGTAGGTATGTTGGGCACACCACTAAACCTCCCAACACAAAGGATCACAAAGTCTCCCTTGTGTACCTGAAAAGAGGGGAAATAGAATTGCACAGACAATTTGATTTATGAACATGGTTTAATTTACCTGGAAGGATAAATTTAGAAACAAGTACGCCGAGTTAACAAAATACTACTCCGTTCGAATCCATATTACTCGCCGCTGAAATGGATGTATCTAGATGTATTTCAGTACTAGAAACATCCATTTGATCGACAACTAATATGAATCGGAGGGAATATTAAAAATAATCTAGCTTATCCCTTACCCAATTTATACACGTTACATATGTAAAATGGTGCAGATATATTCCCTGATTTCAGTTTTCTTGGTGTAGCGTGTTTTCATAGAAATATTTATATTATGGTACCTATGTAGAAATATCTTACAGAGAGTAAAATTTCCGTACTTCTAATGCTATGTTACCTATGTAGAATATAAAAACATGATCGAGAGTATAGCTGACTCCTTATTCGCTTCCAGGGTATAGTCTGACCATAGGATTACTATCAATTGTATCTGGGTGTTTGTGGTGTTGTTCGACTATAAAATTTGGACATCCTACATAACTAAATAGGTGGTCCTCACTAACTCCTTTCTCTCAACGTGCAAGCATGCATATGATTGGTGCTGGGTGATATTTTCTTTGATATGCGCGGGTTATGTGTTTATGGTAGTGGAGTGGTGGAACTGTAATAATTCATGGAACCTGCTATGTCTCACGGTGAATGGATTAGGGGTGAGGCCCTTGTATATCTAAAAAAACCTAAAAAAAGACCTCGTGGTTGCAGCAACCTCAATAGCACACCAGGTCCTGGGTTCGACTCCCGGTTGAAGCGGATTTAAACAGGCATGGGAAAAAATTCTGGAATAACAGACTGTAGGGCTGTTGCCCTATAGTAAATAGTAAAAAAAAAAAAGGCTTTGATTCCTGCTCCTAGTACTTTGTCTGATAATTTGACGGCTCATGGTCATCCAAGCTTGAATCCAGAAAATCAAAGATGAGAGGTTACTAGTACATGGAGGATCACTAGAAGTCAGAAGATCAGAAAAGTAGATGTTGATTTATTCACTTCTAGTGGTCACATGCCATTTTTTGGGGTAGGTGGCACTTCTATGTGGTGTGACTGTGTGAGTGTGACGTTCATGTGCCGAGAAATCAAATTAGTAGGTGCACCATATTATCATCATCAAATTATGGCAAACGGATCAATATCACCAATAGTGCAGTGCGCTGTTCTCAGCGCACCAATGGTGCCGTGTAGCCAGGGGCATACACAGTATACACCATGGAAGTATATGTGCAAATATGTTGGATCCTTACCTCGACGAGGCCGTCCACGTCGGCCACCGTGAGCTGCCACTCACCGTTGCCGGAACCAAACGCCTCGCCGCACCCAGCCCAGTCCTCCCACGCCGCCACCTCCTCCTCGCAGACGCCCACATAGTCCATCCCGACCACCCTGCGGCCGAACCTGATGCAGTCGAGCACGCCGAAGTGCCGCGCATAGGCGTCGAGGTAGTCCGCGACCTGGCGGTGGTCCGGGAACACCTCCGTGACGGACTCCGGCCACGGGAAGTCCGAGTACTGGAACATGGGCCGCGGCGTCTGGAGCCTGGTGCACTCCGGCGCGTGCGCCCACACGCCGCCGAGGACGGTGTCCGCCTCGAAGACGGTCGGCCGGCAGCCGCGCTCCAGCAGGTGCTTGCACGCCGCCAGGCCACTCAGGCCGGCGCCGACGATGGCCACCCTCTTCTTGTCCATGGCGGACCTTATTGTGTGCGTGCGACGGTCTCACAGACTCACGGTGAGAATGGCGTCCCGCTGTGACGACTAAGCGTGGTGGTGTTTATAGCTAGTCAAGCTCTCTGTTGGGCTTGTGGCATAAGAGCATCTCTAGCCGTTGGCCCCTCAGGAAGAGGGGCTAAAAATCACCCCCTAGGGACGCACCGGCGCTAACCCGCGCGCTGAGGACGTAATGCACCCTAGTCGTGGCGCTCAGGTTATTTTAAAAAATTTAAAGATAGCACAAACATGGATTAAATTCATTGCAAACTTTGACGAGTTCGTTCAAACTTAAATATATTTTACAAAAAAGAAAAAGAAAAAACTACTAGGGGCTCCCACTCGCTGTCTCCATCGCCGCTCCTTGCCGTCTGCCTCGCCGCTCCCCGCCGCCCGCCGCCCGCCCTCGCAGTTCTACATGCCGAGGAGGCTGTAGAACCGCGTGTAGTCGCCGCCGCCGTCGGCGACAGCGGCGGCGGCGGCGTCGCCCCCGTCCCTGCTGCATCCCTTCCTTGGTTGGCGCGGCGGGTTGGACGGTCCGGGGGCGGCCTCGTCGTCATTGCTGTCGAGGATGACGACGCCGTGCTCGTCCTCGCGCCCGCGCTTGCGGGCTTCGATCTCCTCCAGGGCCCGGCGCTGCCGGACCATCTCGTCGCGGAGGTAGTCGTCCCGCGCCCACTGCATGGCGTCCTCGTCGGAGAAGCCGCGCCGGGCTATCTCCTCGTACTCCGCGGGGAGGCTGGGCTCCGGCTTGGGCTCGACGAGGACGGGCGGCGGATGGGGGAGGGTGGAGTCGCCGATGCGGACGCCGGAGCTGCGGGTGCGCGCGTTGACCGGCGTGTCCTGGGGCTCCGGCTTGACAGGGCGAAGGCAAGGAGAGCCCGACGAGCGGCCGGACGAGGAGGAGGACGCGCCGGGTCGCTCCATACGCCTCGGCATCCAGGAGCTCCCACGGCGGCGTGAGACGGTCGGGGGAGCGGGATACTCGAGGCGCGGCGTGTTGCCGCCGTCGATGTACTCGAGGACGGCCTCCAACGTGCGGCCGGGTACGCCCCACCATCGGTGCCGGCCCTCGGAGTTGAGCCTGCCGGAGGGCACGACGCCGTTCGTCGCCTCGAGCTGCTCGGCGTGTCGGCGGCGGAAATAGGGCTCCCAGAGCGGGCTGTCGGGGGTGTACCGTTGGCCTTCCCTCGCCGCCCGCGGCAGGGACGCGCGGATGCGTGCGATCTCCGCACGCCGCGCCGCCCCGGTGGGTGGTGGTGGCACCAGAACGACACCGGCTCTGACCCTCCACGCCCCCAGCACCTGCATGTCCGGCGGGACCGGGTACTCGGCCTCGAAGAGGAGGCGAGCCTCGTCCTCGTGCAGATGGCGGCGCCCGAAACCAATCTCCGCCGCGCCGTCGCTTGGGAAGCGCTCGGCCATCCTTCTGAGCTGCAGACGGCGAGAGAGAGGAGGAAGGGGGAGAAGTGGGCGCATCGGCGGTGTAGTGTGTGTGCGTATCTCCGGCTGGTTCTCGGCTTTATATAGGCGGAGGCGCCGCGCGGTAGGCTTGGCCGGCGCGTTACGCGTGGCGAGAGGCATGACGGGCGATGGGACGCGCGTCGCCCGGATTTCACTGCGCCGCCCGTGAGGCATCAATGGAGGCTGACCGGCGCGGCAGCGCGCGCAGCTTTGGCATTGATTCGCCGCGAGAAGTGAGTCGAGTCGCTGACGCGGCTGGCTCACGGCGCTTTCGCGCCAAAAAATATTCGCCCGGCGCTCCCGAGCGCCCCCCAGCGCGCCGGGTTCGGGTTGGGCCCGCCGGCGCCAATTTCGGCCCGAGCCGGCGAAAAAGGGCCTCGAGGCGCTGACGCCGATTTTTGGCCGCTGAAGAAAAAGTCGCGCAGGGGACTTTGTTGGGGACGCGGCTGGAGATGCTCTAATGAACGAGTTGTCCTCGTCGCACCACTGCCGCCGTCTCTTTCGATGGCTTGTACGCTTGATTCACAACCACCGGTGTTAAGAAAATATCTTATCGTGACGTGATTTTTTCACTATATTATTGGGATATAAATAAATTAGGAGTCATCCCACTAATTTAGACTCTAATATAGTCATCCCATTAATGTTTTTTTCGAGAACCTTCGATTTATTCATTTTCAATCATGACAGTATAGCAAACATCTATCAAAAATAATAAATTACATCCAGATTCATAGACCATATAGCAACGACTACAAGCATTGAACCGAGCGAAAGGCGCGCCGCCGTCATCGCCCCTCGCCTGCCGGAGCCGGGCATAGTTTGTTGTAATAGACAGTCGAAAAGTCGTCGTGCTAAGGTCCTGTAGGACCAACGCACAAGAATAATAACCGCCGCTAATGAAGAGAAGCTTAGATCGGAAGGATCTAATATAAGGACATAAGAACAAAGATGAATAAAGACCTGATCCGATCAGATTCACCAAAGACAACCACCAACTGAATCCCGCAAGATCCACCGGAGACACACCTCCACACGCCATCTGACGATGCTAGACGCACCACCGAGATAGGGGTTACGCAGGGAGAACCTTATTCCATCTGCAATAAGCCACCGCTGTCTCGTCTTCCAGAACAGGACACAAACCCTAATAAAACTTGAAGAAGCACCTAAAAACGGAGCCCTCCCGCCTGCAAGGGCCGGGATCCACCACGCACCCATGGCTCTAAGGCCACAGGAGACGTGGCAGATCGGCGGTGCCATTGACGGGAGGCAAAAACCCTAGCTTCTTATTATTGTGTAAACATCTGCTTCTCTACCTTCTAGTCATCCCACTAATTGAGTTTATATCTAGGAGAGTCATCCACTATATCATTAGTGGGATGACCATATTAGAGATATTTTTTTCACTATATTATTCGGATGACTCTCCAATATAAATTAGTGGGATGGCTCGCCTAAACATGCAGGATATTATCTAGTTCATTTAGCTCTTCTCCGTCCAAATAAAATTTGGCAGTATTACTCATGATGTTATGTTTTCTTGCCGGATGGAGCCAAATTCTATACATTTGGTCTTGCTGCAGTGTGTTGGGCAATCTGGAATTGCTGTAACAAAGCAACCTTTGAATTTAAAATGCCCAGGTCTCTCTTTCATGTGGTGTTTTCTGCTTGTGTATTTCTCAAATACTGGGCAGGATTGCTGAAAGGTGAGGATCGGGAAGCAATGGTACGTGCTGCGCAGCCGCTCAGGGACAACGTGGCGACCATGATGAGGATATCTGCAGCTGCTGATGACACGGCACCTGAAGCTTCACTGGCTGCATCGTTCGTAGTCTTTTGCCTTATATACTTCGGGTTTGCTGATTACTACTCCTGCGTGAGTAGTTTGGTTGCCTATGCTCGCTTGTGAGCTTCCCCTAGACCCGTTTGAACTCTTCCTGCCTTTTGGGTAGTTTGCTGGTAGGTGTCGTCGGGCTTTCGCCCCATAGCAACTGTTTCGACGACAGACACTTGCAGTGGGTTTCCTGGCAACGCATTGAACTCGCTTCCCCTTTCTTTGTTTTCTTTAAACTTGGTCGGAGGACGAATGGTTGTGTTTCCGTTATTCTTATAATGGAAAGGGGTTATGCCCAGTTCACAAAAAAACATGCAGTCCTCAGGCATGACTCGGAAAAAAATATTCTGTCTTCTTATATAATAGAACTCAGAGCATAACAAGTTGAAACTCCTTAGAAAAAAGAGAGAAAATCTACTCAACATCTTATATTTACTAATTGAAGACACCATACGAGTTTCCACGTTAATCCACATCAACAAGATTAGTTTAGCCATTAGATTCCAAATTTAATGGTCATGATCTGTTTGAACACCGTTCCTTTATTTGTAAAGAAAATCACCCACATGCATACATAATTAAAACTAATTAGACCCGCACATATCAAATAGGAGTCCATATCACCCTGAAGAATAATAGGAGTCCATGACACCCAAATACAAGTTCCAGAAAAAAGAAAAATGAAATATGTCACATACCCAAAAAGAAGTCCTCATAACCCATGTCTATTCGTATGAAAAATCAGCACGTACATGTAAAAAATGGAGTCCTTCACACCTCAGCCAAAAAAAAATCCATCACGCACAGAAACAAAAATCATCAGAAGCCACGTCCCTCAAGGAAAAAGCACATCATGTACATGTACAAAAAGGGAGTCCTTCACACCAACGTCCAAGTTCTACCAAGAAAAATGAAATCTATCACGTACAAAAAAAAAGTTCCTAGCCCCACGTACAACCATTGAATAAAAAACACATCCAAATCAAAGTTCCGACTTCCCTATAAAATAAATGTACATATATTCATGTATGTGATATATTTCCAACAATGGTTGATTTAGCAGATATGATCATGTCTAACAGTCCAACTCCGGCTCTCCTGGTCGTGATCCTCTCTAGCCTTGAATATCAGTTTCATGTACGATCCAATAAATCATGTCCAGCTCTCCTGATTGTATTCTCTCTATCCTTTGAATATCTATGTTTTATACTTAGATTTGTTGGGATGTTGTTGCTAAACATTAATTTTTTCTGACAGATTATGGTTAAAACTCATAGCTTTTACCCAGTTTGGGGTTGCTTGAGTAGATGCATACTACATCGTAAAAGAAGAGTTAGTAAACAACTATATATCACATTATCATGGTTTACAAGTTTATAGTACAGTAAGGTAAAAGGAATAGTGCGAGGAGATTCCTGATGTACAAGAACTTAAAAGGAAACTCTGAATCCTTTTCATTGGCCGCGTGAGAGGAGTAGCCTTGCAGAATAAGAAGGGGATTAATTTGTATAATTTTTTTCTTAATTCTTTGTCTGGTCAGGATTTTCTTTTTGGTATAATTTTAATGTGGGGCATTTTGTTCAGCTATATATTAAATGGACACTGGATTGCAATATTTCCAGGTATGTTACGTCTATATCATGCGTGTAATTGACCAACAAGTTACAAATTCATCGCTTGGTGTTCAGATACTTCAATTCAAGGCAATAATGGGTTCCTCCGGTATTTATACATTTTTTACATCAAGAACTTCGGTCGATGTTAAATGTTTAATATCTTTCTTTTTCTTTTCCGGCAACATCCATCAGTAGTTTTATGACCAACAAGAAAGCGCCAGTACATATCGACGGAACTATTAACTTATGGAACTCGAAAACATTAACATTGGTTATCGTGTCCCCACAAAGAAATTACACATGGCAGTGTCTGTTGTAAAGTCTGTATATTACCGTGTCTTTGATTTCTACTGCCTCAACCATAAGTCTCTGAATTTAGTACACATATAAATTAAATAAATAATGTAGTTACTATTCCCGACTTTAACTAATAAATGGAGTGTAATTAGGAACATATAGTGAAGGAACACTTAGTTTATATACATGAAAAAGAATAGTACATGCTACCAAATATTTTTCAGTAGAATGTCGCTTTTTTCATATATCCAGTTGCCAAAATCAATGAGCAAAATCATTTTTCTAAAATATTTCCTGAGTATAAATTTGTTTTCTATATTTCTAGCCCGTGCAGTCACATGGATTGAAGACTAGTTTAATTTAATCGAATAATTAAATGAATAACAGGCTGTTTTATTTTTTTAGAAAATGAATAACATGCTGTTGTGTTAGCCGTGGCATCATCCGGCCCAGAGGCTCCTGGCCTGGACACTGATGCACCCGTATCACCATGACAATCTGACTCCTTAATGCTCCCTTTGATCGAACAATCGGTTGTTTCCGTTTGGAGATAGCTTTTGCATGTCCTGCTCGCTGGCCGGAAGCTAAATCAATCAGGTTCAGCTCCTTTCTGTGCGTGTTTGGATGTGCGCAACACACGATGCCCCAAGATTTGCATGCGTTGGATCCCTATTGCCTCCCAAGCCTAGCTACCAGGATCATACGTGGAGATGAAAATTGAGGCCATGGCACTGCCAGCATGGAAAGCAATATGATCGAGCTACGCTTGTCAAGTTCGGTTGGGTTTCAAACCATGCATCACTAGAATCCGGAAACGAAAGTAGCTTGCTATCTCCGCTAGGGGTGTTTTCATACTAGCTAGCACGTAGGCACATTGATTGCTATCTCCAGAAACCATCCTCTTCCATCAGGACAAAAGCATCGCTTACTTCCTACCACACCTATCATGCGTCCTTCAACTTTACAACAGTTCTTAGTGTTGCATAATGTCAAATACATTTCTCTGCAAATTTAAATAGTCAAAGATTCTGGTAATTGTTAATATCACCTCGAATCAGCTGGAGGCAACTGACATTGATTGGCCGTTACCGTTGTTGCAATACGTGTTTCTTTTGACAGGCAACACTTTCCAAACGCATAACCCAAGGGAAACGCTGTCATGTGGGCGGGTTTACATTTTACAACCACCTGCTATATCATTGACAGGAAAACGTATTTGTTTCATAATTTTGTTTGAAGGCGAACCCAATTTGTCTTGTTAGGTTGTGGTAATCCCCAACATTTGGGCTCATATTGTGCAAATGTAACACCGTAAAAGTAAGCTTGCGAGATTTCAGTCACCATTTTTTTTTTTAGAAAAGGAGGCTTGCCCCCGGCCTCTGCATCTGAACGATGCATGCGGCCATATTATTAAAAGTTTCAAAGTAGAACAAAGTCATAAAAATATTACAGTTTGCAAGCGGAGCAAAGAAATATAAAAAAACATTGAGTACTGCCCAAATAACGATTCAATGCTAACTGGAGGAATAATGTTAAAGGCTATATAAATCGTTCACCAAAGTAATTTCGCGGGACGGCAATCTATGAATAGGTGTTGTATTGTTTCATCATGATCACAAAAACAACATCGAGTACTGCCTACCCGCCATCGCTTTAGTAAATTATCTTTGGTCAGGATCACTTGCTTGTGGACAAACCACATAAATTTTTTAATACGCAAGCGAACCTTAATCTTTCAAATATGTATCAATCTCGGGATTGGGCCAGAATTAATAAAGATTCATATACAAAGATTTTACTGTGAACACTCCATTTCTAGACAACTTCCAGTGCAACGAATCAGTTCGGTCAGATAATTGAACATCCATCAATCTCCATACCAAGTGCATCCAGGAGTTTCAATGCTCCCCCACTAACGATCGTCTAAACTGAATATTCAAGGGTACCAACTGTAATATCGTGCCCATGTAATCCTCCTTACGTTAGACAATATTATACAGGTTGGAGTATTGTATGGCTAGAGGCGTCTCCCCTAACCACGTATCCTCCCAAAATCTTATTGTCATCCCATTGCCAATAAAGAATTTGACACTGTGAAAGAACAAATCTTTCGTTCTCATAAGCCCCTTCCAGAATAGCGAATCGGTCGGTCTCGCGGTGACTTGGGCAAGAGTTTTCGATTGCAGATATTTGTTGCATAATATTTGTGCCCACATACCATCATTCTTTGCTGATAACCTATAAAGCCATTTACTCATAAGGCACTTATTCTTAATTTGCAGGTTTTCAATGCCGAGGCCCCCCTGGTCTTTGGGTCGGCCAATTATATCCCATCGTGCTAGGCGATATTTCTTCTTAGCATCATCAGACTGCCAGAAAAATCGAGATAAAAAAAATCTAGTCTTTTTCGTACCCCCTTCGATACTTCAAAGAAAGATAACAGGAACATCGACATACTAGTAAGTACCGAGTTAATGAGCACTAACCGACCTTCATATGACATTAGCTTGCCCTTCCAACAACTAAGCTTTTTTCAATTCTATCTTCGATGCATTTTCATTCTTTATTAGAAAGTTTGCGATGATGAATCGGTATGCCCAAATAACTAAAGGGCAAATAACCTAATTTAAAACCGAACAAATGTCTATGTGTATCGTGCTCCTCTTTGGCCCTACCAAAGCAGTACAATTCGCTCTTGTGAAAATTGATTTTTAATCCCAATAATTGTTTGAAGAGGCATAATACTAGTTTCATATTCCGAACTTTAGCAAGGTCATGATCCATGAAAAGGATAGTGTCGTCGGCATACTATAAGATGGAAACTCCCCCATCGACTAGATGAGGAACAAGTCCATCAATCTGGTCGTTCTCCTTGGCCCTACCAATAAGAACGGTCAACATATCCGCCACTATATTAAATAAGAGAGGAGACATCGAATCCCCTTGTCTCAAGCCCTTATGAGTCTGCAAATAGTGATCGGTATCATCATTAACCTTAATTCCGATACTACCTTTTTGGACTAGAGAACCCACTTGGTTCCGCCATGCCTCATTAAAACCCTTCATGCACGTTGCCTGCTGAAGGAAAGACCACTTAAATTTATTATATGCCTTCTTGAAATCCACTTTGAAAATAACCCCATCTAGTTTCTTCGAGTGAATTTCATGGAGCGTTTCATGAAGGACGATAACCCCTTCTAGGATATGTCTTCCCAGCATTAAAGCCGTCTGACTTGGTTGCACCACCGAATGGGCTATCCTTGTCAGTCTATTAGTACCAACTTTCGTGAATATTTTGAAACTCACACTGAGAAGACAAATTGGCCTGAACTGCTCGATACGAACTGCTTCTTCTTTTTTTGGCAACAACATAATGATACCAAAGTTAAGATGAAAGAGTTCGAGGTGACCGTTGAAAAAGTCGTGAAACATAGGCATAAGATCGTCCTTAATAATATGCCAACATTTCCCATAAAATTGCACAGGGAACCCATGTGGTCCCGGTGCTTTATTCGGTTTCATTTGTGATATTGCATCGAGAACCTCTTTCTTAGTAAATCGTGCATATAGGATCTCATTCTCCTCTGACCGAGGTTGAGGGATATCTCCAATAACAAACTCATTCAGGGAGACCGGCTCTCTGCCGGAGTCCCAAATAATTGTTTATAGTAGTTGGAGATATACGATTTGAGATTCTGATGACCCACCGTGGTCCCTTCGTCCTGTTCAAGCTGGATAAATTTCTTCTTCCCATGCTTACCGTTCACAATAATGTGAAAGAATTGTGTATTGTCATCCCCTTGGACAACCTTGAGAACCTTAGCACGCAATGCCCATTTGAGCTCTTTTTCTCTAAGAAGAGCGCGTAGGTGTTGCTCAACTTCGGATTTCGTGGCATGTTCTGCCACATCGAGCAGGTTCACTTCTGCTTTTAGGTTCAAAGCATCTATCAATTGGGCGAGTCTTTTTTTCTTCTTCTTTGTAAATCCCACTCTCGTTTCTGGTCCAACCCCGTAAAAATTATCTTAGATGTCTAATCTTGTTTTGCCATCTCTATACACTTGATCATCCACTAACCGCCTTTGCCCATTCTCGTGCTACGAAGACCTTGAAGTTCTCTTTCTCGAACCAACTCAGTTCGAAAGAGAAAGTGTTTTTGTTACCAATATGTGTTGCGTCTCCCGAGTACACTAGCAATGGTGTCTGGTCTGAAATCGCCGTCTGCATCGCATGCACCGGCACCAATGGGTATTTCTGTTCCCATTCCACACTAGCAAGCACCCTATCCAACTTCTCATAAGTTGGAGTGGGCAACGTATTAGCCCATGTGAAATGCCTACCCGTGAGTTCAATCTCCCTCATATTTAGACTCTCGATAATCATGTTAAACATTAGGGACCAACGCCCATCGAAATTGTCATTGTTCTTCTCATCTCTCCTTCTGATAATATTGAAATCCCCTCCGACTAGGATTGGAAGTGTTTCATCCCCACATATCCTACCAGGTCAGCTAGGAAATCGGGTTTATGTTCAGGTTGGGCTGCTCCGTATACAGCTACCAGAGCCCAGCAGAAACCATCCAACTTGGATCTCACCCGAAACTTGACCGCAAAGTCCCCCCGAACCACATTAATCACCTCTAGCGTTTCACACCTAACCCCCAGCAATATCCCACTCGATCTCCCTCTAGGAGGTAGACAGTGCCAATCAAAATCAATTCCGCCGGACAAAGTTCCAAGGAACTGTGAGGTAAAATTATCTCTTTCTGTTTCAAGAAGTGCAATAAAGTCTAGTTTTTGCTCTATTGATGTCTCCACAAGGAACCTTTTTTTAGCCAAGTCAGCTTGACCTCTGCTATTCCAAAAGATTCCTTTCAGAGATCATCATAGAATTTTTCTCTTAAGCTTAACCCTAGCACTTCTAAGAACTGCCGAAGTAGGATACACCTTCCTTTTCCAGGGTCGCTTGGGCTTATCCCCATCACCCTTTGTATCCTGATTACCGGAATGACTCAAGGCAATACCGTCCATCATTGAAGGCTCTACATTGTCCTTAGTCTCCGACCTTCTATTTCACCTTCGGCTTCTGTAGTAGGCATAAGATCATTACAAAAGCTTTGAAGGGCTGAGATCCCTAAATTTTCATATCATCCTCATTCATAGGTCTAACGGCCGCGATGTTACGAATAATTTCAGAAGCCCACTCAGCTTCTAAGTCTAAAAGGTCATTAACAGATTTTGCTACTTCCTTTTCATTTGAACCAAGTGAAACTCCCAAGTCATGTGCCTTATCGATAATTTCATGTTGAGAGAAATGCAGAAGTGAACAACTCTTGAGGACATACCTGTAGCTGCCTCGACATCGCGAAGCTTGGCCGCCCTCATGGCACGCCCTAACTGCAAGTCGTCCGTGTCTGGTTGTTCCTAGATCCGGTTGCTGACACGCCTGCCAGCCGACACCGGGTCCATGATCCCACCAAAAGTGATTATCTCCTCCGTAAACCTCTCCCGGGGTGTCTGCTGTCCGATCTGACACCCACCCACCATGCAATATGTTTTTTGTCTGACTATCAAAATGTAAACATCAACTATGAACCTCCACGTGTGCGACTTGCAGAAACAGAATGCGGCGAATGTATTTCGTCGAACAACTTCTGATTTAGTCACAGGAACAACTTGTTGAGACTGCAACTTTTGGGGGCTTTCTTGTGTTGTTAAAGTACAACCTTGTGTCCTAGATGGACTCTTCTAGACCTCGGACTAGAAAGCACTTCTTAAGTGTGACTAGCGTAGAAATATGCGACGAGCTCAATGAGCGTTGGTGCATTGTACTCCTCTGTTACTAACGTCCTTGCTTTGCTTCTGCTGAGGGGTATTTGATTCTCCGGTGATTAAGCAACAACATGTTGAAAATTTGCAGAGTGGTAAAAGGTGTGTACTTGCATGTGCAACACATCTGCGAAGGGTTGTGCGCCTTAGATTCTTTTTGCGTCCTAACCCTATAGCTGGCTACTCTAACATACTTTCGAGATCAAAATCAGGGGATGTTCCGTTTCAAAAAAAAAATCAGGGGATGCAATTGCCAGCGTAGGAAGCAAATATAGTCTAGCAGCGTTCAGCGAGTTCAGCTAAATACTAAGCCATGCATCACTGGAAAAGAGCAATACTAGCACCTACTCTGCAATTTATAGAGATGTCACATGCATGTGATGATGCGTATAGAGGAAAGCAGAGTGATTGCCACTATCTAAAACAATAGTTAGTTCTTACCTATCTTGTGTACTTGAACATTAAACCGGCTTTCATTGATGAGTGATGGCATATATCATATCTCTGGAAAACTATAATAGAAGATTTGGCATTAGGGTATTTGGAGATATCATTTCGAATCGACGGATGTGATGCTAGGCAGGCGTTCATTAGCCTGTACTGTTGCAGTAATGTTAGCAATATCTTGCAAAAAGAACAGGAACTTATGTTAAGTTCTTTGAGGATGATATGGTGGATAACTATGGTTTACATATCAGAAGTTAGACTCTTTTTCTAGGGTTATCAGAAGTTAGACTTGATTATTATGTAGTATAATGCGTAGTATGAACTTATTTTAGGTCAATAATAAAATGGTGAGTAACTATAGATTACAATTCAGAAGTTAAACTTGATTAGTATGGAACTATAATCTTATCCCCATGGAATAACTCAGGCTTGTATTCTTTGCCCTTGACAGATAGACGTTGAAACATGAATCCTTTTTGTTTGGGGGAACTTAAAACACAAACCATGTTTGGTGAACGCTAATGATGACATAACAACATAACCACATAGCCTCCACTCCGCGGTCCCCTCTACACCCACCCCTCCCCTCGCCGCCGCCAGAAGGCGCCGCCGGGCAAAGCCCGGTGCGCGTCGGCGGCGGCGGGGCCCCTCTGCCCCTCCCGGCGTATGGCTGCAGCGCGAGATGCGGTCGTGCAGCGGAGGCGTGGCGCTGATGCGGGGCGGGCGCGGCGGACAGACGGCGGCGCGGGCGAGGGGCCAGGCCAAGGCGGCTGCTCGTGGGTGTGGCTTCGGGGTGGCGGCTCGGGCACGGATCCAGCATGGATCTGGTACTGCGGGCCTGCTCTCGCTCTCCCCTGGTCGGCCGACAGGTCTCAGTGGGGATTTCTCCTTGCTATGATCTGGCAGCGGCGGCCTGGACCATCCAAATCCCGACAGGGATGTCTGCGCTCCGTGCGCGAGAGATGGATTCTTCAAAAAGATCTAGGTGAAAACCTGCTATCAGCTATTGCCAAGGCCGGCGGTGGCAGCACTGTCTGCGTCGTTCCCATCCTAAGGCATCGCCATGAAGAAGTTCAAGGCCACTCTCTGCTACCTCTGGGGGAAAGCCTAGATCAGTAGATCGGATGACGGCGGCTCTCTGGTGTCCTTTCCCCGTTGGGGGCGTCATTCTTGGAGGTGAACACGGGCTCGAGGCACCGGAGGACGGCTTCTTTGGTTGAGCGGTGCTTCATCTTACACATTGTTGGCGACGGATCTCGGCGGCGTGGCGCTGTGGAGACTCAGCGTCTGATGCGCGGAGATGGACTCGCACAGGAGGAGGAGGATGCCTGGCATATGGTAGCATCGATGGCAGAGAAGCTTGGCAAGGCCGGTGTGTTAGTTTGCTCTGATGATGGATTGATGGAGGACGGGGGCGGCGACACATGAGAGTGCGTCAGACCGGTTTATACCCCAAATCCAGTATGTCGCTTGGTTGGGGCCTCTAGCTTTAGATGTTAGGCATTTGTGCGATGTCTGTTTAGTATTAGGCTCGGACTATCGGCACCCCTACATCATGCGGATAGGAGTAGCAACAGATGTTGCTAAGACAGTGACTTCAGACTACCTGATGTACTACTTTGTAAGGCCTTTTTGAATAATCAATAAAATGGCTGCATAGACCTTACAAAGAAAAAACATAGCCACATAGCCACTTGCATTCACGCGCTTTTCTTTCCCCTCTCTGATGGCGATTAGGGCTACTTTTCAATGATGTATTTCTCCTTTTTGTTTTTTAAAGTGTCGATCAAATTTGAGTTTGGAATTTTATAGTGTGCTAAATGCACCGTGTTGTATTAGTTCGTGATGTAAATAGTTTCAAAATATATTGTACCTTTTTATACCTCAATCAGCACCGTTCAAGACAGGGGGTTAAGCCAACCCGAGTTCAACCCTCAAAGAAGTAGCATGTGGTCAATTTCTGATAACAGTTTTCATTTTTGGAATGTCAACACATGATCAATGTTTTTCGGTATCTTTAGAAAATGCGGACAAAAACTTTCAGTTAATTGCTCCCACTTTCGAATTTCAGACCTTTTGAAGATTCTGAACTGCTAAACTTCCAAAAGAAATTAAAAAAGAAAACTTGAAATTCCACTGGAGATTGAGGTAGTTATGTTCCGCAAGTTCGGTTTGCCTCCAAGACATGCATCACTGAAATGAAGAGCCATTGCTAGTTGTTCTAGGAGTTTCTACTCAGTATTTATAGAGCGACATCGTCCAAGCAATACACCAGGAGAGTGACTTCTTTCATTATTGAAAACCCATCCCTTTATTTCCCTACCTATCGTGTGTCCTTCAAATTTATGATGTTCCCAATGTTTGCATAACTTCAATATCATATCTCTAAAGTTATAGTCAAAGATTTTTGTAACTTATATTAATTCGGTTCGAGGGGGAAGCATGCCCATTGATTGGCCAGGTACATGCTGCTTTTGATGGAAGTACTTTCCAAAAGCATCGATAGAAAGGGAATGCGGTCATCTCGACAAGTTTATAACACATGCTATATCATTGCCAGGAAATATATTTGTTTGAAAGCACACCAAATTAGTATAGTCGACTTGTGGTATTGAAAAACAGCTGTCCTTAGCTTGTGAAAATGGCATGTTGTAAAATAAGCTTATGAGATTTCAGTCTCTACGCAAACTGGTTATTTGCCAAGCTATCATAATTTAAACATCGGTCGTGAACACTCTAAGCTGCTTCTATTCGTCTTGTGTTATCCATTGTTGTTTCTAGCGGATGGAGTCTTAGACAGCTAGATGTGTAGAATGCATTTCTTCATGGTATCCAGGAAGAGGAAGTGTACGTGAAACAGACTCCTGGGTTTGAGGAGGAAAATGCATCTTATCATGTTGAGTGAATCTGGACTCTAATGTATGTCTATATACATCCGCATGTAGTCCATACTGGAATCTCTAAAAGGTCTTATATTTAGGAACGAAGGGACTATTTCTTACTCATATTGAAAAAAATGATCATAACATTCAAGCTACAATAACAAGCTTTACAATCCTTCGAAATTTCTAGAAATAAAAATTAATGTACACTGATTTAGCATGTGTGGACGAAGCTCCGTGCCGCCGCTGTTTGTGATCATCGGCTACATCCCTTTCCATCCATCCTTGATTTCCCTTATTGCAGCACTATGTCCCCTTTCCATCCATCTTTGATTTCCCTTGGGCTGCAGCAAATCAAATCTTTTTGAGGAAAATACAAAACTCAGAACTTTGAAATAGAGGGTGACATGCTTCTGAACCTTTTTTCTGACAACATTCAGGATAATTAATGTGATTTTAGCAGGGCAGGAATGGCCATAGAGCAATGGCTAGCGTACGACCTCACCGTGCCATCTTGACAGTACAATCCGACCGCACCGCCGTAGCCACCAAGAGCTCACGCTGCCGTGGACTATGACCAACATCACATCTCACCACCCGCTAACGTCTAAGCAATTGTTGTGCCGCCGCCAACTTCCAAGAGCTCGCCGGTTTCCGTCGAGCGGGATCTCACCGTGATCCTGCCGAGGAGGAGATCCCGCCGTGGTGCCCTGCCATAGACATCTGCATCTGGCCGTCATAGGGATGCTCGCCGCGCTGCGCCGCAATGAGATGAACTAGGTGCTCAGGCCATGCCACTTCGATCTGATGGTCTGTGATGCCGGGGGAGGAGTGGCCGTAGCACAACCAGCAGCAGGGCCCGGAGGTCGAGGGTGAGGACCATCACCAGGAGCAGCACGGCGACCTCCCAGTGCAACCACCTTATCCCCCTCCTCGATCTCCTGCTGCGGATCTCCAACGAGCAGCCGGAACCGAGCAGATGCGGCAGCGGCCACCCATTGAGTAGATG
The DNA here is from genome assembly GCA_021605145.1 of Aegilops bicornis. NCBI lineage: Eukaryota > Viridiplantae > Streptophyta > Magnoliopsida > Poales > Poaceae > Aegilops > Aegilops bicornis. The sequence goes on from CM038672.1 coordinate 642,711,039, forward strand.
GATCCGAGGCAGACAGGTAGATGCATCCTTGGAAATGTAATGCTCTAGGTCTACTCCCTCCATTTGTAAATATAAGTCTTTTTAGAGTTTTCAATACAGACTACATACAGATGTATATAGATATATTTTAAAGTGTAGATTCACTTATTTTACTCCGTATGTAGTCCATATTAGGATCTCTAAAAAGAATTATACTCTCTCCATCCGAAAAATATTGGAACAAGCTTTTTAGGACGGAGGGAGTATTTAGGAACGGAGGAAGTAGCACACACTCACTAATTTATAGAGCTCCACACCATGCATGTGGCTGTAGGGGCAAGCAGAGTAATCTACTCTCTCTTTTCCGGTTTATAGGGTTTATCTTCATTTTCTCGTTTTTTCAATTTAAAGGGCTCATCTCCATCTCATTTTAAGATTTTGAGAGACATTAAATCTTTGCATCTAAATATTAAAAAGGAGCACATCAATGCATGTAGTGTTCCTACTCATCTAGTGGTCAAACATGCATGCATTGAAATTAATCCAATTAATGCATCCGTTTAATTTGAGTAGTTTTATAAAGTACGAGATACATTCCTCCACACATCATATGTCTTGCTTGATGAGATTTCAGATTGAGCCTCGAAAGGAGGGAGTATTCCACTATCTCACAACGCTCGAGTTATTTCTTACCTATTTTGTGTTGTTGAACTTTACTATAGCTCTTATTGATGCATGACTGCCGTATATAATGTCTACGTTATCAAAAGAAGACCTAACATTCCCATTTCGCTCAACTTTCATCTACATCCATCCCATGATTAGCACGCCAAGAAAACCAGGGAAAACCAGCCTTCTACAACCCACACACGCATGTCCATTCTCCCCTCTATTCCCTCTATACACTCCGTTTTTTTCTTCAAGGTTAATCAAATCTTTTGATTTTTAGAGAAAGAGTAATGGGTTGATGGAGGAGTAGGAATTATTTAGCGGTAAATCAAATTGATAATACCGCCTAATGTACATGAGTATTGTAAAGGTATATATTAGACATGATTGATGTTAAACCATTAGAATGTGTATGCCCCCGTTGCAACGTGCGTGTTGTTAGCTAGTTTCTCTAAAAAAGATGCAATCAATGATTTGGCTCTTGGAAGTGTCATTTCAGATCAAGGGGGTGGCATGTATTGATTGGTTTGTACTGTTTTATCATGTTACTAGTGTCCTAGCATCACGCTGAGGGTTTAGGCTGTAATATGTTATTTGCCATATCCTATAAACTTCAGCGTTGATTTCTGTGTGACCATTACTTTTCTGTATAGGAATAAACAGAGAGGACTACGGAAGGGTTGGAAATTGGAAAGATGCAGTCATTGGTGTGACCACTGCAACATCTCAGATTTCCAACTCCTAGTCCTGGAAGGCCTGTACAAATTGATTTGCAGGTGGCACCATCGCAAGGCTATGAGGCATTCAAAATTTGTATTTGCGTGTGCAGTTTTTTCACCGCAACAAGATCGGCCATGCACTTGCATCAGACAGAAACTACACCTATGTATAATCTCCTGCGGAAAGATGAATAGCCTATTTATTAGAGCAAATAATCACTCGCAACAGAATCTGCACCTTGCTACACAAAGCTTAAAATTAACAGACCATCCAGTTCAAAATCCGCAAAGCTGGATCAGATGGTAAAACAATGGATCACATACAAGCGTGGACGCTAACCTTCAAGCTGGGCATCGGATGACATGGAGGAGCAGGACAAATGAGCTGGCTGTCAAAATTTCCATTCATTCCAACCCCGTCGAGCAAGGGTAAGAGCATGAGATCCACCCTCTCCTCCCCGCAACCGCCAGCCGAGAAGAAAATAAGTCAACACGTGAATCCCCATCTGTCAACTGTGAATAGCAGGGGTCCTCGCAACGTCCGCATACCCTATTTTTCTACATGGTCTAGGCCTTGACGTCTACTTTTCTCTTCCACAGATGAGCCTTTTTGAGCATCAATTAGCCGCATCATTGAGAATTCAGTCGTGTCAATCGACCTTAAAGCGGACAAGCTGCCTATGATTGCATGTCTTAGTTCCCTATTGCCTCCCAAGCCTAGCTAGCTTGCTAAGATATACGGTAGACATAAACATTAAGGCGTCGATATTCTTATGGACAAAATTTAAGGCGTTGCCATTGCCAGCATGGAAAGCGAATATGACCTAGCTATATCATCTCTCATCTAGTTTGCTTTAAAACTATGCATCACTGGAAATGTAATAGCTTGCTGCTTGTTCTAGGTTTTCAGATACTACCACACACTCTATAATTTATATAGTTAATGCGCATGCTGGGAGAGTGACCTATTCCATTATCTCGCGACCCTCTTGTTACTTCTTACCTATCTTGTGTCCTTGAACTTTAATATAGGTCTCATTGATTTGATGCATGACTTGACATGCATGTCTTCTCTCTGAAAAATATGCAATCGAAGTTTTTGCTTTTGGAAGTGTCATTTCAAGTCAAGGAGAGAACATGTGCTGATTATCCAGTACTCAAGGCCGCAGAGACCACACCCAACGAAAAAAACCCTACCCCTCTCGCGTCACGCACACATGGCGACAGGGAGGGGACCCTAGATCGCCACCACCGGGCTGCCCCTCCCCCTTCCTCGCCGTTGCTAGAAGGTGTGGTCGGGTGAAGGCCTCTTCATCCCTTCACACATGGGGGTTGGCACAGGCCAGCGTCCTCGGGCCAGGGTATGGCGCTGGCGTTGGGCGGCGCGCAGGCACGGCTGGCCCACATGTACGTTGGCGGTGTGACAAGCGGGCCAATAGCTCATGTGCGACACATTTCACGTGAATTGGAAGGAGTGCGACGTGGTTTACAAAAATAGTTGTAGTGCAACGCTTCAGAAGCCCAAATAGCCAAGGCCCACTCGGGCGACTAAAATGGTCGTCTACGGGAGTGAGATTATGTTTAAGACATGTGGGTCCCACTTGACAGAGCATCTAGTTATGGCCCCACTTGGCAGTGCATCGGGTGTGGCTCCGTGCCTGTATGAATCAGGTGAGCAGTGACACGTTGCTCCCTCCTCTTCGTTCTCGACGATGAGCCGGCGACGGTGCCGGAGCTTTTTTTCTCGGTGACAGCAGCGGCGGAGCTGTCATTCTTGGTGACGGCGGCGGCTGTGGTGAGTAAATCCTGAACCCTTGTCATGTTCCCCTCCTTGTCGAGTTAGATCTCACCGCATCGGCTCTGTTTCCTCTGTTTTTGGTCGATTTGATCCAGATTTGGGTGCGGGAGAGGGGGGCTGACCGCGATGGAGCTGCCAGAGACAACAAGGTCGACTAGGTATGTGCATCCTTTCCAACCTATGCGATTTGTGCGTCATCCTCTTTCGCTAGCTCACACTGCCTGCCATTGACAAACAGGGGTAGGACAATCGAATGCACTGTCGAATTCTTTCCTTCTAAGGTGAAGCTAGGTGATGGTAGCGTGTGAGACATAGAGAGATATACAATTGTGAAATGGGAAGTTGAATGTGCAGAGGTTGATCCTCAGGAAATATAGAGCATGGAACAGAGGGCCGTGAGAAATGTCGTGGAGAAAATTTGTGGAGAGCATTTTTTGGGGTCCATAGCAGGAGGTAGCATTGCTACGGTTTGATAATTGGAAGGATGGGTATGTGAGAATTGAGAATGGTGAAGATATGGTTGATGAAATCGACCGGCAAGATGGCTGGGCAAGCAAACAGACTACCTTTCATGCGGAGCTCGTTGATCTGAAATTAGATTCTAAGGTTGGATATGTGCCCTCAAAGTTGGCTTCACACATGGTAGATGATGATTGGGCTACACAGAGACAGATAACGCCCATGTTTACGGGTGAAGTGACAGTAATAGGGGGGTTGATCAAGATATAGAAGAGGGTTGTGATGGTGCTGCAAGGGTTGTTTGTGTTGATTGGAATTCAGTACAATTAGAAGACACTACTGATTTGGTCATTGCACCAATGGCTGACACTGAGATGGCCAAATTTTTTGGCATTCCAGTAGATCCAGTAGATCATCAAGATAGAGAGGGATGAATCTAGTTTGCCTAATGATGCTAACAGAGATGCTTGTGAAGATGTGGATGGACAGCTGATGAAAGATGTTGTAGATGATGCACATGATGATGAGCTTGTAAGTGTGTATGACAAAGAAAATCCTGTTATCGAAGCAGGCAAGTTGTTCCCAAACATGAAGGAGTTTAGGATGTGTTTCTAGACTTATGCAGTCAAACATGAGTTTGATGCCAAGACTATATGTGGACTGACAGAAAGAAATTTTATGCAAGGTGCAGAGGTTTTGATGGAAGCGTCAGGCCTTTGCAAGTGGTACATATCTGCTAGAATTCAACCTGATGGAAGTACCATTAGGGTTAATCAAATCCCAAATCTACATACTTGTATTACAAGTTCACAGAGAGTATCAACCATGACATCACAGCTTTGGATTGCAGAAAAGATCACTCCAATTTTAGCCAAGAAACCAAACATTGTAGCAAAGAAACTTAAAGTGGACTTGGAAAAGTAGTACCCCATTAAGGTGAAGTATACTACAGTGTGGAAAGCAAAACAGAGGGCAAAGAAAGGAATATATTTGATTGGGAAAATACTTTTAGGATGCTTTATAACTTCACAACAGAGGTGGAAAATGTTGGGGAACGTAGTAATTTCAAAAAATTTCCTAAGCACACGCAAGATCATGGTGATGCATAGCAACGAGAGGGGAGAGTGCTGTCTACGTACCCTCGTAGACCGTAAGCGGAAGTGTTATATCAACGCGGTTGATGTAGTCGTACGTCTTCACGATCCGACCGATCCAAGTACCGAAAGCACGACACCTCCGAGTTCTGCACACGTTCGGCTCGGTGACGTCCTCGCCTTCTCGATCCAGCAAGAGGGGCGAAGTAGTAGATGAGTTCCGCAGCACGACGTGGCAGGACGGTGTTGGTGAAGAACAATCTTCGCCGGGCTTCGCCTAAGCACTATGAAAACTATGATGGAGGATAAACTAGAGGAGACGGGGTTGCCGACATACGGCTTGGTGTTTCTTGATCCTGTCTTGGGTGCTAGCCCTACCCCTCTATTTATATGTTGAGCCTTGGGGTCGAAACTTGGAGTAAAAGCCTCCACAAAGTCGGTTTCACTCGAAAGGCAAGAGTCCTTCTCGGACTCTAGGGCGAACGCCTTGAGGTTCGGCGTCTGGACCCGACGCCGAGACCTGGCGTCACGGCCCTTGACTCGCATAAAACTTCCTTTGCGCTTTCCAAAACCTCGTGGGCTTTCCCCTTTGGCCCAGATAAAGTGTTCTCGTGCCCAAACATTTCGGGAAACATCTGGAACCCCTTACGATGGATTCCGGAACTTTTTCGGAGATCAAACACTACCATCCACATATCAATCTTTACTTCCGGACTATTCCGGAGTTCCTCGTCATATCTGTGATCTCATCCAAAACTCCGAACAACATTCAGTCACCAACATACATAACTCATAATACTATATCGTCAACGAACGTTAAGCGTGCGGACCCTACGGGTTCAAGAACTATGTAGACATGACCGAGACACCTCCCTTGTCAATAACCTATAGCGGGACCTGGATGCCCATATTGGCTCCTACATATTCTACGAAGATCTTTATCGGTCAGACCGCATAACAACATACGGTGTTCCCTTTGTCATCGGTATGTTACTTGCCCGAGATTCGATCATCGGTATCTCAATACCTAGTTCAATCTCGTTACCGGCAAGTCTCTTTACTCGTTTCGTAATACATCATCTCGCAACTAACTCATTAATTGCAATGCTTGCAAGGCTTAAGTGATGTGCATTACTGAGAGGGCCCAGTGATACCTCTCCGACAATAGGAGTGACAAATCCTAATCTCGAAATACGCCAACCCAAGAAGTACCTTTGGAGACACCTGTAGAGCACCTTTATAATCACCCTGTTATGTTGTGACGTTTGGTAGCACACAAAGTGTTCCTCCGGCAAACAGGAGTTGCATAATCTCATAGTCACAGGAACATGTATAAGTCATGAAGAAAGCAATAGCAACATACTAACCGATCAAGTGCTAAGCTAACGGAATGGGTCAAGTCAATCACATCAATCTCCTAATGATGTGATCCCGTTAATCAAATGACAACTCATGTCTATGGCTAGGAAACATAACCATCTTTGATTAACGAGCTAGTCAAGTAGAGGCATACTAGTGACACTCTGTTTGTCTATGTACTCACACATGTATTATGTTTCCGGTTAATAATCTTCGATGGATTCGAGCCCATGACAGGTGTGCCGCATGATCACGACAAGCGCGATGCAGCTCTGCTGTCGGACAATGTTCGGGAAATCACGCCAGCAACCACTCCGGCCTTCAATCCGGAACAGGCTGCGCGATGTGAGGACGGGCGGATAGACCCCGCCCTGCAGGGCGCACCCTCAGTGGCGATAGAGCCGAATACTGACCTTACCCCTCACGAGAACCGTGACGCCGAACCGCTGGACTCGTCTCCGGCCACGGACTCCGAACCGCCTGCGCCCATGCCTGTCGAATCCGATTGGGCGCCGATCATGGAGTTCACCTTCGTGGATATCTTTAAGCACTCGCCCTTCGGCGATGTACTAAACTCGTTAAAGTCTCTCTCCCTGTCAGGAGAACCTTGGCCGAACTATGTCCGGCTAGAATGGGATGCGGATGACGAAGAATTCACTCCCCACCCACCACCCACTTAGTAGCCACTGTCGATGATTTAACCGACATGCTCGACTTCAACTCTGAAGACATCGATGGTATGGACAACGATGAAGGAGACAAACAGGAACCACTGCCCACGGGGCACTGGACCGCCACCTCATCATATGATATATATACGGCGGATACACCCAAAGAAGGCAATGGCGACAAGACAGCGGAGGATGACCCCTCCAAGAAGCAACACAAGCGCCGACGTCAGCGGCGCCGCTCTAAGTCTCGCCATTGCCTAAGTGGTGATACCGGAACAGGAGATAACAGTACTCCGGATAGTGCCGAAGATGATGACAATCCCCTCCAGCAAGATCTAGAGCCGGAGGATGAACAAGCCAGCCCTCCTGAGCGAGCGGCAGATGGAGAAGCGGAGGATGACAATTACATGCCTCTCTCCGAAGACGAAGTGAGCCTCAACGACGAAGAATTTGTCGTACCCGAGGATCCCGTCGAGCAGGAGCGCTTTAAGCGCCGGCTTATAGCCACAGCAAATAGCCTGAAGAAAAAACAGCAACAGCTTCGAGCTGATCAGGATTTGCTAGCAGACAGATGGACTGAAGTCCTTGCGGCCGAGGAATACGAACTCGAACGCCCCTCCAAGGGTCACCCAAAGCGCAGGATGCTACCCCAACTTGAGGAGGAAGCATATGACGTGGCTGATCGGCCACTTCATGGCCGAGACAGAGAGGCATTTCACCCAGAAGCTCAGCCCGCAACCTGCCGCCACTCAAACAAAAATACCAAGGCGCCGGGAAACACGCGAGACCTACGAGACGTATTGGAAGATAGGGCAAAACACGCAAGATCGATCTACGGATCACGAGGGCACGCCCCTACGCGGGACGGTGACCGCCACGCCGGATACAGTAAAAGCAAATCCGGCCGGGCCGAATACAGCTGGCAAGACTCATATGAGCTGCGCCGCGATAGAGCCCAGCACAGAGGCGCGGCACACCCCCTATGCTTCACTGACGAAGTAATGGAGTATGAATTCCCAGAGGGTTTTAAACCCATAAATATCGAATCATATGATGGCACAACAGATCCCGCGGTATGGATCAAGGACTTCCTCCTCCACATCCACATGGCCCGCGGTGATGATCTACATGCCATCGAGTACCTCCTGTTAAAACTTAAAGGACCAACTCGGCATTGGCTGAATAGCTTGCCAGCAGACTCCGTTGGCTGTTGGGAGGATCTAGAAGACGCATTCCTTGACAACTTCCAGGGCACTTATGTGCGACCACCAGATACCGATGACTTGAGCCACATAATTCAGCAGCCAAGGGAATCGGCCAGGCAATACTGGACACGGTTCCTAACCAAGAAAAATCAAATTGTCGACTGTCCGGATGTAGAGGCCTTAGCGGCATTTAAGCACAACATGCATGACGAGTGGCTCGCCCGGCACCTCGGCCAGGAAAAGCCGAAGTCTATGGCAGCCCTCACGACACTAATGACCCGCTTTTGCGCGGGAGAGGGTAGTTGGCTGGCTCGCAGCAACAACATATCAAGAAACCTTGGCACTTCGGATACCAAGGACAGTAATGGCAGGCCACGTCGCAGCAAACACAAGCGCCGCAACAATGGCGATAACACCAGGGATACGGCAGTCAATGCCGGATTCAGAGGCTCTAAACTCGGTCAGCGGAAAAAGCCATTCAATAGAAGCACTCCGGGCCCGTCCAGTTTGGACCGCATACTCGATCGATCGTGTCAAATACACGGCACCCCGATAAGCCAGCCAATCATACCAACAGAGAATGCTGGGTGTTCAAGAAGGCCGGCAAGTTAAACGCCGAAAACAAGGACAAGGGGCTGCACAGCAATGACGAGGAGGAGCCACAGCCGCCGAACACGGGAGGACAGAAGAGGTTCCCCCCACAAGTGAGGACGGTGAACATGATATACGCAACCCACATCCCAAGAGGGAACGGAAGCGTGCACTAAGGGACGTATATGCGACGGAGCCCGTCGCCCCAGAGTTCAACTTATGGTCCTCTTGTTCGATCACCTTCGATCGCAGGGACCACCCCACTAGTATCCATCATGGCGGATCTGCCGCATTGGTCTTAGACCCCATCATTGACGGATTTCACCTCACTCGAGTCCTTATGGACGGCGGCAGCAGCCTGAACCTGCTCTATCAGGATACAGTGCGCAAAATGGGTATAGACCCCTCGAGGATCAAACCCACAAAAATGACCTTTAAAGGCGTCATCCCAGGTGTAGAGGCCCATTGTACGGGCTCAATCACACTGGAAGTGGTCTTCGGATCTCCGGACAACTTCCGAAGCGAGGAGTTAATCTTCGATATCGTCCCGTTCCGCAGCGGCTATCACGCACTGCTCGGGCGAACCGCGTTTGCAAGATTCAACGCAGTACCGCATTATGCATACCTTAAGCTCAAGATGCCAGGACCTAGGGGGGTCATCACAGTCAATGGAAACACAGAGCACTCGCTCCATACGGAGGAGCACACCGCGACCCTCGCAGCGGAGGCAAAAAGCAGCCTCTTAAGGCAATCCACCAGCTCGGCGATAAAGCCCCCGGACACCGTCAAGCGCGTCCGGAGCAACCTGCTACAGGATCGCCTGGCACGCTCAGAGCTAGCTTAGCAATTCGGCCCCCACCGCTAGCCTCAGTCGAATGAAAAAATTCGTGCCACGCGTAGATAATTATGCATTGAAAATACCATAGGCGTCGGCGGGGGCACGATCAAGGCACGTCCCACAATGCGGCTCAACCGCACTAGGGGCTTACTATCTTAATCATTCTCTTTCTTTCAGGACTTTACTCTCTGGAAGCCCTATCCGGCAGTACGATTGCCGGACACATGATACAACATCCAAGGAGGCATGAAGCTATGTCTTACAATGGAATCCCTAGGTGGTCTCTGATAACTAGTGAAATACCTTCTTTAAGATACGAGTCCGTAGCTTGCCTCTAGAAGGGACATGTCAAATAGACCTATTTTTTGCTTACCGCACTACTTGTATCAGTATGCTTTGACGCATTTCTCGAATAAACAATGCATAGCACTAGTCTATTATCGCATTCTATATTCTTATATACATATGTTCATTTATGACAGTTAGCACCCGTACACTCTGGTACGGCCAGTACGCCAGGGGCTTCCGTATACCCCATAACACGACATGAGAATTCCGAACACTCTTGACAGTGCGTTACCCCGAACTTATAGCATTATATGCATCAGCTCCGAATCATGTCTTGGGTCAATAGTTGGGTTTGCCCGGCTCCCATGTTTTGGTACCTTACGTTCCGCTACATCGGCTAAGGTAGCACTGGGAGAACTACTGCGATTGTGTCCCGGTTCTTCCGGACGAGCACCTCAGTAGAGAAAGCTAAAACTGACTGTCATGATAAGGTGAGAGCTGGTCGCTGTTCGAGAGGTCTCAAGTCCCTAAAGACTTTTTCCGCTTTGGGCGAGGAGTCGGCTTTGTCCGACTTAGGCGTGTATGGCGCCCCAAATTCGGCCCTCTGAATACTAGGGGCTTCGCTAAAATTTAAAATTGTAGACTTCTATGGCTAAGTGAGAGTGATAAAGCATTATAGTCCAATTGCTTGGTTCATTTCGTTGAGCACCTCCCTCGAAGGACCCAAAAATGGGAAAAAGAGTGCTCAGATTTATCCCAAACACCCCAGCACTAGTTGCATCGGGGCAGAAGCCGACGACTAGCCAACTCTCACATTTTATAAACGGCCGCACAGAAGATAATATTTTAAATACAAAAGCATTGCATAGCGCACATGAACTAGTTTTCATAATACAGGATCACATGAGCAAGTTCATTCAAAAATTACATCTTTGGAACACTCGTCCGCCACAAGACAGGCACCCTTCAGGACACCCTCATAATACATTTTAGGATAGCGATGCTCCTTGCCCTGCGGCGGCCCCTCCTTCAGCAGATTCTCGTCGTCCATCTTGGCCCAGTGCACCTTTGCACGGGCAAAAGCCCTGCGTGCACCTTCGATGCAGATGGACCGTTTTATGACTTCCAGCCGTGGGCAGGCATCCACAAGCCGCCTCACTAGGCCGAAGTAGCTGTTGGGAAGGGCATCGCCAGGCCACATCCGGACTATAAGGCCCTTCATGGCCTGTTCGGCCGCCTTGTGGAGCTCGACCAGTTGCTTCAGCTGGTCGCTCAAGGGCATCGAGTGTTCGGTCCCGATATCGAGACCAGAACACCTTCTCCGCCGAGCTCCCCTCCTCAGCCCGGTAGCACTCCGCGGCATCAGACACACTGCAGGGCAGATCTGCGAACGCCCTTGGAGAGCTCCGGACTCGGGTAAGTAAATAGAAATTTTCTTTCACATGCTTGCTTTGCATAATGAATGCCTTACCCGCCGCTATCTTCTTCACCGCCTCAATCTCTTGGAGGGCCTTTTGGTCTTCGGCCTTGGCATGTTTTGCGCTTTCAAGGGCCTTGGCAAGCTCGGACTCCCGCGTCTTCGAGTCAAGCTCCAAGGACTCGTGCTTCTTCACGAGCGCCTGGAGCTCTTGCTGCACCTCACCTACTTGGGCTTCGTGTCTTTCTCGCTCAATGCGCTCCTTGGCCGCTTTGTTCTCGGCCTCGGACAGCGCCTGCTTCAGGGTCGTGATACGTCCATTTTGCATCATGCTTTTATATTGATATTTACCGCATTATGGGCTGTTATTTCACGGTATGTCACAATACTTATGGCTATTCTCTCTTATTTTACAAGGTTTACATGAAGAGGGAGAATGCCGGCAATGGAATTCAGGGTGGAAAAGGAGCAAATATTGGAGACCTATTCTGTGCAACTCCAAAAGTCCTGAAACTCCACGAAATATCTTAAAAGAAATAAAGAAAAATCGTCGCCAAAGATGAAGGCCAGGGGGCCCACACCCTGCTCACGAGGGTGGGGGCGCCCCCCTGGGCGCGCCCACTACCTCGTGGGCCCCCTGGTGGCTCTCCGATGCCCATCTTCTCCTATATGAGGTCTTTCGATGAGAAAAAAACATTAAGCAAACTTTCGGGACGAGACTCCGCCGCCATGAGGCGGAACCTTGGCGGAACCAATCTAGGGCTCCGGTAGAGCTGTTTTGCCAGGGACACTTCCCTCTGGGAGGGGAAAATCATCGTCATCATCATCACCAATGCTCCTCTCATCGGGAGAGGGCAATCTCCATCAACATCTTCACCAGCACCATCTCATCTCCAAACCCTGGTTCATCTCTTGTATCCAATTCTTGTCTCCAAGTCCGGGATTGGTGCTAGTAGGTTGCTAGTAGTGTTGATTACTCCTTGTAGTTGATGCTAGTTGGTTTATTTGGTGGAAGATCATATGTTCAGATCCTTTATGCATATTATTACCCTCTGATTATGAACATGAATATGCTTTGTGAGTAGTTACGTTTGTTCTTGAGGACAAGGGAGAAGTCTTGCTATTAGTAGTCATGTGAATTTGGGATTCGTTCGATATTTTGATGAGATGTATGTTGTCTAGCCTCTAGTGGTGTTATGTGAACGTCGACTACATAACACTTCACCATTATTTGGGCCTAGAGGAAGGCATTGGGAAGTAATAAGTAGATGATGGGTTGCTAGAGTGACGAAGCTTAAACCCTAGTTTATGCGTTGATTCGTAAGGGCTGATTTGGATCCATATGTTTCATGCTATGGTTAGGTTTACCTTAATACTTTTGTTGTAGTTGCGGATGCTTGCAATAGAGGTTAATCATAAGTGGGATGCTTGTTCAAGTAAGAACAGCACCCAAGCACCGGTTCACCCACATATCAAATTATCAAAGTACCGAACGCGAATCATATGAACGTGATGAAAACTAGCTTGACGATATTCCCATGTGTCCTCGGGAGCATTTTTCCTATTATAAGAGTTTGTCCAGGCTTGTCCTTTGCTACAAAAAGGATTGGGCCACCTTGCTGCACTTTATTACTCTTGTTACTTGTTGCTCATTACAACTTATCTTATCACAAAACTATCTGTTACCACTTATTTCAGTACTTGCAGAGAATACCTTGCTGAAAACCACTTATCATTTCCTTCTGCTCCTCGTTGGGTTCGACACTCTTAGTTATCGAAAGGACTACGATTGTTCCCCTATACTTGTGGGTCATCAGGTCGCCACTTCGGACGTGGTCCCTGGCACATTCATGATGATCCTATTATCTTGCAACCAAAACTTTTTTATATAGACAAGGTATTCCTTACCTTTGTTCTCCTCGAGCTGCTTCTTGGCAAGGCCGAGTTCTTCCTCGGACCGCTCGAGGTCCTGCTTCAGTGCGGCGACCTCCGCAGTTCGTGCGGCAACGGTTAGAAGTGAAGTCTGCATACGCATACAGACATATTTGGATTAGACTCCTCCTGTCATTATTTGATCCTCTATTTGTATTTTCTTCGCGAACGCCGAACAGAGCATCAGGGGCTACTGTCTATGCGGTAATATTTTCTTATACTTCAATTACCCACCTCAAAGCCTGTTAGGAGGCTCGCACAGGCTTCAGTCAGTCCGCTCTTGGCGGACTGAACCTTTTTGATCACCGCACTCATGATAGTGCGGTGCTCTTTGTCGATGGAAGCGCTACGAAGCACTTCCAGCAAGTTGTCTGGTGCCTCTGGGTGGACAGAGGTCACCGGCACGGGCGGCTTGCCCCTCTTAACAGGGGTCGCCTGCCGGAGTCTGTGACCATTGGTGGTTCCGGTGCGGTGTTCGGCTGAGGGCCGAACTTGGAGCCCGTGGGAGTCTTGCTCCCTTTGCGCCCAGGGTCCGGAAGGTTGCCTTGAGGCACCTCCAGGAAAATCTCCCCTCGGCTTGGTTCCCTTTGAGACAACTCCTCGACGTTGTCCGTAGGGCGAAGGGAGGAGGCGGTCGGAAGTGAATCACTATTCATATCCGACGAGTCCAAAGAACCGTCCGACGAAGATACGTCGATGCGGGCTCAGGACTGACTGCATAATCATATTCGGCGTAAGTAGAAGTAGTGCAATAAAAGCATACCATGAATTACTCTGGTATCCGAATACTTATGACTTCGCCAGGGGCTTGTCCCTGGGAAACCACTCGTCTTCGCTATGCGCGGTGGTCATAGAACAGTCCGAAAGGAGAGTCCTTCCCTTCTTGGACCCTTCGGCCTCCCCGGTTGGGGCGGCCTTCCTTTTCTTGTCTCCCCGGGCTGGAGGGGGAGAACATTCATCTTCCTCCTCCTCGTTTTCACAAGAGGAGTGTGTCTCAGAGTTATCGGACGATGAGTCCGATACCACCTGACACCGGGAACTCTTTTGGGTCCCCGTGACCTTCTTCTTGGTCTTCTTCTCCGGCACATCATAAGGCGCCGGAGTCAGCATCTCCATCAGGAGAGCGTTGGCCGGATCTTCTGGCACGGGGGCCGGGCAGTCGATCTGCTCTGATGTTTCCACCCAGTCCTGTCAAAGGCATGGGAGCTCAGATCCCGCACATGATTAAACTGGGGAAAGTAAATACCCTATAAGGTGTAGAGAACTTACCGGATTTGCAGGGCGCTTCGCACTAAGTCCGTGGTCCTCGGTAAGGGAAGGGGGGACCTCGGCGCCCTTGAACAGCACCCTCCAGATGTTCTTGTGCGTCGTGTCAAAGAGCTCGCGCAGAGTATGGTGCTGGTCCGGGTCGAACTCCCATAAATTGCAAGTCTTCTGCCCTATGGGGCCTACTGGGCCGTACAGGCCTGCATCCTGGCCCAACTAGAGATTGGGTTTCTAGTCATATGCAGGCCGTGCCGGCCCAGTAGGCGGGCTGTTTTTGCTTTATTTCAAAAATAAAAATAAAAAATCCTTACCAACCGGGACTAAAGGTCCCCCAGACCACGGCGTGCCTCGTGCCACATGGTGGGCCTTTGGTCCCGGTTCATGTTGAACCGGGACTAAGGGGGGGGGGGGGACATTTAGTCCCCACTCTTTAGTGCCGGTTCCAGAACCGGTACTAAAGGTCCTTACAAACTTGTACTAAAAGTCATTTTTCTACTAGTGCCATACCATGCGCTCCTAGGCTAGCCAGCTCTGGCCAAGTTCATGGCAGTGCTGCATTATGCTTACCTCAAGATGAAGATGCTGGGAACCAAGGGTATTATTGCAATAGACGGAGACTACGAGAAGTCAGCCGCCTGTGCTGCAGCCAGCAGCCGGCAGACCGAGTCCCTTGTGATTGCTGCTGAGTAGAATCTCCTTGACCGGGTGGTGGCCATGGCCAGCAAGCAGCCGGACCTGTTACCAGAGCCCAAAGAGCTGGAGACCCAGGGCTCCTTCCAGCCGGCCAAAGAAACAAAGAAGATACCCTTGGACCCGAACCACCCGGAGAGGTTTGCTGTCGTGGGGACCAACCTCGACAACAAATAGGAATGTGAGAATTGGGACATCTTTGCATGGTCTCCCAAAGACATGCCGGTTGTTCCGACGGATTTCACCGAGCACAAGCTACATGTCAGAGCAGATGCTAAACCAGTCAAGCAACCCCTTCGCCGCCTGTCAGAGGAAAAGAGAAGAATCGTTGGTGAAGAGATGGCCCGACTTCTGGCAGCCGACTTCATGATGGAAGTGTTCTTTCCAGAACGGCTTGCCAACCCAGTCCATGTACTTAAGAAGAACAACAAATGGCGCATGTGTATTGACTATACCAGCCTCAACAAAGCTTGCCCCAAAGATCCGTTTGCCTTGCCTCGGATTGATCAAGTGATAGACTCCACAGCCTGATGCGAGCTACTAAGTTTTTTGGATGCCTATTCAGGGTACCACCAGATCAAGTTGAACCTGGCCGATCGCCTGAAGACCGCCTTCATCACACCATTCAGAGCCTTTTCCTACCTGACCCTGACATTCTGCTTGAGAAATGCCGGTGCCACCTTTCAGCGTTGCATGCAGAAGTGCCTCCTCAAGCAGCTCGGCAGAAATGCCCACGTCTGTCTAGACGATATTGTGGTGAAGACGGAGAAGCGCGGTACCCTCATGGAAGATCTCAAGGAGACTTTTGATAATCTGCACCGCTTTCAAATCAAGCTCAACCCAGAGAAGTGTGTCTCTGGAGTACCAGCAGGCCAGCTCCTTGGCTTCCTGGTCTCAGAGCGCGGCACTGAGTGCAACCCTATGAAGATCAAAGCCATCGAGAGGATGGAGAGACCTTCCCGAGTGCGAGACGTCCAGAAATTCACCGATTGCTTGGCATCCATCAGCCGCTTCATCAGTCGGCTGGGCAAGAAGGCTCTTCCCCTGTACCAGCTCATGAAGAAAACCACTCACTTTGAGTGGAATGACAAGGCGGACGAGGCCTTTCTCCAGTTGAAGAAGATGCTAACCATGCCACCTGTCCTGGCGGCTCCGGCTACCAGCCGGGTGGTCAGCACTGTCATTGTGGTGGAGCGCTCAGAAGACAGCAAGGCACAGCCGGTCCAGAGGCCTGTGTACTATTTGAGCGAGGTGCTGTCAACCTCAAAACATAACTACCCCCACTACCAGAAGATGTGCTACGGCGTGCACTTTCCGCCAAGAAGCTAAAGCCATACTTTCAAGAGTACCCAATCACGGTCTTCTGCACTGCCCAACTTGCTGAGATCTTAGGCAACAGAGATGCATCAGGCTGAGTGGCCAAATGGGCCATCGAGTTGGCCCCCTGCACCATCTTCAACCAACCACGCACCACCATCAAGTCCCAAGCACTGTCTGACTTCCTCGTCGACTGGGCCGAGACCCAGTACATGCCGCCAGCTCCGGACTCCACTCATTGTCGGATGCACTTTGATGGCTCGAAGATGCACACCAGTTTGGGAGCCAGCGTTGTCCTCACCTCTCCCAAAGGTGACAAGCTCAGATACACACTGCAAATCCACTTTACCGCCTCCAAGAACGTGGCCGAGTATGAGGGGCTAGTACACGGACTCCGGCTGGCCAAAGAGATCGGGATCCTCTGGATCCTGTGCTACTCAGATTTGGTGGTCCAGCAGTCGTCTGGTGACTGGGACGCCAAGGATGCAAATATGGCAAGTCACCGCTTCCTCGTCCAGCAACTCAGCGAATATTTTGAAAGGTGCGAGTTCCTTCACGTGCCAAGGGCCGACAACGAGTAAGCAGATGCCCTGGCACGGACGGCTCCACCCGCCAAGCAATACCAGCCGGCGTCTCTCTACAGTTCCTCCGAAAGCCGTCTATCATGCCTTCTCCAGAATCCGAGTCCATCTTCATGTCGGCAGCTCCCGAAGCAGCCAGATTCGACCCGGGGCCTGCAACAGCCGGCCCGGGGACTTCGGCGGGCGGCACGGGGACTACAACAGTCGCTCCCGGCCCGGGGGCTTCACAACCCGGCCCAGGGGCTGTAGCAGCCGGCTCGGGGACTTCAGCAACCGGCTCGGGGACTGCAGCAGTCGCACACGGCCCGGGGACTTCAGAACCACGCCCGGGGGCTGCAGCAGTCGGCCCGGGGACTCCAACAACGCAGCAAGCAGCGGCCGGCTCCAACCCGTCGCCTCCCAACCCAACCGCCCTAGTACAAGTGGTCGTGATGACAGTACATGAAGTCGCAGCACCATCATGGGCGCAGCCGATCCTCAATTTCCTGGTGAACAGAGAGCTGCCGGCTGATGAGATCTCGGCCCGGCAAGTACAGCGCTGAGGAGGAGCCTACACGATAGCAAATAGAGAGCTTGTCAGGTGCAGCGTCACTGGAGTATTCCAGCGCCGCGTAGAACTAGAGAAGGGCCCAGCAATCCTCAAAGATATCCACCAAGGCGAGTGCAGCCACCACGCAGCCTCCAGATCCCTTGACGCCAAAGCCTTCCACCATGGTTTCTTCTGCCGACTGTTTTGGAGGACGCCAAGTATTTGGTCAAACATTGCAAGGGGTGCCAGAAATTGAGCTCCAAGCAACATCTGTCGGCTTCTGCACTCAAGACCATCCCCCTCACTTGGCCATTTGCCGTGTGGGGGATGGATATGGTGGGACCATTCAAGACAGCACGCGGCGGCATGACCCATTTGCTTATCGCTGTGGACAAATTCACCAAGTGGATTGAAGCAAAGCCAATCAAGAAACTAAATCGTCCGACTGTTGTGACCTTCATCGCAGATATCACCGTCCGATACGGTGTACCACACAGCATCATCACCGACAATGGCACAAACTTCGCCAAAGGCGCCTTGGCTCGTTTCTGCGCGACACAGGGCATCCGACTGGACTTAGTGTCTACTTCCCATCCGCAGTCAAACGGCCAAGTTGAGCGAGCAAACGGCCTCATCCTCTCCGGCATCAAGCCCCGGTAGTCGAAACCCTTTGGGCGCTTCGGCCGGCTTTGAATCGACGAGCTGCCGGCCATCCTCTGGAGCCTCCGCACTACTCTGAACAAGTCAACCAGCTTCACTCCATTCTTCCTCGTGTATGGGGCCGAGGCTGTCATCCCTACTGACATTTAGTTCGACTCACCTCGCGTCACCATGTACACAAAGGCAGAGGCGAAGGAAGCACGAGAAGACGGCGTCGATCTGCTGGAAGAGGGCCGACTGTTGGCACTCAGTCGGTCTGTCATTTACCAGCAGAGCTTGCGCCGCTACCACAGTCAAAAGGTCAAGCCAAGATCCTTCCAAGAGGGAGACCTTGTGCTCTGGCTGATCCAGCGAACAGCCGGCTAGCACAAGCTCTCGGCCCCTTGGGAAGGCCCCTTCACATCAGAAAAGCTTTGGGCAACGACTCCTACTACCTGATCGATGCACAGAAGCCCAGAGCGCGCAAGAGAGACGACTCTGGCAAGGAATCAGAGTGCCCATGGAATGCAAATGTCCTCCGAAGATTTTACAGTTGAATGCAGTATGTACCACGCTAGCTTTTGTATTAAGCGCAAAGACATCGGGACCCTCGAGGAGCACTCGGGGGCTACCCTTTTTATCTATATGATAAGTTTTATGCCTATGAATGTGTTATTTCATTATTCTGCCTGGCACCGGGTTCGACCAGTCGGCCCGGGGGCTTGCCGCCTTGTACTATGTCAGTGCTACCTGCAGTCGGACAAGTAGTGTTCTTGCATCTAAGCCCTTTCTTGCCATAAGATGTAGCTCGCAGAGCGACTGTTCGGCTGGCAAGAGTCAAAGGCAGGAAATGATGCCCACACGAAAAATGTCAAAGGACCAAAGCACTCACATAGGCCACGCCGGCTCCTCGCCTCACCGACCGGCTGCTGAGCAGCCGGCCAGCCGGTTTCCTACTTAACTTGCTACGTTCTAAACGGCCAAAGTACTTGTCTTCCCAAACGGATAATTACTTGAACCAGCCATGGATCGCAGAGCGGCCGTCTGGTTGGCAAGGTAGCAGGCAAGGGAAGGCGGCAAAGGGAAAAAGCCAATAGAACGGGAAAGCTAGACAAGTCGGAACTCGGCAAAGCACAACTCGTGCGAGAATTAATTTACATAGCAAAAGGCCCTCGGCCGGCATTCAACAAAGTTTGAATACACCCCCGGCGGCAAAGCACAACTCGTGCTACCTCCAGCCACTAGCCAGTCTGGCCGGGGCTGCATGGGATCTGAGCATCCGACCAGAGTGCGGCTAGCACCTGAGCCCCGACGCGCTGCAGATGGCGGAGCATCCAATGAGCCGGCTGGAGGCGAGCTTGGATGGCGAGAAGCTGCTCGTTGAGGGTCCGGGGCGCATTGGGCACGATCTCTGCACTGGCCTGTCGGCGCTCGTCGTGGCGAGCCTCGATGGCTTGGCTTGCAGCGACGGTGTGGCCATGAAAGTATTCTGTGCTAGAAGGAAAAAGAAGTATGAAGCCAAAAGCCGGCTTATATAACAGTCGGCGGCGGAAAGAAAGGAAAGATAACTCACCATCGACCATGTCTTTGTCGCGCCGTAGCCGTCGTTCAGAGCCTTCTCCATGTCGGCCCAGGCCGAGCGTTCAGTCACGAACTCGGCTTGGAGGGCGGCCTCGTCGTCCTTCTCCTTCTTGGGCGCCGTCTTGTGTCGATCCGCCTGGTCTGCCAACTCCTTGACCAGGCGGTCACGCTCCAGGGATGCCTTGCTGCACTCCTCCTCCTTGCGCGCAGCACGGTCTGGGCCTCACCCATGCAATGCTGCAGTGCGGCGGCTGCTCCTGCAGAAGATAGGAAAAGAGAAGACAATCAACAACCAATAAAGAAGAAAAGTGGTTGCTGGGAGATCCAGCCTGACTACTCAGCAGTCGGCCCGAATCTCGGGGGCTACACCCAGCGGGTGCGCTGATGCGCCCCCGCAAGAGAGAAAAGATGGAGGCCTACTCCAGCTGTCGGACAGGTCGGCGGTCCGCTTGGCCAGCTCCTGGACCTGGGAGTTGAAGGCGGCCGCGCAGATGTTGTGGTAATCCTATGATGAAGACAACAGAAGAAAAGAAGAAGTCAGCGCTCGGAACTGACCTTTAAGTTCCGAGCCGCCTGCTCAGCAGCCGGCCTGGAACTCGAGGGCTACACCAAGTGGGTGCGCTGGCGCGCCCCCACGGAAGATTGCAAGAATTAAAAACAAAGCAAAGAGGCGTACCCAGATGACTGCTCGCGTCGACGGGAACGCCTTCGTGTACTGCTGGAGGGCGGTGCCTTGGGCCTGAAGCTGGGCCTGAACGTCCTGAGTAGCCTTGTTCAGCACGCTCGTCCCGCCCGCAGGTGTCCACTCTGGCGGGACGGCGCTGGTGGCCTCTGCATTTGGGGCCGACGAGCTTGCGGCCTCGATCTCATGAGGCAGTGGCGCTGAGATTGCCTTCGCTGCGCGCCGGAGTGCTGACCACGGGGGCCCCCACCACCGCCAGCTCACCACTGTTTGGCGGTGCCAGTAGCACGTCAAGCCGGCTGCCTTGAGCCTCGGCAGTCGGCACTTGCGGGGGCGCCTCCGCCCCCAAGATGATGACGTCACCCCCTCCCCTCTCCATGACCGACTGGTCATTGCCGGCTCCTCCAATCGGTGCTGGGATCTCAGGCGCGGGTGGCGCGGCGTGCAGGGGGATGACGAGTTGTGGAGTCCGGCCGCATGTGACCTCCTCCACTTGCGCCTTGGCGGTCGCGTCTGCCTAAGCCTTGGTTGTTGCATCCGCCTGGGCCTTAGCCGCAGCGTCGGCTTGGCCCTTGGCCGCCGCGTCCGCCTCCTCCTGCGCCGCTTTGGCCGCCTCCACCCTCTGCCGTTCCGCCTCCTCCCGCTCCTCGCGCGCCTCCCGCGCGTTCTTCTCCGTCGCCTCCTGGAGATCGGCGAGCGGGTCTACGTGGCGGGTGTTAGCGGAGCCCTCCACTCCCCCGATCATGGAAGCAGAGGTCGACCGCTAAAGAGAGAGCGGACCCTATTCAAGCAAGACAAGAAGAAACTCAGACAGAGTTCCCAAGAAAGAAGAAAAGTAAAATGCAAGAGAAATCAAACACTTACGCTGACACCGTCAGGGGCTAGTTTGGGGCCCTCTAGAACTGGGCCGCCTTCGCGGCGGCCTCTCGCAGCATGGTTGCAGTGGCCGTGTTCTTCGGTCGGCTGCCGAATAGCAATGAGTTGGCTCGGCGCTTTGGCGCGCTGCTTGGTACAGTCGGCTCCGCTGAGGAGCTCGTGCCCGCCTTGTCGGTGCCACACGGGCGGCGCGGCCAGACCTCCTCCTCGTTGTCATCCGGCCAATCCTCGATGCCGCCTCCTCCGGAGCCGCCTGCTCCGCCACCGCCACCTGTGGCGTCGTCCTCCTCCATGGCGGACGCCCCCAAGTCGGGGTCATCCGTGTCACTCACTGACCGGTCCGGCAGGTACTCATGACCTTGCTCCAGGGCATCGGCTGTAGACTGGGATGTGAGGATCTGCATCGTGACCGACTGATCAGGTGGCAAAGCAGGACCCAAAAAAAAAGAGAAAAAAGAGTGAAGGACTCACCGCGGGCGGCGGGCCTGCGCGGGAGTATGGCTTCTTGCCAAACTGCCACTCCGCCTCCGAGAGTTTGCAGTTCGAGATGTGGTTCACCAGCCGGGCCATCTCCGTATCCGGCATTTCCTTGGTGCACATCTGGCACGGGTCTCGATGCCCGCTCATCTGGCTGATCATGTGAGGCCAAAATTGAAGAGGGAGCACTTGGCGCACCACGAAGGCGGACAACAGGTCTGAGGCCTTGAGGCCCTTCGACTTTGTCACCACCTTGAGCCGGGCGATGGCGGCAGTGGAGGCGTCCGACAGCATCCTCGGTTGGAAAGTCCAGTTGGTGCGGGGCTCAGTCGGCGGGCCGGCTGTATAAGCTGGCAGATTGACGAAGTCCTACGTCGGGTGGACGTTCTTGACGTAGAAGTAAGATTTTTGTCACTGCTTGACCGACTGTGTCAAGCTGATAGCCGGGAAGCAGTTCCCAGCGCCCGGACGTCGCACCGCGATGAAGGCTCCGCACTGAGCCGCCTCCTTCTTAGCGGCGGTGCCGAGCTTGGTGTAGAAGAACTCCCCCAGAGCTCGAGGGTGGGGAGAATGCCGAGGTAACCCTCGCGGAGCGTAACGAAGGCGGACAGCAGCACCACCGTGTTTGGTGTGAGGTGGTGCGGCTGGAGTTGATAGAACTGGAGAAAGGAGCGAAAGAAGCTGCTTGCCGGTAGGCCGAGCCCGCGAAGGAAATGCAACCGGAAGACAACGTGTTCGCCGTCCACCGTTGCTGGTGAGATCTCCGTCTCGCATAGAACGCGTACCCGTACGTAGTCCTCCCCGGGCAGCCTCCGCGTCTGGTGGCGGAGGAAAGCGAGGTGATCCTCATGGACGTCGGAGCCGTCCCAGGCGTCGGCCCAGTCACGCGCCATGGACGAAGGAGTACGTCATAGGCGCGGCACGGTAGCGAGCGGGCGAAACCACGGCGGAGCAAGAAGTCCGCGACAAGTGGAATTCCGGCGACGGAGAGCTGCAGCAGCGCTTCGGCGAGGGGGGAGGATGGCAAGAGCGAAGGTAGAGGAGGGCGTGCGTGCGTCTGCCGCCCCCCACCCCCCTACTTATAGCCACAGGTGGCGGAGCCGAGGGGGCAACAACGTGGGGAGTCATGGGATTGACTGCGCCCACGACCCCACGACCCCACGTTTACCGCGCAGTAATGACGTGTAATTACTGCACCCTAGAATCTCAACCGTCCGCCTTGGCCGCAGCGGATCCGCGCCCACGCCGAGGCCCGGTGTGACACTCCAAAAATATTCTTTTGGTTTTCTTCAAAAATTTTGTTGGATTTGAAGAAGGTCTTCTAAACCCTTCCAAAAATCTCTCTCAAAAACTTTTTCCCTCTAGCAAGGATGTTATTTTGGCATCTCCTTCAACTCTGGTGTTTGGGTTTTAAACTTTTCTTCTGATTGCCCTCTTCTCAAAATTTCAAAAACTTTTGGATTCTAATTTTTTCTTTTAAAAAGAAAACCCTAGGAGTTTTACATCTTCTCCAATATTGAAACCACTCATGATCTTTACCATGCACCACATGGTAAAATCTTCCCTAAAATCTCTCCTTCCACTTTGGGCAATCCAAACATTCTGTCTCAACAAGTTCAATCCTTTTCTGAATTTTATTTCATTTATTTCTCCTCCCAAATCTTTTCTGTCCATTATTTTGAGCCTAGGTGATTTGCAAAGCAAGTACCTAAATTTCAGTCTCTGCAAGTTTGAACCAGATTTGTCAAATTTGGTGAAATTCATATCTTCTCTGCTCCAAAAATTCCACAAAAATTCAGGCATCTCTAGATGCAATGAGAGGCCCCTCCACCAAAAATCAGTTCAAGGAGAAACTCCCACATGCCCAAATCATTCTGTCGAACACCTGGCAAGCACTGTTTTCTTGCAGTTTCAGAAATATTCAGAAGTTTCAGTGTTCAGTGTCGTTTCTCCTCGTCAGAGTTCAGTCACGCGTCGACAGTGCCCTTGGCACGTTGCTCACAGCCCCTCCTCCCTGTCCGGAGCACCACACGAGCGCTTGGCTCATTCCTGGCGTCGGTGGCGCCCTGGCCCAACCTCGCCGGCGTCTTCTGCGGCGTCGGGACCTCCCGTGGCGGTCGACAGAAGGCACCACCCCAGCCCAACGCCGTTCTGCGCCGCCCAGCTCTCCCTAGCGCTCCGCGTGGCTCATGCATGCCTGCGCACGACCGCGGCACCGTCGCCGTGGCCCGGGAAGCACGGAACGTGCTCCCTACCGCCGACGGGTCCGCACCGCTCCGTTCCATCGAGCATGCCCAAAGCAACCAAACCCCGGCTCGTTCAGCACCTAACGGAGTCGATTGACCCCATCGGCACTCAACCCTAAAACCACCCGACCAATGCCCTGCGCGCCAGAACACTCGCCCGGACTTATCCGTTCCACGGCAACCGCCTCGGGCCATCTATAAATGGCACCCCCGAGCTTGCTCTCGCCCTCGCACAACTCCACCACCTCACCAGACCCCGTCTAGCCACTGGAAGAGCCCCGAAGGGCCCTTCTTCCTCGACTCCGGCCAACTTCGTCTGCCTCGGGCTCCGGCAACGTTCTCCTCAGTGAGAACCCCTCCACCGCCCTACTCCTGCCCGTAGCCTCGTGGCACCACTAGGAGGCTAACCCCCACCTCAATTTAACCTCCGCAGCACTCTCCGACGAGGCCCACGACCACCCGAACCGCCGTCCGCCGGAGCAAGAGCCGCCGTTGACGTGGTGCTCGCCGGCGACCACCACCACCACCCACCAACACGGAATGGCTCCTGAGCATGGAGGTACCCTCCGATCTCCCTACCTCACCGTGGATCGCCGACGGCGACCACCGCGGCTCTCGGGCACCGTCGCGCTCTGCCGCCTCTTTTAAATATTCAAACCTGACGGGTGGGACCCGCCCGTCAGCCTCTCTATCGTTTTTTTTGAATCGTTTTCTGAAAGCGTACTCTGGCAAATACGCTTTCTACTCTGAACCGTTTTTCAGCACTTTTCTGCTTAGGCCCCTGAGGGTTTTCTGTTTCATTACAGATGGGTCCTTGGACCAAAACTCTTATAACTTTTTAACAGGACGGAATTTTTGAGTGATTCTTTTTCTGTCCTCTTCAAAATGTTGTCTAGTTTTTTATCATAGTTATTTGAAAAATATTTGGATTACGTTTCTGTACCCCACGGTATTTACGTTAGCGCATGTGTTTTGTGTACCGTAGATACCGAAGGAGGTGACGGAACATGAACTTTACCGAGCTAGACCCGACTACTCCGAACCAGGCAAGCAATGTTTGAACTTTTGATATGATGAGTGTTTGGGCATGTTTGCATTATTTTTGTATCATGGCACGTTCATGAGCATTTCGATGATAGTTTATCTCGTAAGAGTTGAGGCAAGTGAGTTTCGGTCCATGAGTTGTTGGAAACATGTTGCATGGCCATGAGTTGGCATGAGTATGGGTAAGATGGCAGTGTTGTAGCATGCCAGGCTTATGCCAGATCGTTGACCCAGTGTCAACATAAATCAGTCAGATTCCCATCCGTCTCCCCTTTCGTACTACCACCTGTTTCCCGCAAGGGATACGGCTTAGTAAGTTGCAAACCACTTCCCGGTACACACCAAATCGAGAGGCTGGGATGAGGGTTCCATGGCCCTGGATTAAAGCCTTTCATCCGGTCAGGGGGCATGGGTGTTTCCAGTTGGGACCGAGAGGGGGGCACCCCTTAGAGCGCGCGTAAATAAATTTGATCCCATGCTATTCGAGATTGTGATCTCCCCGTCTCAATGTTTTTCTTGAACGCTTTCTAGGGTGATTCCTGGCAACGTGAGGTATGATGGGTGTGTACTGGTTAGCTGTGTTTCCTCCGAAATACCGTAAACGGAACTAGTCCTTCGTGACTACGGAAATCCGTTGGCTGTGGACAATTTTGGTACAAACTCTGCAGAGTCAAAATTCTTGAATTTCATCTTATCCATGTCCGAGTACCGTGTTCACCTTATCCGTCAAGTGTCGGTCTCGGTGATGAAACTCCCGAGAACCACATGAGTGTTAAATGTTTATTTCCACGTGAATGGACTAACCCGCTTATTGTCTTGTGAGGAATATTTTCCGTGAGCACCATTTCTTGTCGATTATGATTAATGCATTATAAGCCCTTTCTGCGATGTCGCTCGACGCATCGCGACCTTATTATTATTTACTTTTGTTATAAGACCTTTCTGTGATGTCGCTCAGACGTCCGACTACGGCATTGTTATTATTTACTTTCATTATAAGCCCTTTCTGTGATGTCGCTCAGACGTCCGACTGCTGCATTGTTATTATTTACTTTCGTTATATTCCCTTTCTGTGATGTCGCTCAGACGTCCGACTGCGGCATTGTTATTATTTACTTTTGTTATAAGCCCTTTCTGTGATGTCGCTCCGACGTCCGACTGTGGCACGCATGTCTTTTCTTTCAATATAAGCCCTTTATGAGGTGTCGCTTAGACGCCCGACTGTGGCATGTTTTACTTATTTGTTAACCCTTCGAGGTGTCTCTTCAGACACCCGATCGGTTTTGAGTTTCTCGTCTTGGGGTTTTCGAGCGGACTACCGCCGATTCCCTTTTTACTTACTTTGTTATACTGAATTGATTGCACATTGTTAAAAATTAATCATGTCGCATTCATGCATACATTTGTTATATCTTTTGTCCGAACTGTCTTGTGAGTACTTTCAAAGTACTCACCTGGCTTGTTGATTTGGCGAGATCTTGTGGCGATCTCATGGATGAAGAGTTCGATAGCGAGTCCGGACGCCTAGAGGAATCCCAGTCAGTCTCGTGCGACCCCTGGATTAGTCATTGTGATATATCCGCTTCCGCTACCCAAATAAATTCATCGAGCCTCACCTCGACGCTCGATGAGCCGCCAGTGTAGTAGTCTTATTATCCAGCCCCTCTGTGTTATTCCACCAATCACTAATATCCCGAGTCAGTAGTATTTCCACCTCACACCATAGTGTCATATCCGCCCTTATTTATAATTATTGGTGTGTTTGTAATAATTGGTTGGGCATCTTCAGCACGACCCTGTAATAATATAATGCTACTGGCTTATTGTATCAAAGTTTTGTCTACCGGTATGGAAGATTTTCCTCATACTGGATTTCATAGGTCGGTTGTTCAATAAATATTCTTATTGAAAAACCGGTCGTGACACCCGGTAGTGGCGGGGCCCAGCCTGCGTCGACGTCACGTCACGCGCATGGGCTGGCAGGACGGCCCGGCTGGCTGACCTCACGTGGCGTGCGGGCAGCGGGCAACAAGCCTGGCGCCCGGCTGGCATGCCACCTGTCTCCCGTCGCGATGTTTCGAAATCACCAGGCGGCCTGCCTGTCGCATCCGGCTCCGGAAGTCGGATGAAGCAAGGTCACCAGACCACTCGGAGGAGGAAGCAGCTGAGTCTCCTCGCCCCTCAGACGCGGCGCCTCACCAGCTTCGGGGACTACTGTCGGAGTAAATGACCACGGGTAGCCTTATCTGCTCCCCATGGTATTTCAAGAAATCGGGGCCAGCTGCGCCCCTCAAGCCTCCAAGACGAAGAGCCGCCTTCTTTGGGCCTGCTAGTGCAAACGCCCGGCTGCGAGAAGGCGACATAACCCAGAGGGCGGCCATGAGGAGGGCCGACTCCTAGCAGGCAGCCCTTCGTGCCCTAAAAGTTAGCACCCACGTAACCACGACGAGACGGGGCATCGCTACAGTGCAACCTGCCACCCCCGAATCTAGGCGGAGTGTGGCCATAGTGCAACGTACTAGGCGAACATCCCACGCCCGGTGCAGCAACGTTGCCATGCAGCCCATGACATCACCCATGGCAGAGGAGGCAATGCTCCCACAACGGGCTGTCGGTATGACCCGCAGGCAACGGGCCCTACCTGTCCGTGAGAAGCCAAAAGGTGGCGAGCCCTGGCTAGTCGGCTCAGGGGGAGGCCGACTCCTCACCAGGCGGCCCTCCCCCTCCCTCAAAGTCTGTGCTCCACTAATCAGAAGAGACGGGGAGTGGCTACAGTGATCGAGCGCCAGGCGGCGGGACTGTAGCCATGCCTTCCCCGAAAAAGCACACATCATCAGATGTACTGCCATAGTACTAAGCAGCCAGCAAGACCCGCCAGTGGCGGGCGTGGCTTGTCGGCCAAGTACGAGACAGCCGACGGGACCCACCAGGCGGCGGGCCCCAGCAGCCGGCGAAGAAGCCGGCGACCGCTGACACAGACAACCGGGTCCTACTCCCAGCTATATTACCATTGTACCCCTGGGGGTAGGCCTATATAAACCCCCCAGGGCACCCATGCAAAGGGTTCAGCTTCTTAGATAACCCACAAACATAGAGAGAGGAGTAGAGCTAGCCTTGCCCTTCTTTCTCCTCTAGCCAAACAGCTCAAGGAGCAAGCTTGTAGCCACTTGTTGAGATAGTGATCATGCGGAGACCCCGCAGACCAGGACTAGGGGTGTTATCTCCTAGGAGAGCCCCGAACCTGGGTAAGATGCGTAGGCGTACATGCCTACGCCTTATCCCGTTTCCAGGCACCGACAACGTATTACTCTCCCCCACCATGATAAGCCATCCTTTGGCATATGTTGCACGACACCGCCGACAGGGTCAATACATGTATATGAATGAAACTCAACAGAAATAATGGTAATAAATTAAAATTGTGAATATTTTTTGCTTACGCACATCATATTGTTTTTTAGAGTAGCCCTGCTCATTAGTGATCGTCGCGTTGTAGATGTACTCGTGAACGTAGTATCCAGAAAAATCATTCCCGGCTTCCTGGCACAACCACTTTATGAGAAATAGATTTCAATCAAACTGATAATCAAACGTTATAAATGGTATTGATGAAACTAGAATAAATGGGAGATGCACGGAACTAGGTAGTAGTACTTACTTTTGGGTGTGTAAATCGCAGCTCCTTCGGCAGTGCCGGAACAATTACGGTGAACTCTTTCCAAACCCTGCCAGACAAAGAAAATAATCATTTGATATCAGGATCAAATGAACAAAGTTGCCGATATGGTGCGATAATGATCGATTGAACTTACTTCTGGAGCATTGCAGTCATGTTTGCTTAGTCCTGGGAATCTTTTTGTCTCGAGTCTAAGACTCTTACTACTCCCCGCTCAAGCTGGATCTCTAGCAGAATAAAGTGGAAGCTGTGCACGCATGCATAACTCATCAATTACATTACTATAACCTCGAGTAATAATAAGGGAAACTGAATATGCATAAGACATTAGCACTCACTTGAAATTGTAAGGAAAGAGCATTACACTATTTTTAATCACTCACTTGAAAGTGGAAGCTACTCTTTGTTTTGATTTTTAAGCAATGATTGTAGCAAGTTGTCCTTGGTTTCTGTGACATTGTGTTTAACCGTCCATTCATGTATAGTATATGTCATGACCGGATTTTCAATAAAAATATTTATTAAACAACCGACCCATGAAATCCAATATGAGGATAAATCCTCCATATCGGTAGACAAAACTTTGATACAAGAAGCAAGTAGCATTACAATATTACAGGGGTCGGACTAAAGATGCCCAACCAATTATTACAACACGCCAATAATTATACATGATGGCGCATATGGCACAAGGTGTGGGGTGGAAATACTACAGACTTGGAGTATGCGTGGTTGGTGGAATAACACAGTGGGGTGGTTAATAAGTCTACTGCACTCGCGGCTCATCGAGCGTCGAGGTGAGGCTCGATGAATTTATTTGGGTAGCGGAAGCGGATATTTCACAAGGACTAATCCAGGGTCGCACGAGACTGACTGGATTCCTCTAGGCGTCGGACTCGCTATCGAACTCTTCATCCATGAGATCGCCGTCGACATTCGGCCAAATCAACAAGCCAGGTGAGTACTATGAAAGTACTCGCAAGACAGTTCGGACAAAAGATATAACAAATGAAAGCATGGATGCGACATAGTTAATCTTAACAATGATCAATTAAAGCAGTATAGAAAAATAATTAAAATGGGAGTCGGCGGTAGTCCGCTCGAAAACCCAAAGAGACAAACTCAAAACCGATCGGGTGTCTGAAGCGACGCCTCGAAGGGTGGATAAATAAGCAAATTATTGCCACAGTCGGGCGTCTGAGCGACACCTCATAAAGGGCTTATATTGAAATAAAAATGCATGCGTGCCGCAGTCGGACGTCTGAGCGACATCACAGAAAGGGCTTATAATAAAAATAAGTAACAGCAATGCCGCAGTCGGACGTCTGAACAACATCACAGAAAGGGCTTATAATAAAATAAGTAACAGCAATGCCGCAGTCGGGCGTCTGAGCGACATAACAGAAAGGGCTTATATAAAAATAAATAACAGCACTGCCGCAGTCGGAGTCTGAGCGACATCATAGAAAGGGCTTATATAAAAATAAATAACAGCACTACCGCAGTCGGACATCTGAGCGACATCACAGAAAGGGCTTATATAAAAATAAATAACAGCACTGCCACAGTCAGACGTCTCAGCGACATCACAGAAAGGGCTTATATAAAAATAAATAACAGCACTGCCGCAGTCGGACGTCTGAGCGACATCACAGAAAGGGCTTTCATCACAAAGATATAGCACTCATAATAAATATTCAACACATGAATATAAACGGGTTAGTCCATCCACAGGAATAAACATTTAACCTGACTTAGTACTCATGTGATTCACCGGAGTATATGTCACCAAAACTGACACTTGTCAGGATAAGATAATACAGAACTTGGACATGGATAAGATGATTCAAGGATTTATGACTCTGCAGAGTTTGTACTAAAATTACCCACAGCCAACGGATTTCCGTAGTCCTGAAGGACTAGTTCCGTTTATGGTATTTCGGAAGAAACACAGCTAACCAGTACACACCCATCCTACCTCACGATGCCAGGAATCACCCTAGACATCGTCCAAGAAAAACTTCCGAGACGGGGAGATCACAATCTCGAATAGCATGGGATCAAATTTATATTCGCGCGCTCTAAGGGGTGCCCCCCTCTCGGTCCCAACCGGAAACAGCCATGCCCCCTGACCGGATGACTGGCTTTAATCTAGGGCCATGGAACCATCATCACGGCCTCTCCATTTGGTGTGTACCAAGAAAGCGGTTTGCAACTTACTAAGCCATATCCCTTGCGAAAAACATGTGGTAGTACGAGAAGGGAAATGGATGGGAACCGAACTGATACGGGTTGACACTGAAGTCAAATAGGATGGCATAAGACTGGCTTGCTACAACACTGCCATCTTACCCATCCTCATGCCACCACATGGCCATGCACATTCACATCCAACACGTACGGATTATCGAACTCACTTGCCTCAACTCTGCATGAAAATAACATTCATCGATATGCTCACAAACATGCCATGAAACTACTTAATGCAAACCTGCCAGAACGCTCATCATATCAAAAGTTCAAACATGCTTGCCTGGTTCAGAGTAGTCAGAGCCTAGCTCGGTGAAGTTCACGGTTCCGTCACCTCCTTCGGTATCTACGGTATAAAGAAAACATGCGCGCTAACGTAAATACCGTGAGGTGCACAAAAATTACTCCAAATATTTTTCAAATAAATCTGATAAAAAACTAGACAAAATTTCAAAGAGGACAGAAAAAGAATCAATCAAAAATACTCTTCTGTTTAAAAGTTATTAGTGTTTTAGTCCAGGGACCTTTCTGTAATGAAACAGAAACTTCCCAGGGTTTTCTTTATAAAAATGTAAACGCTTCAGTCTCGAATACGCCACCCAGTGGGGAAGACGATTTTGTCTCAAGGCGTTTCCAGAAAACGATTCAAAAAGAGGAAAAATCTGACGGGGAGGACCCACCCGTCGGGTTTGAAAACGAAAGCAGAGATTTGGCGCCCGAGGGCCGCGGCGATCGCCGGCGGCGATCTACGGCGAGGCAGGAGGATCGGGGATTACCAACGTGCTCACCGTGTCCTTCCGCACCAATGGGTGGTGGAGTTGGTCGCTGATGAGCACCACATTGACGGCGGTCTCAACTCCGGCGGACGGTGGTTCAGGCGTTGATGGATCTCGCCGAGGAGGGCTGCAAGGATCAAATTGAGGTGGGTGTTAGAGCACTAGATGTAAGAGAAGGCTACGGATGAGGTTTGGGCGCCGGAGATGGCCTCACCGCAGTGAATCAAGGTGGAGGCCGAGGCGGAACGAAGTGGCCGGAGTCGGGGAAGGAGAGCTCCTCGTGGCCCTTCCAGGGAGTTGGCGGGGTCTGGAGGGTAGAGGAGGTGTCTTGGGCGAGAGCAAGCTCGGGGTGCTATATATAGCCGCCCCGAGGCGGTTGCCGGGAACGGGGTTCTCCGGCGAGGTGATTACGGCGGTGCTGTGGTTGCACGGGAGGGTTCAGAGGTTGAGCGTTGTCGTGGGTGTTCCCTGGTTCCGTTTAGGTGCTAACTGCATCGGGATTTGGTTGCTTAGGGGGAGCTCGACGGATCGGGGCGGCGCGGGCCCGTCGGCGGCAGGGAGCGTGCTGTGTGTGTGCCGTGCCACGGTGACGGTGCTGCATGCGTGCGCTGGCGAGGAAATGGCCACGCGGAGCCACCAGGGGGTTTGGGCGGCGCCGAACGGCGTTATGCCGCCGTTCTGCTCCCGGTCGGCCGCTACGGTGGTTCGCCGCCCTTGAGACACGCCACGCAGCGGCCAGGTGCCACCGATGCCAGAACGCGCGCCAGCATCGCGTGTGAGGCTCCGGACAATCAAGCTAGGCCGTGAGCAACGTGCCAAGTGCACTGTGATCATGTGACTGAATTCGACGAAGATTGACACCGAAAACTCGAACTTAATCAAGATGCACGAAACAAAGGCATGCAAGGTGTTCGACAGAATGATCTAGGCATGTAGGGATTTTTCCTTGAGATGGTTTTTGGTGGAGGGGCCTCTCATTGCATCTAGAGGCTGCCTGGATATTTTTGGAATTTTTGGAGTAGTGTAGATATGAATTTCACCAAATTTGGCAAATTTGGTCCAAACTTGCAGAGACTATAATTTGAAATTTTTGAACATGAGAGGAGTGGATCTTGATAGTTCTAGGTTGTGGGTACCAAGGACTATCCAAGGGAGTTGGTTTGAGGTCAAAATTCAAATGCATTAAGGTACTTGCTTTGCAAATTACCTAGGCTCAAAATAATAGACAGAAAAGATTTGGGAGAGAATTAATTGAAATAAAAATTCAGAAGAGGGTTGAACTAGTAGAGAAAGAATTTTTGGATTGCCCAAGGTGGAAGGAGACATATTTGGGAAGATTTTACCATGTGGTGTATGGCCAAACCATAAATGATCTCAAATATGGGAGAGAAAGAAAAACTCCTAGAGTTTCTTTTTGAAAGAAAAATAAACTTCAAAGATTTTTCTTGAATCCTTGAGAAGAGAGAAATCAGATTGAAAAATTTAAAAACCAAACACCAGAGTTGAAGGAGATGCAAAAGTAAAATATTTGCCAGAGGGAAAAGTTTTTGATAGAGATTTTTGGAAGGGTTTTGGTGATCTCCTTTAAATCCAACAAAATTTTGAAGAAAACCAAAGGAAAAATTTTGGAGTGTCACAATATCTGGGTTTATGAACCCAATGTCCCAGATTTGTGCTTTCCTGCATTCGACAATCTTCAATCTGCATAATAGT
Source organism: Aegilops bicornis (assembly GCA_021605145.1). Taxonomy (NCBI): domain Eukaryota; kingdom Viridiplantae; phylum Streptophyta; class Magnoliopsida; order Poales; family Poaceae; genus Aegilops; species Aegilops bicornis. The sequence continues at coordinate 642,744,401 of CM038672.1, forward strand.
GAGGATAATTATATATACATGCAATGAAAGAGCTGAGCTATATATATGGAGAGAGAGACTTAATTACAGAAGTAGTACTTCCAGACAGTAGCAAGTCACGAGTGTTTTGTCGAGGGCCTTCTTATTGTATAATTGGAATAACTCCTCAACTGCAACAAAAAACAGACCAGTTCAACAAGGTCGTGCTCCTCTTTAATTCTCATCATCAAAACATCCTTCGCAGACTCGTTGTAGGTTTTCAGGTACCATTAATGGAATCTTCGCATCATCGTTGTTAGAGGAGGATGGGCAGGTTTGATGAGAGGTTGCCTATCCACCTCCATTGTATCAAAGTGTACATCATCGCTCAGGTAATCAGTAGGGTTGCTACCGGGCACCATCCCTGGCAGATTAGCGACGATATCGCTAGACACCTTGAGCGGGGGGCACGATTGGTTCGCCTGTTCGCCGAGCTGGGGAATTTTTTCCCACTCCTTCGTTCTTCTAACCTTTTATCACTGGAAGTAGTTCCTGGTTGCCGCACATCTTCATGTGTCTTCTTAAGAGCGCGGACATAGTTGTCATCCGGCGAAGGCGGTGCTGGTCGCTTCAGGGCATCGATAACGTGCTTCAATTTCACTGGATCTATTATCTCCTTCGGAGGTGGAGGTTTCTTTGCAAAAAATTCCCTCACTTGGTCTTGAGAGATCTTCGTGTTTTCCTAATCGGTCCTCTCGTTTGGTAACTTTTCCAGAGGCTTGAGAGATGGACCGTATCTGAATTGCCTCCCGCCTGTCGCTGTACTTCTAGCCGCCGGAGTGGCGGCGTCTCTCTTTCGTCGTTGCTTACGAGGCGGAGAAGGAGGCGGAGTGCTCAGACGCACCGAAGCAACCAAAGCAGCGGCGTCTGTGTTCCGCCGTTAGTGACGAGGCGGAGCAGGAGGCAGACTGCTCTGATGCGCCGAAGGAGGCGAAGGAGGAGGCGGAGTGCCGGCCTCACGTGCCGGAGCTGCCGGAGAAGGAGGCGGAGTGCCCTGATCACTCGCCGGAGGAGGAGGAGGAGGAGGAGGCGGAGTGCCCTGACTCGCCGGAGGAGGAGGAGGCGGAGGCGTCCAGTTCGGAAGCTTGATGTGCTCCTTCCGCCATAGACATGGAGTCCTCAGAGCAATACCCAGCCGAGCCTCCCCTTCACCTGTAGGGTGGTCAAGCTCGAGCTCCTCAAATCCCTCCGTTAGTTCATCGACCATCACAACAGCATAGCCATGTGGAATCAGAGGGCAATGAAAAGTTGCGTCGGGTTGAGGAGGTGCAACAGAGCCGAAGACCGCCTTGACTTTGAGGTTCTGCAATTGCGTCATAAGCTGGCAATGTTGAGCCTCCGTGATAGCATCCACGGGGTAGCTAGGAGCCGTGAAGTCAGGATGCTGAACGAGCTCGGTGGAAGCCACACTGCTTCTCCGCTGAGATGGCGGGGTAGCTCCTGGGGTAGCTCCGGCAGCTCGCTGGCTCTCAACTTGTTCCTCTAGCTTTTGTACTCTTGCATTCAGCTTCTGCATTTCGCTGAGCTCTAGTTTCCTCTTCCTCTCCCGGGTTTTGTAACCACCTGCGCCGGGAAACCTAACCTTCGACTCAACGGAGCCTGGCACGCCTCGTGTTCGTCCAGGGTGCTCAGGATTCCAGAGGGCCTCGGTCAGCTCGTCATTCTCTCTGTCGGGAATGAACGTCCCTTGCTGCATTGCAGCGATACACTTCTAAAACTTCTTGACGTGTATTGCAAGTTGCTCGTCCGTCCAAACGCACTTCCCTATTTTAGGGTCCAAGGTTCCCCCAACCCCGAAGAACCAAGTCCTTGAACGGTACCGCCAGTTCAATGTCTCTGGTTCGACCCCTTTAGCAAGCAGATCATTCTCACCTTTTTCCCGTAGCGTCCGGGCTTTGAGGTAGCCACCTAACCCCGTGCAATGGTGAAATTTCTTCTTTGCAGAATTTATCTTATTTGTCTCTGACATCTTCTTACTCTTGTCCGATGTCTTGTAAGGCCACAAATGCGGGCCAGTGATCTCTTATCTTCTCAAATCGGCCAGTGAATTTTGGAGTCTTCCCTTTGTCGACAAATGTTAATTTCAACTCATTCTTCCACCTCCTGAATAAATCTGCCATCTTCTTAAGAGCACATGCCTTGACTAACGAGTCTATAACTGGCTTATCCGGATCCTCCTCTGGCGGTAGGGTGAAATTTGCCTTCAGCGAGGTCCGGATATCTTCTTTCTGTCTATCCTGGACATAAGGAACTTGAGGGTCTTCGTTCTGAGGCTTATTCTATAGCTGGATGCTGATCGGTATCATGTCCCTAACAATAGCCCCGCACTAAGCAGAAAATGCTTCCTTGGTCCGCCTGGGATCAATCGGTTGGCCATCGTCCAAGATTGCTGTGATCGTGAACCTTTGATCCTGGCGCAACCTTTTCTTCGGGCCTCGTCTCATTACCGAAGTTTGGCTCGATCCGCAGGGCTGTAAAAGAAGAAAGAAGAGTTAATATATGTACATACCAAAAAAATAATGCATCAATTAGCTAGTCAGCACAGGCTTAATTAATATATATACCTCGCCGGACTTTGCAACCCTCCTCCATTCGTTCACTTGAGCTGTCATCACGGTCTCCTTCTTCCACCGGCATTCGGTCACTCGAGCCATCGTGATCATGTCTTTCCTCCTCCATTGTTCGATCACCGGAGCCTTCACCCTTTCCTTCCAGACCATTGGTGTCGTTGAGATACGACAAGACATCACCCAACAACTGTTCTGTTTCCAAGTCTCTTTGCTCCATAGTTTCTACAAATATTACAACATGGAAATTAATATACAAACATGAGAGATGGATATATTAGTTGCAAACATAGACCTAGCTAGCTAATCACAACAAGGAATATTAATTAGTGGCCTCGATGCTTCTACTGTTTGGGGTGGCCTCGACAACGCCTCTAGGGTTTGGGGTGGCCTCGACGACGCTCTTTTAACTTGTTAAATTTGGGTGGCCTCTACACTTCTAGAGTTTGGGGTGGCCTCGGCAACGCTTCTATAGGGTTTGGCCCGGACTGCCTCTCTCATGAATGTCAAACAAGGGATTTAACAAAATGGCACCATTCTGGATGTTTAGAAAATGGTCCTTATTTTTCCTGATCTCATCTACCCTTCTATATGTCATGTTGTCTAGTGTCAAAGGATTCAAAAAACCGTGGCTTCATCAATGGCGAATAGCATGATGGTATGAAGCTCTCCAAAGTTATTTTGGGCAGTCTGATAGGATAATTCACTTTTTGTACGAAGTTCAGCTAGAGCCTTTCGAATATCGCGATTCGGAAGGCCTTTGCTGAACTTCGTACCAAAAAGCAAATTATCCTATCAGGACTCATTTCCAAAATAACTTTGGAGAGCTTCATACCATCATGCTACTGAAACTATGGATTTCTTCAATACTTTGACACAAGAGAACTTGCACATATAGAAGCATATATGAGACCAGGAAAAATATGGATCAACTTAGTTATGCACATCCATAATGGGGGCATTCTTGATAAATCTCTTATAAATCTCGAGAGAGTTTGTCGGGTAGGGGCGGGAGGGGGTAGGATATCGACAATGTTTTTTCTAAGGTTTGGGTTTCCTCGAGAGTTGGTCGAGCGAGAGGGGGTTTGATCGACGTCCCCCCTCTCGACCCCTCGGCGATCCTCGACCCTCGACCCCTCGACGACCCTCGACACCTCGGTGCCCTCGATCCTCTATCTTAATTAGTTCCCGACCCTCGACCCCTCAGCGATCCACGAACCTCGACCCCTCGGCGACCCACGACCCTCTACACTAGTTCCCGACCCTCGACCGCTCGGCGATCCTCGGCACCCTCGTTCCTGATAAAAATTAAGAAGAGGAAGAAGAAAAAAAAGAGGAGAAGAAGAAGGAATAGAGGAGAAGAATAAAAAAATAGAAGAAGAAAAAAAGAGGAGAAGAAGAAGGAACAGAGGAGAAGAAGAAAAATAGAATAATACATGATATTCCTTCTTCTTCTCCTCTTTTTTTTCTCTTCTTCTTCCTCTTCTTATTTTCTTCTCCTTTGTTTCCTCTCCTCTTCTTCTCCTTCTTCTTCTCCTTCTTCCTCTTCTTATTCTTATTTTCCTTTTTCCTCTCCTTCTTTTCTTCTTCTTCCTTCTACCTTCTTCCTCTTTTCTTCTTTTTCCTTATTTTCCTTTTTCCTCTCCACTAACCTAATATCTACTAACCTAAAATTCACTAAAAGTACAAAAAACATAAAAAGCACTAAATCAACTAACCTAAAATGCACTAACCTAAAATAGATATCTACTAACAACCTAAATAAAAAAATTAATACATATATGAAGAAAAATCATCATATGAACAAAAAATTATATGAACAAAAAAAAGCATACATCATCTATCATCAACATCATCATATCTATCATCAACATCATCTAAAAATATCATATGAAAAAATGTATATGAACAAAGCAAGCTAGCTAGGGGAGGACGATTGGACAAGGAGGAAGGGGGCCGGCCAGACCGTAGCGCGGGGTGGCTTGGACCGGGGCTGTGACGGCACGGGGCAGGGGCGTCGCGGCGACGAGGGCTCGGGGCAAGGGCGGCGCGGCGACGACATCTGGGGCAGGGGAGCACGCGACAACGAGGGCTCGGGGCAGGGGTGCGGCAACGGCGTCGGAGGCAGGGGCGGCGGCGTCGGAGGCAGGGTAATGACGGCAACGGCGGGGCAGAGTGGCAGCCTGGCGGCGTAGTCGGAGGGATCGAAGGCAAATTGAATGAAAATTTTCACAAGTGCTGCTTATATAGATGAAGCATTGTTCCCGGTTCGTGGCACCAACCGGGACTAAAGGGGGGCATTGGTCTCGGTTGGTGCCACGAAACGGGACCAATGCACCCCTTTCGTCCCAGTTGGTGCTACCAACCGGGACCAAAGGCCTTGCGCTGGCGCGGTGCGGTGGGATGTTTAGTCCCACCTCACTAGTTGAGAGAGCTCGAGAGTGGTTTATAAGTGCGGTTGCGCCCATCCTCTCGAGCTCTTCTCAACTGCAGGCTTTCGGACCTAATCTGTCACTCCTTGCCTGTGGGCATACTAGACCTGCCGCGGGCCTGAATCCTTGCCCATGGTTGGGTTTCTAGTTGTATTCAGGCCGTGGTGGCCCAGTATGTGGCATTTTTTTCTAGTTTTTTTGTTTTATTTTCTGCTTTATTTATTTTATTTTGTTTCTACTTACAACAAAATACTTACTGTTTTTCAGTGATTCTTTTTGCTTTTCCGTAATAAAAATTATAAACTTTCTGTTAGTGCCATTAGTTTTTCCAATTTAAACAGTTTTAAATAGGTTTAGGTAATAAAAATTATAACTTTACTATAAAAATAGATTTTGAGTGATTCCTTTTCCTGCTATTTAATATTACTATGTTTTATCATTATATTCAATTTGGTAACTTTTAGGTTATTTGAAATGTCTATTTTAATCAAAAACAGATTTTGTTATGTTAGTTTGCTATTAAAGTTTCAAAAAAAAATTCTTTATAAAAATTCTTTTTGCTATTAATGTTTTGAACAAAAAATAGTTTGATAATTTTAGTTGCGTAAATTTTATATAATTTTAGTTTCAGAAATACTAGAGGTTTGTAAAAGCTTTTTAGTTGATTCCTTTTTCTATTAGAGTTTTGTTAAAGTTTTCTTGTTCATTATTTTTGCTATTAGAGTTTCATTTAAGTTTTCTAGTTCATTCCTTTAGTTCATTATTTTTTCTATTAGAGTTTCATAAAGGTTTCTAGTTCATTCTTTTTGCTATTAGTTCATTCTTTGAGCTAAATGACCCTGAAATTGAAAAGCACTACAAATGAACTCCGAAAAGGTTGAAAGTTGGCATGGTATCATCATTTCACCCACATAGCATGTGCTAAAAAGTTGAGAGGGTTACGACAAAAACTGGATGCACTTCGTGTACAAAATGGACAGTCTCTTTCGAAGTATCAGTGTTTTGGATGAAAACTCATCTGTTACAAAGGGATTTCATTTTTTTGAACTTATCTGAACTCCTGACTTTTGTGTGTTCAAAATGCACCATTCAAAACTACATCATCAATTTTCAACCCTTTCTGACTTCATTTGTTATTTTTCATGCATTTACTGATTTTTTGAGCTATATGACCCTGAAATTGAAAAGCACTACAAATGAACTCTAAAAAGGTTGAAAGTTGGCATGGTATCAACATTTCACCCACATAGCATGTTCTAAAAAGTTGAGAGGGTTACGGCAAAAACTCGATGCACTTCGTGTACAAAACGGACAATCTCTTTCGGAGTATCAGTGTTTCATACGGAAACTCATCTATGACAAAAGGCATTTCATTTCTTCACATGCATCGTCATAATAGTTGTGGAGAGAAAGTCTTCACTTTTTCTTCGCTTGTGTCCTTTGGTTATTGTTCCCTAACCATGGATAATCTTCACCGTTTAACAGGGTGCTTGGGTCAGCCTTGACTTTGAAGGGAGGAACTTCATGAAACTTTTCATAATCTTCAGACATGTCTGTCTTGCCCTCCAATCCCATGATTTCTCTTTTTCCTGAAAAAACTATGTGGCGCTTTGGCTCATCGTATGATTTATTCGCTTCGTTATCTTTTCTTTTTCTCGGTTTTGTAGACATGTCCCTCACATAGAAAACCTGCGCCACATCATTGGCTAGGACGAATGGTTCGTCTGTGTACCCAAGATTGTTCAGACCCACTGTTGTCATTCCGTACTGTGGGTCTACCTGTGCCCCGCCTCCTGACAGATTGACCCATTTGCACTGAAACAAAGGGACCTTAAAATCATGTCCGTAGTCAAGTTCCCATATGTCCACTATATAACCATAACATGTTTCCTTTCCCCTCTTGGTTGCTACATCAAAGCGGACACCGCTATTTTGGTTGGTGCCCTTTTGATCCTGGGAAATCCTGTAAAATGTATTCCCATTTATCTCGTACCCTTTGTAAGTCAATAAAGTCGAAGATGGTCCCCTGGCCAACGAGTACAGCTCATCAGAAACAGTGTTGTCACCCCTGAGACGTATTTGCAACCAACTGCCGAAAGTCCTGATGTGTTCACATGTAATCCAGTCGTCACACTGCTCCGGGTGTTTGGAGCGCAGAATGTCCTTGTGTTCATCGACATACGGGGTCACCAAGGTAGAGTTCTGTAGAATCGTGTGCTTGAGACCAAGAATGCCCGTTCCTACATATTATTGAGTCCCCTCCTAGCGTGCCTTTTCCAGTCAGCCTCCCCTCATACTGCGATTGAGGGAGACCAATCTTCTTAAGGCCAGGAATGAAGTCAACACAAAACCCAATGACTGAAGGAAATACGCCCTAGAGGCAATAATAAAGTTATTATTTATTTCCTTATTTCATGATAAATATTTATTATTCATGCTAGAATTGTATTAACCGGAAACATAATACTTGTGTGAGTACTGTCACGACCGGTTTTCCAATAAAATATTTATTGAGAAACCGATCTATTAATTCCAGTGTGAGGAAAATCCTCCTTACTGGTAGACAAAACCTTGATACAATAAGCCAGTAGCATTTAATATATTACAGGGTCGAGCTGAGGTTGCTCAACAAATTATTACAAGCACGCCAATAATTATACATAGTGGCGGATATGACACAGTGGAGTGGTGGCATACTACTGACTCGAGGTAAAGTAGTGGAATAACACAGTGAAGTGGATAATATGACTCCTACATTGGCGGCTCATCGAGCGTCGAGGTGAGGCTCGATGAATTATTTGGGTAGCGGAAGCAGAAATAACACAGTGACTAATCCAGGGGTCGCACGAGACTGACTGGGATTCCTCTAGGCGTCGGACTCGCTATCGAACTCTTCATCCATGAGATCGCCTTCGTCAGCATCTGGCCAAATCAACAAGCCAGGTGAGTACTTTGAAAGTACTCGCAAGACAGTTCGGACAAAGGATATAACAAATGTATGCGTGAATGTGTCATGAGTAATTTAAGAATGCGCAATCAAATCAGTATAACAAGGTAAGTAAAAACAGAGTCGGCGGTAGTCCGCTCGAAAACCCAATAAAATAAACTGAAAACCGATCGGGTGTCTGAAGCGACACCTCGAAGGGTGAACAAATAAGTAAAACACGCCGCAGTCGGGCGTCTAGGCGACACCTCAAAAAGGGATTAAACTGAAAGAAAAGACATGCATGCCACAGTCGGATGTCTGAGCGACATCACAGAAAGGGCGTATATCAAAAGTAAATGAATAACAATGCCACAGTCGGACGTCTGAGCGACATCGCAGAAAGGGCATTATATCAAAACTAAATAAATAACAATGCCACAGTCGGACGTCTGAGCGACATCACAGAAAGGGCTTATATCAAAAGTAAATAAATAACAATGCCACAGTCGGACATCTGAGCGACATCGCAGAAAGGGCTTATATCAAAAGTAAATAAATAACAATGCCACAGTCGGACGTCTGAGCGACATCACAGAAAGGGCTTATATCAAAAGTAAATAAATAACAATGCCACGGTCGGACGTCTGAGCGACATCGCAGAAAGGGCTTATACTTCATTATTCATAACTTACACGAAATGATACTCACGGAAAATATTCATCACATGATAGTAAACGGGTTAGTCCATCCACAGGAAATAAACATTTAGCACTCATATGGTTCTCAGGAGTTTCTGTCACTGGGACTGACATTTGACAAGATAAGATAATCACAGCACTTGGACCTGGATAAGATGATTTCAAGGATTATTGATTCTGCAGAGTTTGTACCAAATTATCCACAGCCAACGGATTTCCGTAGTCTCGAAGGACTAGTTCCGTTTACGGTATTTCGGAGGAAACACAGCTAACCAGTACACACCCATCCCACCTTACGTTGCCAGGAATCACTCTAGACAGCGTTCAAGAAAAACTTTGAGACGGGGAGATCACAATCTCGAATAGCATGGGATCAAATTCATATCTGGCGCTCTAAGCGGTGCCCCCTCTCGGTCCCAACCAGAAACACCCATGCCCCCTGACCGGATGATAGGCTTTAATCCAGGGCCATGGAACCCTCATCCCGGCCTCTCGATTTGGTGTGTACCAGAAAGTGGTTTGCAACTTACTAAGCCGTATCCCTTGCGGAAAACATGTGGTAGTACGGAAGGGGAGACGGACGGAAACTGGACTGATTCATGTTGATACCGGGTCAACGGTCTGGCATAAGACTGGCATGCTACAACACCGCCATCTCACCCATTCTCACGCCAAATCATGGCCATGCAACTCATTTCCATCAACTCATGGATTTCCAAAACTCACTTGCCTTAAGTTTTTACGTGATATAACTTTCATCGAGATGCTCATGAACATGCCATGAGACTAATTAATGCAAACATGCCCAAACACTCATCATATCAAAAGTTCAAACATGCTTGCCCGGTTCGAGTAGTCGGGGCCTAGCTCGGTGAAGTTCGGTCACCTCCTTCGGTATCTACGGTGTACAAAAATACACGCACTAACGTAAATACCATGGGGTGCACAAAAATATTCCAAATATTTTTCAAATAAATCTGATAAAAAAACTAGACGAAATTTTGAAGAGGACATAAAAAGAATCACTCAAAAATCCTTTTCTGTTTAAAAGTTATAAGAGTTTTGGTCCAAGGACCTTTCTGTAATGAAACAGAAAACTCTCAGGGGTCTAAGCAGAAAAGTCCAGAAAATGATTCAGATTAGAAAGCGCCTTTGCCAGAATACGCTTTCAGAAATGGTTTGAAAAAAAAAGAATAGAGAGGCTGATGGGCGGGTCCCACCAGTCAGGTTTGAATATTCAAAAGAGGCGGCAGAGTTCGTCGGCGCCCGACAGCTGCGGTGGTCGCCGGCGGCGATCCACGACGAGGCAGGGGGATCGGGGGGTACCTCTGTGATCAGCGCACCCTTCCGCGTCGGTGGGTGGTGGTGGTGGTCGCCGGCAAGCACAACGTCGACGGCGGCCCTTGCTCCGGCGGACGGTGGTTCGGGAAGTCGCGGGTCTCGTCGGAGAGAGTTTCTGGGTTCAAATTGGAGTGGGGGTTAGTCTCCTAGAGGTGCCATGAGGCTACAGGCAAGTCTAGGGTGGTGGAGGAGCTCTCACCAGAGAGAACGCTGCCGGAGCCCGAGGCGGACGGAGGTGGCCGGAGTTGAGGAAGAAGGGCCCCTCGAGGCTCTTCCAGTGGCTGGGCGGGGTCTGGTGAGATGGTGGACGTGTGCGGGGTCGAGAGCGAGCTCGGAGGCGCTATATATAGCCGGCCCGAGGCGGTTGCCGAGAACGGGATAAGTCTGGCGAGCGATTACGGCGGTGCTGTGGCTGGACGGTAGGTTTAGGAGCTTGAGCATCGACTAGACGGAGCACTGAGTCCATCCCGGTGCCTAACTCAGCAAGGTAGGGGCGGTTACGGCCTGTCCCCAACGGAACGGCCGTGCGGCACGTCGGCGGCAGAGGGCGTGCCTCATGCGTGCCAAGCCACGGCGACGGTCCAGCATGCGTGCGCTGGCAAGGGAGACGGCCACGTGGAGCTCCCAGGTGGGTGGGCGGCGACGAACGGCATTGTGCCGCAGGGTGCCCCCTGTTGGCCGCCACGGAAGGTCCCGACACCGCGGAAGACGCCGCGCAGACGGGCCATGGTGCCACCAACGCCAGGAACTAGCCAAGTGCTCGTGCGACGCTCTGGACAGGGAGGAGGAGCCATGTGCAATGCGCCAAGTGCACAGTTGACAGGTGACCAGCCTCTGACGAAACTGAATTTTTGAATGTCTGAATTTCTCTGAAAGTACAAAGTGACAATGCAGGCTAGGTGTTCGACAGAATGATTTTGGCATGTGGGGATTTTTCCTTGAGCTGATTTTTGGTGGAGTGGCTTCTCATTGCAAGTGGAGGTTGCCTGAATTTTGGTGGAATTTTTGGAGAAGAGGAGATATGAATTTCACCAAATTTGAAAAATCTGGTCCAAACTTCCAGAAGCTGGAACTTGAAAATTTCAAAAAAAAAAAAGAGTGGATCTTGATGGTTCTAGGTTGTGGGTGCTAGGGACTATCCAGAGGAGTTGATTTGAGATCAAAGTTCAAAGGCATTAAGGTACTTGCTTTGCAATTCACCTAGGCTCAAAAATATGGACAGAATTGTTTTGGGCAAAGAAGTAAATGAAATAAAAATTCAAAAGTGAGTTGGACTGGTTGGGTCAGAATATTTGGATTGCCCCAAAGTGGAAGGAGGGGTTTTGGGAAGATTTACCACAAGAGGCAAGATAAAACCATGGGTGGTTTTAAAATAATAGAAGAACCAAAAGTCCTAGGGTTTTCTTCTAAAAGAAAAATAAATCCCAAAAATAAATTTGAGAAGGGGAGAATCAGAAGAAAGTTTTTTTTAAAATCAGCAACACCATAGTTGAAGAAGATGCCAAAGTAAAATCCTTTGCCAAAGGGGAAATTCTTGAGAGAAAGAGATTTTCGGAAGGGTTTAAATGACCTCCTTCAAAACCAACAAAGTTTTTGTTGAAAACCAAAACAAAATTTTTTTGGAGTGTCACAACACCTACCGCCTTAGGAAAAATCTCGTCCCCAAGATTTCAGCTGATTCTCAAATAAGTGTGGGTGCTCTGTCCGAAGAAAATCCTCTCTTTCCCAAGTGGCTTCACTCTCAGTGTGGTTGCTCCACTGAACTTTGAAGGACTTTATGGTTTTCTGTCGGGTCCTCCTTTCAGACTCCTCCAAGATTTTTATTGGATGCTCTCGATATGTGAGGTCTGGCTGCACGTCAATGTTTTCATGGGATACTTGCTTCTCTGGGTTGCTCACGCACTTCCTCAATTGCGAGACGTGGAACACATCGAGGACGTCGGATAAATCTTCGGGTAAGTCTAGCTGGTAGGCTACTGTGCCTCTCCGTGCCACTATGCAGAATGGTCCGATGAATCTTGGTGCCAGCTTCCCTTTAATCTTGAATCGATGCAGGCCTCTCATAGGGGATACTCGTAGGTACACAAATTCACCGGGTTCAAAGCTGATTCCTCGATGTTTTTTATCGTAATAACTCTTTTGTCGACTTTGGGCTGTCTTGAGTCGATCCCTAATCACCTTAACTTTATCTTCAGCCTCCTTGAGCATGTCTGGGCCGAAGATATGGCTGTCTCCGGTTTCTGACCAATTTAGCAGGGTACGACATCTCCGCCCGTACAGGGCCTCAAATGGTGCCATTTGCAGGCTGGCTTGATAACCGTTGTTATATGCGAACTCTGCGTATGGTAAGCTCTCTTCCCAACTAGTCCCATAGGTGAGGACACATGCTCTCAGCATGTCTTCTAGAATCTGGTTTACGCGTTCAGTTTGTCCATCTGTCTGGGGGTGGTATGCGGTACTGAACGCCAGTTGAGTTCCCAGAGCTTGTTGTAAGTGATCCCAAAATTGGGAGACGAATTGAGTGCCTCTGTCCGATATTATTTTCTTTGGGACTCCATGTAAGCAGACGATACGGGAAAGATAAAGCCTAGCAAGCTTCTGAGTGGTGTGGGTTGTCTTCACGGGGATGAAGTGTGCTACTTTATTCAGTCTATCAGTGATGACCCAAATGGCATTATTTCCGTGCCGTGACCGAGGTAGCCCAAGAATAAAATACATTCCAATCTCGTCCCATTTCCACTCGGGTATTTTGTTTGGCTGTAAAAGTCCGGCCGGTTTCTGGTGCTCGGCCTTGATGCGTTGACAAGAGTCACAACATGTGATGAACGTGGCTATGTCCCTTTTTAGACCGTGTCACCAATATTTTTCCTGAATATCCTTGTACATTTTTTTCCCTCCGGGATGTATCGAATACGGGGCAGTGTGTCCTTCAGCTAAGATCTGATGTTTAAGATCCTTGATATTTGGTATGCAAAGTCTATCTCTGTACCACAATATTCCCTGCTTATCGATAACAAACTCTGGGGCCTTGCCCAAACTCACTTTCCGTTTAATGCCTTCAATGCTGGGGTGTCCATGCTGAGCCTCTTTAATTGTTTCCATCAGGGTAGGCTGTATTTCTAAATTTGATATGCTGCCTTTGGTGACTACCAGCAAGTTGAGTTTAGCAAACTCCTGCCGAAATTCAGGTCTCAGGTTTGGCAGGCCGTCGTCGTTTGGGCTAGGGTTCCGACTTAGAGCGTCTGCCACTACATTTGCTTTTCCTGGATGGTAGTGGATTCCAACGTCATAATCCTTCACTAGTTCCAACCAGCGTCGTTGCCGTAAATTCAGTTCTGGTTGTGTGAAAATATACTTGAGGCTCTTATGGTCCGTGTATATCTCACAACGATTTCCAAGTAAAAAGTGTCTCCATTCTTTGAGTGCATGAATAACTGCTGCTAACTCTAGGTCATGAGTAGGATAATTTTCCTCATGCTTGCCAAGTTGTCTGGAGACATATGCGACTACCTTGCCTTCTTGCATCAACACGCATCCGAGGCCTGTCCGGATGCGCCACAATACACCTCAAAATTCTTGTGTATGTACCGCACAATTAATCTTTGGTCTGTTGTTAATTTCCTTTTTAATTCTTGGAAACTTTTCTCGCCAGCTTCCGTCCATTCAAACTTCTTGTCTTTCTTGAGTAGCTACGTCATTGGCTTTGCTATGGTGGAGAATCCTTCAATAAATCTTCGGTAGTATCCTGCCATTCCCAAGAAACTTCGTACGTCCGTTACGCTGGCTAGTGGCTTCCAGCCAAGTACGGCCTTGACTTTTTCCGGGTCTACGGCAATACCTTCTTGGGTCAGTACGTGGCCCAGAAAACCTACTTGCCTTAGCCAAAATTCACACTTGCTGAATTTAGCGTACAATTTATGTTTCTTGAGTTCCCCTAGTACAATTCGGAGATGTTCAGCGTGCTCTTCTGGTGTCTTGGAGTATACCAGAATATCGTCGATAAATACCACAACAAACTTGTCCATAAACTTCATAAATAATTTGTTCATGAGGTGAACAAAATATGCGGGGGCGTTCGTTAGTCCGAATGGCATTACGTGAACTCATACAATCCGTATCTGGAGGTGAAAGCCGTCTTGGGAATATCTTCTGTTCGCACCTTTAATTGATGGTATCCCGACCTCAAGTCAATTTTTGAGAATACCTTGGCCTGAGCGAGCTGATCAAATAAATCATTTATCCGTGGCATCGGATATTTGTTCTTGATTGTGACCATGTTAAGTGCTCGATAGTCTATGCATAATCTCAGTGTTCCATCCTTCTTTTTGGCAAATAAAATTAGTGAACCCCAGGGTGAGGAGCTGGCTCGTATATAACCTTTGTCCAGTAATTCTTTTATTTGCTTCTTCAGTTCTACCAATTCGGATGGTGCCATTCTGTATGGTTTCTTGTATATGGGGGCGGTTTTGGGTGCTAGCTCAATGCTGAATTCTATTTCTCGGTCTCGTGGCATGCCTGGTAGTTCTTCGGGAAATACGTCTGGAAATTCATACACTACTGGAACCTTGCTTAATTCAGAAATATCCACCTTGTTCAATCTTGGTTGCCGGGATATTTTTCTTTCTTTGGCTGAAACTTTTATGGTCTTCCCATGGTGGTGGGTGAGAATCACGGTCCGGTTGAAGCAGTCAATAAAACCTTTGTTGGTGGTTAACCAATCCATCCCTAGGATGACATCCAGTCCTTTATTTTCCAACACGATAAGATTGGCGTGAAACTTCAACCCTTCAAACTCAATAATCACTCCCTGACAATAACTTTGGGTAACTTGCTTAATCCCAGGGGACTTGACGATCATAGATTTTTCCAAGGGGAGCATCGAAAATTTATTTTGCAAGGCAAAACTTTTCGAAATGAATGAGTGAGAAGCTCCAGAATCAAACAAAACCATGGCAGGTATTGTGTTGACAGGAAACGTACCGATTACGATATCTGGGGCGTTCTGTGCTTCCTCTTTGGTCACGTGGTTCAGATGACCCTTCCGGTGGTTGTTATTTGGGTTGAAATTGTTGCGCTTTGGCGCCGAATTATTGCCTCCGTTATTCGGCTTTGGGGTCGAGTTCCTTGGCTTGGGGCACTGCTTGGCATAGTGCCCTTCTTCCCCACTTGCGTAGCAAGTAACGCCTGGGCGGTATGTGAACTCCTTGTCCCTTGCATGGAAATTCTTGATTGGATGTGAGACGTTTGTCGTGGGTTTGGGTGTCCAGCCTTTCTGAACGTCTTTCTTGCTGCGGTGGTTGCGAGCATGATTAGTCTGGTCCCTTTTTCGCTTGCGGAAATCTTCCAAGCTGCGTCTCTCATTTTCCAAAGTAATGGCCTTATCCACCAGCGTCTTAAAGTCCGGGAAGGTGTGCACAACCAACTGGCATTTAAGCGCAGGCGTCGAACAAATCTAGGAATTTTTCCATCTTCTTGTTTCGGACATACGCTCCTCGTTGGCGTGGCGAGACAACGAGTAAACTGACTGTTGTATTCTGACACCGTCATTGTCCTTTGCTTGAGGTCATCAAATTCTCTCTTTTTTATCTTCATAAGACTCTTAGGAATATGTGCCCCACGAAAACCTTCTTTGAACTCCTCTCAGGTTATATTATTTTTGTTGGGGTGCATGTGTAGGAAATATTCCCACCACGATGCGGCTGCTCCAGTGAGATAGTGCGGTGCATATAGTACTTTCTCAAGATCTGAACACTGGGCAATAATTAACTTTCTTTCCATGTCTCGAAGCCAGTCCTCGGCTTCAAGAGGTTTGTCCGTGTGAGAAAACGTTTGGGGACGCGTCTTCTGTTGCTCAGATAACTTTGATTGCTGCTGATACTGTCCACGGTGATTTCCCATATTGATGACTTGGTTCATCATCTCCTGATATTGTTGCTGACTTTGCTCATAAAGACGGCACATTTGGGAAAGTGCTGTTTCACATCCTGTTGACTTGACTGCCCTTACGTGTGAAATTGTTGCTGGGTTGTGTGCCATAATTTTGCTCTGGAGGAGTTGGCATGGAGCGTGTCCAAGGACGAGACATTGTTCACTCTGGGGATATATTTTGTAAAACTCATAAGAAAAGAAATTGAGTCGCAAAAGTCAATAAATTCATGAAGACGGAAAAAGTCTCAAATGCTCCAAGATTTTTCAAGAGAATAAACGTTTGCGCACGGAGAAGGACTGCTCACTACATATCTTACACGCAAGCGGTAATTATACAATACATCACTCAGGATATGCGTACATATTCCTGACATGTTGTTTAGGCTAGTGCACTCCTCCAGTTCCTACATGATGCGCAAACAAGCTACTGCTCACAGCCTATGTACATATAAACATATCGCACAAGTCGGTACATCGCATGGCGGCTAAGCGTACTCAGTCGGAGATGGTAAGGATTTCCCTTGGCCTACCGAGGGTGAGGCGCAGTGAGGCTGGGGACTCAACCTCCTCCTTGGTAATAGGCTCCAGACGTGAAGTGCTGCGCTGAGTTGGTGGAGCAGGCGCCCTATCTTGGGACAACACGAACATGAGCGGGCGCAAGGTGGTGCAGAACGAACTGGAGTAGGCGCAATGACATGGTTGAACTCCTCGGTGGTAGGTAGGCGGCAGTAGTGGCGAGAGCAGAGGAGCAAAGATGCTGATGGCGAGACGAAAGTCAGTGGCGGTGCGGTGCGCAGGAGCTCCCTCCTGTTGGCGGCACAGCCATGGACTGAGTCCATGCGGGCAGCCACAAAGTCGTCCACCAGGCTGTCGAAGGCTGCCTCCAAAGCCCGGAGATACTCGATAAGCATCTCAAAAGCCTCGTCTCGTTCTCCTCTGGGGCAAGAGAACGCATAGTGTCAGGTGTATGGCACGTGACATGGAAGTTAGCGGTAACGACGAGTCTTCATCGAAGGAAGGATATCCCTGAGACGAGCTATCGCCTCACGGGCTGCCATCTGCAGTGCATGCTTCTCCGTAGGCATGGCTCTCCCCAAGAACCGGAAACGCTCAACTCGCCCTCCTTGAATTGCACCGCAGCTTTGGTGCATGGTTAGACGGTCATTGACCCTGTCTTTGAGAGAGTGAGAAGACTGGGCGCACAGATGGCCCCATCGCGACTTGGACGATGAAGGAGAGAAGCTTGACGAACCCATCAGGCATGTTGGCGAACATCTGTGACTCGCAGTCGTTGCCAGCCATCTACAAAAGTAGGCAAAAATTCTGAATGGTCAAATCATAAATTTATGCTGACTGTCAGAAATTGACTAAATTTGTAAAAATTAAAATTTAGCTCTATATGCTAATAACCGATTAGCGATCGCACCTAGTGGCTTCTCTGATCCGGCTGGCTCTGGTACCAAGCTTGTCACGACCGGTTTTCCAATAAAATGTTTATTGAGAAACCGATCTATTAATTCCAGTGTGAGGAAAATCCTCCTTACTGGTAGACAAAACCTTGATACAATAAGCCAGTAGCATTTAATATATTACAGGGTCGAGCTCAGGTTGCTCAACAAATTATTACAAGCACGGAAATAATTATACATAGTGGCGGATATGACACGGTGGAGTGTTGGCATACTACTGACTCGAGGTAAAGTACTGGAATAACACAGTGGAGTGGATAATATGACTCCTACACTGGCGGCTCATCGAGCGTCGAGGTGAGGCTCGATGAATTATTTGGGTAGCGGAAGCGGATATAACACAGTGACTAATCCAGGGTCGCACGAGACTGGTAGGATTCCTCTAGGCGTCGGACTCGCTAATCGAACTCTTCATCCATGAGATCGCCTTTCGACAAGATTCCGCCAAATCAACAAGCTAGGTGAGTACTTTGAAAGTACTCGCAAGACAGTTCGGACAAAAGATATAACAAATGTATGCGTGAATGCGTCATGAGTAATCTAACAATGCGCAATCAAATCAGTATAACAAGGTAAGTAAAAAGAGAGTCGGAGGTAGTCCGCTCGAAAACCCAATAAAATAAACTGAAAACCGATCGGGTGTCTGAAGCGACACCTCAAAGGGTGAACAAATAAGTAAAACATGCATGATCGGGCGTCTGGCGACACCTCAAAAAGGGCTTAAACTGAAAGAAAAGACATGCGTGCCACAGTCGGATGTCTGAGCGACATCACAGAAAGGGATTATATCAAAAGTAAATGAATAACAATGCCACAGTCGGACGTCTGAGCGACATCGCAGAAAGGGCATTATATCAGAAGTAAATAAATAACAATGCCACAGTCGGATGTCTGAGCGACATCGCAGAAAGGGCTTATATCAAAGGTAAATAAATAACAATGCCACAGTCGGACATCTGAGCGACATCGCAGAAAGGGCTTATATCAAAAGTAAATAAATAACAACGCCATAGTCGGACATCTGAGCGACATCGCAGAAAGGGCTTATATCAAAAGTAAATAAATAACAATGCCACAGTCAGACGTCTGAGCGACATCACAGCACTTGGACCTGGATAAGATGATTTCAAGGATTATTGACTCTGCAGAGATTGTACCAAATTATCCACAGCCAACGGATTTCCGTAGTCTCGAAGGACTAGTTCCGTTTACGGTATTTCGGAGGAAACACAGCTAACCAGTACACACCCATCCCACCTTACGTTGCCAGGAATCACCCTAGACAGCGTTCAAGAAAAACTTTGGGACGGGCAGATCACAATCTCGAATAGCATGGGATCAAATTTATATACGCGCGCTCTTAGGGGTGCCCCCCTCTCGGTCCCAACCGGAAACACCCATGCCCTCTGACCGAATGATAGGATTTAATCCAGGGCCATGGAACCCTCATCCCGGCCTCTCGATTTGGTGTGTACCAGAAAGTGGTTTGCAACTTACTAAGTCGTATCCCTTGCAGAAAACATGTGGTAGTATGGAAGGGGAGACGGACGGAAACTGGACTGATTCATGTTGATACCGGGTCAACGGTCTGGCATAAGACTGCCATGCTACAACACCGCCATCTTACCCATTCTCATGCCAACTCATGGCCATGCAACTCATTTCCATCAACTCATGGATTTCCGAAACTCACTTGCCTCAACTTTTTACGTCATATAACTTTCATCAAGATGCTAATGAACATGCCATGAGATTAATTAATGCAAACATGCCCAAACACTCATCATATAAAAAGTTTAAACATGCTTGCCTGGTTCGGAGTAGTCGGGGCCTAGCTCGGTGAAGTTCGCGGTTCTGTCACCTCCTTCGGTATCTACGGTATACAAAAATACACGCACTAACGTAAATACCATGGGGTGCACAAAAATATTCCAAATATTTTTCAAATGAACCTGATAAAAAACTAGACAAAATTTTGAAGAGGACAGAAAAAGAATCACTAAAAAATCCTTTTATGTTTAAAAGTCATAAGAGTTTTGGTCCAAGGACCTTTTTGTAATGAAACAGAAAACTCTCAGGGGTCTAAGCAGAAAAGTCCTGAAAACGATTCAGATTAGAAAGCGCCTTTGCCAGAATACGCTTTCAGAAATGGTTCGGAAAAAAAAGAATAGAGAGGCTGACGGGCGGGTCCCACCCTTCAGGTTTGAATATTCAAAAGAGGCGGCAGAGTTCGTCGGCGCCTGAGAGCTGCGGTGGTCGCCGGCGGCGATCCGCGGCGAGGCAGGGGGGTCGGGGGGGTACCTCTGTGATCAGCGCACCCTTCCGCGTCGGTGGGTGGTGGTGGTGGTCGTCGGCGAGCACCACGTCGACGGCCGCCCTTGCTCCGTGAGACGGTGTTTCGGGAAGTCGTGGGTCTCGTCGGAGAGAGTTTCTGGGGTCAAATTGGAGTGGGGGTTAGTCTCCTAGAGGTGCCATGAGGCTACGGGCAAGTCTAGGGCGGTGGAGATGCTCTCACCAGAGAGAACGTTGCCGGAGCCCGAGGCGGACGGAGGTGGCCGGAGTTGAGGAAGAAGGGCCCCTCGAGGCTCTTCCAAGCTGGGCGGGTGCAGTGAGATGGTGGAGGTGTGCGGGGTCGAGAGCGAGCTCGGGCGCTATATATAGCCGGCCCGAGGCGGTTGCCGAGAACGGGATAAGTCCGGCGAGTGATTACGGCGGTGCTGTGGCTGGACGGTAGGTTTAGGAGCTTGAGCATCGACTAGACGGAGCACTGACTCCATCCCGGTGCCCAACTCAGCATGGTACGGGCGGTTACGGCCTGTCCCCAACGGAACGGTCGTGCGGCACGTCGGCGGTAGAAGGCGTGCCCCGTGCGTGCCAGGCCACGGTGACGGTGCTGCATGCGTGCGCTAGCAAGGGAGACGGCCACGCGGAGCTCCCAGGTGGCGTGGGCGGCGCCGAACGGCGTTGTGCCGCAGGGTGCCCCCTGTTGGCCGCCATGGGAGGTCCCGACCCCGCGGAAGACGCCGGCGCAGACGAGCCATGGTGCCACCGACGCCAGGAACCAGCCAAGTGCTCGTGCGGCGTTCTGGACAGGGAGGAGGAGCCATGTGCAACGCGCCAAGTGCACAGTTGATAGGTGACCAGCCTCTGACGAAACTGAATTTCTGAATGTGTGAATTTCTCTGAAAGTACAAAGTGACAGTGCAGGCTAGGTGTTCGACAGAATGATTTTGGCATATGGGGATTTTTCCTTGAGCTGATTTTTGGTGGAGTGGCTTCTCATTGCAACTGGAGGTTGCCTGAATTTTGGTGGAATTTTTGGAGAAGAGGAGATATGAATTTCACCAAATTTGACAAATCTGGTCCAAACTTGCAGAAGCTGAAACTTGAAAACTTTGAAAAGAAAAATAGTGGATCTTGATGGTTCTAGGTTGTGGGTGCTAGGGACTATCCAGAGGAGTTGATTTGAGATCAAAGTTCAAAGGCATTAAGGTACTTGCTTTGCAATTCACCTAGGCTCAAAAATATGGACATAATTGTTTTGGGCAAAGAAGTAAATGAAATAAAAATCCAAAAGTGAGTTGGACTAGTTGGGTCAGAATATTTGGATCGCCCCAAAGTGGAAGGAGGGGTTTTGGGAAGATTTACCACAAGAGGCAAGATAAACCATGGGTGGTTTTAAAATAATAGAAGAACCAAAACTCCTTGGGTTTTCTTCTAAAAGAAAAATAAATCCCAAAAATAAATTTGAGAAGGGGAGAATCAGAAGAAAGTTTTTTTTAAATCACCAACACCATAGTTGAAGAAGATGCCAAAGTAAAATCCTTTGCCAAACGGGAAATTCTTGAGAGAAAGAGATTTTTGGAAGGGTTTAAATGACCTCCTTCAGAACCAACAAAGTTTTTGTTGAAAACCAAAACAAATTTTTTTTGGAGTGTCACAAATACATAGACAAACAGAGTGTCACTAGTATGCCTCTACTTGACTAGCTCGTTAATTAAAGATGGTTATGTTTCCTAACCATAGACATGAGTTGTCATTTGATTAACGGGTCACATCATTAGGAGAATGATGTGATTGACTTGACCCATTCCGTTATCTTAGCACACGATCATTTAGTATGTTGCTATTGCTTTCTTCATGACTTATACATGTTCCTATGACTATGAGATTATGAAACTCCCGTTTACCGGAGGAACACTTTGTGTGCTACCAAAGCGTCCACAACGTAATCGGGTGATTATAAAGGTGCTCTACAGGTGTCTCCGAAGGTACTTGTTGGGTTGGCGTATTTCGAGATTAAGATTTGTCACTCCGATTGTCGGAGATGTATCTCTGGGCCCACTAGGTAATGCACATCACTATAAGCCTTGCAAGCATTGCAACTAATGAGTTAGTTGTGAGATGATGTATTACGGAACGAGTAAAGAGACTTGCCAGTAACGAGATTGAACTAGGTATTAGGATACCGACGATCGAATCTCGGGCAAGTAACATATTGATGACAAAGGGAACAACGTATGTTGTTACGCGGTCTGACCGATAAAGATCTACATAGAATATGTGGGAGCCAATATGAGCATCCAGGTTCCGCTATTGGTTATTGACCGGAGACGTGTCTTGGTCGTGTCTACATAGTTCTCGAACCCGTAGGGTCCGCAGGCTTAACGTTACGATGACAGTTATATTATGAGTTTATATGTTTTGATGTACCAAAGGTTATTCGGAGTCCCGGATGTGATCACGGACATTACGAGGAGTCTCGAAATGGTAGAGACATGAAGATTGATATATTGGAAGCCTATGTTTGGATATCGGAAGTGTTCGGGGTGAAATCGGGATTTTACCGGAGTACCGGGAGGTTACGGGACCCCCCCGGGAACTTAATGGGCCTAGGTGGAAGAGAGGAGAGGCGTCTAGGGCTGGGCCACGCGCCCCTCCCCCCAGTCCGAATAGGACAGGACAAGGAGAGCAGGCGGCGCCCCTTCCTACTTCACGTCCACTCCTTCCCCCTCCCAAGTCCTAATCCAACTAGGAAAGGGGGGGGGGTGAGTCCTACTCCCGGTGGGAGTAGGACTCCCCCCGGCGCGCCTCTCCCTTGGCCGGCCGCACCCCCCTTGCTCCTTTATATACGGGGGCAGGGGGCACCCCAGAGAGAACAACATTGAGCAGTTGATCTTTTAGCCGTGTGCGGTGCCCCCCTCCACCATAGTCCACCTCGATAATACTGTAGCGGTGCTTAGGCGAAGCCCTGCGTCGGTAGAACATCAACATCGTCATCACGCCGTCGTGCTGACGAAACTCTCCCTCAACACTCGGCTGGATCGGAGTTCGAGGGACGTCATCGGGCTGAACGTGTGCTGAACTCGGAGGTGCCGTGCGTTCGATACTTGATCGGTCGGATCGTGAAGACGTACGACTACATCAACCGCGTTGTGCTAACGCTTCCGCTTTCGGTCTACGAGGGTACGTGGGCAACACTCTTCCCTCTCGTTGCTATGCATCACCATGATCTTACGTGTGCGTAGGAATTTTTTTGAAATTACTAGGTTCCCCAACAGTGCCAGGTTTTATGCGTAGATGTCATATGGACGAGTAGAACACAAGTGAGTTGTGGGCGATATAAGTCATACTGCTTAGCAGCATGTCATACTTTGGTTCGGCGGTATTGTTGGATGAAGCGGCCCGGACCGACATTACGCGTACTCTTAAGCGAGACTGGTTCTACCGACGTGCTTTCCACACAGGTGGCTGGCGGGTGTCAGTTTCTCCAACTTTAGTTGAATCGAGTGTGGCTACGCCCGGTCCTTGCGAAGGTTAAAACAACACCAACTTGATAAACTATTGTTGTGGTTTTGATGCGTAGGTAAGAACGGTTCTTGCTCAGCCCGTAGCAGCCACGTAAAACTTGCAACAACAAAGTAGAGGACGTCTAACTTGTTTTTGCAGGGCATGTTGTGATGTGATCTGGTCAAGACGTGATGAGATATAAGTTGTTGTATGAGATGATCATGTTTTGTTGAAGTTATCGGCAACTGGCAAAAACCTTATGGTTGTCTCTCTATTGCATAAGATGCAAGGGCCAAATAATTGATTTACTTTATCGCTATGCGATAGCAATAGTTGCAAGAGCAATTGTTGGCGAGACGACCATGTGACGACATATTGATATAGATCAAGATGATGAAGATCATGGTGTCATGCCGGTGACGATGGAGATCATGACGATGCTTTGGAGATGGAGATCAAAGGCAGAAGATGATGATGGCCATATCATGTCACATATTATGATTGCATGTGATGTTTATCTTTTATATACATCTTATTTTGCTTAGTTTGACAGTAGCTTTATAAGATGATCCCTCACTAAATTATCAAGGTATAAGTGTTCTCCCTGAGTATGCACCGTTGCGAAAGTTCTTCGTGCTGAGACACCACGTGATGATCGGGTGTGATAGGTTCTACGTTCAAATATAACGGGTGCAAAACAGTTGCACACGCGGAATACTCAGGTTAAACTTGACGAGCCTAGCATATAACAGATATGGCCTCGGAACACGGAGACCGAAAAGGTCGGCGTGAATCATATAGTAGATATGATCAACATAATGATGTTCACCATTGAAACTACTCCATCTCACGTGATGATCGGACATGGTTTAGTTGATTTGGATCATGTGATCACTTAGAGGATTAGAGGGATGTCTATCTAAGTGGGAGTTCTTAAGTAATATGATTAATTGAACTTTACTTTATCATGAACTTAGTCCTGGTAGTATTAGCATATCTATGTTGTAGATCAATAGCTCGCGTTTAGCTCCCCTGTTTTATTTTTGATATGTTCCTAGTTGAAAAATGTTAGTAGCAATGATGCGGATTGGATCCGTGATCTGAGGTTTATCCTCATTGCTGCACAGAAGAATTATGTCCTTAATGCACCGCTAGGTGATAGACCTATTGCAGGAGCAGATGCAAACGCTATGAACGTTTAGGTAGCTCAATATGATGACTACTTGATAGTTTAGTGCACCATGCTTAACGGCTTAGAATCGGGACTTCAAAGACGTTTTGAACGTCATGGACCATGTGAGATGTTCCATGAGTTGAAGTTAATATTTCAAGCCAATACCCGAGTTGAGAGATATGAAGTCTCCAACAAGTTCTATAGCTAAAAATGGAGGAGAATAGCTCAAGCAGTGAGCATGTGCTCAGATTATCTGGGTACTACAATCGCTTGAATCAAGTGGGAGTTAATCTTTCAGATAAAATAGTGATTGACAGATTTCTCTAGTCACCATCACCAAGTTAGTAGAACTTCGTGATGAACTATAGTATGCAAGGGATGACGAAAACGATTCCCGAGCTTTTCATGATGATGAAATCGATGAAGGTAGAAATCGAGAAAAAGCATCAAGTGTTGATGGTTGACAAGACCACTAGTTTCAAGGAAAAGGGCAAAGGGAAGAAGGGGAACTTCAAGAAGAACGACAAACAAGTTGCCGCTCAAGTGAAGAAGCCCAAGTCTGGACCTAAGCCTGAGACTAAGTGCTTCTACTGCAAAGGGACTGGTCACTGGAAGCGGAACTGCCCCAAGTATTTGGCGGATAAGAAGGATGGCAAAGTAAACAAAGGTATATTTGATATACATGTTATTGATGTGTACTTTACTAGTGTTTATAGCAACCCCTCAGTATTTGATACTAGTTCAGTTGCTAAGATTACTAACTCGAAACGGGAGTTGCAGAATGAACAGAGACTAGTTAAGGGTGAAGTGATGATGTGTGTTGGAAGTGGTTCCAAGATTGATATGATCATCATTGCACACTCCCTATACTTTGAGGATTAGTGTTGAACCTAAATAAGTGTTATTTGGTGTTTGCGTTGAGCATGAATATGATTTTATCATGTTTATTGCAATACGGTTATTCATGTAAGCTAGAGGATAATTGTTGTTCTATTTACATGAATAAAACCTTCTATGGTCATACACCCAATGAAAATGGTTTGTTGGAGCTCGATCGTAGTAATACACATATTCATAATATTGAAGCCAAAAGATGCAAAGTTAATAATGATAGTGCAACTTATTTGTGGCACTGCCATTTGGGTCATATTGGTGTAAAGCGCATGAAGAAACTCCATGCTGATGGAATTTTGGAATCACTTGATTATGAATCAGTTGATGCTTGCGAACCATGCCTTATGGGCAAGATGACTAAAGACTCCGTTCTCCGGAAAATTAAGCGAGCAACTGACTTACTGGAAATAATACATATTGATGTATGTGATCCGATATGTGTTGAGGCTCACGGCGGGTATCGTTTTTTTCTGACCTTCACAGATGATTTGAGCAGATATGGGTATATCTACTTGATGAAACACAAGTCTGAAACAATTGAAAAGTTCAAAGAATTTCGGAGTGAAGTGGAGAATCATCGTAATGAGAAAATAAAAAGTTTCTACGATATGATCGCAGAGGTAAAATATTTGAGTTACGAGTTTGGCCTTCAGTTAAAACAATGTGAAATAGTTTCACTACTCACGCCACCTGGAACACCACAGTGTAATGGTGTGTCCGAACGTCATAACCGTACTTTATTAGATATGGTGCGATCTATGATGTCTCTTACCGATCTACCACTATTGTTTTGGGGTTATGCATTAGAGACAACTACATTCACGTTAAATAGGGCACCATCTAAATCCGTTGAGACGACACCTTATGAACTGTGGTTTGGCAAGAAACCCAAGTTGTCGTTTCTTAAAAGTTTGGGGTTGCGATGCTTATGTGAAAATTTTCATCCTCATAAGCTCGAACCCAAATCGGAGAAATGTGTCTTCATAGGGTACCCAAAGGAGACTGTTGGGTAAACCTTCTATCACAAATCCGAAGGCAAGACTTTTGTTGCTAAATTCGGAGTTTTTCTAGAGAAGGAGTTTCTCTCGAAAGAAGTGAGTGGGAGGAAAGTAGAACTTGATGAGGTAATTGTACCTGCTCCCTTATTGGAAAGTAGTTCATCGCAGAAACCAGTTTCTGTGACACCTACACCAATTAGTGAGGAAGTTAATGATGATGATCATGAAACTTCAGATCAAGTTATTACTGAACCTCGTAGGTCAACCAGAGTAAGATCTGCACCAGAGTGGTATGCTAATCCTGTTCTCGAGGTTATGTTACTAGACCATGACGAACCTACAAACTATGAAGAAGCGATGGTGAGCCCAGATTCCGCAAAATGGCTTGAGGCCATGAAATCTGAGATGGGATCCATGTATGAGAACAAAGTGTGGACTTTGGTTGACTTGCCCGATGATCAGCAAGCCATTGAGAATAAATGGATCTTCAAGAAGAAGACTGACGCTGACGGTAATGTTACTGTCTACAAAGCTAGAATTGTCGCAAAAGGTTTTCGACAAGTTCAAGGTGTTGACTACGATGAGAGTTACTCACTCGTATCTATGCTTAAGTCTGTCCGAATCATGTTAGGAACTGCCGCATTTTATGAAATCTGGCAAATGGATAAACAAAACTGCATTCCTTAGTGGATTTGTTAAAGAAGAGTTGTATGTGATGCAACCAGAAAGTTTTTTGTCAATCCTAAAGGTGCTAACAAAATATGCAAGCTCCAGCATAAAGGAGTTGGAATATACGCTTTGATAAGTTGATCAAAGCATAAAGAAGTGTTTTAAAGGAGTTTTTTCAAAGAAATACCTCGGTGAAGCTGCTTACATATTGAGCATCAAGATCTATAGAGATAGATCAATACGCTTGATAAGTTTTTTCAATGAGTACATACCTTGACAAGATTTTGAAGTAGTTCAAAATGGAACAGTCAAAGAAAGAGTTTCTTGCCTGTGTTACAAGGTGTGAAATTGAGTAAGACTCAAAGCCCGACCACGGCAGAAGATAGAAAGAGAATGAAAGTCATTCGCCTCAGCCATAGGTTCTATAAAGTATGCCATGCTGTGTACCAGATCTATTGCATACCCTACCACTAAGTTTGGCAAGGGAGTGCAATAGTGATCTAGGAGTAGATCAATGGACAGCGGTCAAAATTATCCTTAGTGGAATAAGGATATGTTTCTCGATTATGGAAGTGACAAAAGGTTAGGTAAATAAAGGGTTACGTCGATGTAAGTTTTGACACTAATCTAGATGACTCTAAGTCTCGATCTAGATACATATTGAAAGTGGGAGCAATTAGCTAGAGTAGCTCCGTGCAGAGCATTGTAGACATAGAAATTTGCAAAATACTTACGGATCTGAATGTGGCAGACCCGTTGACTAAACTTCTCTCACAAGCAAAACATGATCACACCTTAGTACTCTTTTGGTGTTAATAACATAGCGATGTGAACTAGATTATTGACTCTAGAAAACCCTTTGTGTGTTGGTCACATGACGATGTGAACTATGGGTGTTAATCACATGGTGATGTGAACTATTGATGCTAAATCACATGGCGACGTGATCTAGATTATTGACTCTAGTGCAAGTGGGAGACTGAAGGAAATATGCCCTAGAGGCAATAATAAAGTTATTATTTATTTCCTTATTTCATGATAAATGTTTATTATTCAAGCTAGAATTGTATTAACCGGAAACATAATACTTGTGTGAATACATAGACAAACAGAGTGTCACTAGTATGCCTCTACTTGACTAGCTCGTTAATTAAAGATGGTTATGTTTCCTAACCATAGACATGAGTTGTCATTTGATTAACGGGATCACATCATTAGGAGAATGATGTGATTGACTTGACCCATTCCGTTAGCTTAGCACACGATCGTTTAGTATGTTGCTATTGCTTTCTTCATGACTTATACATGTTCCTATGACTATGAGATTATGCAGCTGCCGTTTACCGGAGGAACACTTTGTGTGCTACCAAACATCACAACGTAACTGGGGTGATTATAAAGGTGTTCTACAGGTGTCTCCGAAGGTACTTGTTGGGTTGGCGTATTTCGAGATTAGGATTTGTCACTCTGATTGTCGGAGAGGTATCTCTAGGCCCACTCGGTAATGCACATCATTATAAGCCTTGCAAGCATTGCAACTAATGAGTTAGTTGTGACATGATGTATTACGGAACGAGTAAAGATACTTGCCAGTAACGAGATTGAACTAGGTATTAGGATACCGACGATCGAATCTCGGGCAAGTAACATACCGATGACAAAGGGAATAACGTATGTTGTTATGCGGTCTAACCGATAAAGATGTTCGTAGAATATGTGGGAGCCAATATGAGCATCCAAGTTCCGCTATTGGTTATTGACCGGAGACGTGTCTCGGTCATGTCTACATAGTTCTCGAACCCGTAGGGTCCGCAGGCTTAACGTTACGATGACAGTTATATTATGAGTTTATATATTTTGATGTACCGAAGGTTGTTCGGAGTTCCGGATGTGATCACGAAAATGACAAGGAGTCTCGAAATGGTCGAGACATGAAGATTGATATATTGGAAGCCTATGTTTGGATATCGGAAGTGTTCCGGGTGAAATCAGGATTTTACTGGAGTACCGGGAGGTTACGGGAACCCCCCGGGAACTTAATGGGCCTTAGTGGGCCTAGGTGGAAGAGAGGAGAGGAGGCTAGGGCTGGGCCGCACGCCCCTCCCCCCCCAGTCCGAATAGGACAAGGAGAAGGGGGCGGCGCCCCCCTTCCTTCTTCTCCTCCACTCCTTCCCCCTCCCAAGTCCTAGGACTCCTCCCGGCGCGCCTCTCCCTTGGCCGGCCGCACCCGCCTTGCTCCTT
Source organism: Aegilops bicornis (assembly GCA_021605145.1). Lineage (NCBI taxonomy): Eukaryota > Viridiplantae > Streptophyta > Magnoliopsida > Poales > Poaceae > Aegilops > Aegilops bicornis. The sequence continues at coordinate 642,773,546 of CM038672.1, forward strand.
TATATACGGGGGCAAGGGGGCACCCCAGAGATAACAACATTGATCAGTTGACACTAGTAGATAAACTACCATTAGTCCCGGTTGGTAAGGGCCTTTTGTCCCGGTTCTTGAACCGGGACTAAAGGGTCATTACTAATGCCCTGGCCCTTTAATCCCGGTTCAGTCCAGAACCGGGACAGATGGGCCTCCACGTGGCCGGTGCGCCGAGCCCACGCAGGAGGACCTTTGGTCCCAGTTGGTGGCACCAACCGGGACCAATAGGCATCCACGCGTCAGCATTCCAGGGGTTGTGGTTTTTGTTTTATTTTGAAAGGGGGGAGGGGGTTGGGGGTTTTGGGGGGTTAATTTAGGTGTTTCATATATTGTGTTATAGCTATAGCTAATTAATAGAGAGAAGTGTCCTCTCCTATGTCCGTGCTTGGTCGACGCGCTACGTACTATATACGTATAGATATAGACACGCTAGCTAGCTAGTAAGCAGATTAACGAAGGAAACAGAAGATCGTCATGAACAATTATGCATATAGAGAGAACTGATATCGACCACCTCTCGTTCTCCGAGAGATTGGTCGAACAACAAGTTCTCGTATATCTATCCGACACTACCGGCTACATATATACAATAATTATCTCTTACAATATAATCTCCTAATTATATACGAAGTCAAGCTCCACATGGTATTCTCCGTCTTCAGCGATCACGTGGTCAAGGAAGAATGCCGCCAATTCCTCTTGAATTGCTCGCATACGATCTGGTGGTAGGAGTTCATCCCGCATCCGAAAGATGTAATTTGAAGAAGGGGGTCCATACTTATATATATATGAATAAATGAAACTCAACACAAATGATGGTAATAAAATAAAATTGTGAATATTATTGCTTACACACTTCATATTGTTCTTCAGTGTACCCCCCGTTCACACGTCGTGTAGCGGATGGACTCGCAAACGTAGTATCCACAGAAATCATTCCCTTGATCCTGCCACAACCACTTTACAAGAAATAGAGGTCAATCAAACTGATAAGCACGCATGCCAAATGGTATTGATGAAACTAGCGCTTGAATCACTAGGAGACGCGGGGAACATGCTACTATAGTACTTACTTTCGAGTGTCTAAATTGCAGCTTCTTCGGCAGTCCCGGAGCTTTTCTAGTGAATTTTCTCCAAACCCTGCCAGATAAAAGAAAAGAATTACTTGATATCAGGAAATTCACCTTTTCGGCTCGAGTCTAAGACGGTTACTAGTCCCTGCTCAAGCTTAATCTCTAGGAGAATATAGTGGTAACTGCGCACGCATGCATAACTCATCAATTACATTACTATAACCTGGACTAATATATAAGGGAAACCGAATATGCACAAGACAGTAACACTCACTTGAAGTTGTAAGGAAAGAGTATTATATCTTTGTTTTCATTTATTACCAACGATGGTAGCAAGTTGGCCTCGGTAGCTTAGGCATGAAATTTAACCTCAGTTGCATCTATGAGATTTGTGTTAATGAACCCAATACCACTGACTTGTCTTTTCTTCAATTCGGCGATCTTCAATCTTCATAATATAGTGAGGATAATTATAAATACATGCAATGAAAGAGCTGACCTATATAGAGAGACTTAATGACAGAAGTAGTAGTACTTACAGACAGTAGCAGGTGACCGTTGCTTTATCGTGGGCCCTTTGATTGAAAAACTGGAAGAACTCCTCAAATGGATAATTCAACAGTACAATTCCAACGAGGTCATGCTCCTCTCTAACTCTCAGCGTCAAAGTATTCCTCCCCCCAGACTCTCTGCAAGTTTTCATGTACCAGTCATGCAATCTTCGCATCATCGTTGTTAGAGATCTTTCATCATTGACGAGAGGTTTCCCGTACTCGAATCTGTGTACCGCCTCCACCTCCAAGAAATCATAATGTACATCGTCGGGCAGGTAATCTCCAAGATTGCTATAACCGGGCACCATCCTCGGATCTTTAGCGACAATGTCGCTAGGCACCTTGAGCGGGGGGCACGATTGCTTCGCTTGTTCGCCGAGCTGGGCAATTTGTTTCCTAGCTCGTCGTTCTTTTCTCCTTTGATCACTGACAGTACTTCCCGACCGCTCCGCTTCGACAAATGTCTTTCCAAGAATGCGCTCATAGTTTCCTTTCGTCGAAGACTTTGGTGGTTTTCTCAGGGCAGCCAGAGTGCGCTTCGCTTTCACCGGATCTACCTTCTCCTCCGGAGGTGGATGTCTCTGTGCTTTCAACCCTTGAAACCAGTCCTTCACTTCGGTTTGCGTGATCTTCGCGTTCTCCTTCGGGGTCATCTCGTATGGTAACTTCTCTGGAGTCTTCAGAGAAGGACCGAATTTGTATTTCCTCCCGCCTCTGGCTGTACTGCTAGACGCCGGCAGAGCAGAAAGAGCGGCTGTCTTCTTTCCTTGCTTACAAGGCGGAGGAGAAGGACTACGACGCGTCGGAGCAGCCGGGGCAGCGGCGGGTCTCTTCCGCCCTTGCTGGCGAGGCGGAGAAGGAGAAGGCTGCTGGCTGCTCGGGCGCGCCGGCGCAGGCGGAGAACGAGGCGGAGTGCCACCACGCGCCGGAGAAGGAGGCCGAGTGCCCTGATCGTCACTCACCGGAGGAGGAGGCGGTGGAGTAGGCGGAGTGCCCTGACTCGCCGGAGGAGGCGGAGGAGGCGGAGGCGTCCAATTCGGAAGGTTGATGAGCTCCTTCCGCCATAGGCATGGAGTCTACAGAGCAGAACCCAGCCTAGTCTCCCCTTCACCGGTAGGGTGGTCAAGCTGGAGGTCATAAAATCCCTCCGTTATTTCATCCACCATCACCCTAGCATATCCTTCTGGAATCGGCCGGCAGTGAAAAGTTGCACCGGGTTTAGTAGGAGAAATAAAGCCAACAACCGCCTTGACCTTCAATTTCATCCATTGCGTCATAAAGTGGCAATTTTGAGACTACATTATAGCATCCACGGTATAGCTGGCAGGAGCCGTCATGACATGCTCCGGCTGAAGCAGCTCTGTGGAAGCCATGCTGCTTCTCCACTGAGATGGCAGGGTAGCTTCGGGGGAAGCTTCCGCAGGTCGTTTGTTGCGATCTGCTTCTTGTTCCTCTAGCCCCATTACCCTTTCGTGCAGCGCCTGCAGTTGGCTCTGCTCCAGTTTCTTCCTCCTCTCCTGGGTTTTGTAACCCCCTGCATCCGGAAAACCAACCTTCCACGGAATGGAGCCTAGCGTGCCTCGTGTCTGTCCAGGGTGCTCAGGATTCCCGAGGGCCATTGTGAGCTCGTCCTTCTCCCTGTCTAAAATGAACGTCCCTTGCTGCGCTGCATCGATATAGTGCTGAAGCTTGGTTACTGGTATTTTCAGTTGCTCATCCGTCCAACGGCACTTCCCTGATATAGGGTCCAAGGTTCCGCCAGCCCCGAAGAACCAAGTCCGGCAACGGTCTGGCTAGTTCATTGTCTCTGGTTCGGTCCCTTTATCAAGCAGATCATTCTCAGCCTTGGACCACTTAGGCCGGGCTTTGAGGTAGCCACCTGACCCCGTGCGATGGTGAAACTTCTTCTTCGCAGCATTTTGCTTGTTTGTCTCCGATATCTTCTTACTCTTCTCCGATGTCTTGTGGGCCACAAATGCGGGCCAGTGATCTTTGATCTTCTCATATTTGCCGATGAATTCTGGTGTCTCTTCTTTGTCGACAAACTTGTTCAGCTCTTTCCACCACCTCCTGAATAGGCTTGCCATCGTCTTAAGAGCACAAGACTTGATTAATTGCTCTTTAACTGGCTTCTCCGGATCCTCCTCTGGCGGTAGGGTGAAATTTGCCTTCAGCTGAGTCCAAAGATCATCTTTCTGCATATCATTGACATAAGACACCTCAGGGTCTTCCTCCTTAGGCTTATACCATTGGTGGATGCTGACCAGGATCTTGTCCCTAACAAGAACCCCGCACTGAGCAGAAAATGCGTTCTTTGTCCGGATGGGTTCAATCGGTTCGCCGTCGGGCGCGATTGCTGTGATCTCAAACCTCTCATCTGAGCTCAACTTTTTCTTCGGGCCTAGTCTCCTTAGCGAAGTTGTGCTCGATCCGGAGGGCTAGAAAAAAGAAGAAAGACGAGAGTTAATTAATATGTGTACATATACCAAAACAATGAATGCATCAATTAACTAGTCAGCACGGTCTTAACTAATATATACATATACCTGGCCGGACTTGTTTCGGTCACGGAGCAACAAGACGGTCTCCTTCTTGTACCTCCATTGGGTCACCGGAGCCATCATGAACATAGCCCTCTTCTTGTACCGGCATTAATGGGCCGGAGCCATCATGAACATAGCCCTGTTCTTCACCCAGTCCTTCCTGACCATCGGTGTCGTTGAGAAATGACGCAACGACATCACTTCCTTGTGCGATTATGTCCCCCAACATCGCTTCTGTTGCTTCATCTCGGGGGTGCTCCATAGTTTCTGCTAATATTTACAACATGTCAATTATTATTCAAACATGGTACACATGGATATATATTAGTGGCAAACGTAGAAATAGCTAGCTAATCACAATAAGGAATCATGTTAGTGGCCTCGACGTTGCTTCTCTAGGGTTTGGGGTGGCCTCGACACAACGATTCAAGGGTTTGGGGTGGCCTCGATGACAACACTCTTTTAACTTGGTAAATTTGGGTGGCCTCGAGAAAGTTCAGAGAGTTTTGGGTGTCCACGAGAGTTTTGGTCGGCGAGAGGGCGAGGGTGCTGCCGTGGTATAAGTTATCACGGTCGAGAGGTGGTATATATATCGACCGCCCCTCATGTCGAAGTTATCCGGGAGGGGGTTATATCGACAACGACGCGACATACATATACATGGGAAAATAATGTTGTCGGGGAGGGGGTATCGGTACCCCCCCCCCTCGTGTTGAAGTTTCTCGGGAGGGGGTATATCGACAACGACATACCCGATAAAAAATAACAAGACAAAATAAGAATATCCGTCCCTGCATATTATTGAGTCCCTTCCAAGCGTGCCTTTTCCAGTCAGTCTCCCCTCATACCGCGATTTAGCGAGACCTATCTTCTTAGGGCCAGGAATGAAGTCAACACAAAACCCGATGACATCCTTTGTTTGATGGCCCATGCAGATGCTTCCTTCTGGCCTAGCACGGTTACGGACATATTTCTTTAGGACTCCCATGAACCTCTCAAAGGGGAACATATTGTGTAGGAATACGGGCCCCAGAATGACAATCTCGTCGACTAGATGAACCAGAACGTGCATCATGATATTGAAGAAGGATGGTGGGAACACCAGCTCGAAACTGACAAGACATTGCGCCACATCACTCCTTAGCGTTGGTACGATTTCCAGATCGATCACCTTCTGAGATATTGCATTGAGGAATGCACATATCTTCACAATGGCTAATCGGACGTTTTTCGGTAGAAACCCCCTCAATGCAACCGGAAGCAGTTGCGTCAAAATCACGTGGCAGTCATGAGACTTTAGGTTCTGGAACATCTTCTCTGGCATATTTATTATTCCCTTTATATTCGACGAGAAGCCAGTCGGGACCTTCATCTCAGCAGGCATTCAAAGAAGATTTCTTTCTCTTCTTTCATAAGAGCGTAGCTGGCAGGACCTTCATACTGCTTCGGAGGCATGCTGTCTTTTTTGTGCAAGCGTTGCAGGTCCTCCCATGCCTCAGGTGTATCTTTTGTCTTCCCATACACGCCCAAGAAGCCTAGAAGGTTCACGCAAAGGTTTTTCATCACGTGCATCACGTCGATTGAAGAGTTTTTCTTCTTCCACATGGGTGCGTGTTTCTCAGCGTCATTCGGAACAGCTAGCCCGCCAGGACCCTTTCCAAAGATTACGTGTAAATCATTGACCATAGCAAGTACGTGATCACCGGTACGCATGGCGGGCTTCTTCCGGTGATCTGCCTCGCCTTTGAAATGCTTGACTTTCTTTCGACATTGATGGTTGATCGGAAGAAATCAACGATGGCCCAGGTACACATTCTTCCTGTAGCTTCCCAGGTATATACTATCGGTGTCAAGTAAACAAGGCGTGTACGCGGTATCCCTTGTTTGTCTGTCCTGAAAGGTTACTGAGAGCGGGCCAATCGTTGATGGTCACGAACAGCAACACCTTTAGGTCAAATTCCTCCTATTTGTGCTCATCCCACGTACGTACACCATTTCCATTCCACAGTTGTAAAAGTTCTTCAATTAATGGCCTTAGGTACACATCAATGTCGTTGCCGGGTTGCTTAGGGCCTTGGATGAGAACTGCATCATAATGAACTTTCGCTTCATGCACATCCAAGGAGGAAGGTTATACATACATAGAGTCACGGGCCAGGTGCTGTGATTGCTGCTCTGCTCCCCGAAAGGATTAATGCCATCCGCGCTTAAAGCAAACCATACGTTCCTTGGGTCACTTGCAAACTCATCCCACTACTTTTTCTCGTTTTTTCTCCATCATGACCGTCGTGGTGCTCTCAACTTACCGTCTTTCTTACGGTCCTCACTGTGCCATCGCATCAACTTGGCATGCTCTCCGTTTCTGAACAGACGTTTCAACCGTCGTATTTTAGGAGCATACCACATCACCTTCGCAGGAACCCTCTTCCTGGGGGGCTTGCCGTCAACATCACCAGGGTCATCTCTTCGTATTATAGGAGCATACCGGGCATGCGTTCAGATCCTTGTACGCACCGCGGTAGAGATGCAGTCATTAGGGCATGCATGTATCTTCTGCACCTCCAATCCTAGAGGGCATACGACCTTCTTTGCTGCGTATGTACTGTCGGGCAATTCGTTATCCTTTGGAAGCTTCTTCTTCAATATTTTTATTAGCTTCTCAAATCCTTTGTCAGGCACAGCATTCTCTACCTTCCACTGCAGCAATTCCAGTACGGTACCGAGCTTTGTGTTGCCATCTTCGCAATTGGGGTACAACCCTTTTTTGTGATCCTCTAACATGCGATCGAACTTCAGCTTCTCCTTTTGACTTTCGTGATTATGCGTCCTTGCGTCGACAATGACCCGGCGGAGATCATCATCATCGGGCACATTGTCTGGTTCCTCTTGATCTTCAGCAGCTTCGCCCATTGCAGCATCATCGTGCACATCGTCTGGTTCCTCTTGATCTTCAGTAGCATCACCATATTCAGGGGGCACATAGTTGTCATCGTACTCTTCTTCTTTGCCGTCTTTCATCATAACCCCTATTTCTTCGTGCCTCGTCCAAACATTATAGTGTGGCATGAAACCCTTGTAAAGCAGGTGGGTGTGAAGTATTTTCCGGTCAGAGTAAGACTTCGTATTCCCACATATAGGGCATGGACAACACATAAAACCATTCTGCTTGTTTGCCTCAGCCACTTCGAGAAAATCAAGCACACCCTTAATGTACTCGGAGGTGTGTCTTTCACCGTACATCCATTGCCGGTTCATCTGCGTGCATTATATATAATTAAGTGTGTCAAAAATCATTACGTAACATCATGAATAGATAATTAAGTGACCAAATTAATAGAAGTTCATCATCACATTAAAACCAAAGTACATACATAGTTCTCATCTAACAACATAAAGCTCTGCAGAGCATCTAAATTAATTAAACCATACATTGAAACTATGTAAAACATTTCAATGCGAAACAAATGCGATCATAATCGCAACCAAGGTAACAACTTATCCAACGACATAATGATACCAAGCCTCGTATGAATGGCATATTTTCTAATCTTTCTAATCTTCAAGCGCATTGAATCCATCTTGATCTTGTGATCATCAACGACATCCGCAACATGCAACTCCAATATCATCTTCTCCTCCTCGATTTTTCTTATTTTTTCCTTCAAGAAATTGTTTTCTTCATCAACTAAATTTAACCTCTCGACAATAGGGTCGGTTGGAATTTCCGGTTCAACAACCTCCTAGATAAATAAAATCTATGTCACGTTGGTCGGCATAATTTACGTAAACAATAAATGAACCAATAGTTATGACAAGATAATATATAGCACATCCGAATCATAGACAGGACGAGGGCCGACGGGGGCGGATACCAAAACCATCCCACTATGTAAGATGCAATAATAAAATTAAGAAAATAATACAAGTATCTATCTAAACATACAAGTAAGAATATTTTTCCTTTCAGAAAGAAGATAAGAACAAGAGGCTCACTGATACGTCTCCAACGTATCTATAATTTTTTATTGCTCCATGCTATATTATCTACTGTTTTAGGCAATATTGGGCTTTATTATCCACTTTTATATTATTTTTGGGACTAACCTATTAACCGGAGGCCCAACCCAGATTTGCTGTTTTATGCCTATTTCAGTGTTTCGAGGAAAAGGAATATCAGACGGAGTCAAAACGGAACGAAATCAACCGGTGAAGTTATTTTTGGAAGGAAACCTCCGATGGACTTGGACCCCACGTCAAAAGATAGGGGTGGTGCTCACGAGGGTGGGGGGCGCGCCCCCCTGCCTCGTGGGGCCCCCGTAGCTCCACCGACGTACTCCTTTCACCCATATATACCTACGTACCCTAAAACTTCCAGAACAGAAGATAGATCGGGAGTTCCGCTGCCGCAAGCCTCTGTAGCTACCAAAAACCTCTCGGGAGCCCGTTCCGGCACACAGCCTGAGGGGGAACCCATCACCGGTGACCATCTTCATCATCCCGGCGCTATCCATGACGAGGAGGGAGTAGTTCACCCTCGGGGCTGAGGGTATGTACCAGTAGCTATGTGTTTGATCTCTCTCTCTCTCTCGTGTTCCCTCCATGGCACAATCTTGATGTATCCCGAGCTTTGCTATTATAGTTGGATCTTATGTTTCTTCTCCCCCTCTACTCTCTTTTGATGAATTGAGTTTCCCCTTTGGGGCACTCTTTGAAGTACTCTTTGAAACTTTGGGGCACTCTTTGAAGTACTTTTATGTTGGTTGGATAAATCTGAGATTGTGTGATGCATATCGTATAATCATGCCCACGGATATTTGAGGTGACAATGGAGTATGTAGGTGACATTAGGGTTTTGGTTGATTTGTATCTCTTAAGGTGTTATTCTAGTACGAACTCTAGGGCTGTTTGTGACACTTATAGGAATAGCCCACCGGATTGATTGGAAAGAATAACATTGAGGTGGTTTCGTACCCTACCATAATCTCTTCATTTGTTCTCCACTATTAGTGTTTTTGGAGTGACTATTTGTTGCATTTTGAGGGATTGTTATATTATCTATCTATGTTATTATTGTTGAGAGAACTTGCACTAGTGAAAGTATGAACCCTAGGCCTTGTTTCCCATCATTGCAATACCGTTTACGCTCACTTTTATCATTAGTTACCTTGCTGTTTTTATATTTTCAGATTACAAATACTCTTATCTACCGTCCATATTGCACTTGTATCACCATCTCTTCGCCGAACTAGTGCACCTATACAATTTACCATTGTATTGGGTGTGTTGGTGACACAAGAGACTCTTTGTTATTTGGTTGCAGGGTTGTTTGAGAGAGACCATCTTCATCCTATGCCTCCTACGGATTGATAAACCTTAGGTCATCCACTTGAGGGAAATTTGCTATTGTCCTACAAGCCTGTGCACTTGCAGGCCCAACAACGTCTACAAGTAGAAAGTTGTGTAGTAGACATCAAGCTCTTTCCTGGCGCCATTGCCGGGGAGGCTAGGTAAGTGAAGGTATATCTTTAGATCTTGCAATCGAATCTTTGTGTTTCTTGTTTTAGCACTAGTTAGTCTATAAAAGAAAATTAAAGAAAAATGGAATTGAGTTTGTCTCATACGCTTCATCTTTTTAATATCTTTCGTGAGTATGATCGAAAGGAAAATTGTGCCAAAGTGTTAGAAGAAGAATGCATTAAACTGTTTGGCACTAAATCTTTGAATGATGAGCATGATTGCAATGTTGTTAGTATGAACTCCTTGAATATCCATAGTACTAATGATGATTGCACTAGTTATGATGAGAATGTCTCCTATAAACATGTCAGTTTTTGTGGAGTGCATTGGGTTTGTAAGTACACACCAAATAGGGAAGATTGATATTGCAAGAGGCATAAGTACTTAGAAACCAAATTGTTGCAAGAAGAGCTAGATGCGTCTGCTTAAAATTTAAACTTTCTTAGCCATACTTGTGAGCTTTGCAATGAACGTGATCATGTCAGTACCCAATGCAAATTGTTTCATGATCGTATCGTGTCCAAAAATTGTGATGACTTGATTTCCCTTGCACATCATAATGAACTTAGTTTGCTCTTGGGTTATGAAGAACTGAAATGTATAACTAAGGTTATTCCAGAATTTGCCCTTGATAGAGTTCTTCATTTTGATCTAGAAAAGATTTATATGTATTGTGCGGTGAATTGCATAGAAAATCCTTATATTGCCAATTACATAAAGAAAAGAAAACAAATAGAAGATGAAGAGAATACTAATGAAAGGGAAGAGACTCCCCAATATCCTCCTATTATTTCTTATGATGAATCAGGTAACGAAGAGGAGCCTTCTATCCAACTAATCTCATCAATAAGGAGCTCCAAAAAGAGGATTGAACCCAAACATGATGTGGTGAAGAAGAAGAAAAAAAAGGAAGAGAGGTAAAAAGGTATCTCTCCCAAATAAAGTTGCTCCTATTATTGTTGTGCCTCATGAAAATGAAGATGATACACTTGATGATGATCTCAAGCAGTTGTGCCTATTGCTTGTTGTGATGATTATGATTGGGAAGATAATGATACTTCTTATGATCTTGAAAATCTTTTGGCACTTGCTTGGAAGAATATAATAATTGCTATACTATTGGTGCTATCCATACTATTAATGATGAGAGTGATTATGCTTATGATATGAAAAGGCCCAAGATTGGGGAAGCTATGTTTGATGAGGATGACATATTTGAGAATATATTTTCTGCAATTAATGTTTTTCCCAAGCTTGGGGATGCTATGTTTAATAATGATGATATTTTTAGCCTCTCAAGTTTTGATATGCAAAGTAGTTATGATGATAGCATGCCTTCTACCTATGATGAATATATTGATGAAAGTGGGTTTGGAAGAGTGTCAACTTTAGGAAGTAGTGATCCCACAATATTGGAGGATGTTGAATCTTATAATATTTATGAAAGTGGATTTGGAGAGGTCATGACTTTATTTAGTGATGTATCCACTATCTCGGAAGAGGTTTCAATCGATTATGATGAGAACAAAGTTGCTACTTATGTTGATTATTGTGATAAAACTTATGATATAAAGAGTAGTGATGATTATATAAAACTTGTCATGATTATGAGTACCCTTTCTCTGAACATTACTCTTTTAATGTGGAAACAATTTATAGTATTCAAGTCTCTTATGATACTCCCACTATTCCGAATGAGAAGAATTTTGCTTATGTGGAGAGTAGTAAAATTTTGTTCACAAAATCTCTATGCATAGGAAGTGGGCTAGACTTAAATGTGCTAGTCATATTCTTAATGATTCTCTCTTTATGTTTCAATTCTTATCTCTTATGTGAGCATCATTGAAATCATCATGCCTAGCTAGGGGCGTTAAACGATAGCGCTTGTTGGGAGGCAACCCAATTTTATTTTAGTTTCTTGCTTTTTGGTTCTGTTTAGTAATAAATAATCCATCTAGCCTCTGTTTAGATGTGGTTTTGTGTTTAATTAGTGTTTGTGCCAAGTAGAAGCTTTGGGAAGACTTGGGTGAAGTCTTTATGATCATGCTGTAAAAAAACAGAAACTTTAGCGCTCACGAGATTTGCTTCAACTTTTTACTGGAGAGTGCTATTTAGTTGATTCTTTTTTCAGATGATTACTAGACAAATTCCTCATGTCCACCAATTTATTTTAGAATTTTTGGGGTTCCAGAAGTTTGCGTTAGTTACAGATTTCTAAAGACTGTTCTGTTTTTGACAGATTCTGTTCTCATTGTGTTGTTTGCTTATTTTGATGACTCTATGTCTAGTAAAATAGTTTATAAACCATAGAGAAGTTGGAATGAAGTAGGTCTAACACCAATATAAATAAATAATGAGTTCATTACAGTACCTTGAAGTGGTGTTTTGTTTTCTTTCGCTAATGGAGCTCACGAGATTTCTGTTAAGTTTTGTGTTGTGAAGTTTTCAAGTTTGGGGTAAAGATTCGATGGACTATGGAATAAGGAGTGGCAAGAGTATAATATTGGGGATTCCCAAGGCACCCCAAGGTAATGTTCAAGGATAACCAAGCGTCTAAGCTTGGGGATGCCCCAGATGGCATCCCCTCTTTCGTCTTCGTTCATCGGTAACTTTACTTGGAGCTATATTTTTATTCACCACATGATATGTGTTTCTCTTGGAGCATCATTTTATTTTCTTTAGCTTTGCTTTCTGTTAGTTAGAATAATTTTTTGCATCTTTAGTTTCAACAAAAATGTCAAGGATAGCTTTTTCCATGCTTATTTTGCAAGTATGCATGTTGCTGTTTGAAAATGTAAAGTTTACCGCTATTGCAAAAATTCCCTAGAAAAGTCAGAGAGTGGTATAATGTTGAATATTTTGATAATGAGCTATTATAAATTTACTACAGTGGGAATTTTAGCTCATAATTTTTGGAGTTAGGGAAGTATGATGAATCTTGCATTCTTTACAGACTGTACTGTTTTGGCAGATTGCTGTTATGTTTGCATTGTTTGCATATGTTTGCTTGTTTAATGACTCTATTTAAGGATAGGAGTATTAAATATGCAGATGAATTTAGTATGCAATGTTGAATAATAATGTTAGTGATTTGTTACAGTAGAAAATGATAATGTTTTGCATTGGTTTATACTAACCTATCTCACGAGTTCTTGTTGAGTTTGGTGGGAATGAAGCTTTTGATAAAAAGAGAAACCATGATATGAGAGGAATTAAGGAGACACAAAAGCTCAAGCTTGGAGATGCCCAAGGCACCCCAAGATATTATTTCAAGAAGTCTCAAGCATCTAAGCTTGGGGATGCCCCCGTTGGAATCCCACCTTTCTTCTTCAACAACTATCGGTTAGTATTGGTTGAACCTCAGTTTTTGCTTCTTCACTTGAGTTGTGCTATCCTTGCAATGTGGTTTTATTTTGTTTTGATTGCTGTTTGAATGCAATAACAAGATCTGAAATTGTTAAATGGGAGAGTCTTCACATAGTTACATAATTATTCGACTACTCATTGACCTTCACTTATATCTTTCGGAGTAGTTTGTCATTTGCTCTAGTGCATCACTTATATATTTTAGAGCATGGTGGTAGTTTTATTTTGAAGAAATAGTTGAACTCTCATGCTTCACTTATATTATTTTGAGAGTCTTAAATAGCATGGTAATTTGCTTAAATAATCATAATATGCTAAGCCTACAAGATTTGTAAGAATTCGTATGAGTGTGTTGAATACTAAGAAAAGTTTGATGGTTGATAATTGTTTTGAGATATGGAGGTAGTAATATTAGAGCCATGCTAGTTGAGTAGTTTTGAATTTGAGAAATACTTGTGTTAAAGTTTGTGATTCTCGTTATGTGATGAAGTCGGAGCATAATTTATTTATTGATTGTCTTCCTTATGAGTGGCGGTCGGGGACGAGCGATTGTCTTTTCCTACCAATCTATCCCCCTAGGAGCATGCTCCTAATACTTTGCTTTGATAACTTCTATATTTTGCAATAAGTATATGAGTTCTTTATGACTAATGTTGAGTCCATGGATTATATGCACTTTTCCATCCTTCCATCACTGCTAGACTCTCTAATACCGCGCACCTTTCACCGGTATCAAACACCCACCATATACCTTCCTCAAAACAGCCACCATACCTACCTATCATGGCATTTCCATAGCCATGAGATATATTGCCATGCAACTTACCATTGTTCCGTTTATTATGACACGCTCCATCATTGTCATATTGCTTAGCATGATCATGTAGTTGACATCGTATTTGTGGCAAAGCCACCGTTCATAATTCTTTCATACATGTCACTCTTGATTCATTGCATATCCCGGTACCGGAGGCATTCATATAGAGTCATATTATGTTCTAAGTATCGAGTTGTAATTCTTGAGTTGTAAGTAAATAAAAGTGTGATGATCATCATTATTAGAGCATTGTCCCAGTGAGGAAAGGATGATGGAGACTATGATTCCCCCACAAGTCGGGATGAGACTCCGACCAAAAAAAAATAAAAACAGAGAAAAAAAGAGGCCATAAAAAAAGAGAAAAGGCCCAAATAAAAAAATAAAAAAATGAGAGAAAAAGAGAGAAGGGAAAATGTTACTATCCTCTTACCACACTTGTGCTTCAAAGTATCACCATGATCTTCATGATAGAGAGTCTCCTATGTTGTCACTTTCATATACTAGTGGGAATTTTACATTATAGAACTTGGCTTGTATATTCCAATGATGGGCTTCCTCAAAATGCCCTAGGTCTTCGTGAGCAAGCGAGTTGGATACACACACACTTAGTTTCTTTCGCTGAGCTTTCATATACTTATAGCACTAGTGCATCCGTTGCGTGGCAATTCCTACTCACTCACATTGATATCTATTGATGGGCATCTCCATAGCCCGTTGATATACCTAGTTGATGTGAGACTATCTTCTCCTTTTTGTCTTCTCCACAACCACCATTCTATTACACCTATAGTGCTATGTCCATGGCTCACGCTCATGTATTGCATGAAGAATGAAAAAGTTTTGAGAATGTCAAAAGTATGAAACAATTGCTTGGCTTGTTATCGGGCTTGTGCATGATTTAAATATTTTGTGTGGGGAAGATGGAGCATAGCCAGACTATATGATTTTGTAGGGATAACTTTCTTTGGCCATGTTATTTTGAGAAGACATAATTTCTTTGTTAGTATGCTTGAAGTATTATTATTTTTATGTCAATATGAACTTTTGTCTTGAATCTTATGGATCTGAATATTCATACCACAATTAAGAAGATTTACATTGAAATTATGCCAAGTAGCATTCCACATCAAAAATTATCTTTTTTATCATTTACCTACTCGTCAGCTTGGGGATGCTTGATACGTCTCCAATGTATCTATAATTTTTGATTGCTCCATGCTATATTATCTATTGTTTTAGGAAATATTGGGCTTTATTATCCACTTTTATATTATTTTTGGGACTAACCTATTAACCGGAGGCCCAGCCCAGATTTGCTGTTTTATGCCTATTTTAGTGTTTCGAGGAAAAGGAATATCAGACGGAGTCAAAACAGAACGAAATCAAATGGAGAAGTTATTTTTGGAAGGAAACCCACCTGATGGACTTGGACCCCACGTCAGAAGATATGGGAGGTGCTCACGAGGGTGGGAGGCGCCCACCCCCCCCACCACCCCGGCGCCCCCTGCCTCGTGGGGCCCCCAGTAGCTCCACCGACGTTCTCCTTTCACCCATATATACCTACGCATTCCTAAAACTTCCAGTAACATAAGATAGATCGGGAGTTCGGCCGCCGCAAGCCTCTCAGAGCCACCAAAACCTCTCGGGAGCCCGTTCAAGCACTCACGGAGGGGGAACCCATCACCGGTGGCCATCTTCATCATCCTGGCGCTATCCATGACGAGGAGGGAGTAGTTCACCCTCGGGGCTGAGAGTATGTACCAGTAGCTATGTGTTTGATCTCTCTCTCTCTCTCTCTCGTGTTCTCTCTCATGTTCCCTCTATGGCACGTTCTTGATGTATCCCGAGCTTTGCTATTATAGTTGGATCTTATGTTTCTTCTCCCCCTCTACTCTCTTGTGATGAATTGAGTTTCCCCCTTGAAGTAATCTTATCGGATTGAGTCTTTTATAAGAACACTTGATGTATGTCTTTTCGTGCTTATCCGTGGTGACAATGGGATATCATGTGCCACTTGATGTATGTTTTGGTGACCAACTTGCGGGTTTTGCCCATGAACCTATGCATAGGGGTTGGCACACGTTCTTTATTCTCCGGTAGAAACTTTGGGGCACTCTTTGAAATACTTTTATGTTGGATGGATAAATCTGAGATTGTGTGATGCATATCGTGTAATCATGCCCACGGATACTTGAGGTGACAATGGAGTATCTAGGTGACGTTAGGGTTTTGGTTGATTTGTATCTCTTAAGGTGTTATTCTAGTACGAACTCTAGGGCTGTTTGTGAAACTTATAGGAATAGCCCAATCGGATTGATTGGAAAGAATAACTTTGAGGTGGTTTCGCACCTGCCATAATCTCTTCGTTTGTTCTCCACTATTAGTGTCTTTGGAGTGACTCTTTGTTGCATGTTGAGGGATTGTTATATGATCTATCTATGTTATTATTGTTGAGAGAACTTGCACTAGTGAAAGTATGAACCCTAGGCCTTGTTTCCCATCATTGCAATACCGTTTACGCTCACTTTTATCATTAGTTACCTTGCTGTTTTTATATTTTCAGATTACAAATACTCTTATTTACCGTCCATATTGCACTTGTATCACCATCTCTTCGCCGAACTAGTGCACCTATTCAATTTACCATTGTATTGGGTGTGTTGGGGACACAAGAGACCCTTTGTTATTTGGTTGCAGGGTTGTTTGAGAGAGACCATCTTCATCCTACGCCTCCTACGGATTGATAAACCTTAGGTCATCCACTTGAGGTAAATTTGCTACTGTCCTACAAACTTGTGCACTTGCAGGCCCAACAACGTCTACAAGAAGAAGGTTGTGTAGTAGACATCACTCACCACGGTGGTGCCGGCGATGAGATCGGCGCGGGCGATCGACGGCGGTGAAGACGGAGACGGGACGTGACAGACCGCTAAACCTAGACAAATATTGAGGAAAATGGAGTTTGGAGGTCGAGGTTGGAGAGGAGAAAGTTAAGTAGTGTGGCTCGGGCATTCCATCGAACACCTCGTGTGCATAGGAGGTGAGCTAGAGCACCACAAAGCTCTCCAACGGCCGGGCAAAAAAACAGAGCAGTGAAGTGCTTTGCTCGCAGGCGAGGGGTATATATAGGCAATTCATTGGTCCTGGTTGGTGGCATGAATCGGGACTAAAGGGCAGCCTTTGGTCCCGGTTCAAGCTACCAACCGGGACCAATGGTGGCGGGCCAGGAGCGAGGCCCATTGGTCCCGGTTCGTCCCACCAACCGGGACCAAAAGGTCCAGACGAACCGCGATCAATGGCCCACGTGGCCCAGCCAGCCCCCGGGGCTCACGAACCGGGTCCAATGCCCCCATGGGTCCCGGTTCTGGATTGAACCGGGACGAATGGGCTGACCTGGCCTCGACTATTGCCCCCTTTTCTACTAGTGTGATCTTCTAGTCGTGTGCGGTGCCCCCCTCCACCATAGTCCACCTCGATAATACTGTAGCGGTGCTTAGGCAAAGACCTGCGTCGGTAGAACATCAACATTGTCACCACGCCGCCGTGCTGACGAAACTCTCCCTCAACACTCGGCTGGATCGGAGTTCGAGGGACGTCATCGGCCTGAACGTGTGCTGAACTCGGAGGTGCCGTACGTTCGTTACTTGATCGGTCAGATCGTGAAGACGTACGACTACATCAACCGCTAAGCAGTTAACGCTTCCGCTTTCGGTCTACGAGGGTACGTGGACAACACTCTCCCCTCTCGTTGCTATGCATCACCATGATCTTGCGTGTGCGTAGGAAATTTTTTGAAATTATTATGTTCCCCAACAATGACATCCTCTGTTTGATGGCCCATGAAGATGCTTCCTTCTGGCCTAGCGCGGTTACGGGCATATTTCTTTAGGACTCCATGAACCTCTCAAAGGGGTACATATTGTGTAGAAATACAGGCCCGTAACGACAATCTCGTCGACTAGATGAACTAGGACTTGCGTCGTGATATTGAAGAAGGATGGTGGGAACACGAGCTCGACATCGACAAGACATCGCGCCACATCACTCCTTAACCTTGGTAGGATTTCTGGATCGATCACCTTCTCGACATATTGCATTGAGGAATGAACATAGCTTCATAATGGCTAATCGAACATTTTTCGGTAGAAGCCCCTCAATGCAACCGGAAGTAGTTGCATCATAATCACGTGGCAGTCATGAAACTTTAGGTTCTGAAACTTTTTCTCCGCATATTTATTATTCCCTTTATATTCGATTTAGAAGCCAGACAGGACCTTCATACTGAGCAGGCATTCAAAGAAGATTTCCTTCTCTTCTTTGGTAAGAGCATAGCTGGCAGGACCTTCATACTGCTTTGGAGGCATGCCGTCTTTTTTGTGCACACGTTGCTGGTCCTCCCGTGCCTCCGATGTATCTTTTGTCTTCCCATACACACCCAAGAAGCCTAGCAGGTTCACGCAAAGATTCTTCATCACGTGCATCACGTCGATTGAAGAGCGGACCTCAAGGTCTTTCCAGTAGGGTAGGTCCCAAAATATAGATTTCTTCCTCCACATGGGTGCGCGTCCCTTAGCGTCATTCGAAACAGATAGTCTGCCGGGACCCTTTCCAAAGATTACTTATAAATCATTGACCATAGCAAGTATGTGATAACTGATACGGATGGCGGGCTTCTTCTGGTGATCTGCCTCGCCTTTGAAATGCTTGCCTTTCTTTCGACATTGATGGTTGGTCGGAAGAAATCAACGATGCCCCAGGTACACATTCTTCCTGCATTTGTCTAGGTATATACTTTCGGTGTCATCTAAACAGTGCGTGCATGCGTGGTATCCCTTGTTTGTCTGTCCTGAAAGGTTACTGACAGCAGGACAATCATTGATGGTTACAAACAGCAACGCGTGCAGGTCAAATTCCTGTTGTTTGTGCTCATTCCACACACGTACGTCGTTTCCATTCCACAGCTATAAAAGTTCTTCAACTAATGGCCTTAGGTACACATCAATGTCGTTGCCGGGTTGCTTAGGGCCTTGGATGAGAACTAGCATCATAATGAACTTCCGCTTCATGCACAGCCATGGAGGAAGGTTACAGATACATAGAGTCACGGGCCAGGTGTTGTGATTGCTGCTCTGCTCCCCAAAAGGATTAATGCCATCCGCGCTTAAACCAAACCATACGTTCCTTGCGTCACCTGCAAAGTCCTCCTAGTACTTTCTCTCGATTTTTCTCCACTACGACCCGTCAGCGGGTGCTCTCAACTTCCCGTCTTTCTTATGGTCCTCTCTGTGCCATCGCATCAACTTGGCATGCTCTTTGTTTCTAAAAAGATGTTTCAACCGTGGTATTATAGGATCATACCACATCACCTTGGCAGGAACCCTCTTCCTGGGGCGCTCGCTGTCAACATCACCAGGGTCATCTCGTCTGATCTTATACCGCAATGCACCTCATACCGGGCATGTGTTCAAATCGTCGTATGCACAATGGTAGAGGATGCAATCATTAGGGCATGCATGTACCTTCTGCACCTCCAATCCTAGAGGGCATACAACCTTCTTTGTTGCGTACGTACTGTCGGGCAATTCATTATCCTTTGGAAGCTTCTTCTTCAATGTTTTTAGTAGCTTATCAAATCCTTTGTCAGGTACACCATTCTCTGCCTTCCACTGCAGCAATTCCAGTACGGTACCGAGCTTTGTGTTGCAATCTTCGCAATTGGGGTACAACCCTTTTTTGTGATCCTCTAACATGCGATCAAACTTCAGCTTCTCTTTTTCACTTCCGCACTGTCTCTTTGCATCAACAATGACTCGGCGAAGATCATCATCGGGCACATCGTCTGGTTCCTCTTTATCTCCAGCTTTCCCCGTTGCAGCATCACTGTATTCAGGGGGTACATAGTTGTCATCATCCTCTTCCTCTTTGTTGTCTTCCATCATAACCCCTCTTTCTCTGTGCTTGGCCCAAACATTATAGTGTGGCATGAGACCCTTATAAAGCAGGTGGGTGTGACAGGTTTTTGAGTCAGAGTAAGACCTCTTATTCCCACAGCTAGGGCATGGACAACACATAAAACAATTCTGCTTGTTTGCCTCAGCCATTGCGAGAAAATTATGCACGCCCTCAATGTACTCGGAGGTGCGTCTGTTACCGTACATCCATTGCCGGTTCATCTGCGTGCATTATATATAATTAAGTGTGTCAAAAAACCATTACAGAACATCATGAATAGATAAGTGACCAATTTAATAGAAGTTCATCATCACATTAAAACCAAAGTACATATATAGTTCGCATTGAACAACATATAGCTCTCCAGAGCATATAATTAAACCATACATTGAAACTATGTAAAACATTTCAATGCAACAAAAAATGCAATCATAATCGCCACTAAGGTAACAATTGATCCAACGGCATAATGATACCAAGCCTCGGTATGAATGGCATATTTTCTAATCTTTCCAATCTTCAAGCGCATTGCATCCATCTTGATCTTGTGATCATCGACGACATTCGCAACATGCAACTCCGATATCATCTTCTCCTTCTCAATTTTTTTCAATTTTTTCTTCAACTAAATTTAACCTCTCGACAATAGGGTCGATTGGAATTTCATGTTCACATACCTCCTAGATAAAAAAATCTATGTCAAGTTGGTCGGCATAATTGTCATAAACACTAAATGGAGGGGGATACCAAAACCATCGCACCATATAATAACAAACAATAATAGAAGTAAAAAAATTACACAAGTATCTATCTAAATCATACAAGTAAGAACTTTTTTCTTTTAGAAAGAAGATAAAATCAAGAGGCTCACCAAGGTGGTGCAGGCGACGAGATCGGCACGGGTGATCGACGGCGATGAGGACGGGGACGGGAGAGGACGGGCCGCCAAACCTAGAAAAATCTCAAGGAAAATGTAGGTTGGACAAGGAGCTTTGAGAGGAGAAAGCTTAAGTGTGGCTCGGGTATTTCATCGAACACTTCATATGCATAGGAGGTGAGCTAGAGCACCACAAAGCTCTCCCACGGCCGGCCAGAAAAACAGAGCACTCTCCACTGCTCTGCTCGCGGGCGAGGGGGTATATATAGGCTTCTATGGTCCCGGTTCGTGGCTGAAACTGGGACTAAAGGTCCCTTTTTGGTCCCGGTTCCAGCCACGAATCGGGACTAATGGTAAAATATATTTGTTAGATTTTACCCGCTGGATGTACATGCGGGCATGTAGCTAGCAATGCAAGCACATGGTTTTCTAAATGATTTGAAGATTACTCACGACGCGGTAACATGTCACAGTTTGTTACATTGCGTGGGCACCAAGAGCAACTTTCCTGCCGCAAAATCGTAGATGGTGTGTATGTTCTGCTGCTGGAAGTTGCCTATGAGCGCCATATCCCTGTGGCTTGAACTTATTATCACGCAAACCTAGCCGGACTCATGGTCCCCGTCACATAGTTCTCCCGTGGCAGGTCCCAGTCCATGCCCTCCAGATGGAAGATGAGCTCCGGCATGGGCGGCGTCTTCTTGCCATCCCAGGAAAAGCATACGTCGTTCTCGCCTACGGTCTTATTGGCAGTCAGTGTAGCTTGCGTGATGAATGCACTCTTCACCTGCCTGAACACGGCGTCCAGAAATATGGTGATGTTTGTGCCGCTGTCGATGATCGTCCACTCCGTACCATGTCCATTGAATGGGTGGTTGTGGCGGTGCAAGGTTGGAGGTGGAGATCAGGAGCGGCATGAGGAGGGAGATGAGCAAGCCCAAGATAAAGGCCATGTTCGGCAACCCACCCGCTCCCGGAATTTGCGGAGCGGGGAACTGCAGCTCCATTTTTTTCAACTGCAGCTCCATCCGCTCCGGGAGCAGAGTTGTGGAGCGGCGCGATTCCGAACAGGGCAAAAGTTTGCAAAAAAACCCCAGATATTGTTTTTCTAAATGGAGGAGGACCCCGGCCTCTGCATCTGGACAATACATTCAACCACTTTATTAATTATTCACACAAGACCTTACAAAGTCATACAACAGTAAGACTAAAGGCACCGTCTGGGCAACATCTGTAGCTACTCCTATCCAGTTGATGTAGGGATGCTGATAGTCTGGGCCTAATACCAAACAGACCTCGCAACCAAACATAACATCTAAGACCTGTGGTCCCAACCAGAACGTCTGCTGGGTATGGAGCACCCACCAGTCCGGCGCACTCCTCAACCACGCCTGCCTTGTATGAGGCCGCAGCAGCCACCTGCCACCAATCCATCTTTAGTGCTGTACTGCTGCATCTACCTTGGCCGGTCTAGGTGCCGTCGACGCCACCATGACGCCAGACAACGCCACCATCATGCGCTCGTCCATCATCACACGCCCATCGGCGAGACCCCGCTGCTCCATGCTGCTGCGACCCGCCGCTGTCGTTGTGCCAGATGTCACGCTGCTCCTCCAACATGAAACACCACCTGCGGTTACTGGTCTCATTCCCTCTGCCTGCAGTTCCTCAGACCAAGCACCCAATCGCTCCAGGCGATGCCTCCAAGAAGGGTACGACACACGCAGTGCCGCCGCCGCCCAATCTAAGGACATTTAGTGTTTTCAGTCGGGCATGGGGTCGGGGCGGAGGGCAGGGACCTCGACGGCGCCTGCAAGTAGGAGAACGGCGACCTGGTCGTCGCCACCGTCTGGATGAACGAGTCATCAAGAGTTTCCTCCGGTACGATGTCACCTCTACCATCCCCCACAAACGCACCGAGGCCGACGAACACGATCATACGCCACCAAGTGCAGCGGGAGAGAGCCTGCAGCGCAGAGGAGATCCACAGGCGACTCACCGCCCACGCGGTCAAGACACCGTCTGTCCACCCCCCCCCCCCCCCCCCTGTCGACATGCCTAACGGGGCCGCCGCCCCCGGTTTAGGTTCCTTCACGAAGGCCGGAGTGGCAAGATCCGCCGCGAGCGACGAGATCCGGCACTGCGCGACTGACTCCATCACCCAAGCCTGCCGTCGACCGATCCCACCGCGGACGGGAGCCCGTGACGCCGCCGGAGTCCCACACCCATGGATCTGGGCACCCGTGCTCCGCCGCGAGTCTGCCGCCTCCGGGATCCGCCACACCGTCGGGAGGGCCGCACCCCATGGATCAGAATGCCCGCACCGCCACGGATCCGGGAACGGGAGGAGACATCCTCCGTCGCGCCGTCGCACGCACGGGCTTTGCCTGACGCCGACCATCGGCAACGGCGGAGGGGGAGAAGGGCGCTGGAGGGACTAGGCGGCGACGGGGGAGAACTCCCGAGTCGCCCGCGGGGGAGGCGACGCGAGATCTGATTCAGTCGCGAGAGGGACGCGAGAGGGACGCAAGATCTAGCCTGTCTCTGTAGTCCTCCCAAATCCCCAGATATTGTTAAACTCGTAACTACGAGGTGGTAGTTTTGTCTAAGGCACGATGGCCAGTAGGGCATGAGTATGAAGATCAAGTTGCACGATACAGTGGTACTCCCTCCTCTGGGTTTATTAGGCCTAAAGACAACTTCTCTTAGACGAAGACACATAGTATTTTGTTTTTATTTATTCTTCCATTCCACTCCCAAGGCACTCTCTCACATGCATACAGCCAATAAAAAAGCACGCATAAAGTGTATTAATTTCCCAGCCATGGTACCAACAATAATGGCTTTCAATGCAACCAATGAAATGGTTGCATGCATGCACCTTTCCAAAGCGAGGCCTTATAAAAAGACACATGCTTGTGATGCTGAGAGGCCTAATAAACCTGGACAGAGGGAGTACCCACTAGGGGCGTAACTAGGCCTGAGCTGTGGCCAGGGGCGTGAGGAGAAAATCCTTCCCTCACTACATCTACAGTCACGCACTATAGCTGCACTTAGAGCAACTCTAGCAGACCCCGCATCCTCCAGGCCCGCAAAACGTGTTTGCGGTTCGCGGAAAAACACCTTTGGGGGTCGGCGCGGACGGCCGCAGTTGCAGACCCCGCATAATGGACCCGTAAAAAAGGATATTCCCGGAATATGTTTTTTTATGTGTTGGCTTTGCGGCGTCTGATCTGGCGCAGCTCCTCTCGGCCCGCAAAACTTAAATTTGCACATTAATTTTATGTAGTGTATTGCATTTTTTTGCTTTTTCAACAACACTGGATACAAAAGACATGACCAAATCTTTGCTAGAATAGCAAGACCAAAGAAAACAAGCACCACAAGTATGCATTTTAGAAGATTTCCAACTTCCATAACTGATCCCACAAGTTGGACTAATATCTGCTCCATGCATTCGTTGTTGATCTATGGATTCTTGATTTTGCATTCTTCTTTCTTCATATTTGGTTCGAAAGAAGTAGACGTTGCTTCCCCTCTAGTTGCACATGCAGCCGCGTCATTGCCTTTGATTCTACTAAGGAGTGAACCAACATGTATTAAGTTTCTTTCTATTAATGAATCAATGTATTGGCCTTCCCAAAACCAAAATGAGCATCCATCGTCCTACACAAAAGAATGACCATGTTCGAAATGAGGATCCGCAATTGAACTAAAGAATGAGCTATTAAATGAGCTACTGCAAGTGCACGTACCCTGTCGTTTTCGCATTTGAAGAACACCCATCCGGGGTGCTTTGGCGTGCCCGAAGTTTGCCGCAGGACTGTTCGCGTGTAGTCGTCACACTGTATGAGCGGCATCGGCAAGCCGCAGAGACGCTGCGCAGGAGCCGAGCTCGGTGGACGGCCGGACGAATCCATGCCCCCAAACCATCGGCGGCAGCGAGCGGACGAACACGAACCTGCATGCAGCGATGCGCCCTTTCCGGGCTGCGGGCGAGGCTCCCCGACTACTCCATCGCTTGGCGCGGCAACAGGCAGCCGGAAAAGCCAAATCCGGCTGCCCGCGACGAAGTGCCGCAGATCCGCAAATCCGGCGGCCCGCCGACGCAGGGGGAATGGAGGGGAAGTCTCTTGCGCATGGAGGCCTTTCGGCGTGCTCCTGCCGGCGGCTTTGGCCGGAATCTTGGGCGGCGGCCCGGTGGCGGCGCGAGGGGGCAGGAGAGGTGGTTGGTGGGGAAAGCGCGGACTGAAATTTCCCTCCCACCAACCGCTTCCACTTATATGCAGGGCACCGTAGCCGTGAGAGGGAAACCCGCGTATTCCCGGAATGGGGTCGGGATTTTGTCGCGCCCCCCAAAAAAATTTGCGGGCCGAGGCGGGATGCGGGGTTTGATCGGGCAGGTTTTTCCGCCTCGACCCGCATTTTGGCGGTTATTTTGCAGGTTGGGGCGGGATGCGAGGTATGCTAGAGTTGCTCTTAGGCTGGCCAGGGGCGTAGGCATATTCTGGCTGCGGCACTGGTGTCCACGATCACTAAGTTTAATGACATAACATCCAATTATTGGAGATTGCGATCTCGCAAAAAGGTGAGTACGTGATGCTAGCCCATCGATATGTGGGCTTGCTATTGATTTTATCTTACTTTTAAATCTCCAGATTTTTTGCTGGTGATTTGCAGATTGACACTAACGCACACAATTAAATGTCAGTCTAGCCCATCGCAGTCTTCCATAATTTCACATCTGATCCCCGCCGTATCCAAAGAAACTTTCTTCCAATGCTCCGCATTATCGTATGTTAATGGGAAATTTTACGATGCATGATAATACACCAAAACACGTGTATTCTATGGGCGATCCAACGGATTAGAATAATTGGGCCTTTTTAGCCCAAGGGTATTTTCGACCTAAAAAAATATCTACCTTTAATCGGCCCAATTAAGTCCACGGGTATTCTCGTCAGAAATTTTTCGATTAAATTAATTGCATTAATAAAACACTTCATTATAGAGGTCCAATCATCGTATTACTCTTTTGAAATTTGGTTCGAGCGGTTCGTCCTCTCTCATCCTCTCGAGCCCTAACCTCGGCGCCCTCGATCGCCGCCGATCGCCTCCGGCGCCCTCGATTGCCGCCGATCGCACTCGCCGTGTCACTCCTTCCTCCTGCTCCTACTCCCCCCTCTCCCCTCCATTGGAAGTCACCCCGCTCGGGTCGCGGCGCCAGATCTTCCGACGAGCCTCCCCTCCTTCCCCGAGTGCACGCCACCTTCCCCGACCCGAGAGGCCACATCATCCTCATCGACGTGCATCAACTTTTTCACGCCGGATCTTCGCTGTAAGTGCCTAGCCATCTCAAATCTTTGCTGGTCCCTTATGCTTATAGTACCAATAGGGGTCGGATTTGATTAGGGTTTAGGATATGTCATGTGAGGTTTAGGGTTTATGGTTTCAGAAAGTTGTGACGAGATTTCTATTGAAAGGGAGTGTAAGTTGGATTTAGTTAGGACATGTTGATGTAGTTAGTTAGGGTTTATAGTTTCAGAAAGTTGTGACAAGATTTATATTCAAAGGAAGTGTAAGTCGGATTTAGCTAGGACATATTAAAGCACTTAGTTAGGTTTGTGTGCCATGAGAATTTGTCAGCAGATTTGGATTCAAAGAAAGTTATTTTGGATTTAGTTAGGAGATGCTTTTGAATTGAGTTTCGAGATATTTTGGATTTAGTTAGGAGATAATTATTTTTGTATGGAGTTTGGAGATATTTTCCACTTAGTGACGAGATAATTTTGATTTAGTTAGGTGATAATTTTGGATTCAGTTAGGACACTATTCTGAATGGAGTTTGCAGATAATTGATCTATCGTGGTGGATCTATTAGGGGACTTGAAAGATTCGTGCACTCTGGATTTAGTTAGGAGATCATCAGTTACAATAAGTACAATCAATTAAATATTTCTGGATTTAGTCAGGGAATATTTTATACTTACTTACAGCTTTTGAAGGACTGAGTTTGGTACACGAATCTGATATGAAAAATTAATCAATTATTTAAGCAGAGTCTTGCATAATTTTTATGTATGCTATCCATCCGTAACATTGACTATCTGTTTTCGTTGGCAGCATAACGACATGGATGATAAAGGCAACGATGGCAAAAACATGGGGAATACAGGCAAGGATGACAAGGACATGGCTGATAGACAAAACGAAGGCAAAGGAATGGATGGTATGCGCACGGATGATAATGATAATGAGGATGCAGGCAAGGATGGCATAGACCTAGATGATGTACACATGCAAGGTAAAGGAATTTATATTAAAGGCATGGCTGGTTCAGATCTGAATGAGTGTATGGAATACATAGAGATTGTGAAGAAGACTTTCAGGATCGAGGAAGAAGCCTACATGTTCTACGTGCGAGAAAAAAGGGTTTGGTGTTAGAAAGGATGATCTGAAGTACAAGGGTTTGGGTCCGAAACAAAATGCATACAGAAGGACATACAAGTGCTGCAAACAAGGATGGCGGGCCCTTAAGCACTTTAACAGAGTTGATAGAAAAAGACCACCGAGGGATCTCTCTCGGTGTGGGTGTCCAGCTCTTTTTCAGGTTGAGCTACAAGATAGTACTGGCCTCTGGTTCGTCAAGAATTTTGTGGACAAGCATAACCATCTGTTTGTCCCTGCTGACCTGACTCCCTACTTATCGGCTCATCATAGAATGACTGACGCACAAAAAGCCGATGTCATTGAGTATGCTGTTGGTGGACTACAAACACATCAGATTATGAATGTAATGGAGAAGAATGCCGGTGGTCCCGACAAGCTTGGATTTATAGATCAAGACCTATACAACCATGTTTCAATCCAGAAGAAGCGCAAGATAGAAGGCAGTGACGCTAGATATTTGCTCACCTATATGATTGCATAGAAAAAAGCAGACCCGAATTCTTTTTTCAAATAGACAAAAGACAAAGAAGGCCATTTGAGGAACATATTCGGGCTGATTCACAATCCTGGATTGACTATGTTGCCTTTGGTGGTGTACTGGTGTTCGATAGTACATACCGGTCTAACAAGTACAGGCTTCCGTTTGTTCCATTTGTTGGTCTGAACCATCACCGCAGCACAGTTTTGTTTGGGGCCGGTCTAGTGTCAGACGAGACAGTTGCATCATACTAGTGGCTTCTTCATGTATTTTTGGAGGCAATGTCCCGGAGGGCACCCATTTAAGCAATCACCGATGGGGACGGTTCAATGGCTAAAGCAATAGCTACTGTCTGGACTGGAACAGATCATCGTTTGTGCACGAGGCATATCGAGGAGAATATGGTGATGCACCTCCGCAAGAAAAAGCTTGAGGAATTTAGGGAATTTATTTACCGTCGTTTGGATGTTGATGAGTTTGAGAAAAATGGGAGGCTTATAAGGTTCGGTTCAAAATAAAACCAACGGGAAAGAGGTCGTCATGGGTTAATAGGATGTACGAGCTGCGACACAAATGGGCTGCTGCGTCCACAAAGGGTAGATATTTCCTTGGCATGATCAGTAATCAGAGGAGTGAGTCTCTCAACTCAAGGCTTCATGTGCACATGAACAGGAAGATGCAGCTTGTTGATTTGTTGCAGCATGTTGAGCACCGTGTATCCATAATGTGTAAGAATGAAGCAGCATTAGACGCAGTAGCAACACATACCATACCCTTCACTAAGCTGAATGCACACCCTCTGGAGATTGCTGCCTCTTATATTTATACAACTGTGATGTTTCCAAAGGTAAAGCGTCAGATTGTCGAAGGGACAAATTGGCAGGTCACAACGGGTAGCATGTGATGGTTTGGTCGTGTTTGGAGTTTTATGCAAAGCCCCATATGATAAAGTCCCATATGGCAGGGATGCTACAGAATTGCAAGGTAAGGAAGGTAAGGATGCTGAGGACATGCATGCAAAAAAATTGGATGCTGAGGATCCCAATGACTTGCAAGGTAAGGATGCTGAGGACTTGCATGCAAAAAACTTGGATGCTGAGGAATTGCATGCAAAAAACTTGGATGCTGAGGATCCTAATGACTTGGAAGGCAAGGATGGTGTGGACTTGCATGCCAAAAACCTGGATGCTAAGGATCCCAATGACTTGGAAGGTAAGGACAATGAGGAGTTGGATGCAAAAAAGTTGGATGCACAAGGCGTGGATGCTAAGCTTGTGGATTTTATATATCACGTGACTTGTCTCTTTACAGGAGGAAGATTGGACGATGCAGCTTGTAAATATAAAAAGTTGGAAAGTCAGGATTACCCATGCGCACATATATTCTGTATTCTGGATTATCTAGGTGTACGCACATTTTCAAAAAAAATTGTCAAGAAAAGATGGACAATGCATGCCAAGCCAGCGTTCCCTTCTTCGAGGATCATGAATACTCATGTATGGTCTGATCGCATGAATAAGTATCATCAACTACGCAACATGGCTAGTGACGCTTTATTCACAGCCGCAGCTAGCGATTCACAATGTAATAGGTGATGGAGCTCCTCCGGAGTATATTGGTTGATGGAGAAAAAACTGATTTGGATGAAGGCCATAAATTGTTTGTTCCTTTGCCGGCATACTTCTCTGCTGCTCACGAATGCTGCACTAATGACGTGGAAAATCCAATCAAAATAGTTCCAAAAGGGAGACCAACTACCGAAGAATCGAACAAGAGGATTAAATCCAGGCGCGAACGGATGAGAGGGAAAAAAAGCAACGGGTTAGTGCACATGTTTATCTCATTGTTCATTTACATACATGCTTACAATGGTAATATGTTCTCTTTTTCTTCAATTTACTCAGGAACAAATCGGGAAATCAAAGGTCACAAGGAGGAAGAAGCGAAAAGAGAAAGACCTCGAGATGTAAGAAGACACAGATTCAGATACGTAAGAAGAGGAAGATTCAAAAAGCAACGAAGTTAGTGCACATGTTAATCTCATTGTTCATTTCCATACTTGCTTACAGTGTTACTATGTTCTCCCGGAGAGTGTTCACATGTTTTTCATCAATTTACGCAGGAAAAAATCGGGGAAATCAAATAGCACAAGGAAGAAGAAGCAAAAAGAAGAGACAGAGTCAGATACAGAAGAAGAGACAGAGGAAGATACAGAAGAAGAGACGGAGGGAGATACAGAAGAAGAGGAAGATTCAGGTACAGAAGAAGAGGAAGATTCAGGTACAAAAGAAGAGGAAGATTCAGATGCAGAACAAGAGGGAGATTCAGATGCAGAACAAGAGTGAGATTCAGATGCGGAAGAAGAGGAAGATTCAGATGCAGAAGATGGTGGGCTGAGGAGGGCTAGGAAGAGCCCATTGGAGGTTGCAGAAGAGGATTATGCAAAACCAAACAAGTGGGCATCAGCACAATTGTGCGATTTAAACATGTTTTCTAATGCTGGATGTACATTCATCTATTT
This sequence comes from Aegilops bicornis, assembly GCA_021605145.1. Classification (NCBI taxonomy): domain Eukaryota; kingdom Viridiplantae; phylum Streptophyta; class Magnoliopsida; order Poales; family Poaceae; genus Aegilops; species Aegilops bicornis. The sequence goes on from CM038672.1 coordinate 642,803,727, forward strand.
AATTTTTGCAGGAAACGCATAAGGCGCCTCCAAATGTCAATGCTGGGAGGAAGAAAAAGAACGATGACAAGGGTGCGCGAGGAAAACCAGTGAAGTTGGTGTCTCAGACTTACATGTCCGCTCTAGAAGTCGGGTATTTGCTAGTACTGTGTTGACAGTTTGTTAACTTCTCCAGGAAAGACTCTAGGAAGGGCGGTAAAGAACAAGCCAAAGGGGTGATGAAGACAAAAAGGCCTGCTAGGAATGTACCACAGGCTGAGCGAATAAGAGCTGTCAAGTTAGCTTCTATAGCTATGACGAGAAAATCAGTGAAGTTAGTGTCTTTTCTGTAATAGTGTACTATACATGCTCAAATATTCTTTGCTATCCTATTAACAAACGTTGTTTCATGCAGCAAAGCTATAGTGAAGTAGAGACAGGATGTTTAGAGGCACAGGGTCAAGCAGAGAAAACAAAAGGATTTGTGGGGTCGAAAAATTGAGAACAAACTAAAGTAGACAGTTTTCCATGCCGTGATCCACCTTGTTTCTGATGTATTAGACCTATTTGATGGACTGCCACTATTTTTCTGAATTCCTCGTGCTTGGTACACCCTCATTTTATTATGGACGGGACGACATGGTAGGCTAGTTATGATTTATCAACATCGATGAAACAATGCATTTTTAGTGAAGTTGGTTTTCTGTATTTTTTTCATTTTTTACATAATATATTGCTGAAATTTGTTCAAGTGTAGTCAAATTTCATACTTGAAATATAAAATAGAAACCGAAAATTTATATATATAAGAAAATAGAACGTTAACGGAAACCTCGTTTTCAAATAACCTTGAAAATCGTTTATTTTCAAATAGAAAATAAGTATATTGATATTTTAAAAATAGCATGGTCATTTGAAAAAAGCATGTTCAATTGAAAATAAAACAGAATGAATATGCGGATTTAAAAATAGCATGCTGCTTTGAATATACTGTTTTTAAAATACCTTGCTATTTTAAAAATAGCATGCTGATTTAAAAAATATGATTTCAAAAATATGATTTCAAAATAGCATGCTTCTTTTAACATTGCGCCACATCACTCCTTAGCGTTGGTACGTTTTCCAGATCGATCACCTTGTGAGATATTGCATTGAGGAATGCACATATCTTCACAATGGCTAATCGGACGTTTTTCGGTAGAAACCCCCTCAATGCAACCGGAAGCAGTTGCGTCATTATCACGTGGCAGTCATGAGATTTTAGGTTCTGGAACATCTTCTCTAGCATATTTATTATTCCCTTTATATTCGACGAGAAGCCAGTCGGGACCTTCATCTCAGCAGGCATTCAAAGAAGATTTATTTCTCTTCTTTCATAAGAGCGTAGCTGGCAGGACCTTCATACTGCTGCGGAGGCATGCTGTCTTTTTCGTGCAAGCGTTGCAGGTCCTCCCATGCCTCAGGTGTATCTTTTGTCTTCCCATACACGCCCAAGAAGCCTAGAAGGTTCACGCAAAGGTTTCTCATCACGTGCATCACGTCGATCGAAGAGTTTTTCTTCTTCCACATGGGTGCGTGTTTCTCAGCGTCATGCGGAACAGCTAGCCCGCCGGGACCCTTTCCAAAGATTACGTGTAAATCATTGACCATAGCAAGTACGTGATCATCGGTACGCATGGCGGGCTTCTTCCGGTGATCCGCCTCGCCTTTGAAATGCTTGACTTTCTTTCGACATTGATGGTTGATCGGAAGAAATCAACGATGGCCCAGGTACACATTCTTCCTGTAGCTTCCCAGGTATATACTATCGGTGTCAAGTAAACAGTGCGTGCATGCGCGGTATCCCTTGTTTGTCTGTCCTGAAAGGTTACTGAGAGCGGGCCAATCGTTGATGGTCACGAACAGCAACACCTTTAGGTCAAATTCCTCCTATTTGTGCTCATCCCACGTACGTACACCATTTCCATTCCACAGTTGTAAAAGTTCTTCAATTAATGGCCTTAGGTACACATCAATGTCGTTGCCGGGTTGCTTAGGGCCTTGGATGAGAACTGGCATCATAATGAACTTCCGCTTCATGCACATCCAAGGAGGAAGGTTATACATACATAGAGTCACGGGCCAGGTGCTGTGATTGCTGCTCTGCTCCCCGAAAGGATTAATGCCATCCGCGCTTAAAGCAAACAATACGTTCCTTGGGTCACTTGCAAACTCATCCCACTACTTTTTCTCGTTTTTTCTCCACTGCGACCCGTCAGCGGGTGCTCTCAACTTCCCGTCTTTCTTACGGTTCTCACTGTGCCATCGCATCAACTTGGCATGCTCTCCGCTTCTCAATGCAGACGCTTCAACCGTCAGATTATAGGAGCATACCACATCACCTTCGCAGAACCCTCTTCCTGGGGGCTTGCCGTCAACATCACCGTGGTCATCTCGTCAGATATAGGAGCATACCGGGCATGCGTTCAGATCCTTGTACGCACCGCGGTAGAGATGCAGTCATTAGGGCATGCATGTATCTTCGGCACCTCCAATCCTAGAGGGCATACGACCTTCTTTGCTGCGTATGTACTGTCGGGCAATTCGTTATCCTTTGGAAGCTTCTTCTTCAATATTTTTAGTAGCTTCTCAAATCCTTTGTCAGGCACAGCATTCTCTACCTTCCACTGCAGCAATTCCAGTACGGTACCGAGCTTTGTGTTGCCATCTTCGCAATTGGGGTACAACCCTTTTTTGTGATCCTCTAACATGCGATCGAACTTCAGCTTCTCCTTTTGACTTTCGCATTGCGTCCTTGCGTCGACAATGACCCGGCGGAGATCATCATCATCGGGCACATTGTCTGGTTCCTCTTGATCTTCAGCAGCTTCACCAGCAAAGATCATCGTGCACATCGTCTGGTTCCTCTTGATCTTCAGTAGCATCACCATATTCAGGGGGCACATAGTTGTCATCGTACTCTTCTTCTTTGCCGTCTTCCATCATAACCCCTATTTCTTCGTGCCTCGTCCAAACATTATAGTGTGGCATGAAACCCTTGTAAAGCAGGTGGGTGTGAAGGATTTTCCGGTCAGAGTAAGACTTCGTATTCCCACATATAGGGCATGGACAACACATAAAACCATTCTTCTTGTTTGCCTCAGCCACTTCGAGAAAATCAAGCACACCCTTAATGTACTCGGAGGTGTGTCTTTCACCGTACATCCATTGCCGGTTCATCTGCGTGCATTATATATAATTAAGTGTGTCAAAAATCAATACAGAACATCATGAATGGATAATTAAGTGACCAAATTAATAGAAGTTCATCATCACATTAAAATCAAAGTACATACATAGTTCTCATCTAACAACATAAAGCTCTGCAGAGCATCTAAATTAATTAAACCATACATTGAAACTATGTAAAACATTTCAATGCGAAAACAAATGCGATCATAATCGCAACCAAGGTAACAACTTATCCAACGACATAATGATACCAAGCCTCGGTATGAATGGCATATTTTCTAATCTTTCTAATCTTCAAGCGCATTGAATCCATCTTGATCTTGTGATCATCAACGACATCCGCAACATGCAACTCCAATATCATCTTCTCCTCCTCAATTTTTCTTATTTTTTCCTTCAAGAAATTGTTTTCTTCATCAACTAAATTTAACCTCTCGAAAATAGGGTCGGTTGGAATTTCCGGTTCAACAACCTCCTAGATAAATAAAATCTATGTCACGTTGGTCGGCATAATTTTCATAAACAATAAATGAACCAATAGTTATGACAAGATAATATATAGCACATCCGAATCATAGACAGGACGAGGGCCGACGGGGGCGGATACCAAAACCATCCCACTATGTAAGATGCAATAATAAACTTAAGAAAATAATACAAGTATCTATCTAAACATACAAGTAAGAATATTTTTCCTTTCAGAAAGAAGATAAGAACAAGAGGCTCACTGATACGTCTCCAACGTATCTATAATTTTTTATTGCTCCATGCTATATTATCTACTGTTTTAGGCAATATTGGGCTTTATTATCCACTTTTATATTATTTTTGGGACTAACCTATTAACGGAGGCCCAACCCAGATTTGTTGTTTTATGCCTATTTCAGTGTTTCGAGGAAAAGGAATATCAGACGGAGTCAAAATGGAACGAAATCAACCGGTGAAGTTATTTTTGGAAGGAAACCCTCCTGATGGACTTGGACCCCACGTCAGAAGATACGGGAGGTGCTCATGAGGGTGGGGGCGCGCCCACCCCCCCGGGCGCGCCCCCCTGCCTCGTGGGGCCCCCGTAGCTCCACCGACGCACTCCTTTCACCCATATATACCTACGCATCTAAAACTTCCGTAACAGAAGATAGATCGGGAGTTCCGCCGCAAGCCTCTGTAGCTACCAAAACCTCTCGGAGCCTGCTCAAGACACAGCCCGAGGGGGAACCCATCACCAGTGACCATCTTCATCATCCCGGCGCTATCCATGACGAGGAGGGAGTAGTTCACCCTCGGGGCTGAGGGTATGTACCAGTAGCTATGTGTTTGATCTCTCTCTCTCTCTCGTGTTCCCTCCATGGCACAATCTTGATGTATCCCGAGCTTTGCTATTATAGTTGGATCTTATGTTTCTTCTCCCCCTCTACTCTCTTGTGATGAATTGAGTTTCCCCCTTGAAGTAATCTTATCGGATTGAGTCTTTTATGAGAACACTTGATGTATGTCTTGCTGTGCTTATCCGTGGTGACAATGGGATATCATGTGCCACTTGATGTATGTTCTGGTGACCAACTTGCGGGTTCCGCCAATGAACCTATGCATAGGGGTTGGCACACGTTCTTGATTCTCTGGTAGAAACTTCGGGGCACTCTTTGAAGTACTTTTATGTTGGTTGGATAAATCTGAGATTGTGTGATGCATATCGTATAATCATGCCCACGGATATTTGAGGTGACAATGGAGTATCTAGGTGACATTAGGGTTTTGGTTGATTTGTATCTCTTAAGGTGTTATTCTAGTACGAACTCTAGGGCTGTTTGTGACACTTATAGGAATAGCCCACCGGATTGATTGGAAAGAATAACATTGAGGTGGTTTCGTACCCTACCATAATCTCTTCGTTTGTTCTCCACTATTAGTGTTTTTGGAGTGACTATTTGTTGCATGTTGAGGGATTGTTATATGATCTATCTATGTTATTATTGTTGAGAGAACTTGCACTAGTGAAAGTATGAACCCTAGGCCTTGTTTCCCATCATTGCAATACCGTTTACGCTCACTTTTATCATTAGTTACCTTGCTGTTTTTATATTTTCAGATTACAAATACTCTTACTTACCGTCCATATTGCACTTGTATCACCATCTCTTCGCCGAACTAGTGCACCTATACAATTTACCATTGTATTGGGTGTGTTGGTGACACAAGAGACTCTTTGTTATTTGGTTGCAGGGTTGTTTGAGAGAGACCATCTTCATCCTATGCCTCCTACGAATTGATAAACCTTAGGTCATCCACTTGAGGGAAATTTTCTATTGTCCTACAAGCCTGTGCACTTGCAGGCCCAACAACGTCTACAAGAAGAAAGTTGTGTAGTAGACATCAAGCTCTTTCCTGGAGCCATTGCCGGGGAGGCTAGGTAAGTGAAGGTATATCTTTAGATCTTGCAATCGAATCTTTTGTTTCTTGTTTTAGCACTAGTTAGTCTATAAAAGAAAATTAAAGAAAAATGGAATTGAGTTTGTCTCATACGCTTCATCTTTTTAATATCTTTCGTGAATATGATCGAAAGGAAAATTGTGCCAAAGTGTTATAAGAAGAATGCATTAAACTGTTTGGCACTAAATCTTTGAATGGTGAGCATGATTGCAATGTTGTTAGTATGAACTCCTTGAATATCCATAGTCCTAATGATGATTGCACTAGTTATGATGAGAATGTCTCCTATAAACATGTCAGTTTTTGTGGAGTGCATTGGGTTTGTAAGTACACACCAAATAGGGAAGATAGATATTGCAAGAGGCATAAGTACTTAGAAACCAAATTGTTGCAAGAAGAGCTAGATGCGTGTGCTTAAAATATAAACTTTCTTAGCCATACTTGTGAGCTTTGCAATGAACGTGATCATTTCAGTACCCAATGCAAATTGTTTCATGATCGTATCGTGTCCAAAAATTTTGATGACTTGATTTCCCTTGCACATCATAATGAACTTAGTTTGCTCTTGGGTTATGAAGAACTGAAATGTATAACTAAGGTTATTCTAGAATTTGCCCTTGATGGAGTTCTTCATTTTGATCTAGAAAAGATTTATATGTATTGTGCGGTGAATTGCATAGAAAATCCTTATATTGCCAATTACATAAAGAAAAGAAAACAAATAGAAGATGAAGAGAATACTAATGAAAGGGAAGAGACTCCAATATCCTCCTATTATTTCTTATGATGAATCAGGTAACGAAGAGGAGCCTTCTATCCAACTAATCTCATCAATAAGGAGCTCCAAAAAGAGGATTGAACCCAAACATGATGTGGTGAAGAAGAAGAAAACAAAGGAAGAGAGGTAAAAAGGTATCTCTCCCAAATAAAGTTGCTCCTATTATTGTTGTGCCTCATGAAAATGAAGATGATACACTTGATGATGATCTCGTTGTGCCTATTGCTTGTTGTGATGATTATGATTGGGAAGATAATGATACTTCTTATGATCTTGAAAATCTTTTTGGCACTTGCTTGAAAGAATATAATAATTGCTATACTATTGGTGCTATCCATACTATTAATGATGAGAGTGATTATGCTTATGATATGAAAAGGCCCAAGATTGGGGAAGCTATGTTTGATGAGGATGACATATTTGAGAATATATTTGCTGCAATTAATGTTTTTCCCAAGCTTGGGGATGCTATGTTTAATAATGATGATATTTTTAGCCTCTCAAGTTTTGATATGCAAAGTAGTTATGATGATAGCATGCCTTCTACCTATGATGAATATATTGATGAAAGTGGGTTTGGAAGAGTGTCAACTTTAGTAGTGATCCCACAATATTGGAGGATGTTGAATCTTATAATATTTATGAAAGTGGATTTGGAGAGGTCATGACTTTATTTAGTGATGTATCCACTATCTCGGAAGAGGTTTCAATCGATTATGATGAGAACAAAGTTGCTACTTATGTTGATTATTGTGATAAAACTTATGATATAAAGAGTAGTGATGATTATATTTATAAAACTTGTCATGATTATGAGTACCCTTTCTCTGAACATTACTCTTTTAATGTGGAAACAATTTATAGTATTCAAGTCTCTTATGATACTCCCACTATTCCGAATGAGAAGAATTTTGCTGATGTGGAGAGTAGTAAAATTTTGTTCACAAAATCTCTATGCATAGGAAGTGGGCTAGACTTAAATGTGCTAGTCATATTCTTAATGATGCTCTCTTTATGTTTCAATTCTTACCTCTTATGTGAGCATCATTGAAATCATCATGCCTAGCTAGGGGCGTTAAACGATAGCGCTTGTTGGGAGGCAACCCAATTTTATTTTAGTTTCTTGCTTTTTGGTTCTGTTTAGTAATAAATAATCCATCTAGCCTCTGTTTAGATGTGGTTTTGTGTTTAATTAGTGTTTGTGCCAAGTAGAAGCTTTGGGAAGACTTGGGTGAAGTCTTTATGATCATGCTGTAAAAAAACAGAAACTTTAGCGCTCACGAGATTTGCTTCAACTTTTTACTGGAGAGTGATATTTAGTTGATTCTTTTTGCAGATGATTACTAGACAAATTCCTCATGTCCACCAATTTATTTTAGAATTTTTGGGGTTCCAGAAGTTTGCGTTAGTTACAGATTACTACAGACTGTTCTGTTTTTGACAGATTCTGTTCTCATTGTGTTGTTTGCTTATTTTGATGACTCTATGTCTAGTAAAATAGTTTATAAACCATAGAGAAGTTGGAATGAAGTAGGTCTAACACCAATATAAATAAATAATGAGTTCATTACAGTACCTTGAAGTGGTGTTTTGTTTTCTTTCGCTAATGGAGCTCACGAGATTTCTGTTAAGTTTTGTGTTGTGAAGTTTTCAAGTTTGGGGTAAAGATTCGATGGACTATGGAATAACGAGTGGCAAGAGTATAATATTGGGGATTCCCAAGGCACCCCAAGGTAATGTTCAAGGATAACCAAGCGTCTAAGCTTGGGGATGCCCCGGATGGCATCCCCTCTTTCGTCTTCGTTCATCGGTAACTTTACTTGGAGCTATATTTTTATTCACCACATGATATGTGTTTCTCTTGGAGCATCATTTTATTTTCTTTAGCTTTGCTTTCTGTTAGTTAGAATAATTTTTTGCATCTTTAGTTTCAATAAAAATGTCAAGGATAGCTTTTTCCATGCTTATTTTGCAAGTATGCATGTTGCTGTTTGAAAACAGAAAGTTTACCGCTATTGCAAAAATTCCCTAGAAAAGTCAGAGAGTGGTATAATGTTGAATATTTTGATAATGAGCTATTATAAATTTACTACAGTGGGAATTTTAGCTCATAATTTTTGGAGTTAGGGAAGTATGATGAATCTTGCATTCTTTACAGACTGTACTGTTTTGGCAGATTGCTGTTATGTTTGCATTGTTTGCATATGTTTGCTTGTTTAATGATTCTATTTAAGGATAGGAGTATTATATATGCAGATGCATTTAGTATGAAATTTTGAATAATAATGTTAGTGATTTGTTAAAGTAGAAAATGATAAGGTTTTGCATTGGTTTATACTAACCTATCTCACGAGTTGTTGTTGAGTTTGGTGTGAATGAAGCTTTTGATAAAAAGAGAAACCATGATATGAGAGGAATTAAGGAGACACAAAAGCTCAAGCTTGGGGATGCCCAAGGCACCCCAAGATATTATTTCAAGAAGTCTCAAGCATCTAAGCTTGGGGATGCCCCCGTTGGCATCCCACCTTTCTTCTTCAACAACTATCGGTTAGTATTGGTTGAACCTAAGTTTTTGCTTCTTCACTTGAGTTGTGCTATCCTTGCAATGTAGTTTTATTTTTTTTGATTGCTGTTTGAATGCAATACCAAGATCTGAAATTGTTAAATGGGAGAGTCTTCACATAGTTACATAATTATTCGACTACTCATTGACCTTCACTTATATCTTTCGGAGTAGTTTGTCATTTGCTCTAGTGCATCACTTATATATTTTAGAGCATGGTGGTAGTTTTATTTTGAAGAAATAGTTGAACTCTCATGCTTCACTTATATTATTTTGAGAGTCTTAAATAGCATGGTAATTTGCTTAAATAATCATAATATGCTAAGCCTACAAGATTTGTAAGAATTGTATGAGTGTGTTGAATACTAAGAAAAGTTTGATGGTTGATAATTGTTTTGAGATATGGAGGTAGTAATATTAGAGCCATGCTAGTTGAGTAGTTTTGAATTTGAGAAATACTTGTGTTAAAGTTTGTGATTCTCGTTATGTGATGAAGTCGGAGCATAATTTATTTATGGATTGTCTTCCTTATGAGTGGCGGTCGGGGACGAGCGATTGTCTTTTCCTACCAATCTATCCCCCTAGGAGCATGCTCCTAATACTTTGCTTTGATAACTTCTATATTTTTGCAATAAGTATATGAGTTATTTATGACTAATGTTGAGTCCATGGATTATATGCACCTTTCGCCGGTATCAAACACCCACCATATACCTTCCTCAAAACAGCCACCATACCTACCTATCATGGCATTTCCATAGCCATGAGATATATTGCCATGCAACTTACCATTGTTCCGTTTATTATGACACGCTCCATCATTGTCATATTGCTTAGCATGATCATGTAGTTGACATCGTATTTGTGGCAAAGCCACCGTTCATAATTCTTTCATACATGTCACTCTTGATTCATTGCATATCCCGCACACCGGAGGCATTCATATAGAGTCATATTATGTTCTAAGTATCGAGTTGTAATTCTTGAGTTGTAAGTAAATAAAAGTGTGATGATCATCATTATTAGAGCCTTGTCCCAGTGAGGAAAGGATGATGGAGACTATGATTCCCCACAAGTCGGGATGAGACTCACCAAAAAAAAAAAAAAAAAGAGAAAAAGAACAGAGGCCATAAAAAAGAGAAAAGGCCCAAATAAAAAAATAAAAAAATGAGAGAAAAAGAGAGAAGGGACAATGTTACTATCCTCTTACCACACTTGTGCTTCAAAGTATCACCATGATCTTCATGATAGAGAGTCTCCTATGTTGTCACTTTCATATACTAGTGGGAATTTTACATTATAGAACTTGGCTTGTATATTCCAATGATGGGCTTCCTCAAAATGCCCTAGGTCTTCTTGAGCAAGCGAGTTGGATACACACACACTTAGTTTGTTTCGTTGAGCTTTCATATACTTATAGCACTAGTGCATCCGTTGCGTGGCAATTCCTACTCACTCACATTGATATCTATTGATGGGCATCTCCATAGCCCGTTGATATACCTAGTTGATGTGAGACTATCTTCTCCTTTTTGTCTTCTCCACAACCACCATTCTATTCCACCTATAGTGCTATGTCCATGGCTCACGCTCATGTATTGCGTGAAGAATGAAAAAGTTTTGAGAATGTCAAAAGTATGAAACAATTGCTTGGCTTGTTATCGGGGTTGTGCATGATTTAAATATTTTGTGTGGGGAAGATGGAGCATAGCCAGACTATATGATTTTATAGGGATAACTTTCTTTGGCCATGTTATTTTGAGAAGACATAATTTCTTTGTTAGTATGCTTGAAGTATTATTATTTTTATGTCAATATGAACTTTTGTCTTGAATCTTATGAATCTGAATATTCATACCACAATTAAGAAGATTTACATTGAAATTATGCCAAGTAGCATTCCACATCAAAAATTATCTTTTTTATCATTTACCTACTCGAGGACGAGCAGGAATTAAGCTTGGGGATGCTTGATACGTCTCCAATGTATCTATAATTTTTGATTGCTCCATGCTATATTATCTATTGTTTTAGGCAATATTGGGCTTTATTATCCACTTTTATATTATTTTTGGGACTAACCTATTAACCGGAGGCCCAGCCCAGATTTGCTGTTTTATGCCTATTTCAGTGTTTCGAGGAAAAGGATTATCAGACGGAGTCAAAACAGAACGAAATCAAATGGAGAAGTTATTTTTGGAAGGAAACCCACCTGATGGACTTGGACCCCACGTCAGAAGATATGGGAGGTGCTCAGGAGGGTGGGTGGCGCGCCCACCCCCCCCCCCCCCAACCACCCCGGGCGCCCCCCCCCCTGCCTCGTGGGGCCCCCGTAGCTCCACCGACGTTCTCCTTTCACCCATATATACCTCGCATCTAAAACTTCCAGAACATAAGATAGATCGGGAGTTCCGCCACCGCAAGCCTCTCAGAGCCACCAAAAACTTCTCGAGCCCATTCCGCACCTCACGGAGGGGGAACCCATCACCGGTGGCCATCTTCATCATCCTGGCGCTATCCATGACGAGGAGGGAGTAGTTCACCCTCGGGGCTGAGAGTATGTACCAGTAGCTATGTGTTTGATCTCTCTCTCTCTCTCTCTCTCTCTCTCGTGTTCTCTCTCATGTTCCCTCTATGGCACGTTCTTGATGTATCCCGAGCTTTGCTATTATAGTTGAATCTTATGTTTCTTCTCCCCCTCTACTCTCTTGTGATGAATTGAGTTTCCCCCTTGAAGTAATCTTATCGGATTGAGTCTTTTATAAGAACACTTGATGTATGTCTTTCCGTGCTTATCCGTGGTGACAATGGGATATCATGTGCCACTTGATGTATGTTTTGGTGACCAACTTGCGGGTTTTGCCCATGAACCTATGCATAGGGGTTGGCACACGTTCTTTATTCTCCGTAGAAACTTTGGGGCACTCTTTGAAATACTTTTATGTTGGATGGATAAATCTGAGATTGTGTGATGCATATCGTATAATCATGCCCACGGATACTTGAGGTGACAATGGAGTATCTAGGTGACATTAGGGTTTTGGTTGATTTGTATCTCTTAAGGTGTTATTCTAGTACGAACTCTAGGGCTGTTTGTGAAACTTATAGGAATAGCCCACCGGATTGATTGGAAAGAATAACTTTGAGGTGGTTTCGTACCCTGCCATAATCTCTTCGTTTGTTCTCCACTATTAGTGTCTTTGGAGTGACTCTTTGTTGCATGTTGAGGGATTGTTATATGATCTATCTATGTTATTATTGTTGAGATAACTTGCACTAGTGAAAGAATGAACCCTAGGCCTTGTTTCCCATCATTGCAATACCGTTTACGCTCACTTTTATCATTAGTTACCTTGCTGTTTTTTATATTTTCAGATTACAAATACTCTTATTTACCGTCCATATTGCACTTGTATCACCATCTCTTCATGAACTAGTGCACCTATTCAATTTACCATTGTATTGGGTGTGTTGGGGACACAAGAGACCCTTTGTTATTTGGTTGCAGGGTTGTTTGAGAGAGACCATCTTCATCCTACGCCTCCTACGGATTGATAAACCTTAGGTCATCCACTTGAGGTAAATTTGCTACTGTCCTACAAACTTGTGCACTTGCAGGCCCAACAACGTCTACAAGAAGAAGGTTGTGTAGTAGACATCACTCACCACGGTGGTGCCGGCGATGAGATCGGCGCGGGCGATCGACGGCGGTGTAGACGGAGACGGGACGTGATGCATCGCTCAACCTAGACAAATATTCAGGAAAATGGAGTTTGGAGGTCGAGGTTGGAGAGGAGAAAGTTAAGTAGTGTGGCTCGGGCATTCCATCGAACACCTCGTGTGCATAGGAGGTGAGCTAGAGCACCACAAAGCTCTCCAACGGCCGGGCAAAAAAACAGAGCGGTGAAGTGCTCGCTTTCGCGCAGCGAGGGGTATATATAGGCAATTCATTGGTCCTGGTTGGTGGCATGAATCGGGACTAAAGGGCAGCCTTTGGTCCCGGTTCAAGCTACCAACCGGGACCAATGGTGGTGGGCCAGGAGCGAGGCCCATTGGTCCCGGTTCGTCCCACCAACCGGTACCAAAAGGTCCAGATGAACTGCGATCAATGGCCCACGTGGCCCGGCCAGCCCCCGGGGCTCACGAACCGGGTCCAATGCCCCCATGGGTCCCGGTTCTGGATTGAACCGGGATGAATGGGCTGACCTGGCCTGGACCATTGCCCCCTTTTCTACTAGTGTGATCTTTTAGTCGTGTGCGGTGCCCCCCTCCACCATAGTCCACCTCGATAATACTGTAGCGGTGCTTAGGCGAAGACCTGCGTCGGTAGAACATCAACATTGTCACCACGCCGCCGTGCTGACGAAACTCTCCCTCAACACTCGCCTGGATCGGAGTTCGAGGGACGTCATCGGGCTGAACGTGTGCTGAACTCGGAGGTGTCGTACGTTCGTTACTTGATCGGTCAGATCGTGAAGACGTACGACTACATCAAACGCTAAGCAGTTAACGCTTCCGCTTTCGGTCTACGAGGGTACGTGGACAACACTCTCCCCTCTCGTTGCTATGCATCACCATGATCTTGCGTGTGCGTAGGAAATTTTTTGAAATTACTATGTTCCCCAACAATGACATCCTCTGTTTGATGGCCCATGAAGATGCTTCCTTCTGGCCTAGCGCGGTTACGGGCATATTTCTTTAGGACTCCCATGAACCTCTCAAAGGGGTACATATTGTGTAGAAATACAGGGCCCAGAACGACAATCTCGTCGACTAGATGAACTAGGACTTGCGTCGTGATATTGAAGAAGGATGGTGGGAACACGAGCTCGACACTGACAAGACATCGCGCCACATCACTCCTTAACCTTGGTAGGATTTCTGGATCGATCACCTTCTGACATATTGCATTGAGGAATGAACATAGCTTCATAATGGCTAATCGAACATTTTTCGGTAGAAGCCCCCTCAATGCAACCGGAAGTAGTTGCATCATAATCACGTGGCAGTCATGAAACTTTAGGTTCTGAAACTTTTTCTCTGGCATATTTATTATTCCCTTTATATTCGACGAGAAGCCAGACAGGACCTTCATACTGAGCAGGCATTCAAAGAAGATTTCCTTCTCTTCTTTGGTAAGAGCATAGCTGGCAGGACCTTCATACTGCTTTGGAGGCATGCCGTCTTTTTCGTGCACACGTTGCTGGTCCTCCCGTGCCTCCGGTGTATCTTTTGTCTTCCCATACACACCCAAGAAGCCTAGCAGGTTCACGCAAAGATTCTTCATCACGTGCATCACGTCGATTGAAGAGCGGACCTCAAGGTCTTTCCAGTAGGGTAGGTCCCAAAATAAAGATTTCTTCCTCCACATGGGTGCGCGTCCCTTAGCGTCATTCGAAACAGATAGTCTGCCGGGACCCTTTCCAAAGATTACTTATAAATCATTGACCATAGCAAGTATGTGATAACTGATACGGATGGCGGGCTTGTTCCGGTGATCTGCCTCGCCTTTGAAATGCTTGCCTTTCTTTCGACATTGATGGTTGGTCGGAAGAAATCAACGATGCCCTGTACACATTCTTCCTGCATTTGTCTAGGTATATACTTTCGGTGTCATCTAAACAGTGCGTGCATGCGTGGTATCCCTTGTTTATCTGTCCTGAAAGGTTACTGAGAGCAGGACAATCATTGATGGTTACAAACAGCAACGCGTGCAGGTCAAATTCCTGTTGTTTGTGCTCATTCCACAGACGTACGTCGTTTCCATTCCACAGCTGTAAAAGTTCTTCAACTAATGGCGTTAGGTACACATCAATATCGTTGCCGGGTTGCTTAGGGCCTTGGATGAAAACTAGCATCATAATGAACTTCCGCTTCATGCACAGCCATGGAGGAAGGTTACAGATACATAGAGTCACGGGCCAGGTGTTGTGATTGCTGCTCTACTCCCCAAAAGGATTAATGCCATCCGTGCTTAAACCAAACCATACGTTCCCTGCGTCACCTGCAAAGTCCTCCTAGTACTTTCTCTCGATTTTTCTCCACTACGACCCGTCAGCGGGTGCTCTCAACTTCCCGTCTTTCTTACGGTCCTCTCCGTGCCATCGCATCAACTTGGCATGCTCTTTGTTTCTAAAAAGATGTTTCAACCGTGGTATTATAGGATCATACCACATCACCTTGGCAGGAACCCTCTTCCTGGGGCGCTCGCTGTCAACATCACCAGGGTCATCTCGTCTGATCTTATACCGCAATGCACCTCATACCGGGCATGTGTTCAAATCGTCGTATGCACAATGGTAGAGGATGCAATCATTAGGGCATGCATGTACCTTCTGCACCTCCAATCCTAGAGGGCATACAACCTTCTTTGTTGCGTACGTACTGTCGGGCAATTCATTATCCTTTGGAAGCTTCTTCTTCAATGTTTTAGTAGCTTATCAAATCCTTTGTCAGGTACACCATTCTCTGCCTTCCACTGCAGCAATTCCAGTACGGTACCGAGCTTTGTGTTGCAATCTTCGCAATTGGGGTACAACCCTTTTTTGTGATCCTCTAACATGCGATCAAACTTCAGCTTCTCCTTTTCACTTCCGCACTGTCTCTTTGCATCAACAATGACTCGGCGAAGATCATCATCGGGCACATCGTCTGGTTCCTCTTTATCTCCAGCTTTCCCCGTTGCAGCATCACTGTATTCAGGGGTACATAGTTGTCATCATCCTCTTCCTCTTTGTTGTCTTCCATCATAACCCCTCTTTCTCTGTGCTTGGCCCAAACATTATAGTGTGGCATGAGACCCTTATAAAGCAGGTGGGTGTGACAGGTTTTTGAGTCAGAGTAAGACCTCTTATTCCCACAGCTAGGGCATGGACAACACATAAAACAATTCTGCTTGTTTGCCTCAGCCACTGCGAGAAAATTATGCACGCCCTCAATGTACTCGGAGGTGCGTCTGTTACCGTACATCCATTGCCGGTTCATCTGCGTGCATTATATATAATTAAGTGTGTCAAAAACCATTACAGAACATCATGAATAGATAAGTGACCAAATTAATAGAAGTTCATCATCACATTAAAACCAAAGTACATATATAGTTCGCATTGAACAACATATAGCTCTCCAGAGCATATAATTAAACCATACATTGAAACTATGTAAAACATTCCAATGCAACAAAAAATGCAATCATAATCGCCACTAAGGTAACAATTGATCCAACGGCATAATGATACCAAGCCTCGGTATGAATGGCATATTTTCTAATCTTTCCAATCTTCAAGCGCATTGCATCCATCTTGACCTTGTGATCATCGACGACATCCGCAACATGCAACTCCGATATCATCTTCTCCTTCTCAATTTTTTTCAATTTTTTCTTCAACTAAATTTAACCTCTCGACAATAGGGTCGATTGGAATTTCATGTTCACATACCTCCTAGATAAAAAAATATATGTCAAGTTGGTCGGCATAATTGTCATAAACACTAAATGGAGGGGGATACCAAAACCATCGCACCATATAATAACAAACAATAATAGAAGTAAGAAAATTACACAAGTATCTATCTAAATCATACAAGTAAGAACTTTTTTCTTTTAGAAAGAAGATAAAATCAAGAGGCTCACCAAGGTGGTGCCGGCGACGAGATCGGCACGGGCGATCGACGGCGGTGAGGACGGGGACGGGAGAGGACGGGCCGCCAAACCTAGAAAAATCTCAAGGAAAATGTAGGTTGGACAAGGAGCTTTGAAAGGAGAAAGCTTAAGTGTGGCTCGGGTATTTCATCGAACACTTCATATGCATAGGAGGTGAGCTAGAGCACCACAAAGCTCTCCCACGGCCCGCCAGAAAAACAGAGCACTCTCCACTGCTCTGCTCGCGGGCGAGGGGGTATATATAGGCTTCTCATTGGTCCCGGTTCGTGGCTGAAACTGGACCTAAAGGTCCCTTTTTGGTCCGGGTTCCAGCCATGAATCGGGACTAATGGTAAAATATATTTGTTAGATTTTACCCGCTGGATGTACATGCGGGCATGTAGCTAGCAATGCAAGCACATGGTTTTCTAAATGATTTGAAGATTACTCACCACGCGGTAACATGTCACAGTTTGTTACATTGCGTGGGCACCAAGAGCAACTTTCCTGCCGCAAAATCGTAGATGGTGTGTATGTTCTGCTGCTGGAAGTTGCCTATGAGCGCCATATCCCTGTGGCTTGAACTTATTATCACGCAAACCTAGCCGGACTCATGGTCCCCCGTCACATAGTTCTCCCGTGGCAGGTCCCAGTCCATGCCCTCCAGATGGAAGATGAGCTCCGGCATGGGCGGCGTCTTCTTGCCATCCCAGGAGAAGCATACGTCGTTCTCGCCTACGGTCTTATTGGCAGGCAGTGTAGCTTGCGTGATGAATGCACTCTTCACCTGCCTGAACACGGCGTCCAGAAATATGGTGATGTTTGTGCCGCTGTCGATGATCGTCCACTCCGTACCATGTCCATTGAATGGGTGGTTGTGGCGGTGCAAGGTTGGAGGTGGAGATCAGGA
The DNA here is from genome assembly GCA_021605145.1 of Aegilops bicornis. Taxonomy (NCBI): domain Eukaryota; kingdom Viridiplantae; phylum Streptophyta; class Magnoliopsida; order Poales; family Poaceae; genus Aegilops; species Aegilops bicornis. Next base: position 642,821,257 of record CM038672.1, read on the forward strand.
GCGGCATGAGGAGGGAGATGAGCAAGCCCAAGATAAAGGCCATGTTCGGCAACCCACCCGCTCCCGGAATTTGCGGAGCGGGAACTGCAGCTCCATTTTTTTCAACTGCAGCTCCATCCGCTCCGGGAGCAGAGTTGTGGAGCGGCGCGATTCCGAACAGGGCAAAAGTTTGCAAAAAAACCCCAGATATTGTTTTTTTAAATGGAGGAGGACCCCGGCCTCTGCATCTGGACAATGCATTCAACCACTTTATTAATTATTCACACAAGACCTTACAAAGTCATACAACAGTAAGACTAAAGGCACCGTCTGGGCAACATCTGTAGCTACTCCTATCCAGTTGATGTAGGGATGCTGATAGTCTGGGCCTAATACCAAACAGACCTCGCAACCAAACATAACATCTAAGACCTGTGGTCCCAACCAGAACGTCTGCTGGGTATGGAGCACCCACCAGTCCGGCGCACTCCTCAACCACGCCTGCCTTGTATGAGGCCGCAGCAGCCACCTGCCACCAATCCATCTTTAGTGCTGTACTGCTGCATCTACATTGGCCGGTCTAGGTGTCGTCGACGCCACCACGACACCAGACAACGCCACCATCATGCGCTCGTCCATCATCACACGCCCATCGGCGAGACCCCGCTGCTCCATGCTGCTTCGACCCGCCGTTGTCGTTGTGCCAGATGTCACGCTGCTCCTCCAACATGAAACACCACCTGCGGTTACTGGTCTCATTCCCTCTGCCTGTAGTTCCTCAGACGAAGCACCCAATCGCCACAGGCGATGCCTCCAAGAAGGGTACGACACACGCAGTGCCGCCGTCGCCCAATCTAAGGACATTTAGTGTTTTCAGCCGGGCATGGGGTCGGGGCGGAGGGCAGGGACCTCGACGGCGCCTGCAAGTAGGAGAACGGCGACCTGGTCGTCGCCACCGTCGGGATGAACGAGTCATCAAGAGTTTCCTCCGGTACGATGTCACCTCTACCATCCCCCACAAACGCACCGAGGCCGACGAACACGATCATACGCCACCAAGTGCAGCGGGAGAGAGCCTGCAACGCAGAGGAGATCCACAGGCGACTCACCGCCCACGCGGTCAAGACACGTCTATCCACCCACCCTGTCGACATGCCTAACGGGGCCGCCGCCCCCGGTCCAGGTTCCTCCACGAAGGCCGGAGTGGCAAGATCCGCCGCGAGCGACGAGATCCGGCACTGCGCGACTGACTCCATCACCCAAGCCTGCCGTCGACCGATCCCACCGCGGACGGGAGCCCGCACGCCGCCGGGAGTCCCACACCCATGGATCTGGGCACCCGTGCTCCGCCGCGAGTCTGCCGCCTCCGGGATCCGCCACACCGTCGGGAGGGCCGCACCCCATGGATCAGAACGCCCGCACCGCCACGGATCCGGGAACGGGAGGAGAGATCCTTCGTTGCGTCGTCGCATGCACGGGCTTTGCCTGACGCCGACCATCGGCAACGGCGGAGGGGGAGAAGGGCGCTGGAGGGACTAGGCGGCGACGGGGGAGAACTCCCGAGTCGCCCGCGGGGGAGGCGACGCGAGATCTGATTCAGTCGCGAGAGGGACGCAAGATCTATCCTGTCTCTGTAGTCCTCCCAAATCCACAGATATTGTTAAACTCGTAACTACGAGGTGGTAGTTTTGTCTAAGGCACGATGGCCAGTAGGGCATGAGTATGAAGATCAAGTTGCACGATACAGTGGTACTCCCTCCTCTGGGTTTATTAGGCCTAAAGACAACTTCTCTTAGACGAAGACACATAGTATTTTGTTTTATTTATTCTTCCATTCCACTCCCAAGGCACTCTCTCACATGCATACAGCCAATAAAAAAGCACGCATAAAGTGTATTAATTTCCCAGCCATGGTACCAACAATAATGGCTTTCAATGCAATCAATGAAATGGTTGCATGCATGCACCTTTTCCAAAGCGAGGCCTTATAAAAAGACACATGCTTGTGATGCTGAGAGGCCTAATAAACCTGGACAGAGGGAGTACCCACTAGGGGCGTAACTAGGCCTGAGCTGTGGCCAGGGGCGTGAGGAGAAAATCCTTCCCTCACTACATCTACAGTCACGCACTATAGCTGCACTTAGAGCAACTCTAGCAGACCCGCATCCTCCAGGCCCATAAACGTGTTTGCGGTTCGGAAAAACACCTTTGGGGGTCGGCGCGACGGCCGCAGTTGCAGACCCGCATAATGGACCCGTAAAAAAGGATATTCCCGGAATATGTTTTTTTATGTGTTGGCTTTGCGGCGTCTGATCTGGCGCAGCTCCTCTCGGCCCGCAAAACTTAAATTTGCACATTAATTTTATGTAGTGTATTGCATTTCTTTGCTTTTTCAACAACATTGGATACAAAAGACATGACCAAATCTTTGCTAGAATAGCAAGACCAAAGAAAACAAGCACCACAAGTATGCATTTTAGAAGATTTCCAACTTCCATAACTGATCCCACAAGTTGGACTAATATCTGCTCCATGCATTCGTTGTTGATCTATGGATTCTTGATTTTGCATTCTTCTTTCTTCATATTTGGTTCGAAAGAAGTAGACGTTGCTTCCCTTCTAGTTGCACATGCAGCCGCGTCATTGCCTTTGATTCTACTAAGGAGTGAACCAACATCTATTAAGTTTCTTTCTATTAATGAATCAATGTATTGGCCTTCCCAAAACCAAAATGAGCATCCATCGTCCTACACAAAAGAATGACCATGTTCGAAATGAGGATCCGCAATTGAACTAAAGAATGAGCTATCAAATGAGCTACCGCAAGTGCACGTACCCTGTCGTTTTCGCATTTGAAGAACACCCATCCGGGGTGCTTTGGCGTGCCCGAAGTTTGCCGCGGGACTGTTTGCGTGTAGTCGTCGCACTGTATGAGCGGCATCGGCAAGCCGCAGAGACGCTGCGCAGGAGCCGAGCTCGGTGGACGGCCGGACGAATCCATGCCCCCAAACCATCGGCGGCAGCGAGCGGACGAACACGAACCTGCATGCAGCGATGCGCCCTTTCCGGGGCTGCGGGCGAGGCTCCCCGACTACTCCATCGCTTGGCGCGGCAACAGGCAGCCGGAAAAGCCAAATCCGGCTGCCCGCGACGAAGTGCCGCAGATCCGCAAATCCGGCGGCCCGCCGACGCAGGGGGAATGGAGGGGAAGTCTCTTGCGCATGGAGGCCTTTCGGCGTGCTCCTGCCGGCGGCTTTGGCCGGAATCTTGGGCGGCGGCCCGGTGGCGGCGCGAGGGGGCAGGAGAGGTGGTTGGTGGGGAAAGCGCGGACTGAAATTTCCCTCCCACCAACCGCTTCCACTTATATGCAGGGCACCGTAGCCGTGAGGGGGAACCCGCGTATTCCCGGAATGGGGTCGGGATTTTGTCGCGCCCTCCAAAAAATTTTGCGGGCCGAGACGGGATGCGGGGTTTGATCGGGCAGGTTTTTCCGCCTCGACCCGTATTTTGACGGTTATTTTGCAGGTTGGGGCGGAATGCGAGGTATGCTAGAGTTGCTCTTAGGCTGGCCAGGGGCGTAGGCATATTCTGGCTACGGCACTGGTGTCCACGATCACTAAGTTTAATGACATAACATCCAATTATTGGAGATTGCGATCTCGCAAAAAGGTGAGTACGTGATGCTAGCCCATCGATATGTGGGCTTGCTATTGATTTTATCTTACTTTTAAATCTCCAGATTTTTTGCTGGTGATTTGCAGATTGACACTAACGCACAAAATTAAATGTCAGTCTAGCCCATCGCAGTCTTCCATAATTTCACATCTGATCTCCGCCGTTTCCAAAGAAACTTTCTTCCAATGCTCTGCATTATCCTCTGTTAATGGGAAATTTTACGATGCATCATAATACACCAAAATACGTGTATTATATGGGCGATCCAACGGATTAGAATAATTGGGCCTATTTTAGACCAAGGGTATTTTCAACCTAAAAAAATTTCTACCTTTAATCGGCCCAATTAAGTCCAGGGGTATTCTCGTCCGAATTTTTTCGATTAAATTAATTGCATTAATAAAACACTTCATTATAGAGGTCCAATCATCGTATGCATTTTTTTGAAATTTGGTTCGAGCGGTTCGTCCTCTCTCATCCTCTCGAGCCCTAACCTCGGCGCCCTCGATCGCCGCCGATCGCCTCCGGCGCCTCGATTACCGCCGATCGCACTCGCCGTGTCACTCCTTCCTCCTGCTCCTACTCCCCCTCTCCTCCATTGAAGTCACCCGCTGGTCAAGGGCGCCAGATCTTCCGACGAGCCTCCCTCCTTCCCCGAGTGCACGCCACCTTCCCCGACCCGAGAGGCCACATCATCCTCATCGACGCGTGCATCAACTTTTCACGCCGGATCTTCGCTGTAAGTGCCTAGCCATCTCAAATCTTTGCTGGTCCCTTATGCTTATAGTACCAATAGGGGTCGGATTTGATTAGGGTTTAGGATATGTCATGTGAGGTTTAGGGTTTATGGTTTCAGAAAGTTGTGACGAGATTTCTATTGAAAGGGAGTGTAAGTTGGATTTAGCTAGGACATGTTGATGTAGTTAGTTAGGGTTTATGGTTTCAGAAAGTTGTGACAAGATTTATATTCAAAGGAAGTGTAAGTTAGATTTAGCTAGTACATATTAAAGCACTTAGTTAGGTTTGTGTGCCATGAGAATTTGTCAGCAGATTTGGATTCAAAGAAAGTTATTTTGGATTTAGTTAGGAGAAGCTTTTGAATTGAGTTTCCAGATATTTTGATTTAGTTAGGAGATAATTATTTTTGTATGGAGTTTGGAGATATTTTCCACTTAGTGACGAGATAATTTTGATTTAGTTAGGTGATAATTTTGGATTCAGTTAGGACACTATTCTGAATGGAGTTTGCAGATAATTGATCTATCAGGGTGGATCTATTAGGGGACTTGAAAGATTCGTGCACTTTGGATTTAGTTAGGAGATCATCAGTTACAATAAGTACAATCAATTAAATATTTCTGGATTTAGTCAGGGAATATTTTATACTTACTTACAACTTTTGAAGGACTGAGTTTGGTACACGAATCTGATATGAAAAATTAATCAATTATTTAAGCAGAGTCTTGCATAATTTTTATGTATGCTATCCATCCGTAACATTGACTATCTGTTTTCGTTGGCAGCATAACGACATGGATGATAAAGGCAACGATGGCAAAAACTTGGGGAATACAGGCAAGGATGACAAGGACATGGGTGATAGAGAAAACGAAGGCAAAGGAATGGATGGTATGCGCACGGATGATAATGATAATGAGGATACAGGCAAGGATGGCATAGACCTAGATGATGTACACATGCAAGGTAAAGGAATTTATATTAAAGGCATGGCTGGTTCAGATCTGAATGAGTGTATGGAATACATAGAGATTGTGAAGAAGACTTTCAGGACTGAGGAAGAAGCCTACATGTTCTACGTAGGGTATGCGAGAAAAAAAGGGTTTGGTGTTAGAAAGGATGATCTGAAGTACAAGGGTTTGGGTCCGAAACAAAATGCATACGGAAGGACATACAAGTGCTGCAAACAAGGATGGCGGGCCCTTAAGCACTTTAACAGAGTTGATAGAAAAAGTCCACCGAGGGGTCTCTCTCGGTGTGGGTGTCCAGCTCTTTTTCAGGTTGAGCTACAAGATAGTACTGGCCTCTGGTTCGTCAAGAATTTTGTGGACAAGCATAACCATCTGTTTGTCCCTGCTGACCTGACTCCCTACTTATCGGCTCATCATAGAATGACTGATGCACAAAAAGCCGATGTCATTGAGTATGCTGTTGGTGGACTACAAACACATCAGATTATGAATGTAATGGAGAAGAATGCCGGTGGTCCCGACAAGCTTGGATTTATAGATCAAGACCTATACAACCATGTTTCAATCCAGAAGAAGCGCAAGATAGAAGGCAGTGACGCTAGATATTTGCTCACCTATATGATTGCACAGAAAAAAGCAGACCCGGAATTCTTTTTCAAATAGACAAAAGACAAAGAAGGCCATTTGAGGAACATATTCTGGGCTGATTCACAATCCTGGATTGACTATGTTGCCTTTGGTGGTGTAGTGGTGTTCGATAGTACATACCGGTCTAACAAGTACAGGCTTCCGTTTGTTCCATTTGTTGGTCTGAACCATCACCGCAGCACAGTTTTGTTTGGGGCCGGTCTAGTGTCGCAGAGACAGTTGCATCATACTAGTGGCTTCTTCATGTATTTTTGGAGGCAATGTCCCGGAGGGCACCCATTTAAGCAATCACCGATGGGGGACGGTTCAATGGCTAAAGCAATAGCTACTGTGCGGACTGGAACAGATCATCGTTTGTGCACGTGGCATATCGAGGAGAATATGGTGATGCACCTCCGCAAGAAAAAGCTTGAGGAATTTAGGGAATTTATTTACCGTCGTTTGGATGTTGATGAGTTTGAGAAAAATGGGAGGGTTATAAGGTTCGGTTCAAAATAAAACCAACGGGAAAGAGGTCGTCATGGGTTAATAGGATGTACGAGCTGCGACACAAATGGGCTGCTGCGTCCATAAAGGGTAGATATTTCCTTGGCATGATGAGTAATCAGAGGAGTGAGTCTCTCAACTCAAGGCTTCATGTGCACCTGAACAGGAAGATGCAGCTTGTTGATTTGTTGCAGCATGTTGAGCACCGTGTATCCATAATTCGTAAGAATGAAGCAGCATTAGACGCAGTAGCAACACATACCATACCCTTCACTAAGCTGAATGCACACCCTCTGGAGATTGCTGCCTCTTATATTTATACAACTGTGATGTTTCCAAAGGTAAAGTGTCAGATTGTCGAAGGGACAAATTGGCAGGTCATAGACCGGGTAGCATGTGATGGTTTGGTCGTGTTTGGAGTTTTGCGCAAAGCCCCATATGATAAAGTCCCATATGGCAGGGATGCTACAGAATTGCAAGGTAAGGAAGGTAAGGATGCTGAGGACATGCATGCAAAAAAATTGGATGCTGAGGATCCCAATGACTTGCAAGGTAAGGATCTTTGAGGACTTGCATGCAAAAAACTTGGATGCTTTGAGGAATTGCATGCAAAAACTTGGATGCCGAGGATCCTAATGACTTGGAAGGCAAGGATGGTGTGGACTTGAATGCCAAAAACCTGGATGCTAAGGATCCCAATGACTTGGAAGGTAAGGACAATGAGGAGTTGGATGCAAAAAAGTTGGATGCACAAGGCGTGGATGCTAAGCTTGTGGATTTTATATATCACGTGACTTGTCTGTTTACAGGAGGAAGATTGGATGATGCAGCTTGTAAATATAAAAAGTTGGAAAGTCAGGATTACCCATGCGCACATATATTCTGTATTCTGGATTATCTAGGTGTACGCACATTTCCAAAAAAAATTGTCAAGAAAAGATGGAGAATGAATGCCAAGCCAGCGTTCCCTTCTTCGAGGACTGCGAATACTCATGTATGGTCCGATCGCATGAATAAGTATCATCAACTACGCAACATGGCTAGTGACGCTTTATTCACAGCCGCAGCTAGCGATTCACAGTCAGAACAGGTGATGGAGCTCCTCCGGAGTATATTGGTTGATGGAGAAAAAACTGATTTGGATGAAGGCCATAAATTGTCTGTTCCTTTGCCGGCATACTTCTCTGCTGCTCACGAATGCTGCACTAATGACGTGGAAAATCCAATCAAAATAGTTCCAAAAGGGAGACCAACTACCGAAGAATCGAACAAGAGGATTAAAGCCAGGCGCGAGCGGATGAGAGGGAAAAAAGCAACGAAGTTAGTGCACATGTTTATCTCATTGTTCATTTACATACATGCTTACAATGGCAATATGTTCTCTCTTTTTCTTCAATTTACTCAGGAACAAATCGGGGAAATCAAAGGTCACAAGGAGGAAGAAGCGAAAAGAGAAAGACTCAGAGACAGAAGAAGACACAGATTCAGATACAGAAGAAGAGGAAGATTCAAAAAAAGCAACGAAGTTAGTGCACATGTTAATCTCATTGTTCATTTCCATACTTGCTTACAGTGTTAATATGTTCTCTCGGAGAGTGTTCACATGTTTTTCATCAATTTACGCAGGAAAAAATCGGGGAAATCAAATAGCACAAGGAAGAAGAAGCAAAAAGAAGAGACATAGTCAGATACAGAAGAAGAGACAGAGGCAGATACAGAAGAAGAGATGGAGGGAGATACATAAGAAGAGGAAGATTCAGGTACAGAAGAAGAGGAAGATTCAGGTACAGAAGAAGAGGAAGATTCAGATGCAGAAGAAGAGGGAGATTCAGATGCAGAACAAGAGTGAGATTCAGATGCGGAAGAAGAGGAAGATTCAGATCACGTAAGATGGTGGGCTGAGGAGGGCTAGGAAGAGCCCATTGGAGGTTGCAGAAGAGGATTATGCAAAACCAAACAAGTGGGCATCAGCACAATTGTGCGTACTTAAACATGTTTTCGAATGCTGGATGTACATTCATCTATTTCATTTTTTGCAGGAAACGCAAGGGCGCTCCAAATGTCAATGCTGGGAGGAAGAAAAAGAACGATGACAAGGGTGCGCGAGGAAAACCAGTGAAGTTAGTGTCTGTACTTACATGTCCGCTCTAGAAGTCGGGTATTTGCTAGTACCGTGTTGACAGTTTGTTAACTTCTCCAGGAAAGACTCTAGGAAGGGCGGTAAAGAACAAGCCAAAGGGGTGATGAAGACAAAAAGGCCTGCTAGGAATGTACCACAGGCTGAGCGAATAAGAGCTGTCAAGTTAGCTTCTGTAGCTATGACGAGAAAATCAGTGAAGTTAGTGTCTTTTCTGTAATAGTGTACTATACATGCTCAAATCTTCTTTGCTATCCTATTAACAAACGTTGTTTCATGCAGCAAAGCTATAGTGAAGTAGAGACAGGATGTTTAGATGCACAGGGTCAAGCAGAGAAAACAAAAGGATTTTTGGGGTCGAAAAATTGAGAACAAACTAAAGTAGACAGTTTTGCATGCCGTGATCCACCTTGTTTCTGATGTATTAGACCTATTTGATGGACTGCCACTATTTTTCTGAATTCCTCGTGTGCTTGGTACACCCTCATTTTATTATGGACGGGACGACATGGTAGGCTAGTTATGATTTATCAACATCGATGAAACAATGCATTTTTAGTGAAGTTGGTTTTCTGTATTTTTTTTCATTTTTTACATAATATATTGCTGAAATTTGTTCAAGTGTAGTAAAATTTCATACTTGAAATATAAAATAGAAACCGAAAATTTATATATATAAGAAAATAGAACGTTAACGGAAACCTCGTTTTCAAATAACCTTGAAAATCGTTTATTTTCAAATAGAAAATAAGCATATTGATATTTTAAAAATAGCATGGTCATTTGAAAAAAAGCATGTTCAATTGAAAATAAAACAGAATGAATATGCGGATTTAAAAATAGCATGCTGCTTTGAATATACTGTTTTTAAAATACCTCGCTATTTAAAAATAGCATGCTGATTTAAAAAACATGATTTCAAAATAGCATGCTTCTTTTAATATTATAATGCTCTTTTCAATATGCTACTTTCAAAATAACATGCTGATTTCAAAAATATCATGCTAATTTTAAAAATAGCATGCTACTTTTAAAAATATAATGTTTTTTTCAATATGCTACTTTTAAAATAGCATGCTATTTTCAAAAATATCATGATAATTTTAAAAATATCATGCTTATTTTAAAAATAGCATGCTTATTCTAATAATAGCATGCTCTTTTCAATATGCTACTTTAAAATAGCATGCTGATTTAAAAAAATCATGTTCTTTTGAATTTGATATTTTTAAAAATAGCATGCTGATTTCAAAATAACAACCTTATTCTAAAAATATAACGCTGTTTAAAAAATATAATGCTGTTTTTAAAGATAGCATGCTGCTTTCAAAATAACAGCCTCATTCTAAAAATATAAGGTTGTTTTTAAAGTAGCGTGCTGATTTCAAAATTTACATGCTTTTTGAAATATGCTGTTTTGAAAGCAGCGTGCTGATTTTCAAAACATCATTTTTTTTAAATTAAGCTTTTTAAAAGATAGCATGTTTTTTAGTATATTGTTTTTCAAATAAAAAAACATGCTGGTTTGTTCTGTTTTTGAAAATAGCATGCCATGCCATTTCGAAAGTAACAGAAACATCATTTTTTGCATTGCATTTTGACCCGCAAGTTTTTGTATTGCATTGCATTTTTTTGTGCGACACACATACAAACCGCATTTACAAAATAACTCGTACTAGCCAACACAAAAACCTCGTTCAAAAATGAAAGTAGTGTCAAATCCATTTGAAACCCGGTTAGATTTGATTCTAAAAATACTAGCATCACTGTGGCAAAAAAAAGGAAATATAATTGCGCTCCATAAAGGTAATTATATCAAGGAGGGTACTAGGGTGCATTATATATATAGACTTGCATAGCAAGTACATTACGCCACATAGGGTACCACCAAGTTACTGCCAAGTTCCACTTACTGGACGATCTTCATACCCAGTCGGACCCAAAAGTTAACCACCAAAGTACCAGTTACTACCAAGTACCAATTACTACTAAGTTGCACTTACTGGACCCAAAAGCTGATACTACCAACTTGCAGTTACTGGCTACTACATATAGATAATAAAACTAGCGTCAAACCACGGCCATGGATCAACGAATCCTCATGCCACTAACCATGTTCACCCTAAGCCCACATCCACTCCTTTCCATGAACCTGAAGATAGCCATTTGACCTTCTTTCATTCTGGCTCCCTCAACGACTTCTCTCTAGTTCTTCGTCATGATCGTCCGCCCGTCCTTCTTGCCCATATTGAACAAGACCTTTTTATTACCTTCAAAATGCTTGTTGGTGACACGCACAACCATGGGATTTCGCACATAATCTTTGAGGTAGGCCTGACTGTAATCCTTTGAGAAGATCTGATTGCATAGGGAAATAAATAATGTTACATAAAAAATTAAGTATGATTTGCACACAAAAAAAGCAAGTATGATTTGCACAACCACGCCCGTCCTCCTCTCTATCTCTACATGATGGCATTTTCACTAGTGAAGTATGATTTGCCGAGTCCAAGTGTTTACCATCTTGCTCTTCCCTCTGATGACTGCCGAGCGAGTGACGGTGCTGACATAGTATGGTATGGGAGGTTGGCACTGCGTTACTATGGATTTGAGACACTCCCACCGATCCTCGTTTAGCGATACATGGTTGTCGTAGAAGATGCGATCCTCGAAAGTTCCTTTTCTCACAATGTACCCCAGCCTGTATCAAAAAAATTAAGATGACAGAGTAGTAAATAATTTCATACGTAAGATCTAGAACATCAGAAGTGGGTTAATGATCAATGCCTACTTAATGATCAAGAAATGAAGGACATAGATAACCCAATCACATCCACCCAGCAATATCTCGTAGAAACATGGGAAAATTGAATATTTGATTTATTTAAACTAACAACTAAACACTCCTCTATGTAAGCTCTAGTTCAGTCAATGTTTGATTTGAAGGTCATCTAGAACCCAAACAGGGTAATGTGTGGTAATCAAGTGTCACTCAAACATCAACTTTTGATATTTCATGGTTCATTTAATATCTGACCAGCCATATAGAACTCTTTATCCCCAAGTGCCAAGATATGATCATGGTCCACATCTCCATCTCCATCAGAACTATCATCAGTGTCATAGTGGCTAGAGGTGTCGTCATCGGTGCTATAGCCGTCACTCCCACGTGAAGTGTCAGCTGAAGCATCATCTAAGGTGGTCTGGCGATCACTCTCTTCACTGCTGATGAGGATGGTTTCCCTTGCCATTCAAACCTGTTGCATGCATTGCAATGAACAAATGTTAGTTATTGATATATGAAATCAGTCTTCCATTAGGAATTGTTAGCACCATATACAATGTGAATAATCTTTTCGCATACATCTCGCTAAGTACGTAGTTCATTTATAAACATCTACACGAAAAAGCTAATCGACAACTATTCGCACGACTAGTCAAGAGTACTGGTTAGACTCATAATCATTGGGTAGACTTAAGCAATTAGGATATTTAAAGGTTACAATTTTGTGAGCTGGACAAGAAAACTTGGTAACCAACCAATTAGTAGCCATGTACAAATGAACCATGATTGACTGCTCTCATCGAGCAATACGTGAAACTATAACTGATCTGCCTTTAATCACTGCAAATTTAGATGGGCTGTTGTGTGGTACCATCAGGTAATAAATATAAAGTCTTTAAATTGTCCCAACAAAACAAATAATGCATTTGCTGCTGTACATACCATTTTCAGAGGTAGCTGTGGAGGTTAATTTTCCAATTTCCATCGAGAATAAGGACATGATAGAATATCTCAAGCAAGATGACAGCATAGTGAAGGCTATGAGAACGAACAAGGTATGCTGACCAATACACACCCTTTTGTATACTTGCTATTTATTTACTCATTACTACCCATACCAACAAGTAAAACCATGATTATGAAGTATAATGGCAGAAAATCCAACAGTGAGGAATTTGTTGCAATGTGAACTACTAGCTCACATCAAATTTTCAATGACCCCAACAAGCCCATACCATATCTTGGAGATAGGCTGACATAATTCAAGTAAGCAGTAACAACAATCAGCAAAAATATGCACCAACCAAAAATATTACATGTGTGCACATATCATCAAAAACATGCACCAATCAAGAGCAGTCTATACTTGACAAATCCTTCAAAATATGCACTAATCATCATACTACCATCGAGTAATACATGAAACTATAATTGATCCTCATTCCATCATTACAAATTTCCTCATGGACTGCTTCTGTGCTCGCCTTTTTAGATTTTAATAACTAAGCATCAGCAAATACATATACACAGTCTTCAAACTATCCCAACAAACCAAAACATGTGTATGCTCCTGTGAATATACTTTTTCTATATCTAGCAGTGGGGGGTCATTTTCCAGGGGGAAAAACTACTTGATAGCATCTGTCAAGCAAGATGATAGCGTTGCAATATGACCTACTAGTTGACAGTAAATCTGCGAATACCCGAAATATGCACACAAGCAAGTTTCAGATTTTAACTTGGGCGGTGCTGTCGGATCGACATTCGAAGGGCAGGGAAGATCAATCTTACCTGCGAAGTGGTACCAGGCACCACCGGAGCTTCAGGCGGCGTGACCAGGATTGGGGATGAAAAGTTGCGGTTGTCGGACCTTGCTGTCGACGAAGCAGTGGAGGATCGTGGCCGGAGCAGGGGGGAGTGGGTGGCCTCGCAGATCCGGTGGATTTGTCGACGACGGCGGCTAAGCTGGCAACCGCCAAACCCTAGCCGTCGCCCTCCGCGTCGCCTCTCTATCTCTGCAAAGAACGAAGTGGAACGAAGTGGGGTGGGATTGGGATGGGGGTGGGGTTGGGTTTGGGGCCATCTTCCACTTTTCTCTCTGCCTCCCACTTGTACAGGCCCACAAAAGGAACAAAGTGTTGGGCCGGATCAGATGCAGATTTGACAGCTTTACCAATTCTGGCCAAACAGAAAAGATCAGCATGACCACAGTTGTTCTTTTGAAGAAACCCTAAAAATACGTTGTTGTTCATATTGCATGTGGATGAGTCTTTCAGTACACCAATTGATCTTAAATAATTTTAAGCACTCCACAGTATATATATATATATATATATATATATATATATATATATATATATATATATATATATATATATATATATATATATATATATATGAAAATAATGGTTAACCAAAAAAATGGTAAACTATTAGATGCAAGGTTAAAAATATTTGAAAAAATCAATAATTGAATTGTATGCATTTTTATGATTAAATTTAATAAATGTAACATTTCTGCAAAAACTATGATAATTAAACTATTCATTGGTATTAAAAAAAACAACCGCAGATGACTACTTATGCCAAACAGAACTTCTTCAGGTTACGTTTATTCATCTATTCTTTGGCATGCTGGTTCTCATAACGCCTTCTTCGGGCCTTCTCTTTGTCCGACAAATTCCTGAGATATTGGGCTAGCGCCTTGTGTTTCGCCCTCACACTATGCTTCATTTGGTATCCTTTGGCAACTCCTTCGGCGTGCTCAAGAATACTAACGAAAGCCAGGTCCAGATATTTGCCACAGAACGCGCAACGATACGCCATACGCTTAAGCACGTTGCACTGTCTATTCTGCAATTCTTCAAGGGTTTTCTGAGTGTGTGCATCCATCTCTCCTTCGGAAATGTCCGCATAATCATGAGAATAAGGCTGCAAGTTAAAATTATGTATGATATAAGCTGCACCATTGTTTACAGTACCTAATATTTCCTAAGTTTCATACTGTAGTGCCTATAAATTATTTTTAAAGTAAATATTTATTAACTTTGAAAATTTAAGGAGAAAAAGGCAATATCAAATCCATATGAAAGCATAAATCATATGATGTACTTTTAAAAAAATTGTCAATAAACATGCACAACCTTTATAATGTCTGAGTTTTGGCATAAAACCAAAACGCACTAAATTGTGGAGTGGATGAACCATTAATTTCTCAAAGATTGATTGAATAAATAATGATCATTACGTACTGATGATCAACATTATATTTAGAGCTAGATTCCATTATGCCAATTCAACAATGTATTGATGGTTCAATGATTAACCTCTAACCTTAAACTTGAAGACAGATCGACGATTAAAAAATTAAAATTACCGTAACGGAATTCCAGTCCATGTCGTGCATGTGCTGCTGCTTGTGATCGACGACGGAGTACTGCACCTCGTTGACACGATGCTTCTCTGGGTCGGACACCGAGTAGTCCAAAGCTTTCTCGTGGGGATCCTGATCCATAAGATGGACGACGACGTCGGTGGTTAGCCCCGCAAGTCCACGATCTTTCACGACGCCGTCCATGACATGCCCCTCACGTCCATGGCCATGATCTATCGCGACGGCCAATTGACCTCCACGAGTTGATTTCATATCCGGCGGCAGGGAGGCGGGCGTGTGAGCGGCGGCGATGGTTTCAGAGCGTAACCTAGGGGGAGAGATGCGGGGAGTAATTGGTAGTTACCTACTATAGCAGAAATACTTATGAGAACAATTGATTGGTCGGCATTGGGCACCTTCAATGCAGCGGCGCTTATTTAGGCGCTTAATTAGGATCCTGGAAAAAAAATCACAAGCGTAGGCGCTTGGGGCAGGACCTAGGAACTGGATTGTGTACATCTACGTGATGCAATCCAAAGATCGTGTCCGGGGTGGATGGGTTGGGGATTGAAAATTGTGTACATAAACCCTAATGCTCATGACTTGTGAAAACATCAGTATTACTTGGATCGAGAGTTTGTTATCATCATGTAGCCACGCCACAAACACGATGGTTCTAGTATTACTTGGATCAACACCTTAGGCAGCAAACTAGTGCATTTCCTTCTTGAGTCACCATCTTCCTTCTTGAAAACCACATGTACACACTCATCATGTATACCATAACACATCAAAATCTGTTAACGAGCGCTCACAAGCTTAACTAGCTTCAAACGAACCTATCCAATCAGGGTTTTATGCTACTTAATCTAAATGAGCCGATGATTAATGAGCACGAGTTTAACAAGCAGAGATGCCAAACCACACACCAATTAGCATAGTTCTACCTTAGTTCAACGCTTCCATGCATATATACAAAAGCAAGCACCACTTAGTAGTACTGGTGCACATAGTTCAACCATAAACGTTCACCAACAAAGTATAGCATACGGTAGTACTTAGCATAGTTACAACCAAAAGAGCATCAGTTCTAGCTGCGAGGGTGCGCACTTCCCTAAATCCTCAAAGAAGCCTCATCAAGTAGTCGGCATACGTGGCGTGCTTCACCCTGAAAGCGTAGCCATTCTTGATGCTGCCTTGGGATATTCCGACTGCATGGTTGATGGTACTCGACAGGTCACCTTTCATCACCTTGTTGCAGTAAGGGCATCCGTAGCCCTTTCCGAATCTAGGCCTCACAGCTTTCTCAAGCTCACCACTGTTCAGCTGCCTCAATTTCTGTGTCCTGAAGATCCTCTGGGTTTCTGGGTCGCTGTCAACGTCATCACTTAGGACCTACATGTAGTACAAAATGTTGCGTAAGTATATTTAATATGATAATTCAGCAGGCACATAGTCTATGAAACATAATGTAATTGATGACAGCGTAAAATATCTTCAAATGACGTTGAAAAAATAAATGCATAACTTATTAGTTGCTACATAAGAAACTAAATGGGATAGTACCATATAGTAAAAAATGAAGGATCAACCATACATGTCGAAGAGAGCACTAGCATTGCCACATTTTCCACACATTTTTCCCAAGCTTGCCTAAGGTTAGTTCATCAAAATGAGATCCACAAGTTGGCAAGCCTAAGGAACCTTGCCACACTTATTGTGTGTATGCCATGTGGGACCCAAGTGTGGCTTGCCTAAGGTGTGGCTGGAACCAAACACTCACTTAAGTTGTCAAACTTGCCTAACCTTAGGTATGGCAATCTTTGGCAAAGTTAGTCACAAACCAAACAACCCTTTAGTGCAACAAAATTCACTTGTTACGTAAAAATGCATGAACTGATGATGTAACATGGCAGAGCAGCATACAGATGTACTAATGCAAAAAAAAAAAGACTTATAACTTACATGCATGACTAGATAAAATAGCTCGTGAGCTGTATCTATTTAGGGTTAGAATTTTGTGTGCTTATGATGATGGATATTGAAAGTCCCCATGTTATCGTCATGGAAGTTTCCCATGTTGATCGATACCCCACCCATCAATGTTCCTGAACCATTCAATGTTCTAGGTAAAATAGTTAATTATTATGAATTCTGACAATATGTGATCCCAAATGGTGTACTTACAAAAAAGGGTTTTTATCATTTATGCCACCAGTTGTGTCCCACAACTAAGTATCACCACTAGGAATTTCTAATGCTAAAAAAAGCCATCGCTTCGTTAGAAAAATGCTAAAAAATGCCACTGCACATCATTATTGTGATATCAAATCTATCTTGACATGCTATAATGGCATCATACCTATGGATCAACATGCCAGCTCTCCCTCTATCTCACTACAATAAAGTGTGGGCCCACTTGATCCCAACATCGTTCTTATTTTCCTGTAAAATTATTCGCTTACTTACTCCTCAGAAGTGCGGCCACACTTATCATTGTGAGATAGAGACAACTGAAATGTGGGCCTGGGCTTTTTTTTGTCATATTGGATGGTCAACAAGTTTTACATGAAAATAACAATGTCTAATGGCATTATTGAGCAAACATCTAACGGAACGATGGCATTTTTTATACATCTAATGGCATTTTTAGTAAGCATCTCATGAACCGACGCCATTTTTGAGTGGCTGTAACTTCTAAGGGAAAAACTAAGTAGTGGGATACAACTGGTGGCATAAATGATAAAAACCCTACAAAAGAACTAATTAAAACAACTCAAGTAAAACATTGATGATCTCCAATTTCTTTCTAAAATACCATTGCTTAGAGATAATCAATGTTTAAAATCATTGCCACAGCCACTTATGGAACATTTAAACCAAAGATTGATCAAGTGCAACCAAACATGTACTCAACATTTTAATACCTTATTTGCCTTGTACTGACCAGGGAAAACCTAGGATATTACAAAATAAATAAATAAATAAAGGGGATTGACTAACCTCTTCTTCGTTCTCGTCAGCGACGACCACAGGTGGGGGCAGGGGAGGCAACAATTGCGGCAGAAGAACACCCGGGTGAAGCTGAGGAGCCACCACCTGCTCCGGCAGAGAAGCCGCAGGAGCTACCTGTTCTGGATTATTAGCAGAATAATTTATATAGGTCAAAAACTGACATATACATGCCTCAATAAATGTAATCTAGCTACACAGCTGCGGATCCAGGATTTCATACTTGGGTGTTCAAAAATTTATATTGCAAACTAAAACCACAACAATATTTTTCAAATGGAGGGAGTAATATCTAAAATTTTCATGTGAAAAGATTCTCTGCCCATCGTAATGACAGTACTGATATGAATGACAGAAAATGAATATTATTTACTTCATGACCATAGAATATGACATTTTCATAAACAAGGCATGGTGTTGTTATCCTTAAGTTGCAGAAAATATTTTCACAATCACCTACGTAGGCAATTCAATTCCAAGATCAAGCTACGTATTTGTATTAGCACAGTCACCAAACCTTGGTGGATTTATTAGCAGAATAATTTATCTAGATCAAAATATTGCCTATACAGGGCGCAACACATGTAACCTAGCTAGTTACCTAACACATCTACAGAATATTGATATGGAGTCCACCGATCAAATATAAAAAGAAACCCTGGCCTTCCCCAGAAATAGACAAAAGGACTGACCAGAGCACACCTAGGATTTAAAAAAAATAAAGGAGATAGATGAGTAACGTCTTCTCTGTTGACATCGCAGACGACCACAGGCTCGGGCACAGGAGGCGTCACCCGTGGCAGAGGAGACACCTGCTCCGTGTGAGGAGCCAGAGCAGCTACCTGGTCCCACATATATAGCAGAATATTTTATATAGATCAAAAAATGTCATATACATGCCTAAACTAATGCAACCTAGGAACACAGCTTCGGACCCAGGATTTCAAAGTTGGGTGTTCAAAAAATTATATTGCAAACCAAAACCACAACAATATTTTTCCAACGGCTGAGATCAAGTCGGCTTTTGAGTCCAGAAGGCATTCTTCTGCCTCTGCTTCTATTACTCAAGAATTTAAAGAGTTAGGAGTAATATCTAAAATGTTCATGTGAAAATATTATTTTTCCATCATACTGACAGTACACACATGAATGACAGAAAATGAAGATTATTTACTATGACATTTTCGTAAACAAGGCATGGTGTTGTTATCCTTTACTTGCAGAAAATATTATGCTGAAAATAAGCAACCAAATAATATATTTCAAGTAGGGATGATAACAAGTGTAAAATATTACAATCTATGGTAATTGGACTCCAGGAATCAAGCAATTGGTGTTGAGCAAATTGAACGACAAAAAATGTGTCTGCTGGATTAAGCGTGAGAGGCTAGTTTTATACAAATTGACATGAAGTTTAGTGCACAAACTACACCACTTTTAGTCCATTTTTAGCAATAAAAGAACCATATATAAGAAATTTGGGGTGGAAAATTTCGGTTGATTGGTAGATCTATCTTAAAATTTGGCATCAAAACATTTTGGATGCACGAGAGCCATGGATCGGAGTGGTTGGTAGATCTTAAAAACTAGATAACCTATACAATGAGGAGCCGACCCCCACACCCATGCGCCCATGTGGATCCGCCCTTGAAACCTACCAGATCTAACGAATATAGGTATGGATTTCATAGATGGAAGAAAAGTAGAAACCCTAGCCATGCCCAAAAATAGATATTTCCTAAAATAGGAGTGACCTCTTCTTCATAGTCGTTGTCGTCGACGTTGACCATGGGCTGTGGCAGAGGAGGCAGATGGCGTGGCAGATGAGTCACCTGCTCCGGCGGAGGAGCCACCTGCTCCGGCGTAGGTGACACCTGCACCGGAGCCTGGACGTGGTCGACGACGTCAAGGCCGCCCTGCTGCCGGCTGGACACCTCGCCGGCGGGGAGGGGTTTCTCCATGTGCAGCTGCACTCGGCGCTTGGATGTTTCGTGCGCCATGGCGTCGGCCCCGGCGTCGGCCCTCCCTCCCATGGTGCGCTTGGGCATCTCGACGGCGGAGGTGCAACGGCAGGAAGGGAGCAGCGGCGGGATGGGCAGGCGAGTGGTGAGGCGTGGGAGGAGAAAACCCTCGTATTTCTGGATGGATAAGAGGATGGGAAGAGGGGGGCGGCGATGAGATAAATGCTAATGGCTCGTTTATGGGGACGCGGAGCGTGCTATGGGGAAGCGGAGCCGCTGCTTTATTCCTGGGCAGTCAAAAGGAGTTGTTGCCACGTTCACACCTCCCCGTGCGTTGTTCACACCACCACGTCTTGGCACGTCAAAACGTAACTTCTCACTTCTCACTAGAATGAATAGCCGAATAGTCCGATCGTGCACACCCATGATTTAGGAGTAATGCAACTTCCCTTCAAAAAATTGTGTAATGCAACTTCCCTCAAAAAAATTGTGTAATGCAACCGCTCCCTCATTACACAGAACAAAATCATACAGTGGGACAACTGAATTTGTAGGCTTGTTTCATCTGCACGTGTCATGTTTTATATTGTCCTAAAATATGTTGTAAAACTTTACAAACAATGGAATGGCAAATGGATGTGACAAAACTTCGTCAGCAACCGCGCGGATTCGTCTGCCATATATCCGATGTCCGGTACCGAGGAGGGGAATGTTGATCCACGCGATGCCATGTGTTTCGTCTGGACCCATATCATGCAGCCCGAGCCAACCGGGTCAAAACATGCGCCGCTAGCCTTCTCGATCCAAACAATGAGCTAGTGTCCACCATGCGCAGAGATGCTCATGTGGACAGGTTTGCTAGCACTAGTGCTCATGTGGACAGGTTTACTAGCACTAGTGCTCATGTGGACAGGTTTGCTATCACTAGTGAATGACGTCGGATCTCGGCGTGCATTATGTGTAGCCGCGTGTCTCTTTGGCGTGCCTGCCATACCGGAGGGACTCGTCGAAGGTCCAACGTACCGCGATGGCGTCAATGATGGATGTATGGTGTGGGTCAACCTGGCTAATGGTGCATGGTTTGAGTTTAGGTGGCTAGGTTTGGATTGTTCTCCGTTGACCCGAGAGAAAGCATCGATCAAAACAGAGGAACGGGCCCGCACTCAGTGCGCATACCGGATGCGTTACCTCAAGGTAGCTAGATCCAAACCATGCACCCCCGCCGTCTAGACTCACATGGCGCACCACTTACGCAGTAGACCCACACCACTTACACCGGCCCCCAAGCCAACCATTCCCTATGTAGATTCATATGCCGCACCCCGCAAAATAGCTTAGCACATGACTTCCACCCCGATTTCCACAACATGCACCACTACACGTAAGTGTCCAAAAAATGGACAATCGCATTATCAACATTTTTTTGCCAAAACAAGTAAGTTGTTTTTAAATTGCTTGAAAATAGCAAGGTTTCTGTTAAATTATAATTTCATTAATTACACATTATAACGTGCATTTTTCCCTCAAAATGGGGTGCATTCCTTGTTTGTAAACCCACAAAATTACTTCCTTTCCCTCCAAAATCGAATCCTTCTTCACCCTATCACGATCACGTTCACATTCACGGTGGCCTTGCCCTATAATCTAGGAGTGGTCGATCCAATCTCCCCACGGGGGACAACTTCCACGCACTATCTATCTTGGTTGGTTGCAACCATCTCGCCATCACTTTTTTTTATGGGAAAATCACATTCTTTTGTTTTTCCTTCCAAAGATATGTGGCGAAAAAACATGGAACAAAAATTGTAGAAGGCATGGTGGGATACGTGCACATGTTGTCTTTTTGTACTACAAGTGCACTTGTTGGCAAGTTGCATGTGCACGTGTCATGTTTCATTTTTTTATTGAAAATTATGTTGTACACCTGTACATAGACGCTTGAATTATTGTTTCCGTATGTTAATAATTCCTAAATATTGAAATTCAGCATGCACATAACACATGGCTTCCAAGCTTCGTCAGCGACCGCTTGGATTCGTCTGGTATATGCACGTTGTCTGGTATTGGGCGGGGGAATGTGGATCCATGCGTTGCCATGCATTTCATCTGGACCCATGTCATGCACCCCCAGCCAATCGGGCCGACATCATGTGCCGCTAGGCTTCTCGATCCTAACCATGCGCTAGTGTCCACCATGGGTAGAGATGCTCAGGTGCACAGGTTTGCTGGCACTAGTGAATGACATCGTATCTCGGTGTGCAATATGTGTAGTCGCGTGTTGCTTTGACATACCTGGTATGCCGAGGGAAGGGACACGTGTCGGAGGTCCAACGAACCGAGGTGGGGTCAATAATGGATGGATGGTGTGGGTGAACCTGGCAAACGGTTCATGGTTTGAGTGAAGCTGGCTAGGTGTGCATGGCTGGGGGCTAGATGGCTAATGAGTGCACATGCGTCTTGTGTACATTGTCAAGGTTGACCGGTGAGTGTCTACTTCGCCACGCGTGCATGCATGGAGTGGGTCCAGTTCGCGTGCGGCGCACGCGACGAGCCTGGGTTGCTAGGTTCCACATCTTGCAGCACAGAGTTCTGAAGCAGATGAAGGGGCAGGCCCCGCACACCGTTCATAGGCCAGACTCGTTTCCTCTCAAGGGACAATGGCTCCGAGGGGGCTGTCGTGGTTCTAAGTCTGACAGTAGAATGGGAAGTAGGTATGGAGAGGCAAGGTACTAGCTATGGAGTAGTTGGTACGCACGAGTTTACGAGTTCAGGCCCTTCTCGGAGGAAGTAACAGCCCTACGTCTTGGAGCCCAGAGGCGGTCGACTGGATTATATGCGTATGAATTACAGGGGTACGAACCCTTCTACCTGTGGAGGGGGGTGGCTTATATAGAGTGTGCCAGGACCCCAGCCAGCCCACGTAGCGGAGGGTTAAAGGTATGTTAAGGCCAGGCGTTACTGGTAACGCCTTACATAAAGTGTCATCATGACCATAACGACTACTTAATTATAGACCTTTGGACATCGAGTGGCCCTTGAACTCCTGGTGGTCGAGTGGGTCTTCATGGTCGAGTGTCTTTGACTCTGTTGAGTGGAAACCTACCAGGTCGACTGGAAGGCAGTTTATTCTAAGGATGTCCTTGGGGAGGGTATCTTGGACAGGTCCATGACCCTAACCTAGGTACATGACTTCATCATTAGCCCCCGAATGGATCGAGGTTTGAGTGAGGAAGGAGTTGATAATCTTTTTGACCTGTTTTTCGTGCTGCGAGTGCGTCTTACTCTGGATCAGTGACCTTTTAGTGATGGTGTCAACTTTTCTTTCAGTCACCTTGATCCATTCTCTGCATCTGTCGAGTGAACTTTATGAACTTGGAGATTTCCGAGCGACGGATCGGAGGAAGTCTGCTGTCTGACAAGTTGCTCTGCTATTAGCGGATTTAGTGGGATCCGAATTTTGGGAAGCGCGCGAAGCGGAGAAGGCCGCGGTACTCGGATGGGATAAGGCAAGGACGCCTCGATCTCCGCGCCTCCTTTTTCGCCATGTATCGCGCGCGCGACTGTTGCGGGATTTGACAGGATTGCCCGGGCCTACCAGTCAGCCACTCGGAAGCGACTTCATATAAGGCACCGGGCGGGGGTCTTTTGAACAGTGCGCCCTCATTTTCCCCTCCTCCATCCTCAGATTCATCCACCGCGCCCGTAGCCTGCTCAGCGCTGCTGCTCCGTTCCTGCTTTGCCGGCGACAACGGTGAAGGAGAAGACGGCGGCCTTAGAGCGGGCGAAGAAGGCGACGGCGAAGGCGAAGGGGAGAGCGCCCAGTCAGGGCGGATCCTCGTCGCGGTCCAGCCTGCCGCAAGGTTGGGTCCAGGGAGATTGGATCCGCTCGACCATCACCCAGAAAGACCTCAACGACCTCCAACGAGGGATTGATCCCCCACGGGTCAGCAAGGCTTCCGGGGACAGAGTGGCAGCCGCAGCCTCAGGAGGGTGAGTGCGTCCTCTTAGCCACCCATGTTGATCGCGGATTTTCTCTACCGACGAATCTTTTCTTTTGGGGTTTCTGAACTTCTTTGGAGCACAACTCCATCACTTTACACCCAATTCCATTGCCTATCTCGCCGCTTTCGTGTCTTTGTGCGAAAACTTCTTGGGTTGTCGACCACACTGGGGCCTCTTCAAACACATATTCACTTGTCGTCTTAGACGGTGAAAAAGGCTAGTCCGAATGATGAAAGAACCCAAGTAATCCAGATGTGTGGGGGTCTTGGGGTCCAGATGAGGGGTAAAAGTGCCTTTCCAGCCATGATTCTTCCCGATTCACTCAGAGGGTGGCAGTCGACCTCGTTCTACTGCCAAGACCAGTCGACGCTAGGGCAGTCGACTGGACTCCCTCCTTTCTCCATGGATCGAGTGAACAAGCCGTCCTCTCTGAAGGTGCTTCCGGAGGAGAAGGCCCAGGTTAAGTTGTTGATGGAGCGTGTACTCCAGCTCATTCGCGACGGAGTGACTGGCATGGATCTTCTGGAGGTTTTCCTTCGACGGTGCATTCAGACGCTCCAATACCGAGGTCACCCGATGTGGATGTACTCTGGTAGCGAAGACACCACCCGGGTCCACCCAGAGGAGGTCGACGACGCCACATTGGAGAGGTGGATGACTGCCATCACAGGGAACAAGGATAACCCTCGCGGGGCTAGGAGGATCCCACCACTCGACCAATCTTACGAACCGGACCAGGTATGACAACCGATCTCCGATCGTGATCCTGTTGCAATTGCTCTGTTCCGCTGCCGAATCGGTCGATCGACTTTTTCCTTGTTTTGCTGTCTTCTAGGTCACCACCGAGATGTACTTGATGCCCAACGGGCGCAAGAACCAACGAAGAAGAAGAAGGAAGCGGAGGCGAAAGCCAGGAGGAATGCGAGTCTGAGGAAAACGACAGCTCTGATGAAGAGGAGGAGGAGGATGAGGAAGAGGAGGGAGACGTGGATCCACCCCACTCGGAAAGGCGATCCAAGCTGACGCATGATCCGATGGTCGAGCGCGGTAAGGCTATCGCGCCCGTCGGGCGGTTGACGAAGCGCACCCAGACGACTTCTCTAGTGCCGACTGAGAAACCGCCAAAGCAACCCCGAGCAACGTCATCAAAGCTGGCGAAGGCTTTGCCCAAGATGAGGATGGTCATTCCCACCATTTCCGGGTAATCAGCAGAACTTGTGTTTTCCTGTCTACCATGAGTGTACTTTTGGTCGACTCGCTTGACTGATCAACTGATTTCTGAAATCTGTAGTGCGGCCACCTCTGAGACCTCAAATACACGAAGATCAGGAAATGGAAGATGCCGCCACCTCCAACCTTGGTATGATCTCTGCAGTTTTGCTTTATGGTCGATTGGATTTCTGTTTTTACCTTTGAATCTTTCTTGTAGTTCCACCTCATGTCATTGATCTCCCTGATGACGACGATGAAACACCGCTGAGGAAGAGGAAGGACAAAAAGGTGCCTGCTGGCAAGGCTACTCCAGTTGTATCACTGCCTGAGACGCTAGTTCACGAGGGAGGCGACACCACTCGGGCTTCTGTGTCCTTTGCTGTGCCGCTGACGAGTGTCCGGCCTTCGTCGTCGACTGCTGACCCGCCTTCCCTTTTTGCCACACACCACGTCCCGAAAGACCAAGTGAGTGTTGCTAAGGAGGCCATACGCCAGGCAGGAATCATGATGGAGCAAATGAAGGTGGTCCGGGAGGCCAGCCAGGCGGCTTATGATGCAAGCTCGGCTCTTCAGAGCAATGTCCAAGAAAGTTGCTTGTTCTGTTAGGATATGCTACCTGAAATTTCTTCTTTCTGAAGATTTCCATACTTTGGGCTTATTGTTATTTTGCAGACAAACTGGAGGAGGCTCTGAATAAGAAAGACCACGACTTTGCAGAGGCACAGAAGGCGGCTTTGGAGAAAACAAGGCTCGCGGAAGAGAAATTGGTCTCAGTCGGAAAACTTGAAGAGGAGAATACCAAACTGAAGGCTGCTCTCGACGCGGCCAACAAGGAGGCTAGCCGACTGAAGAATGACAAAGTTGCTCTGACTGACAAGGTTGGTGAACTGGCGGGGAGGAGGAACGATCTGGAGGTTTATCTGGGAGGGCTCGCCAAGAAGCTCGTGGCCCGCTATACCGAATTGGAGAACAAACAGATCCAGCTCAACCTTGATTTGAAGCTTGCTCAGGAGAACTTGCAAAAGGCGAGAGACGAAACAAAAGGTATGGCTGGTGAGAACTTTGACGACTGTCTTTGTCTTTCTACCCATTCTCAACTCTGGGCTTATTGTTATTTTGCGGAAACCGGAGGAGGCTCAAGAAGAAAGACCACGACCTTGCAGAGGCACGTATATGGCTTTGGAGAAAACAAGGCTCGCGGAAGAGAAACTGGCCTCAGTCGGAAAACTCGAAGAGGAGAATACCAAACTGAAGGCTGCTCTCGACGCGGCCAACAAGGAGGCTAGCCGACTGAAGAATGACAAAGTTGCTCTGACTGACAAGGTTGGCGAACTGGCGGGGAGGAGGAATGATCTGGAGGATTATCTGGGAGGGCTCGCCAAGAAGCTCGTGGCCCGCTATACCGAATTGGAGAACAAACAGATCCAGCTCAACCTTGATTTGAAGCTTGCTCAGGAGAACTTGCAAAAGGCGAGAGACGAAACAAAAGGTATGGCTGGTGAGAACTTTGATGACTGTCTTTGTCTTTCTACCCATTCTCAACTCTGGGCTTATTGTTATTTTGCAGACAAACTGGAGGAGGCTCTGAAGAAGAAAGACCACGACCTTGCAGAGGCACAGAAGGCGGCTTTGGAGAAAACAAGGCTCGCGGAAGAGAAACTGGTCTCAGTCGGAAAACTCGAAGAGGAGAATACCAAACTGAAGGTTGCTCTTGACGCGGCCAACAAGGAGGCTAGCCGACTGAAGAATGACAAAGTTGCTCTGACTGACAAGGTTGGCGAACTGGCGGGGAGGAGGAATGATCTGGAGGTTTATCTGGGAGGGCTCGCCAAAAAGCTATTCCTCATGCTTGAAGGTAATTCCTCTTATCCGACTGACTTGTCATCATCGACTCACCAAAGAACCATTAGCTTGAACTTGAGTCGTAATTGCAGAATTCTGTCAGAACCTCGAAGAGGAGACCAGTTGAGTGGAGACAAGCCTGGACCCCATCAACTCTCCCGTGAAGGATGAAGCTGCTATGAACGTGCTCCGACTGGAGTCTCGCATTGCTGGTGTGGTGGACTATCTCGCTCGACTGAAAGCTGCGGTGTCGCGGATCGACTCAACCCTCCGCCGCACTCGACGCCTTCGTAATGACCTTGAGTTCTTAATGACTCGACTGAATGAGGTTCCAAGTCGAGTGCAAGAATGGAAAAAGTCTTACGCCAAAAGTGCGGTCTTGATGTTGCTCGCTCTCTGGTTCGTGTCCACCGCAAGGAGGCGCTGGAGAAAAAGTCAAGGCGTCCATCAAAGTTGCCAGTACTAAGAAGTATGATTTCCAATCATTCATGGAGACTTTCATCGCCGCTGCCACCCGGATTGCTGATGGGATCGACCTTGGCCAGTTTGTGTCTCCTTCCAGTCCTCCACCTGAGGAGTAAAAAACTGTTATGCTCTACCTTAAATTTGCCTCGGAATGCCGAGTGGTATTTGTAACCGATAAACTTTAACAGGCTTGAGGCCTGGGTACTTCTGCATCCTTAGGATGTTATCCGAACTTTACTTATCGTCGAAATATGCTTTTGTTTGCCTTCGAGTGAACTTTGCTCTTCACTAGGATTATGCTTCAATGCTTGAGATGCAGCTCTGAGGTGGATCCAGTCGACATACACTTTGTGGCTCTTGCAGGTGCAGGAGAAGGAAGCAGTCGACCCGTACCTCGTCGTCCTTGCGGATCGGGATGGAGCGTATGTTGTACTTGTGGCGCAGCTCCGAAGGAGAAGGTAGCATTCGACCTGCACCTCGTCGTCCTTGCGGATCGGTATGTTTTCAAACTTAAGTGAGTCCTGGACTGCAGCTAAGCCCCCGAGTGGGAGGTTTGCTCTCCACTCGGTAGGATTTTCAAAACTTAGGCGAGTACTGGACTGCAGCTAAGCCCCCGAGTGGGAGGTTTGCTCTCCACTCGGTAGGATTTTCAAAACTTAGGCGAGTACTGGACTGCAGCTAAGCCCCCCGAGTGGGACGTTTGCTCTCCACTCGGTAGGATTTGTTGAAAATTAGGTGAGTACTGGACTGCAGCTAAGCCCCCAAGTTGGAGGTTTGGTCTCCACTCGGTAGGATTTTTAAAACTTAGGCCAGTACTGGACTGCAGCTAAGCCCCCGAGTGGGAGGTTTGCTCTCCACTCGGTAGGATTTTCAAAACTTAGGCAAGTACTGGACTGCAGCTAAGCCCCCGAGTGGGAGGTTTGCTCTCCACTCGGTAGGATTTTTAAAACTTAGGCGAGTACTGGACTGCAACTAAGCCTCCAAGGAGGATTTTTGTGTCATAGCTTTGAAGGGGAAGGCGACAGTCGACCTGTACCTCGTCGTCCTTGCAAAGTGCACATTGTATTAAATACTTAGGCGAGTACTTGGACTGCAGCTAAGCCCCCGAGTGGGAGGCTGGCTCACCACTCGGTAGGATTTTAAACACTTAGGAGAGTACTTGGACTGCAGCTAAGCCCCAGAGTGGGAGGCTGGCTCACCACACGGTAGGATTTTAAACACTTAGGCGAGTACTTGGACTGCAGCTAAGCCTCCGAGTGGGAGGCTGGCTCACCACTCGGTAGGATTTTGAACACTTAGGCAAAACGGATTCGCAGCTAAACCCCCGAGTGAGAGGCTGGCTCGCCACTTGGTAAGGATTTTTTTTACAAACTTAGGCAAAACGGATTCGCAGCTAAGTCACCCACTGGGGGGGAATTTTAACAAAAAGTAATAACAATCACTGGGAAAATTATAATCTTCTTGATTTAGATAGACAAACTACAGAGGTACTTTTATTACATCTCACCCGAGTGAGCTCTTAAGTGTAAAAGGGGCGGAGCAGCTCCGCATTCCAGGATTGAGGCTCATCGATCTGGCGTTCGACATTGTAAAGATGATAAGCTCCATTGTGGAGAACTCTAGTGACGATGAAGGGACCTTCCCATGTGGGAGCGAGCTTGTGTGGTTTCTGTTGATCCACTCGGAGGACTAGATCCCCTTCTTGAAGGGCTCGGCTCTTCACATTTCTAGCATGGAATCGACGCAAGTCCTGATGATAGATGGTCGAGCGAATCAGGGCCATCTCTCTCTCCTCTTCAAGGAGGTCGACTGCATCTTGCCGGGCTTGCTCCGCTTCAGCTTCAGAGTAGAGTTCGACTCGGGGCTCATTGTGAAGTAGGTCACTCGGCAGAACTGCTTCAGCTCCATAGACCATAAAGAATGGAGTTCTCCCAGTCGACCGATTAGGAGTGGTCCTCAATCCCCAAAGAACCGACGGAAGTTCGTCAGCCCACGCTCGTGCTGCGTGCTTGAGATCACGCATCAGTCGAGGTTTCAGTCCTTTGAGAATTAGACCATTTGCTCGTTCTTCTTGTCCATTCGACTGGGGGTGAGCGACTGAAGCATAGTCCACTCGCGTGCCTTGGGAGGCGCAAAAGGCTTTGAACTTGTCGGAATCGAAATTTGACCCATTGTCCATGATGATGCTGTGTGGAACTCCATATCTCAATATCAATTCTCTGACTAAACTGACAGCAGTGCACGCATCAAGGTTCTTGATAGGTTTAGCTTCGATCCACTTCGTGAACTTGTCGACTGCCACAAGCAAATGAGTGAAACCACTCCTGCCAGTTCTCAGTGGACCAATCATATCCAACCCCCAAAATACGAAAGGCCAGACGAGGGGAATGGTCTTCAATGCTGAGGCGGGTTTGTGTAACATATTGAAATAGAACTGACATCCTTCACATTTGTCGACTATTTCCTTTGCCATTTCATTTGCCTTGGGCCAGTAAAATCCCGCTCGGTATGCTTTAGCCACGATGGTCCGAGAGGACGCATGGTGACCACAGGTGCCCGGGTGGATATCATCAAGAATTATCTGACCTTCTTCCTGCGTTATGCACTTCTCGTTGATTCCAGTCATGCTTTCTCTGAGTAATTGTCCCTTGATCACAGTAAAGGCCTTCGATCGACAGACGATCTGTCTAGCCTCTTCTTCGTTCTCCGGGAGTTCTTTCCTCGGGATGTACGCGATGTACGGTACCGTCCAGTAGGGAGTGATGACCACGACTTCCATGATTAGGTCGACCACCGCTGGGACCTCAACTTCAGTCGGATCAGTGGCACTTTTTGGCTGTGGAGCTTCTTCAGTGAAAGGATCCTCTTGAATCGACGGTGTGTGGATGTGCTCCAAAAACACAT
This sequence comes from Aegilops bicornis, assembly GCA_021605145.1. NCBI lineage: Eukaryota > Viridiplantae > Streptophyta > Magnoliopsida > Poales > Poaceae > Aegilops > Aegilops bicornis. Next base: position 642,851,447 of record CM038672.1, read on the forward strand.
CACTGGGAATGGCTTCCCTCTTGGACCCTATTTTCGCCAAATCATCAGCAGCTTGATTTTTTCAGTCAGGGTATGTGATGGATCTCTAACCCCTCAAACTTCTTCTCTAGCTTTCTCACTGCATTACGGTAGCCAGTCATGGCTGGACTTCTGACGTCCCACTCCTTCATCACTTGATTAACCACCAGATCTGAGTCGCCATAGACCATGAGGCGATGGACGCTGAGTTAAATGGCCATACGCAACCCATACAATAGTGCTTCATATTCTGCTTCGTTGTTGGAAGAGTCAAAGTGAATCTGGAGCACATATCTGAGCTTATCTCCTCGGGGGGAAACCAATACTTCCCCAGCACCGGAACCATTCAGCATCTTGGAACCATCAAAGAACATAGTCCAAAGGTTCGAGTGAACTTGAGTCGGTAATCGCTGTTCAATCCACTCGGCGATGAAATCTGCTATTGCTTGGGACTTGATGGCTTTCTTTGCCTCAAACTTGATATCAAGGGGAAGAAGTTCAATCGCCCATTTCGCCACTCGACCAGTTGCGTCTCTGTTGTGCAGAATCTCTGATAATGGGGCGTCGCTGACGACTGTAATGGAATGATCAGAGAAGTAATGAGCAACCTTCTTCGCGGTCATATAAATCCCATACACAAGCTTCTGATAATGAGGGTATCTTTGCTTCGACAGGGTTAACACTTCATAAAGATAATATACTGGGCGTTGAACTTTGAAGGCTTTTCCTTCCTCTTCCCGCTCGACCGTAAGCACTGTACTGACGACTTGTCCTGTGGCTGCAATGTAAAGCAGCAACGGCTCCTTGCTGATTGGGGAAGCAAGCACCGGCTGGGTGGAGAGTAGAGCTTTGAGCTCTGCAAACGCTGCCTCAGCTTCAGGAGTCCACTCGAACTCGTCTGACTTCTTCATCAGTCGGTAAAGAGGTAATGCCTTTTCACTGAGCCGAGAGATGAATCGACTTAAAGCGGCCAAGCATCCAGTAAGCTTCTGGACATCGTGCACATGCACAGGGCGTTTCATTCGGAGAATAGTTCCAACTTTTTCTGGGTTAGCATCGATTCCACGTTCAGAAACGAGAAAACCGAGTAACTTTCCACCAAGAACTCCGAATGTGCACTTTGATGGATTAAGCTTGATATCATACCTCCTAAGATTGGCAAATGTTTCAACAAGGTCAGTCAACAGGCGGAACTTTTCCGTGACTTGACCACAATGTCATCCATGTATGCTTCCACATTCCGACTGATTTGAGTGAGTAAACACTTCTGAATCATCCTCATGAACGTGGCTCCAGCATTCTTGAGGCTGAATGGCATGGTGACATAATGTAGCACCGAATGGAGTGATGAAAGCTGTTTTGATCTCGTCGGGTCCATACGGACGGATCTGATGGTACCCGGAATATGCGTCTAAAAAGACAACCGCTCACATCCCGCAGTCGAGTCGACTATTTGGTCGATGCGGGGGAGAGGAAAATGATCTTTCGGGCAGGCCCGATTGATATGTTTGAAGTCGATGCACACGCGCAGTGAATTGTCCTTCTTAGGGACCATGACCACATTGGTGAGCCACTCAGAGTGGTAAATTTCTCAGATAAACTCCGCTGCTAAGAGGCGAGCCACCTCCTCGCCTATGGCCTTTCTCTTCTGGACGGCGGACCGTCGAAGATGTTCTTTGACAGGTTTGACTTTTGAATCGACTCGCAGACGATGCTCAGCCAGCTCCCTGGGAACACCTGGCATGTCAGCAGGCTTCCATGCAAAGATGTCCCAGTTCTCACGGAGGAACTAGATGAGCGCTTCTTCCTATTTGGAGTCGAGTGTTGTTGAGATGTGAGTCGGAGCAGCATTGGGATCAGTCGCATGAATGTGAACCTACTTCGACTCACCGGACGGTGAAATGCCGACCAGAGCGGGCTCCTTGGCTCGCAACAAATCACTCGGATCTGCAGTCTTCTGATATTCTTGCAATTCTACCACTGCCATCTGAGCATCAGCAATCTTAGAGCCTTTCTGGAAACACTCTTCCGCTTTCTTCCGATTGCCAGTGACAGTGATCACACCCTTGGGGCCGGGCATCTTCAGCTTAAGGTACACATAACATGGTCGAGCCATGAAACGGGCATACGCCGGCCTTCCCAGAATAGCATGATAAGCGCTCTGGAAATCCACGACCTCAAAGGTCAACTTTTCCTTACGAAAATTCTTGTAGTCTACAAAAACCACATCGAGAGCAATTTGGCCGAGTGACTCAGCTTTCTTTCCAGGAATGACTCCATGGAAGCTTATGTTGCTGGTGCTGAGTCTGGAAATCGGAATGCCCATCCCTTTCAACGTCTCTGCATACAAAATGTTCAAACCACAGCCACCATCCATCAAAACTTTGGTCAGTCGGGTGCCTTCGACCACTGGATCGGCCACCAACGCTTGCCTCCAAGGGGTGGCAATGTGCGTCGGGTGATCAGACTGGTCGAATGTGATGGCGGTCTGGGACCATTTCAGATAATTGGGCGTCGCCGGAGCGACCATCTTCACTTCTCGGTTGATAACTTTCAATCGAATTTTGCATTCAACGTCAGAAAAAATCATCAGGGTGGAATTGACCTGGGGGTATCCACCATCACTATCTTCTTTGTCCTCAACTTTGTCCGACCCCTTTTCCTTATCCTTGGGTTGCTTCCCTTGGAACTGCTGAATCAAGAGCCGACACTGGCGAGTGGTATGCTTCGGGTAAATGAGTTTACCCTCTTCATCTATCTTCGTGTGAATGTGACAAGGCAAATCCAACACATCATTCACATCCTGATCTTTCACCTTCTTGGGGTTCCACGGACCCTTGGGTTTCCCCTTAAACTTTCCTGGGGTCACAGCCAAGGCTTCTCCGGGAGCGGCTGGCTCGGCTTTGCGCTTCTGCTTCCGACTGGAGTTCCCTCCGCCGGCTTCATTAGCGGCTGACTTGTACTTACCACTCCGGAGCCGATCCTCTTCTTCACCATTAGCATACTTGGTGGCAATCTCCATCATCCGACTCAGGGTCACATCTCTGTCGACCGAATTTCAAACTCAACTCTTTGTTCTTGACACCTTCTTTGAAAGCACAGACTGGCTGGTGATCAGACACATTCTCAACTGTGTGGTGCAAGGTAATCCATCTCTGGATGTAGTCTCTCAAAGTTTCATTCGACTTCTGTACACACGATTGCAGCTCTGTCAACCCTGGTGGTTGCTTGCAAGTCCCTTCAAATGTCCTGACAAACACTCGGGCTAGATCTTCCCAAGTGTAAATACTGCTGGGTGCTAACTGATTCAACCATGCTCTGGCCGAACCCTCCAACATAAGGGGCAAATGCTTCATAGCTACCTCATCGTTGCCGCCGCCAATCTGAACAGCCACTCGGTAATCCTCAAGCCAAGTGTCAGGCTTGGACTCACCAGTGAACTTACTGACTCCAGTCGCCAACCTGAAGTTGGGAGGAACCACTGCGGCTCTGATGGCCCTGCTAAAACACTCTGGCCCTGAGAGATGAACTCTGCTGCTGGCGAGAACATCTCTGTCATGACCTTCTCGGTGAGCTCTGTTCCTATCGACCAAGCCTTGAACGACGATGGATCTCGCATCAAAGCCTGGCTCTCTAGGGTCGACTGGAACCCTTCGCCCAGCACTGTGCTGGCGTCTGTCATCTCGTTGCCGAGGAGCGTATGATACATCCCTTGGGGGAGGGTGGGCACTCGACGTCGATCATTGCGATCGAATCGGTGTTCATACGGCTCGCGATTCTTGTACTGATCATCATGCCGGCCTCCACGTTCCTCACGCCTCGGGGGCGATCTTGGTCTATGGGCCAACTGGACTGAATTCGCAGCGACAGATCTGCTGTGAATCCTGTTCCGTGACTATGATACGACTGAGTTTTGATCTCCTGCTTCCCGGAGTAAATCTCTGATCTGTTGCAAACCTCTACCCGCCTCCGACTGGGGAGGCTGAATTGATTCTGCTATACGGGCTGCAGCTGCTAAATTCCGAATCGGAATTCGATATACCTGAGTTGGTTGTGGAAAGAGCTGATGTCGACTGGATTCTAGAACCCATGGTCGCGTGCACTCGTCGAGAACTCGCTGGAGGTTCTCCAGTCGAGTGCGCTCAGCTAGGTTGGCCAAGCGCGCATCCTCCAAGGCACGAGCCTCGGGGGTTTATCCAACGATAGGAGTGTGAAGCGCATCCATGTTTCGGCGACGAAGTTCCTCCCTCTGCGCGAAGTGAGGGGCTCGGGTTGGTACTCTTTGTGATCTCGCGTCGGATCACCTCCACCGTCGCCTCTGTCGGTGCGGGGGTATCCAGGAGGACTGCATGGTCCGTCGACCATCAGAACATCTGCTGTCGGATCGCTGCTATCGCACTCGGATGCAGTCTCTACGGAGCCAGTCGACAGGTCGAACAGGCCGTAGAGAGATTCGTCGGGCTCGATTGCCGCAACTTGGGAAGTGGCCGACTGGCGAGCCACCGCATGCCTCACCCACCGCTGAAGCCTCGACCGACCGGAGCGCTTGTGCCGGCGGGAGACTGGGAGTGAGGATGGCACAAGAACCGACCCATAATGGGTCGACGGTTGCCGCAGGAGGACGCCGCGGACGCACGCGCGAAAGTGCGTTGCCCCGCGGACGGGGAGCGCGTCGACGTCGAGAGGAGCCTCCTGAAGCCAAGCCGAGTCGTTGGCGATGAACGTGAGCGCACCGAGACGGATCTCGCGGCCCTCGACAAAAACTCCACCTGAAACCATGATGTAGGAGATCGAAAGAATCCCAACTTCTCCAACAAATCTCTAGAACACCTTCCCCACGGTGGGCGCCAACTTTCGTGGTTCTAAGTCTGATAGTAGAATGGGGGGTAGGTATGGAGAGGCAAGGTACTAGCTATGGAGTAGTTGGTACGCACGAGTTTACGAGTTCAGGCCCTTCTTGGAGGAAGTAACAGCCCTACGTCTCGGAGCCCGGAGGCGGTCGACTGGATTATATGCGTATGAATTACAGGGTGCGAACCCTTCTACCTGTGGAGGGGGGTGGCTTATATAGAGTGCGCCAGGACCCCAGCCAGCCCACGTAGCGGAGGGTTAAAGGTAAGTTAAGGCCAGGCGTTACTGGTAACGCCTTACATAAATTGTCATCATGACCATAACGACTACTTAATTATAGACCGTTTGGATACCGAGTGGCCCTTGAACTCCTGGTGGTCGAGTGGGTCTTCATGCTCGAGTGTCTTTGACTCTGTCGAGTGGAAACCTACCAGGTCGACTGGAAGGCAGTTTATTCTAAGGATGTCCTTGGAGAGGGTATCTTGGACAGGTCCATGACCCTACCCTATGTACATGACTTCATCAGCGACCCTTCTCTTTTTGTGGCACATGGCCCATATATATGGACCAAAGAGCTTAGCATGTGATTGTTACCCCATTCACTCTTATGAATTCATGTGGCCGCAGTATAGATCGTGAATTTCCGATGATACTACCCTAGAAATGCGGCAACTGTCCCGAATATGGCACGCGGGACCCAAGAAAGGCTGGGATCTAGCATGCGCGTTTGGATTGTTCTCCATTGACCCGAGAGAAAGCACCGATGAAAACGGAGGAACGGGCCCGCACTCAGTGCGCAAACCGGATGCGTTACCTCAAGGTAGCTAGATCCAAACCATGCACCCCCGCCGTCTAGACGCACGTGGCGCACCACTTATGCAGTAGACCCACACCACTTATACCGGCCCCCAAGCCAACCATTCCCCCCGGGTAGACTCATATGTCGCACACCACAAAATAGAATTAGCACAAGACTTCCACCCCGATTCACCAGGTTAACCTTGTGCACCCCTAGCCAGCATGATACACTGCATGCACCTAGAGCCACCTGGGCCCACAACATGCACCACTACACGTACGTGTCCACAAAACAAACTAACCCATAATCAACCTTTTTTGTTCCAAAACAATTTAGTTATTTTTATAATGGCTTGAAAATAGCAAGGTTTCTGTTAAAGTAATAATTTCCTTAATTACAATAAGGTCCATTTTGTAACCACACAGAATTACTACCTTCCCTCGGAAAAAAAAATTCTTCTCTCACGATCACGATGGCCTCACCCTATAATCTAGGAGTCGATCCAATCTCCCCACGGAGGCCAAGTTGCACGCAGTAGATATTTTTGGTTGGTTGCAAATTTCTCTCCAAAACGGTTTATTATGAGAAAATCACCTTATATTTTTCTACTTCCAAAGACATGTGGCGACAAAAGCATGGGACAAAATCATAGGAGGCACGGTTGGATACGTGCACATGCTGTCTTTTCTACTACAACTGGACTTGTTGGCAATTTGCATGTGCACGTGTCATGTTTCAATTTATCTTGAAAATTATGTTGTACACATTTACATAGGCGATCGAATTGTTGTTTTCATATGTTAATAATCCCTATATATTGACCACGTGACACATGTGGTAAGCAATCCAAACTATTCGGAAAAATCCCTAAATATTGAATTTAAGCATGCACCTAGAAATTATCAGTCATAGAACCAACATCTCTTTCGTAGATATTAAGGTACTTCCACATTAAATCTAATACAATAAATTCAAAGGATCAACTTAACACATTAACAACACATAAGGATGTAGCCCAGGAATCCAACGAGTAGAGAGAAAAGGAGGAACAAAAGCTGGAAGAAGAAGGATCAGCCAGCAGCAGCGCCATCAGCCTCCTAGCCTCACAACTCCAGGTCTCCAGCCTTGTGAACTCCATTTTTTTCCTGCGAAACACGAATGGCAAAGTTGCTGTTACAGGTTAGGACTTAGTGAAAATTACAGTTATGCTGAAACAGTTATAATGACAAACAGTGTTGACATGATGGTTACAACAAGCAAACAAAACCAAGCTCACAAGTGCAACTTACTTTTAACATCAAACAATTATATTAACATGGCCACTTTAGTGCAAGATTTTACCATGCAACATAAACATGTCATAGCAACAAAAGGCATGGCATGAAAGTATCGACAACATAATGCAAATAATTTTTAGGAAGCATGGCCATAGGAGTTATATTTTTAGTGGCAACCTTCAAGCAAAGTTGCATAGTTTTATAACAGAAAGGGCTGCTGTTATTGGTAGAGGCACACTGAGGTTGGCTAGCCATCGAGGATGACCAGTGGGCCAGGGGCCACATGACTGGGAGCATTTGTGAGTGCGTGACTGCCGTGGGACCCAGATGTCAGTGGCTTACTTTGAAAACAAAAGGGGGGTTTATAGTTTAGTGGGAACCATCAAGCAAATTCGCAAAGTTTTATAGCGGACAAATTTATACTTGCTGAGATGCACAGAGTAAAATGATGGCATGTTGGAGGCAATAAATAAATATGCTACATGGTTTGTCATGGCATCTAATTGCACAGAATGCTAGTACAAATCATGGAGAACAAGACATACAACATGAGCATCTCCATAAGAGCTGGTAGCTCTACCAAAAGCAATCAACAACTCAAAAAAAAGGTTCAAATATAGTATCATGCACTTAAAAATAGAAAGACACATAACAAATTTTTGGAGTAGAAGTGCAGGTGAACATCAAATACTACCACTACAACAGTACAAATTTAGCCTAGGGTTCATATACACCATAATCTAGCCCCCAAAAGCATGTACTCAATCACTACCACCACAACTGTAAGCATGAGTAGTAGGAAGATTAGGAGTGGGGAAGCTTACTCTAAACAACGGTATCGCCGCCGTTTAGACGAGGGGAGCGGCGAGGGAAGCGTGGAGAATGGCGGGGAAGCGATGTCGCGACGACTGTCCTCCTCCTCTTGCGCTTCGGAGTCATCTCCGACTCGGTTGGGGGCTCCACAATCTGCAACGGCACCTCATGCACCGTGGGTTCCTTATCCAGTGGATGCTCTACCCTGGATATAAACACCCACCACCTGCGCCTGTTCCACGGGCTGGACGAATTGGCCTGCTCCATCGCCCACAGGAGGATCTCGATGTGGTGCCTCGGTTGTGCGGGCGGGGGGAAAAGCTTTTTCTTCTCCCTGGATGTCATTTCCCTCAAAGTGGCCATTGCCGTCCAGTTCAACTGCCTTATGTTGTTAAACCAAGAACGGATCTCCATCAACCTGGCCATCTTGACCTGGTCGCCGCTGGCGATCTCCATGAAGTCGGCGTTCTCGCAGCCGGTGATCTGCACCTCCATCGAGGTTCTTGCGTGGATGGAAGAAGGGGGTGGGATGTGGAAGAGGAGATGAGCAAAGTTGCGGCCGTGACAAGGAGGAGAAGGAGAGGGAGAAGATGTCGCGGTTGTAATGGCGATGGGTGAGGGGAAGGACGATGGCGGCGGCGGTTCTGCATTGGATGAGAGGGGCGGCGCGTGATTGTTTTCTTCCTATGACTTTTTTCGAGACAATTTTTTCCTATGACTAAAATGCCAGAGATTAAAACGGTTCCAAAAAAGCCCAACCACTGTAAAACTTTGTATAATAAATATAGATAATTCGGGACAACCAAAGCCCACAACATGAATTAATAGTATGCTTACAACTTAATTAACACCAAGACAAATATAGATAGATAGATTTTTTAGCTAAAAAAGATAGATAGATAGATAGATGGCTGCCGCTTCTCCACCAGGCTCCTCCTTGCTCTTCCTCCGGGTGCCCTTCACTGCTCCTCCTCGGTGTTGTTGATGGGGTACAGTAGAGTGTGCATGCGCTCGTCGGTGGGGAAGATGTTGTCATAGTCCCTGAAGATGTTATTGGTGGTGAAAGCTATGAACTCACATCCACACCAGAACACGCGGCCGAGGAGGTAGAATGCGTCGAAGGGGTTGGTGAAGTGGGTAAGGATAGCAACCACAACCCCGTTGTGGATGACCTCCTCGGCTCGGTACATCCTTGGAGATCCCCGAGGGAGGTGCCCGTAGCTGGCCCCAAGGAAGAAGTCGGTGAACCCCCTTGCGCCCCTCCACCTTGACATCGCCCACACACGAAGGGTGCTCTCGGCGTACACCCCGTGAGGTAGAGCATCTCCGGTCTTGGGGAAGCGGTAGGTTGGCCCGGTGTACTGCATGGCTACGGCGGGCTGGTTCTTGTGGTTGTTTGGGGTGAAGAAGAAGAAGGGAAGGCGCCAAATGCAGGTGGGAGAGTATGGGAGATGGATGAAGGGTGTGAGAGGAACAGGAACATGATAGGTGGCTTAAATAGCCACCATGGCAGTAATGGGGTCAAATGTGAACAAATTTTCCACCCACCGCGGCATCGAGAGTGTACACGCGTGGGAAACTCTAGTGTGAATCAGAACACGAAGTTTAAGTGCTGCCCTATGTGCCATCAGTTGGGTCAACCAGGAACGGCTCTGCGGCGCGTGCCCCTTCGCGTATGTGCACGCATGCAACGTAGGCTGAAGCGGACGCATACGTGCAACCGCATGCAACGTAGGCTCGCTCGGGCGCATGCAACAGCGGCGAACATCGCTCGATCCAACGGGTGGGCTTCTTTACACAGCCCAACGACACGCATGCATGGCAACCCACCCTCGAGCGCAGAAAGAAAAGAGGCGCAGAAAAAAACCTAAGTATTATATGATTTATCGACGCGAAAGCCCTAGATAATCCTTACAACGTCAAAAAGCTACGAAACTTGGCAATGATGCTAGTCATGTTGGTACAAGGTTGTTGGTCCACTTCAAGCTTCAAGGATGTCGACAAAAACATGCTTCGAGACGGACCCTTCCCGTCCCGAAAGGCCTCCCATGAAGCAGGTTCAGAATGACACCGAATTTTGCCAGGATGTAAGTCCAATGAGATCAACACTTGTTCATGTTGGCTAATGTGGCACTGACCGTCGAAGGAGATAAAGATTGATACTTGTCATGTGGGCCCATATTTTTTTTACATTTGGTGTCGATAGAACACAAAAAACAAACATGACTATATGCTTTTAGGTCTTCACCCTCCCCAATTTGTTGGCCAACTCAGCAGGTTTTGCCTTAAGATGCCACCTCTTTCTGTAAGCTGCAATTGTTGTGGTTTTGGAATGCTGGTTCTCTTTCCTGCAGAACGGGCATTTATAGCGACCGTTACGCCGGTACACAATCTTTGCAGCCATGAGCCACTTGAAGATTTTCTATCTGAAAGCTTCCCTCAGCTGTAGGTAGTTCTCCCATTCTTCCAAATCTGCAAATCTGGTATTAGATGAAAAACAATCTCATGCCAGCGAATTGTACATTATATCAAAGGCGGCATAAATGGATTGTTTTTTCTTTGTATTGGTTTCCTAAAACTTAGGTTATATGAAAGACAGGCATAAAACGGAATACAGATGATCCATTCATCTAAATTTGCAAACCCTAGGACTGATAACCGTACGATTAATAAGAAAAAGGCGAACAGTACGATTGTCTATACGAATAGCGACGAATAACAAGAGAGCAATTTCTGGGGTTAACCTCGAGAAGGCAAATTCTAGGGTTAATATTGGCAGACACTAACCGATTCCTCATCGTTGGTGCTGTGTTGGACCAGCTGCGGCTGCGAATCGGCGGCAACGACGTCCTTGTCGAGCAGTTCCTTCATGGGGTCCACATCCGCCGCACAGAGCGCACTAGCCACGCCCCCTCCCCCGGCAGGTAGGATCATCCTCGCCGGCAAGAATGTGGGCTTTTTGGCGGCGGCGAGTAGTGTGCGGCGACGAAGATGTGGGTGGATAGGCAGGGCGATCGATGGCTGGAGGCGGGAGCGAGATTTGTGGAGTGAAAATTCAATTTGTTTGGGAGGGAGAGGTCAAGGCCGCGCACAATTCGTCACTTTTAAAATTTAGGTAGAAACATGCACGTACACGGCATCGTGCACATCCAGAGATTTGCCCGAACCAACCAATCAACCAACCAAGCAAAAGAAAAAGTGCGCAATGTCGGTCTACAAACGTGGCAACATAAAACGAACACCAAAATAGTGTGTTAAAAAACAGCAAAATAGGAGGGACATTTTTTTTGTGTTGCGCAGTACTACTAAATACTAGAAGGTAGAACTACTGAAAAAATACTACTAGAAGGGACAGTTGGCACATTTAATTTCACATGGCATCTAGCTTTTTTGTTCATCGCTAGCTATGTTGTATCGATTAGGTAAAATGAATGGATAATTATAAAACCCTAGCTATTGTCAAGGGTTATCGGTGTGTGTCTACGTGGCCAAGTGTGCTTGCACGGTGTGGGTTCAGGTGAGTGTGATGCACGGGACGGGCCTTTGTGGTTAGGGCCTACATGAAGCGGCACCGAATTTTGAGGAAAGTGAAGGAACGAGCCCCACACACCGTCCGCATGCCGGACTTGTTCCCTCCCATTGGCTAGATCCAACATGTGATATGGCCTCGTTTACACTTACCCCGCGTGAGGATTTATGCATGCCCCTCTAGGTGTTTGACCATACCCTTCATGGGTCATATGATGAGACCACGCCAGGCCCCGTCATGCACCGCCTAGGCACAAACCGGACGGTTACCTCTCGGTAGCTAGATCCAAACCATGCACCCCCGCTGTTTAGACCCAAGTGGAGTAGCACCTAGACACATGACCCGCGACACTTGTGCCAGCCCCCGAACCATGCATCCCCGCCGTGTAGACTCATATATGGCCATGTGTGCATGCATGTTGTGGTTCCAGCTGAGTGCGATGCACGGGACGGACCTTGGTTACTAGGTCTAACATCATGCGGCAACGAGATTTGAGGCAAATGAAGGAACGGGCCCCGCACTTCCTTCACAGGACGGACGCATTCCCACTCTATGGCTTGATCCAGCATGGGATATGGCCCCATTTGACCATAGCCTACATGAGGGCCTACGCATGCCGCTCTCGATGTTTTCCCACACCCTCTAGGGGTCGTATGATTACACTTGCGCTAGTTCCCGTGAATTTTCGTCCCCTCGATAATTTGCATGGATTATAACGGCAGCTGATGAGCATCCTAGACTAGAGAACGGCATCGAGGCCAACCCTCCCTTTGGTAGCATATGGTGCATATATGGACCAAAGAGCTTAACATGGGGCTTTCATGTGGCCACCGTAGATCTTGAACTTTCGATGTTACAACCCTAGAAATGCGGTAAATGTCCCGAATATGGGAGGGAGGAGGGGGGAGAAAGGCCACGCAATATACTATCCCCATAATTTTATGTTTGTTTTATCTGGCAAGACAAACAAGTTTTTTAAAATAAGGATTTTAAGCATGTTTTAATAAGGATTTTATAATTTCACATTATAAGGTGCTTATTTTTTCCTAAAACAAAGGTGTTGTAAACGCACAAAGCTCCACATTGAGCCTCTCACCATCACGTTCACGTTGAACTCACCCTAAAATAAAGGAGAGGTAGATCGAATCTCCCCACGGGAGGCAACCTCCACCTAGTAGCTAAATATGGTTAGTTGAGAATTTTTCCCCAAGTCGTTTTTCGAGGCAAAATCACATTCTTCTTTTTCCTCCCATATTGTGGCGAAATACATGGAAGAAAAATCGTGGGAGGCACGGTGGAGCGAGTGCACCTTTTTTCCCCTCCAAAAGTGCACTAGTTGCCATATTGCATGTGAACGTGTCACCTGTACAAATAATTGAATTGTCATTTTTTTCGTTAACAATTCCTAAATATTGAATTTCAGCATGCACCTACCCCATGTCAGTTAGGTCAAATTTGTTTTATCCAAGCTCCGCCAGCGACCGTGCAGATTCTTGTACCATGCACGTGCTGCTCCGGGCCTCTAGCGTCCGGTACCAGATAGGGGAATCTAGATGTGATGCAATACAATTCATGTTGACCCATATCATGCACCCTTGGCCAACTAGGCCGACAACATGCACCGCTAGCCACCTCGATCTAGACCATGCGGTAGTGTCCACGATGGGCAAAGATGCTCAGTTGGACATGTTTGCAGGCACTAGTGCATGATGCCCAATCTCGGTGTGCAAGACGGGTAGCCATGTGTCGCTTTGACATGCTTGGCTTACGGAGGGAGGGACTCGTTGGAGAACTAACAAACCGAGGTGGGGTCAAGGGTGGATGGATGGTGTGGGTCAACTTGGCTAAAGGGGAACGGTTTGAGGTCATTTGAGCAATGTATACCATGGGTATGGTCATGAGCTACCTCACTTGCCTTACCACGAAATTTTTCATAAGGGGACAATGTAAAGCTAAAATTTTTGAGTTTTTTTGGATATCCTGTTTGTTACATTTATGGCACCGTGTACAACAAATTTGGGATTATTTTGGAGATGGTCAAAAAAATCACTTCATTACATACGGACCATTTGGTCTCACTTAAGCGAGTTTTCCTAACAAGGTGGTTTTTTCGACCACATCCAAATCACCTGAAATTTTGTACACATGATCTTTTAATTAACATAGACAAAATTTGAAAGTTTTCCATTTTTTAGAATTTTATATAATTTATAGTGGCTTAGTGAAACTCATGTACTCCCTCCATTCCAAAATAGATGACCCAACATACCTCTGACTTTACCTTAAGGGCACAGTGTAAACTTCATTATTGCTGAATTTTCTTTTATAATCAAGTTTATTACATGGATGTGACTGTGTAAAATTTTTTTGGGTGATTTGGAAAAGAAAAAGCCCACCTTCTAACAGGAGGTATCAAACCCCACGGCCTGCATACGACTAGAAACCCAACCATATGGGCCAGGATGCAGGCCCGTGGGATGTTGATTTCTCCTGCTAGTAGGCCCCACAGGCCATACACAGAAGTGGATAGGGAACATGCTATTTCAATGAGAGAGGCTCATGCAAGTTTTCTCTCAGCTGCGTATATAAGTACGTGCGTGCGCGTCTCGCTTGGCGAGGTGGGACTAAACTCCCACCACCCGTCAGTTGCGCCCGGTACGTCTCAGCGTTAGGCCAAATTTTGTTGGATTGTCCCAGGCGAACCTCACCCGCCTGATGGACCACGCGTCCCTGTAGGTGGTTGGGTTGGCCCGTCATGTATGCATATCCTTTTTATTTTTTGTTTTTCACATATTCTCTTTCATTTGTTATTATACAGTTGTAAAACAAAGGTTGTTGTACACGCACAAAACTCCTTCTTCAACCTCTCACCATCACGTTCACGTTGAACTCACCCTAAAATCAAGGAGAGGTAGATCAAATCTCCCCACGGGGGACAACCTCCACGGAGTAGCTAAATATGGTTACTTCAGATTTTCCAGATTTTCTTCCCAAGTCGTTTTTTGAGGGGAAAATACATTTTTCTTTTTTCCTCCAATATTTGTGGCGAAATACATGGAACAAAAATCGTGGGAGACACGGGGCTACCTGTTTTCCCCCTCCGAAAGTGCACTTGTTGCCAAAATGCATTTGAACGTGTCATATTCCACATTATCCTTAAAACATGTTGTACACCTTTACAAACAATTGAATTGTTGTTTTTATTTTGTTATCAATTTCTAAATCTTGAATTTCAGCATGCACCTATCCCATGGCGTCTCATCCAAGCTCCCACATCAACCGCACAGATTCTTCTACCATGCGCGTGTGCTGCTCCGGCGTCGGGTACAATAGAGGGGAATCTTGATCCGATGCAATGCGATTCATGTCTACCCATAGCATGCACCGCTAGGCAACCGGGCCGACAATTTGCACCGCTAGCCGCCTCGATCCAAACCATGGGCAAAGATGCTCAGCTGGACATGTTTGTTGGAACTAGTGCATGATGCGCCAATCTCGATGTGCAAGACGTGTAGCCGTGTGTCGTTTTAACATGCTTGGCATACCGAGGGAAGGGACTCGTCGGAGATCCAACGAACCGAGGTGGGGTCAAGGGTGGATGGATGGTGTGGGTGAAAGTGCAACTATCCCTAGGTGGTTTTGGTAATTCATAACAACATATAGCTCATTGAGCTAATGCTATTCCAAGACAAACATTTCAGGAAAGCTCAATGAATGGCATGGCATGGATGATGAAAGTGGATCCCTCAAAATAATAAGGACAAAGGACTGGCTCAAGCTCAAAAGCTCAAGACTCTACATTTTACATTTTAGTGATCCAAGATCACATTGAGTCTATAGGAAAAGCCAATACTATCAAGAAGGGATGAGGTGTTGCTTAATGAGCCTCTTGCTCCATGTGCTTAGTGATATGCTCCAAAACCCTCCACTACTTTCTCACATCCACAAATGACCTAAACCCAAAGTCAAACTCGGCCCTACCGATTCTTTCTATCCGGCGCCACCGAAGTTCGGGATGTCATAGCCACTGCCACAAACCCTAGGCAAATCGGTTTCACCGATAGGGATCTCGGTCTCACCGAGATGGGATTGTAATCTCTCTGTTTCCCTTCGTAACGTTTCGGTCTAACCGAAGTGAGTGATCGGTCCCACCGAGATTACAATGTAAACTCTCCGTTTCCCTTTTGTAACTTTTCGGTCTCACCGGAAGAGCAAATCGGTGCCACCGAGATTACCTGACCAACTCTCTGGTTAGCTAATTACCAAATTCGGTCTTACCAAGTTTGTGTAATCGGTCTCACCGATATTACGTTATGCCCTAACCCTAACCAAATCGGTCCTACCGAGATGCATGTCAGTCCCATCGAAAACCCTAACGGTCACTAGGTTTACTAAATCGGTCCGACCTAGTTTTATGATTCGGTCCCACCGAGTTTGGTAAATTGTGTGTAACGGTTAGATTTTGTGTCGAGGCTATATATACCCCTCCACCTCCTCTTCATTCGTGGACAGAGCCATCAGAACAAACCTACACTTCCAACATACCAGTTCTGAGAGAGAGCCACCTACTCATGTGTTGAGGCCAAGATATTCCATTCCAACCATATGAATCTTGATCTCTAGCCTTCCCCAAGTTGCTTTCCATTCAAATCTTCTTTCCACCAGATCCAAATCCTTTGAGAGAGAGTTGAGTGTTGGGGAGACTATCATTTGAAGCACAAGAGCAAGGAGTTCATCATCAACACACCATTTGTTTCTTCTTGGAGAGTGGTGTCTCCTAGATTGGCTAGGTGTCACTTCGGAGCCTCCGACAAGATTGTGGAGTTGAACCAAGGAGTTTGTGAGTGCAAGGAGATCGCCTACTTCGTGAAGATCTACCGCTAGTGAGGCAAGTCCTTCGTGGGCGACGGCCATGGTGGGATAGACAAGGTTGCTTCTTCGTGGACCCTTCGTGGGTGGAGCCCTCCATGGACTCGTGCAACCGTTACCCTACGTGGGTTGAAGTCTCCATCAACGTGGATGTACGATAGCACCACCTATCGGAACCACGACAAAAACATCCGTGTCTCCAATTGCATTTGAATTCTCCAAACCCTTCCCTTTATATTCTTGCAAGTTGCAGGCTTTATTTTCCGCTGCCAATATACTCTTTGCATGCTTGCTTGAATTGTGTGAAGATTGCTTGACTTGTTAAAAAATAGCTAAAATCTGCCAAAGTCTAAAATTGGGAAAAGGTTAAGTTTTTATTGGTCAAGTAGTCTAATCACCCCCCCTCTAGACATACTTCAAGGTCCTACAGTGGTTCAACTTGGCTAAAGGTTTACGGTGGGTGTCTACGTGGCCAAGTGTGCATGCATGGTGTGAATCCAGCTATGTGTGATGCACTAGACGGGCCGTTTTGGATAGGGCCCACATGAAGCGGCACCAAATTTTGAGGAAAATGAAGGAACGGGCCCCACACTCCGTCCGCATGCCGAACTCGTTCCCTCCATTGGCTAGATCCAGCATGCGATATGGCATCGTTTCCATATAGCCCGCGTTAGGCCTTATGTGTGCCGGTCTCGGTGTTTGACCACACCCTTCATGGGTCATACTATGAGACCACGCCAGGCCCCGTGAACCACCGCCTAGGCACAAACCGGACGCGTTACCCATTGGTAGCTAGATTCAAACCATATGCACCCCCGCCGTCTAGACCCACATGTGGAGCATCACGTAGACGTTTAGAGACTCATACGTGGACATGCATCCTCTTGGTAGACGTTTAGACTCATGTGTTACCTATTGGTAGCTAGATCCAAACTGTACTCACACCACTTATGCCAGTCCCCGAACCATGCATCCCCGCCGTTCAGACTCATACATGGACATGTGTGCATGCATGTTGTGGGTCCAGTTGAGTAAGATGCACGAGACAGGCCTTGGTTACTTGGTCTAACATCACGTGGCATCGATATTTGAGGCAAATGAAGGAATGTGCCCCACATTCCTTTCACAGGCCGGACACATTCTCTCTCGATGGCTTGATCCGACATGCGATATGGCCCCGTTTGCACACAACCGATGTGAGGGCCGATGCATGCCGCTCTCGATGTTTTACCACACCCTCTAGGGGTTGTATGATGACACGACGCCAGGTCCCGTGAATTTTTAGCCCCTCACGAATTTGCATTGATTATAACGACAGCAGCCGGGCATCATAGCCCTAGATTGCATGCGTCGAGGCCACGCTTCCCGTTGGTAACATATGACACATATATGGACCAATCAGCTTAACATGGGGCACTCATCCCATTCCCTGCTATGATTTCATGTGGCCGCGTAAGATCTTGAACTTTCGAGGTTACAACCATAGAAATGCGGTAAATGGCCCGAATATGAGAGGGATGGAGGGGGGGTGGGGGCGAGAAAGGCCACTCAATTACCTACCCACATTATTGAAGTTTGCTTTATCTGGAAAGAAACATTTTTTATAAATAAGCAATTTTAGCACTTATTAATAACGATTTTATAATTTGACATTGTAAGGTGCATTTTTTTCTCTAAAACAAAGGTGTTGTAAACGCACAAAACTCCTCCTTGAGCCTCTCACCATCACGTTCACGTTGAACTCACCCAAAAAGGATTTCCCTATTTTTACGATTTTCCTTTGTTTTTTTAGACAAAAGGATTTTCCTTTGTGTTTTTTTATTAGTAACATAGGGTTTTACATTGTGACAGGTAAACGGCCTGTGGGCCTGTTTGGTTGTTTCTTTATGAACTGGACCCACGGGCCGTTATTTTCTGTGCTTGACACGGATAGGGTCCGTGTCATCACCCCCATCATGCACACACCCCCGCCCCACTCATCCCCACCCTCCCCACAAACCACCCCGCCGCGACCCCGTCGCCGCTCTCGACGGTTGGAGCAAAAGAGCGCAGAGTGAGACTGGGAGGCCGCCAGCAAGCACCAACGACTACCGGCGACTAGGTGAAGTGAGAAACCCTAACTTGTAATCTTCGACTTCTTTGTTCCTTGTTGGGTTGCCGTTTCGGGAGTTGGATATGGTTTTCAAAGTTGGATATTAAATAGTTAGGATTTTCAATAGGAGGTTAGATGGAAGGCGATGCATAGATTGAAGGAAGTTTTCTACATCGGTAGCTTGCTGGGTAATTTTTTTCCTAGGGTTTCGGTATTCCAGGGTTTTCATAACAATGAGCAAGTGCAGATGCGTAGCACAATAGCAGAAAATATCAGCAAACAGTTCTTTAAAAACTTAGAAATTTTTTGGCATCGTGAAACCGGAGGGTGGGCCCAAAACTTTTAAGTTGGGCTAGTGGATTAAATTCCATTTTAGGCCGATATTAGGTTGGGCAACACAGGATAAAGAGGAACTTTTGGCACCTTTTTCCCTAACTGAAATACATCAGGTTGTCTTTGGGATGAAAAGACCAAGCCCTGATGGGTTCCCTGCTGATTTTTATCAAGATTTCTTGGAAGTGGTTAAGTGGGATCAGAAAGCCCTAGTGGACGGTTTTGCAAAAGGGGAAATCAATATTGCCAGACTTAATTATGGCATAATCACTTTGGTCCCAAAAACCAATGATGCTAAGCAAATTCAGAAATTTATACCTATTTGTCTTTTAAATGTCAGTTTTAAAATCATTACTAAAGTACTGATGAATAGGCTGACTAAATGGGTGGCCACTGTGATCTCCAGAACCCAAACTGCCTTTATCAAGGGCAGATATATAATGGACGGGGTGGTAATACTACATGAGGACTTGAATTCCTTCCACAAGAATAAAGAAGATGCCCTAATATTCAAAGTAGATTTTGAGAAGGCATATGACAAAATAAAATGGCCCTTTGTGATTCAAATGTTAAAAATGAAAGGATTTCCTGATAAATGGTGTGACTGGGTAATGGAAACTACGAGAGGGGGGCATGTTGGAGTTAGAGTGAATGATGAAATTTTTCCATAATTTAAAACTTTTAAAGGTTTAAGGCAAGGAGATGCTATGTCACCTTTACTGTTTGACATAGCTGCTGATGCCTTAGCCATTCTAATGAATAATGCTCTGAAGCATGATCTAGTTAAAGGGGTGTTAAGTAAAGGGGAAGACAAGGGGATTAATATGCTACAATATGTTGATGACACTATATTCTTGATCAAAGATGAGGTGGAAAGTGTAAAAAATCTCAAATTCATTCTAGGAACTTTTGAGCAAATGTCTGGGCTCAAAATCAATTTCCATAAAAGTGAATTGTTGCTGTTTGGCAAGGCCAAAGAGAAACAAAATGATATATCAAGAAATTCTGACATGTAAGGCAGCCATTAACTTGTAGTCCTAGATTGCAAGTCAACTAACACTACCTCAGTTGTGCTGCAGAGCAGGAGGGGCCAATGTCGCGTCGACGCTTGGGGTGAACCCATGCTGCCGGTCGAGGATCAAGAGAAGGACATGTCTGTACAAGCTGTGATGCGGCGGGCACACGCTCCGTTGCGGGGTTATGAGGAGTGGAGGGCGAGCCACCCACGCAGTTCAAGTGTATGATTGTTGATTACTGATGCAGTACCTTTGTTGATTATACTGTATGATTGTTTCCTAGTGTGTTTACATTCATAAGCCCATTTCTTAAATTCTCATCCTTTGCTTTTCTTCATTTTATTTTCTTTAGTGCATAACCTGTCGACAGGACTGCAACAGGCCCGATGCTGAGTGGTTGACATTTACCATTAGGCTAGATGGGGACACTTCAGCTGTGGTATAAATAACCATGTTAATTTTTACTTGTATTGTGTTTGTTCCCCTCTACTTTGAAGATTAACAAAATATAGGAAATAGATAGCAATTTAATTCTACATCTACAGATCGTGCCATGCTACGCATGGCACCAGTTCAGCGCCATCCTGCATAATTCATTGCTTTTTCAAGCGAGAGGGAGCCGCACGTATGATTTTGGCGTGTACAAAGGGAATTCAAGGGCGATCATCGGTGGTGAAAACTGGTGCAGGTTTGTTGAAGACTTCGACCTGCGAGAAGGCGACCTTGTCTCCTTTGATTGGACTGAAGACATTCCTATGGTGTACTGCTGCAACCTGCCAAGGACATGCGATCAAAAAAAAGAGCATAATCCTCTAGAATCAGCTGTCATAACAAAGGGAATTAATCCGACGAAGCAAGAAGAGTGTAACCTACATGACCTTTTGGCAATGAACAAAGGTTATACAGGTGTATTCTTTGTCCACCGCTTCACCAAGTCGAACATAGCAGGAAAGACGATGGTATGTTTTTGGTGTACCAGTATTTTTTATTTTGTATGCAATTTTCTTTGTTTTTTCATGGAGAGAAAGATTAATGATATGCTATTGTAGCTGAACCCAGTGAATACACTGATGTGTATTTTTCCATATCCTTTTGTTTCCCGTAACTGAAGATCCTTATGTAATATATGTAGATGTAGCTGAAGATCAAATTGTTGTTTACTGCTCCTTCACATATTTGGTAATTTTTGTTCCTATGATGGTGCATACAGAGATTACCGGCGAAAGTTGTCGACGCTCTGAAGACCCCAGGAGATGGGGAGATACCGGGAGATGGGCTTGTTGGCATTCGGCTGTGCAAGGACAGTTTCATGCTGGTCAAGTACCACAAGTGTGATGATGGCCGCATCATCTTCGGCAAGGGATGGAGTGATTTTGTTGACAATGAAGAGCTCAAGGTTCATAAAGCCGTTCTTTTTGGTTTCAAGACCACCACCCGTGAAGATCTTTAGATCGAGGTGGTTATGAACATGCTGACCGAGGAGCCACAAAAGTAGCACGACAACACAAGAGTGTCCTTTACACTAGGTATGGTGTGAAAACTATGTTGATAGCAGTTACGCATCTATGGGGTTATGTCTTCATTCTGTCTTGGATAATGATGACTATGAGAGGAGGACATGTTGCAGTTAGAGTAAATGCTAGGATTGGGTCCTATTCAGGACTAAAAATAGGGCTTACATAGGTGGTTGCTTTATTGGCTGTTGTTTCCCTGGCTATAATCATGAACGATGGTAATGCAAATGGAATCTTTAAGGGGGTTTTATTAATAATTTAAATCATAGAGTTAAGATGGTAGAACTACCTATGAGTGTTTGCGTTGGACATGCAGGAAGGGCATCATTTGTGTTCTTCACTCTTTGGTAATGCAGGAATAATGTGAGATTACAAAATAAATGGTATAGTGATCATATGATTCTTGTTTAGCTAATTTGCTTGTTGATCATGGGATGGTCTATATTGCAGATGAAGGTGATAAACAAAGAGGTGCTGATGGTCTATATGCACAGGCTAGAGCATGTAGCAGGTGGATTGTACAGTTCATCGCAAGTGTGGAGTCACAGGGTACTGCGGTGTCGCCTGCGCATCTCTCAGCTATATTTTCTGTCCTTTGTCGTAGTCTTATTTTTTGGACCTTGATGTTAAGTCTGGCTGGGTTTGCTACCATGTATGATTTGTGCTGCTAGTTGATTACTTCTAGCTGTAGTTTGTATCAGGGGCTTCAAAGACCATGTGGTTTCTGTTAATGGAAAATCAGGGGGGCGACCCTTCTTTTGATTAAAAAATATGAACTTTCTCTATGCAATTAAAAAAATAATTTTTCTCTATTCAAACCCAGTTGATAACAGTATTCATTATAAATCTGAAATAATTTTTTGGTAAAAATGGCTATGCATTCTGTATCATAGCTAGCGAAACCGAAACAAAATAAACGTCTTAAGTATAATATCTCTTGAACGCGGATCAAATTAGGCAAGACAGCTAGAATAAAGGATTATTCAACTTGCAGGAAATTTGAACTTACGACTTACTAGCAGTATAATAAAGTTTACAGACTATCAGCTAGATAAATAGAAGAAACATTTTAGTTTGATTCATTCTTCCTTACGGACTTCCTCGACCGCCTAGATGGTTTGGCGAGATGCTGGCGCAGACTGTCGAACCCCATTTGGAAGTTCACCAGTCGCCTGTATACATCGTAGGTGGCATACGCGTCCCTGGAAGCATAATAGATGTTCTTCAAGGGCAAGGGCGCTTCTGCCCATATATGGTGGTCATCTTTTGTGATAGCATCCTTCATCTTGTTGTAGCTGTGGTGGATGATGGAACCAACGTAGTCAGCCAAGCCATACTTTGGCTTAATCGTCACTGGATCAGGAACTCTCCACATATTCTGGATATCCACAAAGTTTCGTACCACCAGACCAACACGCTTGAGTTGTTTCTCGTCATTGTTGATGTCCACCTCAACAAAGGTGTACTCATCGTCGAGCAGGAAGGCGGCAAGCAGGCCGCAGTGCTCATCAGCAACGCTTATGTGGTACACGAGGACGTAGATGCCAACGCATAACTGGACCACGGCAGCCTTCTGTGTCAGACCATGAGGCCAGGTGAATTCCACATCCTGTGCAACTATCTTCTGGTCGTGGTTCCGCAGCCAGTATTTGAATCTGCCAATGCAGTACTCAACACAGCTAGCCATGTTCGTGTACTTCACAAAAATTTCGGTATTTCCATCTGCCCTAGCAGCATAATCTTTCTCGAACGCCATGCCGAAGGACTGTAATTGATGAAACCAGTATAAGACATGAAGCATGACAATAACATGATAACAATAAGCCGAGATGAAATATGGTATAGTAATTCTGGCACTATTGAAAGTTTATGTAAACAAGTGCATGAACAATTTAAACTAAACATGTACTCCCTCTATAAAGAAATCACTAAAGTAGTGAGCCAAAAGTTGTTATATTTCCTTGCAGAGGGAGTATATGCGAGTTAACAATCAAAATTTACGCTCTTGAAATATTTATCTAAACAACTGCATCAACAATCAAGAATAAACATGTATCTATGAATTGTTCATCGCCCATGCAGATGAATCTGTGTGTACAAACTAAAGAAGCAGGAGAAAAAAATAAATTGACAAGACAACGGACTAGATGTTGCATGCAGATGAATCGGTGTGCAAAATTCTCATAAGGCAACGCATGTTGAAGGCAGTTGAATCTGTGCGCACAAAATAAAGAAGCAGGAGAACAAGAAATTGACAAGAAGAAGGCCATTGTATGTGCTGCTACTGGAGAACTACTAACAAAATTGACAGGAAGGAGAACTCACCATTCCAGAAGCCAGATCGTTGGGAGAGTGGGCGACCCAGAGGAAGAGGGAATCGAGAAGACGCAGAGGCAGAGGAACCATTTTTGGAGAGTTGTGGCAGTGAGGACGAAGCGCCTGTTGGAGTCCTCCCGCCTGTTGGAGTTCTCGCTTTCTTTCTTATGTTCTCATTTAAAATGGGCTCATCCCATTGTAATAGGCCCGTATAAGAAAGCACAAGAAGCCCAAACGCTTCACGGTTGAGATTAAGTTGATAAAAAAATTCTCAAAAAAAAAACTTGCTAAAAAACAACAACCGGAAACGCTCTTTGACGAGCGAGCCTGGCAACGCTTGATCCCAATCTCTCTCTCCCCCCACGATTCTAATCTTTCTGCCCCCTGATTTTCAGGTGGGCCTAAAGAGATCTCCCCTCTAATCTCTATGCCCCCCTGATTTCAACGTGGGCAGGTAAGATATTCTCTGTAAAATCTCTTCAGTTATCTCTCTCCTTCCTAATTTAAAGGGATTCCTGTTTGGACGTGGTTACCTAATAAAGCCTGTCTAGTCGGAAATCGCTCGCCAGAGCGAGCGCGCACGCAATAGCATCGCCCAAAAAAACATTACGTGATCTAAAACTACCTCTTCGTGAGATCCCAAATCCCCTATAAATACTCCACCCCACGCCTCCCACCCCACGCCTCCCATACCTAGCCTTCCATGACTACACCGAATTACCACCCCACGCCGCCCAAAGTAGCTCCCAGGTCGGTGAAACCGACGGAGCCGTCATCTTCGAAGCCTGCATCGGCGAATCCTGAGATGAATGAGAAGGGCATGTCAGAGAAGCCGACGAAAGAGAAGGGCACGTCGGAGAAGCTGGTGAAGCAAAAGATGAAAGTGAACGGCAATGGAGCTGGTCGCCATCGAGAGAATCCTTCGGTAACCATCGAGACCCTTGTATTCTGCATACTCCCACCTTCCCAAGTCTGCATGCAATCCCATAATTTTCCCTATTTTACCGAAGGGAGATGGGTGTGTCTGAAAGAAAAGAAAAAATGACAAAAAAAGGCTTGCACGAATCTTAGCATAAAATCAATGACATAGTACTTAGATGTGCAATAAAATCAGGGCTATCGTCTCTGTTTATATGCCTTAAAATTTGGAAATTGCAAATTTTTTGGCATAGGCTTTCTGAATGAGTTCTTAGTCTCCAGTGATTGAAACTGTTGGTGATTCCCCTTAATTTTGCATGGTCTTCACTAATTGATCTTTTTTAATCTGATCGGAACTAAGGAGTATGTGCTCTTGAATGCTTGCAATGGAACTGCTACATTCCTTTTTCGAGATTATCTATAAACTATTGATCTTCTGATCATGTATGCAATTATTTTCGTAAGCGTGACGCCTGAAACTTTAGTAGTGTACATAGACCAAAGTCTGCTCTTTCTACTAAAAATCAATACTATTATCAGTCAATTTGCCAACAGATAGCTTGTTTTTCTATATCTGGTGTTCATTATATGGCCCAGAAGCTCTATGATTTCATGCAGTACTGTAGATCACAATTTTGATATTGGCATAGACTAGTCTATGCGTGTTTAAATGAATACCATACAGAATCTAATCACACTATTTGTACATTCAGGGAACTCAGGTTGCTTCTTTGCTGCAATACGAGAAGTTCATAAAAGATTTAAACACACAGCAACTGACGTACATCAAGTTGATTGGACTGGGTGAACTTCTCAAGACTCCTGGCATGAGAATGAGACGTCTACTGTGCCAGGCCATCGCTTATTCATATGATACAGAGCAGGATGCCTTTATAATTAATGGGAGACCATGTAGGATCACACTAAAAGATGTGGAGCATATAACAGGCCTTCCCTGCATGGGGAAGAATCACGTCTCTTCAAATCACAACGATACTTTGGAGTTGTGGAAGGAACTGAAAGACCTCATTGACACAAAAGTAACTTTGAAAGGATTGCTAGCCAAGATGAAAGGCGACAGCACACCTAATTTTGTCAGGCCATTTGTCTTGTACACCATAGGCAAATATGTATGCCCGACAACACAGCAGTATGTGGACAACAGATACCTTGGGATTGTTAGAAACGTTGAGACAATAAAGAGCACCAATTTTGGACAGCTTACGCTTGACCATCTGATGGCTAGCGTCAGGAAATTTGTAAATGGTGGAGCAAATCTGGAGGGCAACCTACCACTGCTGCAGGTAATACAATCATAATTAACATACCATACATTTATTTTTATGGAAAATTGTCTAAGTTGTTTTTGTTGTAATAATGCAGACGTGGTACTACGAGAAGTGGAGGGTGCACCAATTGGACTCTACCATCTCGTATGCATCAAGGTTAAGGCCGCTGATCCAAAACTGGAGTGACGAGAAGGCACAGAAGGTTGACAACATAATCAACAAAAATTATATAGGGGTTGGAGAGGTAAAGTGTTAGTACTGTGTGCCTGGATTATGTACCATATGTTTTGAATGATACTAACGACACTAACATGCAGTATGTCGATGACCTGCTGCGGCCTTTCAATCCGCCACCAGTTGGGACGCCGGTCAAACCAAAGAATGACGGCCAGGTAAATGATGAACATCACGCACAAATATATATTGTAACTTTGCAAGTACAATCGAAGTCATATGCTCCTAACTGCTTGGAATTTGCAGGATAAGGCACTCATGGGCCGTGTATTGGCTGATTTGGAAGAAGTTGTCTCCATTGTACGGGAGGCCGGTGCACAACAATTTGAGAGGATGTGCACCCTTGAAAAAAAATGGACGAGTGCCTTAGGCGTACCCTTGCGAACGGCAGACGCACGGATGACCTGATCACAGAATTCAATGTAACTATACCATTGTGAGTTTCTATAAATAATTTTACTGTCAATACTCTCCACACTAACACATTTTTTAAAGAACCACCGCTATGGAATATTTGATGTTGATCGCCCAGGAGTCGAGGACATACAACTATCTGACCTGGGAGTACCTATGGACCCAATGGAGGTCCCAGGAGAGAATAGTACTCGCCAGCAAAAACAAAAAGATGACACGGAGGTCATTGCCAAAGGCATTTCTGCTAAGGGAATACAAAAAGATTACATGGATGCCCCCAAGAAGAACGTATCTGAATATTTGCAGCCTGGTCCTAGTTTGCAATCATGAAAGCATTCAAAAGCCAGGATTAGCCTTGAAGCTTTCATGGTGATACACATTTTACATCTAACTGATTTTTTTTAAGTTAACGCAGATTCGTAGCTAACATATGATCTTCCACGTTCAGGATGAAGAAGACAGAGTTGTTGCTGCAGCTTGCAAGGAGAGTCTCAAGAATGTTTCACAGCTTTATAAAGAGGTGGATGCATCGCAGGGTGCTCCGAGTTTGGATTCGCGAAAGCATTCCAAAGCCACCACAAGCCTTGAAGCTTTCCTGGTGATGCACATTTTACAGTTAACTGGTTTTGTTTTTTTATTTCACGCAGATTGCAAGCTAACAAGTGCTTCATTTCGAATCACAGGATCCTCTGAATTTGAGGCACAATGAGAATGTGCGAAAGACTGAAGAAAGAAGAAATCAAGATGATGAAGATGTCAATATTGAGGTGGGTGCACAGGCAGGTACCAAAAGCAACCACCGGTCTGCCAAGGCTAAGGTTATAAGGGAGCCAGAAGAGCCCCATGTCTTCCTAGTTGATGAGGACAACTATGATGATTCTTTAGCAAAGCAGCGACAAGATAGTGGGGTTGATTCCATGCTACCAACTCGTGCGAGCAGCCGGAAAAGAGTGGCATCTTCATTATTGTGCAATGAAGATTTTGTTCTGTACGATAGTGAGAAGAAGAGAAAGAAAAACAGGACTCCATCGGAGTCTACCAACGATTCCAAGGACACTGAGGGAGTCCCGGACTAGGGGGTGTCCGGATAGCCGGACTATCGTCACGGCCGGACTCCAAGACTATGAAGATACAAGATTGAAGACTTCGTCCCGTGTCCGGATGGGACTTTCCTTGGCGTGGAAGGCAAGCTTGGCAATACGGATATGTAGATCTCCTACCATTGTAACCGACTCTATGTAACCCTAACATATCTGGGGTCTATATAAACCGGAGGGTTTTAGTCCGTAGGACGAACAACAATCATACCATAGGCTAGCTTCTAGGGTTTAGCCTCCTTGATCTCGTGGTAGATCTACTCTTGTACTACCCATATCATCAATATTAATCAAGCAGGAGTATGGTATTACCTCCATAGAGAGGGCCCGAACCTGGGTAAAAACATCGTGTCCCTTGTCTCCTCTTACCATCCGCCTAGACGCACAGTTCGGGACCCCCTACCCGAGATCCGCCGGTTTTGACACCGACATTGGTGCTTTCATTGAGAGTTCCTCTGTGTCGTCGCCGACAGGCCCGATGGCTCCTTCGATCATCAACAACGATGCGGTCCAGGGTGAGACTTTTCTCCCTGGACAGATCTTCGTATTCGGCGGCTTTGCACTGCGGGCCAATTCGCTTGGCCATCTAAAGCATATCAAAAGCTACGCCCCTGGCCATCAGGTCATATTTGGAAGTTTGAACTATACGGCCGATATCCGCGGAGACTTGATCTTCGACGGATTCGAGCCGCGGCCAAGCGTGCCGCACTGTCTCGATGAGCATGACCTAGCTCTGCAGCCGAACAATGCCTTGGAGGCCGCACCCACATCCGATCTGACCCTTAATCCGGAGCCGGATTCCCCGATTGAGGACGAGTGGTTGGACACCGCCTCGGGGGCTGCGATCCCTACGGCGATTGAGCCGAACTCCATCCCTGTCATTTGCGAAGACCTTGACTCCAGGGTGCCGGACTCCTCTCCGGACTCTGAACCCTCCGCGCCCCTGCCAATCGAATCCGATTGGGCGCCGGTTATGGAGTTCACTGTCACAAGACATCTTTCAGCACTCGCCCTTTGGCGACATCCTGAATTCACTAAAGTCTCTCTCTTTATCCGAAGAGCCCTGGCCGGACTACGGTCAGGAAGGTTGGGATACGGACGACGAAAAAATTCAACGCCCACCCACCACCCACTTCGTAGCCACCATCAAAAGCTCACACGACGTGCTTGATTTCGACTCCGAAGACATCGACGGTATGGACGACGATGTAGGAAACAACAATGAACCAACACCTATAGGATGCTGGAAAACCACCTCATCTCATGATGTATACATGGTGGATACACCTAAAGGAAATGAAGACGAGGAACAATGGGATGCTACGAAGGATAAATCCCTCGAAAAGCAGTCAAAACGGCAACGTAAACGCCGAACCAAGTCCCGCCTCAACAGAGACCCAGCCATAGAGCAGGGCGAACCGGTGGACGACGAACACGTTGTCGAGCAATCGTCCGAACAAGACAACTTGGATAAACAATTGGAGCAAAATAACCTCCAGAAAAGGCTCGTCGCCACTGTGCATAGCCTGAAAAAGCAGAAGGGGAAGCTCAAAATAGCGGAAGATGCACTCAGGATCAGATGGAGCAAAGTATTCAACACCGCAGACAAATACGGCGACAGTCGCCGAACAAAGAGCTACCCAAAGAGAAAGCTACTGCCCGAATTTGATGAGTTGGCTATAGAGCCCCCACAATCAAAAACGAAGAAGGCCACCCGGTCGGATGGACGACCCAACGGCAAAAAGAGAGCGGCAAACAGCGCCGCACACAAGCCGGCACGCGTTCCGCATAATGATCCACATCAAAAGGATGGCCCAGTTAGGTCCATCTATGGGCCGAGAAAAGCAAGCTCTTCAAAGCAATGCAACACGCCAAATATCCGAACATCACAGCACACCCAAATACAGGGGCGCCGCACACCCCCTATGTTTCACCGATGAGGTGCTGGATCATGAATTTCCAGCCGATTCAAGCCCGTAAACATAGAGGCATACGACGGAACAATGCACCACGAGTCTGGATTGAGGATTACATCCTCCACATACACATGGATAGAGGAGACGATCTCGATGCCATAAAATACTTACCCCTCAAACTCAAAGGGCCAGCTCGGCATTGGCTTAAAAGCCTCCCCGAAAATACCATTGGTAGCTGGGAAGAGCTCGAGGATGCGTTTCGGGCAAATTTTCAGGGGACCTATGTCCGCCTCCGGATGCGCATTTATCTAAGTCACATAACTCAACAGCCCGGAGAGTCAGCCCGGAAATTCTGGAACAGGTTCCTTACTAAAAAGAACCAAATAGTCGACTGTCCGGACACCGAAGCCTTAGCAGCTTTCAAACACAACGTCCGAGACGAATGGCTCGCCAGACACCTCGGCCAAGAAAAACCAAGAACAATGGCCGCATTAACAAGCCTCATGACCCGCTTTTGCGCGGGAGAGGACAGCTGGCTAGCAAGATGCAGTACCAGCGACCCAAGTACATCACAAGTCAGGGATGGAAACGGGAAACCACGGCGCAACAAGGACCAACGCCGGATTAAAGGGAGCGGTCCAAAGAGCGCGGCGGTCAACGCCGGATTCAAAAGCTCACGGCAGAACAACAAAAAACTGCCCCTTAAGGACAATAGCGATGAGCTATCCAACTTCAACAAAATCTTGGACAAGATATGTCAAATCCATCAGACTTCGGGAGGCTTATAACCATACCCAACGAAATTGTTGGGTCTTCAAACAGTCCGGCAGACTGAACGCCGAACACAAGGGGCTCGACACACCAAGTGAAGATGACGACAAGCACCACAAGCAGAGCCCTGGAAAACAAAAGACCTTCCCACAAGAGGTTAAAACAGTAAACTCACTTCACGTGATCAAAGGGAAAAACAGAGCGGCGCCCACTAAAAGGCGCGCCGCACACTGGTTGTCAAAACCAATCACCTATGACCATCGGGACTATTCCGAAAATATCCGGAACGCAGGATGGACTGCCTTGTTATTGGATCCTATAATCGACGGATTCCAGTTTACACAAGTCCTCATGGATGGCGGCAGTGACATAAACCTGATATATCAGGACACAATCCGCAGGATAGCGATAAACCCAACCAAAATTCGCCGTAGCAACACCTCCTTTAAAGGAGTAATTCCAGGCCCATATGCCCATTGTACGGGCTCCATACTGCTAGAAGTTGTGTTCGGTTCATCCGACAACTTCCGTCGCGAAAGGTTAATCTTCCATGTCGCCCGCTTAAAAGTAGCCATCAAGCACTATTGGGACGCGAAGCTTTCGCCCGCTTTAACGCAATACCGCATTATGCATCTCTAACACTTAAAATGCCCGGTCCACGCGGCATCATCTCGTTAAGAGGAAGTACTAAGTGTTACTCTAGCACGGAAGAACGGGAGACTGCCTTAACAGCCCCACATCTATCCGGCTCCGCTAGAAAAAAAACTGAATTGATCATTCAAAACCCGGACACGGCTAGACGAGTCCGGCGCCTACTAGCGGCATACCCCCATACGAGGGGCTGCATGCATGTATAACAAGAGACAATAAAGCTCAATTTTATTCACTTCTTCGAACCATACTCTGTTTATTTAATATTAAGTACATCTTTCGCACGATCCTTTTTCTTTGAAACTAAGTTCCTCTCTTTACAGATGAACAACGTACTACACCCGGCCCGTGATACGGCACAACGAAGACACAGGCGCAGACGTGCAGTAGGGACCCGTTGCAAGGATTCTTTTCAGATTAAGACCATGCGTAAACCTTTTTAACTGTCACTTGTTGATATACATCCCCCGGTTTCTTACTACAACCGAGGAGGAGGCTGGCGTTTTGGCATTGGCCGCACCAGAATTTTTGCACGTACCTGGACACCAGGGGCTTAGGGCATTATTCTACCCGTTTTTATAAAGACCGAATACCTTAGGGAGTGTTCGGCGTCTTGATTTAGGCCTTATATGCATCAGCTCCGAATCATGTCTTTGGTCAAATGTTGGGTTTGCCTGGCTCCTGTGTTTTGCTGCCTTACGCCCGCTTTTACCGCTAACGCGGCACCAGGAGAACTACTGAGATTGTGCCCGGGTTCGGCCGGGCGAGCACCTTAGTAGAGAAAGCCGAAAACTGACTGTCATGATATAGCGAGAGACTGGTCAACCACTCGATGACTCGCTGGAATGTTTAGGATTCCTCTGCATTAACGAAGGACCGGTTTTCGGTCAGCGACACGCACTTTAATCCGGGAGAGTGCGGTGCCCTGTGGGCTATATAGTAGCCCCATCCTCTAACTCCTATGGCTAAGTGAAAGTGATAAAGCATTATAGTCCGGTTGCCTTGTTTGCTACGCTATCACCTCCTTAACAGGACCAAGACGTTGGATTAAGTGCGGAAAAGCGCTTTCTTTGCAAACACCCCCGCACTATGTGCGTGGGGGCTGAAGCCAAGGATTGCCATCTTTCAGGTTATATACACGTATACATAAACGGCCGCACAGGGAGTAGTTTACTACTTGAACGCACAAGTATAAAAAGCTCTTATATTATATTGAAAACATTGTTTTCACAAATCATACATGTCATTTAAACATAATATCCTTCGAGCACTGCGTCTCTATTAACGAGCGTCCGGCAGGACTTCTTCAAAGTAGTGCTCGGCAGGTACTCGGCTTCTGTCCGAATCTTGGGATGCAACGTCGGTGGCCTTCATCTCTACCCAGTATGTTTTGACACGGGCCAGAGCCATCCGCGCTCCCTCAATACACGCCGATCGCTTCATTGCGTCGATACGCGGTACCGCACCAAGGAACTGCTGCACCAAACCAAAATAGCTCTTCGGCTGGGGTCCGCCCGGCCACAAGTGATTCAAGACATGCTTCATGGCAAATCCGGACAATCGATTCAGCTCGGCCCATTCGGCCAACCGATCGGTCAGCGGCAGAGGACGCTCCGAACTATGGAATTGCGACCAATATAGCTCTTCCCTTTTGTGCCCCTTCCGCCCCGGAAGTCTTGAACCCGCGTCAGCGCTGCCGCCAAGTCCAGATAAGCATCCTCTGAACTCCACAACTTATCCAACTGAGCATACTTTGGATCCGTATATTTCCTACGCAGCATAAACGGTTTTCCAGCCGCAATTGCCCCGGCCTGACTCAGCTCCTCCTTGGCAGCTCTCAAAGCCGACTGGGCATTCTTGGATTCGGCGGCGGCCTTTTTCAGGCCCTCTTGTTCCGCTTGACGTTCTTTTTCAAGTACCTCGCAGCGATCGGTAGTGTTCCTCAACTTTCTGGCCATATCGGCCATTTCCTCTTTGTTTCGGCAGTGAGCAGCCTGTTCGGCTTCTAGCTCTTCGGACGCCTTTAACGCGGCCGCATTATTATTTCTAGTATGCTCTTTCGCTCGGGCGAGCTCCGCCCGCAGCTCTTCCACAGCAGCGGCACCATCTGCATTAAGCATACTAATAGTGAGACATGGGCGTCAAGCTCCCTTACCAGGTGTCCGCATAGAAGTCGCATACCTTGTGACTCGTCAAACCGTTTATTGACCAGCCGATGTCCGAATCCGCCTCGTCAAGTTGCCTCTTTAGTTTGGCATATTCATCAGTCCGGCTGGCCACCGGACGCCCCGCCACCTGTTTAGGAGCGGCGATATGTTATAACTGAGAATTTGATTCTCGGCACGTTGTCAATTTTGACAACATACCGAGTCTGAGGGGCTACTATCTATACAGGGCGCATTTTATATGCATAACTGTCAGAAGGTACATCATTTTTGCGTACCTCAAACACCGTCAGTAAGCTTCTGACGGCTTCATGCAATCCGCTCTCCGTGGATGCAATTCTTTCAATCACCGTACCCATTAGAGCACGGTGATCTTCTGAGATAGCCGCTCGCCCGAGCAGATCCTTCAGCTCCTCCGACCGCACACCACTTGGCGCCGGACCTTCCGGCCCCGCCGACTTGGGGAACCTCCGCGACGACACCTCCGGGTCGTCCGCTTCACATGAGGGTGCGACAGGTGGAGGCGTTTCGCTCTGCATCATCTCTGGAAGAAGATCCTCCGAAGACAAGCTCTGCTGAGAAGGGCTGAGGTCCGAACTACAAGGTACAATTTCGGTTATCTTCATAAATAAATACAGGGATGTTCCTTATTTACAAGACCCCTTCTTTTCACTTACGGCTCGCTGGAGGGCTGATCCCCTTGGGGAAATAGTGCTGCTGGGTTACTTCCCAGCGCCGGACTCTCTGATGAAGATTCCTTTCCCTTCTTTGAAGCCTTGACCTCCGGATCTTCCGAAGCGGTCCTCTTCTCTCCTCGGAAGACGGGACTTTTAATCCCTCCTTCCTTGATAGCCTCCTTCGTAGAGGAAGTTGCTTCCACGCTCCCCCCTTCGCCTTCTTCAAAGGGCGCGGCCTTCAACATCTTGGCCAGCATGGGATCCGACGTGGTCTCTGGGAGGGGAGCCGGACACCTTATTAACTTTGCCTCGCTATCCACTCATGTTCAAGAAACGGCTCCTTTAAAGGGCATATATATATGATAAATGAATGAACAATTTGTCCGGTTACAGGACTACTTACTTGAGTATCTGGGCGATTGCAGCTTAGTCCTGCGTCCTCAGTCAGGTCCGGACACTTTTCTTGTGATCCGAAGAACAGTTTATACATCTCCACGAGCGTCGTGCCCATAAAATTTTGGAGAGCTCCTGGTCCCTCCGGATTGAATGCCCACAGGCGGAGGGGACGACGTTTGCAGGGCTGAAGGCGCCGGATAAACATAACCTGTGCCACTGCAATCAGATTGATCTCCCTCTCTTGGAGGTCTCAAATACGGCCCTGCAGCAAGGGAACGTCCTTGGACGGCCCCCAGTCGAGCCCCTTGTTGACCCATGACGCCAGCCGCTGTGGTGGACCTGAGCGGAAGGCGGGGAGCGCCGCCCATTTGGTGCCCCGGGGAGCGGTGATATAAAACCACTCCCGTTGCCACAAACCAAACTCCTCTTGAAAAGAGCCCTTGGGCCATGGAGCATCTGCACATTTGCTTATGACCGCCCCTCCGCTTTTCACTTGTTGCCCCTCGATCATCCTTGGCTCCACCTTGAAGGTCTTGAGCCACAATCCAAAGTGGGGGGTAATATGGAGGAAGGCCTCACATAAGACAATGAATGAAGAGATATGGAGGATGGACTCCATATCCAAGTCATGGAAATCCAGCCCATAATAAAACATGAGCCCCCGCACAAAGGGATCCGTCGGGAAGCCTAAACCCGAAGGAAGTGAGACACGAACACCACGTTCTCGCTGGGCTCAGGAGTGGGAATGACCTGCCCTGGAGCAGGTAGCCTATGCGAGATCTCGCCGGTTAGATACCTGGCGTCTCGCAGCTTTAGCACATCTTCTTCTGTGACGGAGGAAGACATCCATCGGCCGTGCTGGTCGGAGCCGGACATCGTCGAAGGTCCGAAGCGCCTAAATCTGAAGCTTTGGGTGTTGGAACTCGGCGAGGCTAACTCGATGGAGGGTGTAAAAGAAGAGGGCCTTGGTCTCATTATAAAGAGGTTGAATACCAAGAGCCCACCCCGTGGTCGATTAGGACTCGCCTTTGATAGAGGAGGCGTGCCAACGGGCACGGTTGGGTTACCCACGTCCGTATTGATGGGAATCCCGGAATAAGGGGGCATGATCTATGCTTTGATAAGACGTGCCAAGGAAACCGCCTCGCTAAACGCGCTGAGGGGGAACGGTAAAAAAACGATTCATATAAAGGCCTGGCCGTGGTGTGATGCCACGCCGCGGAACACGTCAGCAGATCTGTGCAAAAATTATTCTCTCTACGGTGGTATGTGGAACTTGTTTTGCAGAGCCAGACACTATCCTTGTGTTCAAAACCTTCTATGAAGTATTCGGAGGAGGAACCCGCCAGCAATGCCGAAGACAATCAACGCCGGACTCATTGTCATTGAAGCCTGGTTCGTGGCTACCGAGGGAGTCCCGGACTAGGGGTGTCCGGATAGCCGGACTATCGCCACGGCCGGACTCCAAGACTATGAAGATAAAAGATTGAAGACTTCGTCCGTGGTCCGTTTAGGACTTTCCTTGGCGTGTAAGGCAAGCTTGGCGATAGGGATTTGTATATCTCCTACCATTGTAACCGACTGCCTAACCCTAACCTATCTGGTGTCTATATAAACCGGAGGTTTTAGTCCGTAGGGACGAACAACAATCATACCATAGGCTAGCTTCTAGGGTTTAGCCTCCTTGATCTCGTGGTAGATCTACTCTTGTACTACCCATATCATCAATATTAATCAAGCAGGAGTAGGGTATTACCTCTAGAGAGGGCCCAAACCTAGGTAAAAACATCGTGTCCCTTGTCTCCTGTTACCATCCGCCTAGATGCACAGTTCGGGACCCCCTACCCGAGATCCGCCGGTTTTGGACACCGACAGACACAAAGAATACAAAGAGGAAAAACCGTGCAAGCAATTTAAAAGATACAGCCACAGGTGCTTCGACGCTGGAGACCAACCTTGACAAGTTCCGACAGAGTTATGTGGCCGAAATTATCAACACCTCAGATCTTGATAAACAATTGGTGGTAATTGATGACATTGTTCTGCATGAAGCATTTGCAATGCCTCACCATGACAGATGTAGGCGAAGATGACAAATGGTTGGGTGATGAAGTAGGATATTTGCCCAAATTAGTTTATCAATTTTCTTTTGCATAGTACAATTAACTTGATTTTTTTTTTGAATGCCACAATTAACTTGAATTTTGTTTTAGTTGGTTGATGCTGTGATTCAGATCATGCGTCATGATCATCCTAATGACATAAGGGATGGGCAGCTGGTTTACATTGAGAGGGTGGCCGGCGTCGCTATGCTCGAAAGAGATGGTAAGGTAGAGAACTGCCACGAGGCCGCTTTGGCGGGCAGTCATGGAACAACAAAAGGAGACAACTACCTCAGACATGATCTGGTACCATCTCACCATGACATAAACACATTTATTTTTCTAATTATTATGCATGTTGATGTAATCATCTTTGCTATCCAGGTTTTTCTGCCTACGAACATGGCGAACACCCACTGGTTCCTTGTGGTCGTAAACACTATAAGGAGGGAGATTCAGATTCTTGATTCACTTTTTGGCTACCTAGAACGCACACAAGTGATTCACGTGGTGAGATTTTAAACGTCTTTCAATATAACACAGGATTTAGCATCATACCTAGCCATGAACCGTGATCAACTTCTCATACCATGGACTTTGGCAGATACGTGGGGTGGAAGCACATCTGAGAGCATCGCTGCGAATCAATGGACCACAAAGCCATGCATGGCAAGACATTAACGTGACACAATGGACAATAAAGCATGTGCCTGTGCCAAGACAAGATGACAAGTCAGTCAACAGTATTAGCTTCTAATTATGTTTTTCATTGTTAATACGTGAAATGCTGCTAACAGAATTAATTGTTGTAGTTATTCTTGTGCACTCTACATGCTGAAGAACATCGAATTCTTTACAGGAGAAGATCTTAGACTTCATTATGACCAAGTACGCAGGGTAACACCTAAAGTTCTCTCAATTTTGTAAACATATGCAACGATACTAACATATTCTCCCATGCAGGCATACATCGACAATTATACAAGAGAGCTGCCTGTTGTCCTTCTTAATTCGCCCTACAACAAATTGAAGTCCATGAAAAGGCTGAAGACGTACAATGCTAGCCTATCGGATGCAGTTGCGATTGAAGATCATGAAGATGCAAGCATTTAGTCCAGCAATGGTCCATTCTTACATATGGAGTGTACATTTGGTTATGAAGCGGTAGAGTAGGGTGTGGTTTGGTTTTAGTCCTGAAGAAGGTTTCCTAACCATGTTCTTAGTCCAGTGCGGATTAATCAAGTTGTAATACTGCACAGTACTGGTTCCAAATACTATTCTTGAAATAAATTTGGTCTGCATGGGAGACGCTGAAACATATATTTGCTTTTGACAAGAATTTGAAGCTTAGGAAGGTTAACTGAATTCTTAAATTTAAATTTAAGTTTCGTCGGAGTCTGGACAAGATTCAGAACAATTACGTCGCTAGTTAGAAGTTTCAGAATTTTTTTAACATCACTAGTTAGAAGTTCCAGAAAAATTTCAGCGAGTGCTGAAATATTTTCGCCGAAGTTCCATGAGGCTGAAATATTTTGGCCGAAAGGCAAATATTGCAGCGAGTGCTGAATCTCACTGAAGCGAAAACCATGGTGTCGTGCCATCTTGAGCAGCACCAGACATGATTCAGTATTGTCAACAAAATTTGGTCTCACATATATGAGGAGAAAAGGTATGAGCACGGATGGCAATAAAATAGTTTCACAAGAGAGAGGAAAATACTTCACGTGTGAACAGTTAATCCTAGTTGACTTTAGGACCGGATGTTGGTTATCATCATGTGGTGGCAATGGTGGGCTCAGCGCAACAAGTCCGAGAGGGAGACAAGCCGAGCCGATGGATCACACGCAAGTCGCTGCTAGGGTTGCATGCACGGCTGGAGAGTACCAGGGGCGTTTCTGCAAAACAACCTCCCCGCCAGCAACTCGCTGGTCCCCTCCTCCAGTGGACGGGGCATCCATTGAAGATGGCATGCAAGGGGGATGGGGCGTGGTTGCACGGGATCACACAGGAGAGGTGGTGGCTGCGCGGGCTGGACGCGTTGATCATGCCGCAGATGCTTTTAGCACCGAGCTGGTGGTCGTAATAAAGCTAAATGCTTGTCCTAAAAAAAGTGGTACAGTTCTTTTGGCTGTTTTTCAAAGAAACAAGAACTATATCTTTTTGACGATCGTGATTCTCAGGAGACCTAAGTGTTGTTACGCAACTTACCTTAGTTTTTTTACACCATAACTTACCTTTGCTAAACTCTCGACACCCCCCGTAATATTCAACCAGGTGGGTCCCCTCCCTTGATTTCCTCCAACCGAAGAAATCTATACGTGGATATATGCCCGGGTTGTTACGATCCCTATAAATAGGGATCCTTTGAAACCTCATAGATCATAGTTCGTCCTTCTGCGCCGCCCAAAGCAGCAAGACCGAAGGACGGAGCAACCCAGGAATCCAGCAAGACCGAACGACGGAGCCAAACATGAATCCTCAGGTAACTCCCCACGATCTCCTGCTGCAGCCGCTGCTATTTTTCGTGCCACGATCTTAATCCCATGATCTCTTGCTGCAACCCCACTCGTTGTTTGCATATTCATGTAGCTTAGCATGTTTTTAAACAAATTAAGTTGGGGGGCGTTAGGGGAGGGCGCTAGGATTTGTTTCCTACCAGATTGGCAGTTCATTGATTAATTCCAGTTAGGGCAGCAGGCGCTTGCCTTCTTTTTTCCTTCCGCACGAGTTATGGAAGGTATCGATGGCCCATGTTTCAATTCCATACTACTGACTATGATTAGCGCCTAGAGTTGAGGAGACCACGGTTGGATAGTTTTTTATTTTCGAATCTTGATTTTATTTCAGATCAGCGCCTTGCAATGGAGATTACCTTATATGACCGTTCAAATGTAACCAAGCTGAATTGTAAACAAATTACCTCATGAAGTAGCGTAGAGCACAATTCATGGAACTCAGCCTGCTTGTAAACAAATTACCTCATGAAGAAGCGTAGAGCACAATTTTTATCTTGGTATATATAAGCTATATTCGTCTGTATGAGTGTTTAAATTGTATACCATGCTGAATCTAATCACACTTGCACATCCATTGAACCCAGGATGCTTCTTTGCCGCCATATGAGGAGTTCATAAAGGGATTAAACACGCAGCAAAGGATGTACATCCAGTTGATAGGACTGGGTGGACTTCTCAAGACACCTAGCATCAAAATCAGACGTGTACTGTGCATGGCCATCGCTAATTCACATGATGCAGAG
This sequence comes from Aegilops bicornis, assembly GCA_021605145.1. NCBI lineage: Eukaryota > Viridiplantae > Streptophyta > Magnoliopsida > Poales > Poaceae > Aegilops > Aegilops bicornis. Next base: position 642,890,763 of record CM038672.1, read on the forward strand.
CAGGATGCCTTTATCATCAGCAGGAGACCATGTAGGATCACACTAGAAGATGTAGCGCATATAACAGGCATGCCCTGCCATGGGAAGAAGCATGTCCCTTCAAATCTTGATGATAATATGGAGTTGTGGAAGAAACTGAAAGACCCTAATAACACCAAAATAACTTTCAAAGGATTGCTAGCCAAGATGAAAGGCGACAGCACACCAAATTTTGGCAGGCCATTTGTCTTGTACACCATAGGCAAATTTGTATGCCGAACAAAAGAGGAGTATGTGGATAACAAATATATTGGGATTGTTAGAAACGTTGAGACGATAAAGGGCACAAATCTTGGACAGCTAACGCTTGACTATCTTATGGATAGCGTGAAGAATTTTGTAAATGGTGAGGCAATTCTGGAGGGGAATCTACCACTGCTGCAGGTAACTCGTAGTAGTACAATTATCACTTACCTAACATACATTACATAATGTACGAGAATATTTGTAAACTGCTTTTGTTTTCATGCAGACATGTTACTACGAGAAGTTCAGAGTGCACCAATTGGACTCTAGCATCTCGTATGAATCAAGGTTAAGGCCGCTGATCCAGAACTGGAGCGAGGAGAAGGCAAAAAAGTTTGACACTATAATCCGGAATAATTATCTGGGAGTTTTATGTAACATGTATATTTTCTAAATCATACTAACGACACTAAACTGCAGTATGTTGAGGACCTGATGAGGCCTTTCATTCCAGCACGACATGGTACGCTGGCCAAACCGAAGACTGGCGGTCAGGTAAATGAGTTACATCAGGCACCCAATATATATTGTAACATTGCAACTAGAATGAAGTTATATGATTCTAACTGTTTCAAAGTCTCAGATTAAGGTACTCGTCGGACGTGTATTGACTGATTTGCAAGAAGTTGCCTCCCTCGTGCGGGAGGATGGTGCACAACAAGTTGATAGGATATGCATCCTTGAAAAGAAAATGGATGAGTGCCTAGGCGTACCCATACAAATGGCAAGCTCACAGAGGACCTCATCAAAGAATTGAACGTAAGCCTAGAATTATGAGATTAGTATATATAATTGGAAATTTACGTGTAGAAGGTTTTTTCTAAATTAGTTTACTATGAAAACACCCCAGACTAACATGTATTTTTTAAAGACAAAACGCGACAGAATATTTCCAGGACTGGAGGACATACATCTTTCTGACCTCTCGGGGCACCTTCACACCCAATGGAGGCCTCTGTTGAGAATGCTGAGCAGGCTTCTGACCAGGAGAAACAAAATGATGTCATGGAGGTCGCTGCTAAGCACCATTGTAAGCAGGGAATAAAAAATGATGACATGGAGCCCCCAATGAAGAATCTTGATGAAGAATTTGACGTACGCATGTTAACTTAATTATGAAACAATCATTGTCGTTTCAGAAATAACATGTGATCTTCCACGTACAGGATGAAGCATTTGAAAGAGCTGATAGAAAAATCAAACAGGATCTCAGTGGTATTCATAAGCTTTTGAAAGAGGTGGATGATATCCAGGGTGCTCCTAGTTTGGATAAGCAAATGCATTCCAAAGCCACCACAAGCCTTGAAGAATTCCAGGTGATGCACATTTTACCTATAATTGAGGAAGAATCTGCTAAAGGCTAACATGCGATTTATTTCTTATGACAGATTCCGTTCAACATATGGAGTAAGCAGCACTCTGTGAAGGCTACGGGATCGCGAGTGCCCGAAGAGCCCCGTGCCTTCGCAGATGATGACTGCCACTATAAATCCTTTCGAAAGCAGCAAGAAGTAAGTGTGGTTGAATCGACGCCACCAAATCATGGGGGCGAAAAGAAAAATGTGGTATTGCAATTATTTAAGAATGACGAGTATGCTTCGTATGATACTGAGAAGAACAAAAAGGAAAAACAAGACTCCATCGGCGTCTACAAATGATTCCGAGGACACGAACAATAAAAAGAGGAAAATCGGCTCTAGCAACTTAAAAAAGAGGTCAGAAGTTACTGAAACCCAGAGGGACCAGCTAGATGTGGTTCGACAGGATTTCATGGCGTCACTGATCAACAGTACAAATCATGAAAAACAAATGGTCTTAGTTGATGACATTGTCGTGCTGTCGAAGCATTTGCAATCCCTCACCCAAAAAGATGGATCTCAAGAAGCCGTATGGTTGGGTGACGAAGTAAGATATTTCATAAATTAGTTTATGAAGTTTCATTTTTGTACAATACAATTAACTTGATTCTTGTTGTAGGTGGTTGATGCTGCGATCCAGCTCATGCGTCATGATGACCCAATTGACACAAGGGACGGCCAACTAGTTTACATTGAGAGGGTGGCCGACATTGCTATAAGCTCAAAAGAGATGGTAGGATAGAGGAGTGCTACGAGGACGTTTTGGCAGGCATTCCTGGAACAACACAAGGCACCAGCTACCTGAAACATGATATGGTATTTTAACCTGACTTTGAACAGATTTTTTTATTACTATACACGTTGATCAAATTATCTGTGCAATCCAGGTTTTCCTACCTACGAACAGCAAAGGCGTCCACTGGTTACTTGTGGTCGTAAACCCTAGAAGGAAGGAGATTCAGGTTCTTGATTCACTTTTTCAATGTATGGTATCCAAAGAAGTACATAACATGGTGAGAATTTCAACATATTTAATTATAACAAAGGATTTGCCATCGTATGTTAGTATTAGTCATAGGCAACTTCTCATCCCATTGGGCTTCCAGGTACGTGGGATGGAAGCACATCTGAGAGCAGCGAGGCGAGTCAATGGGATAGAAAGCAATGCATGGGAAGACATTTACGTGACACAATGGCCAGTACGAAACATTAATGTGCCAAAATCCGATGAAACGTCAGTCAAAAATATTAGCTTTTGTTTTTGTTTTAGATTGTTAATATGTGAAATGCTGATCTAACAACATATGTACATGCTGAAGAACATCAAATTATTTACGGGACTAAAACTGAGTAGGAAGTATGACGAATTACGTACAGTAACACCTAAAATTATGTCACTTTCTGAAGGTAAAGGAACGATACTAACATATCCTTGCATGCAGGCATACATCGAGAAATTCAGAAAGGAGCTACCTGTTGTGCTTGTCGATTCACCCTACAACAAAATGAAATACAGGAATAGGTTCAAGCAGTACCATGCTAGGCTATCAGATGCAGCTGCGGTTGAAGACGACGAAGATGCAATCAGTTAGTCCAGCAGTGTGGAGTGTTCACTTGGCCATAAAGCGATAGAGTAGGGTGTGGTTGGGTTTTAGTCCCGAAGAAGGTTTCCTAGCCGTGTTCTTAGTCCATTGCACATGAGTCAAGTTGTAAAACTTCAATAATATTGGTTACTATATTTTGCTTGAAATAAATTTGGTCTGTACGGGATCCTGTAGAAATCTATATTTGCATTTTACTACCATGTGACAGTAATGGTGCCTGGGGAAACCGTAGAAGAATAATGGATTATGATATGTGTATTATCATACGAGAGAAAAAGGTACGAGCATGAGCATAGCCTCACAACAGAAGTCAAAAATGCTGCCTGATTCAACACGCAATCCCAGCTATGTCGTAGGCAGGCCGCAAAGCCAAAAAAATAGAGCATAGGATAACAAGAGTAAAGCACGTACCATAGGGGGCCTCTGCAGGTGCTGCAACGCTGAATTGAAGCGATCACCTTCAGGAGCACAGTGGTGTGGCCATGGTACATCCATCCTGCCTCAGGGAATCACATGGCATGTTCTGTCATAGCCCTGCAAAACAAAGGAAAAATTACTACTTGTACTAACCTTGTCAAGTGTGTGCATGTAACAAATGTTGGACATAACTAAACACGGAAGAATGAAATGCTCATTCCTTTCTCTCTGCTTTTATGAGGACCATTACTTTCCCTTTAACAAGGCTAAAACATCATAATAAGAATTAACAGCAATCTTGAAAAGGTGGATATCCCATGTGAATCTATTTTTTCATATAAAGCACATGCCAAGTCTGTTGATCCCACTCCAGCAATTGCACAAGAAGAAGCGAGCATCATAAATATTGAGCAACATAAGCTATGAATTGTTTATAGTACATTCTAAAATTAATAGCTTATCATCTCTATTGATCTCCAAATCTCACCTATCAGCCAAATTGAAAGAATACATGTTGAATGCAACGATTGAACGTTCGTAGATCATGCAGTCGGGACTGGACAAATGGGGCTGGGCGTCGAGGCCGGCGGCCGGCTTCATCTAGTCCCGCAGAACATGATCCATACCCAACCACCTTGCCATCGGACGAGATGCATGGCCAGATCAAAGATGTAGAGGACGAAAATTAACAACTAATTGGAGGACCCGCATGGAGGACTGGGAGGTGGGATGGCGCCAACTCTTCGCCGGCGGCCGCCGCGTGGAGGGCAGTGGGCCTTCTCTTGTGTTCGTTGAAAAGGTGGTGTGAGATCGCGAGGGAGTTGGGGTGGAGGAAGGGACGGGCCATGACGCACGGCTAGATCCTGCCGGCGACGAGGGAGGGAGGGGCCGCGACGCGCGGCTAGATCCTGCCGGCGACGAGGCAGGGAGGGGCCGCGACGAGCGGCTAGATCCTGCCGGCGAGGATTTAAACCCTAGCAGCGGCGAGGAATAAACCCTAGCGAACGGGATAAAAAACGAACCGAAAAAAGCCCTGAAATTCGTATCGAGAATACCCTTGAAATATTTGGGAGGGAAAATCAGATCAGTTCGAAATATTTTTCTCCCGAAAATGCCCCTCGGGGTCTGATATAATACACGTGACATCAGCATATTGCATCGGATCTGGAGCGTCGAATTCGCTCTGACGGATGGTCCATATCGTCCGGATGCACTGTAAAATGACTCTTGTTAATTGTTCACGTCAATATTTTATCTTTGTAGCAACCAAAGAAACAAAACGTGTGCCGTGTTATATATCATCTCTTCAGACAATCCAACAAGTAGATAATTAAACCTTTATCCAGTTAGACTCGCATGAACTTCATAAGTACTCCCTCCGATCCATAATAATTGTCGTTGGTTTGTACAAAGTTACTAGGAGTAAGAGTTAGTGTATTTATACTTGGCCTGTAAAAGATTTATACTACTTAAGATGGTGAGTATATAAGTGACATGTCAAACTTGTATACGCATAGTAAGGGATGCCACTGGAACTAGCCTAACAAGCACGCATACACGTCGGACCAGAGCGTTGAAAGGGACACAAAGTATGTATGCATCGTCAATTATTGATTTTGTGTGCTAGCTCATAGACGGCCACTCAGACTGGCCTAATAGACACACATATATGTCATCGCATATACGTCAAGTTGTTGAGCTTATGTCACCACAACTTCGAAAGACGCACGCACGCACGCACCGTGCGTCCATAATTATTGGGTTTGTGTGCTAGCACGTCCACCAACCGTTCAACTTGCATCAAATAAGTAATTAATGATGTTAATTTGTTACGCCACATGCCCGTCACGATCAACCAAACCAAAACTCAGGAAAGAAGTAGAAAACTATGTTATGGTAACAATCCCTTGAGTAAGAAGAGTGACACAGACTTCAAATGACATTGCCGTCAACATAACGTGGAGCATCCAAAAGTGAAAATGCAATCAAAGTATCTTTCAAGGGGATTTGCCAACGCCACACTACCAAGGTGGCGTCAAGGAAGCAATTGATCTTGGGACCCAGTTTCTCAAGCGAGGAAATATGAGGGGGAAACCAACAAAAAAAATTGACTGTCAGGTGGAAACTAAGTTATAGTGGAAGCTGATGAAAACAAAGTAAAAAAAATTATGTTTCTAAAAAATCTAGAAAGTTGTGATATGTTGGGGATGTGATGTTCTACAAACATGTAAAATCTGAAGCTCAAAATCAAATTCATTTGAGGGGTACGAGCAAACCATATCCAGGAAAAGAATAGTTACAAATCATACAACATCACTATTCTTGTGAAATTTATTTTTCTTCCTTAATGAATATGAGTTTGAACTTAAAAAAAACGGGCATAGTCCACGGCCTAGGCCTCCCTAGTTCAGGCTGTCTTTGTCGAACATCTCCCAGCAGGGTGGCAATCGATATTGATGTCGATAGCGAGGCATCTATGATGATTTCATCTATCATAAAACCATACAACTTCAATCCAGTCTTCAATAAACATTTTCTGAGTGTGGTGTGTGTGTCTACGTTGTAATTGGTGTTTCTCAAAAAAAGAAAAAAAAACTGCTTGAACTTGAATCACTCAACTTTCATGTTAGTTTGTGTTACTATATATACTATGGGTTATGGGTATGAGAGGAGGCCGTGCTTCCAAAGCAATTTAGCTATGACATCGCTACAAGAAACCTTGCTCCTCCTACTTGTCTTCCATGCGGCGCTCCTCACCACCGCCGTCTCCGGCGCACCGTCCCCGCCACCAGCGTCGGCGCCGCATGAGGCAAAAAGCTGTCCTGGCAAATGCGGGGAAATAGACATCCCCTACCCATTCGGCATCGGCCCCGGGTGCTCCCTGTCGGGCCGGTTCGCCCTTACGTGCAACGAGACGACGAGTCCTCCCACCCTGCTCCGGCGTGACATCAAGGTCGCCAACATCACGCTGGAGACGGCGCAGATGGTGGTCTACACCCACCTGACCTATAGCTGCGACCTGCCGAGCAGCAAGAACACGAGCAAGCTCACGACCACGAGGGTGAGCGCGGTGCTCCGCGTTCGCAACCCGTTCCTGCTCTCGGCGTCGGCCAACGTGTTCACGGCCATCGGGTGCAGGTCAACGGCCAGGCTCAGGAGCCGCAGCGTCAGCGACTACCTCACCGGCTGCATCACGACATGCCTGAGGGTGAACGACACCGGGGACGACGGCACGCCCTGCAGCGGACACGGCTGCTGCGAGACCTCCCTGATTTCCCGCCTCAACCAAGTCAACGTCAGCTGGAGCACGCTCGCGCTGGGCTGCAACCCTGTGCCTGAAAGCCCGTGCCAGTACGCCTTCGTCTCCACCAAAGGCTGGTACGTGCGTACGTCAAGAATTTGCTGTTCTTTTTCCCTTTTCAAAATCACTGTACTCCCCCCGTCCCAAAATATAAGTTGTTATTATATCCAATATACTCACATATTTGATCTAATAACATCTTATGTTATGGGACGAAGAGAGTAGTTTGTACTGCATGGCTGATTCGTGGATGTGTGAAATTGAAAAATATCTCTTTCCTTACCAATTGACTTGCACGTGAACACTATTGAATCATTAACAAAAGGAACTGTAAAAAGGACCTTTTTAATTGAAGTGTCGAGACACTAACGACAGACACAACCAAATTATTAAAAAATGAGGAAGAAGAATCAGAAATGAAAAAAAAATGCCGATGCAGCCAAGGACACGCAACAATAAGCAGTAACACCAATCATCGTTCTTTTTTTTTTTTTGAGGGGTGAAAGAAATCTCCACTAAGCTTACGGGGGCTTTTCAACCGCAGCCAAGTTTACAACAAAGTCCATACCGGCAGCAAGACTGGTATGGACTTTGTTGACATGACAACGCACAAACTACGGAAAAAGTTCTTTGAAAGCCATGTCTCCAAGAAGGTAGCAACGCGCGAGGACAACCATCGAAGAAAAGCATATAACAAAAGACATTACAAATTTTCATTCGGCTAGACAATTTTGATGATTGATTGTAGGGTTTTACCCTCTCCAAAGAGAGGGATCTGCTAGAAATCCTCAGTTACCTATAAGGACCAAATAGAATGGGTTTGGAAATAGTTTTCAGCTAGCAATAGACGGGCCCAAGTATAATCTCACTAGATGTGTCATGCCCCAAGTGCAAGCATGCCTTCTGCCCACTTATTCGTATAACCAGCTGTCTCCATGCCGCCTCCCTCTATCAGCAAGGCCGGACTAATTAGACCATCGAGCAACTGAGATATCTCATGTACAGTGCTAGAGGCAGGGGGCATCAAGGCCAGGGCCCACCCCAACAATCTGGTTTTGCTTGTGAACCGTGACATTTTTTACAAATTCACTAATCAAGGAGTACTCTTTGCAAAAGTCACTCTTCCAGAGAAATGTTGCACTGCATGTGCGCCACTTATTACAAGTTTACAACCTAAGGGTTTTTCTTTTTTTTGTAGATTCGTTTATTCAAAATGTTTCATCTCTCAAACTGTGCGTCCAAATCTCGAAACGTTTTCACCCTCGGATTTCCCACACCGAGATCTTCAAAACTAAAACTCATGTTCATAGGTTTCGACCATCTATTTTTCATGAAAAAATCCGGATCGAAACAGGAGCACTTTTTTCTTTTCCCAAAGGCACGACAGTGCCCCTCACGGAAGCAAATCCATGCCTCCGCGACAAATAAATATGTGCCTCTCGTGGAAGGAAACAAAAAAGAAAACACATTTTTTTCCTTTCCGAGAGGAACGACCATGCCTCTCACGGAAACAAATCCGTGCCTCCACGAGAAGTAAATCCATGTCTCTCGCAGAAGGAAGAAAAAGATAACACATTTTTTCCTTTTCCGAGAGACACAGCCATGCCTCTCTCGGAAGCAAATCCATGCCTCTCATGGTAGGAAAAAAATGAAAACGCGTTTTTCTTTTCTTTTGCAAGCTCTCATGGAAGAAAAAAACATGTTTTTTTCCTTTTGCGAGAGGTATGACCATGCCTCTCACATAAACAAACCTGTGCCTCCACTAGAAGTTGATCTGTGCCTCTTGAGGAAGGTGAAAAAATATAACGCATTTTTCACGTCAATTTTTTTAAAGAAAATTTTGTTGGTCCAAAACCTAAGAAAAATCTGAGGGAACCGAAAAGCCAAAAAATCAAGAAAATCGTCTAAAAGCCAAAAAAGCGTACAAAAAAATTAGAGAGAGCGCGCAGAGCGCGACACGTGGCGGCGGCTGAGAGTGCGCCAAGTGGCGCGCCCCCAGCCCACCCAAGTGACCCTTGTTGGGGCTCCCGAAGGAGTACTCCTTAATTAGTTGCTCCCAATTTTTACCCCCCACCATAATGGAATAACCTAAGAAGATCCTTTTTGTATATGCATGCATCTCCTTTTTGTATATGCTAAAAGGAGTCCCAATGGAATAATTTGTCATATACAAAAATGAGATGCATGCATATAGGAACCTTTGCATCTCATATTGATATCAACAACATTATTTCTAAATCCAAGATTTTAAAATAATTTAAATCTAAAACTATCAAACCCATTTGTCTTCATTTGAGTTCGATTTCTATGAGGGCTTCAAAGAAGATCTTGCTATCTTGCCTTCCAATGATTTTTTCACATGAAATAATTTGAACGTATTTTGGCACCGCAATGTGTTATGCAGTCCCAGAGTGTGGGTATCAGCATGTAAGAGATTATATTAAACCATAAAACTACTATCATACAAGTTTACATCGGTGGAGAGTAACATTTCATAACCTAGTAACCAAGTTACTATGACCTCACTATAACCTAGTAATGAACTGATGAATTGACTATAACTAGGCAATTATTGAGAAGAAAATCATACGAACATTTAACTATATGACCTAGTTTGGAAGATCATGGCATAGCAAACCAACATTGGAAGCATATCTTGAGCCGGATTAATGGTTGGTGAGATGAAAGATTCTTAATTTTGAGAGAGAGAGAGAGAGAGAGAGAGAGAGAGAGAGAGGTGGGGTGGAGTCACACATTTAGAGTTCAGATGCATCGCCACATCATAGTCCGGCCGTCATTCTAAAGATGTTACTACCTCCGTCCTATTTATTAGTCCCCTTCGTATTTTGTGTCAAATTTTGACCATAGATTTTACTAACAGAATGTTAATGCATGGCACCAAGAATTATATCGTTCGATTCGTATTTGAACATAGTTTTCAATGGTATAATTTTTTTTGACATGCATTGATGTTTTGTTAGTTAAATCTATGGTCAAAATTTTACACTAAATACCAAGGGTACCAATAAACCAGGAGGGAGGTAGTACAACTCTATTGTTGATATTGTCACGTTGTTAGTTTGGGCTTGTGTATATACAATGCAAGCTGCAACAATCTTTACCGATACTAATGGTTGAATTTGTTGAATAGGTACCATTTCAAGAAAACTGATCTAATTGGGAATATGACATTCATAAATAGACTTGGACATGGTCCCGTCGTTCCTGTTGTCCTTGACTGGGCAATACGGGATGGAACATGCCCGTCGGCGCCAGAGGGTGACAACAGTGAGAATGTTCCCTACGCATGTGTTAGCGCCCAGAGCTATTGCATAAATGTCAGCAATGGGGCACGCGGCTATTTCTGCAAATGTTCTAAGGGATACAGTGGCAACCATACATTAAAAATGGATGCACAAGTTTCTACACTTTCTGTGTTAATTTTTCCAAGGAAACTTCATTTATCCATATGTTACCCTTAATATATATTGTGCATTCCTTGCAAATAAGTAGTAATTTACAATCTTGTAGATTATAATGCACGCTACGGATATGAAGGCGTACTTTCTACTTTCTACCACATGATTTGGGATAGTGTGAATTTTCCGCTCTCTCATTAATTTGAAGAGCAGAAAACTTAAGAAAGAAAATACTAGTAATTGCTGTCCTTGTTTTCATATTAAGTAAACTGATAACATGCACTATTTTTAATACATCTTCAGATATTAACGAGTGTGAGCTACGGAGATCCCCAAACTCAACAATTTACAAGAACATGTATCCTTGTCATGGAGGGAGATGCCACGATAGAGAAGGTGACTATGAGTGTAAATGCAATTTCGAACGAAGAGGTGATGGTAAAAGCCACAAGGGTTGTGAACTTGTAGTGTCCACGACTGCTGCAGCTGTAATAGGTGAGACTCTCTTTAATAGAAAATTTAAAAAGTGCATTTACAAGTGTTAAAAAATAATAAACAAATCCCATGGTGTGGATGTGAGCATAAAGTATGAGTGAGCAATATTTAAATAATCTTTTGCGAGCTGCATAGAAAAAACAAAATGCATGTGATGATAATAGTGATGTTACGTATTGCTAAATTTTTATCATTATATTGGTCATTGTTGTGCAGGACAACTTTAAAGTTTTTTTCCCATTAAACCTTGCAAAGCTATTTCAGATTTGTCATGAAACATATTTTTTTGTTAAAGAGGTCACTGCACTTTGGTAGCTCAAGCATAAGATCCTCCACACTCACTTATATATGGCCTATGTATTTTCTTAACCCGCATGTTGCCGTAAAATTGGATATATAATTTCTAAATATCATGTAGAATAGTACTTTAATTCTTATGATTTAAACTATGTGAAAAATGTCTGCATAAAAATCTAAGCACTGAAAGTTTTGCATGCCACAACTAAATGCAATGTGATTTAAAACCCACTTAGAATGCACTAATGTATGTTACATCTCGAACCTTGCTGTACGTACGATAGAATGCATGTCCGACTGTGTTCAGTTTGTGGGCCATAGCAGTTGGAGATGCTTTGCTCTCTGGTCGTACTGGTCGGAAAAGAAACTAATCGTACGCAGAGCAGTTTCGTTACATGATAGAGAATTGTCATGTGTAGCTCGGACGAATACTAGTGGATTGTCACGACCGGTTTTTCAATAAAAATATTTATTGAACAACCGACCTATAAAATCCAATATGAGGAAAATCCTCCATATCGGTAGATAAAACTTTGATACAATAAGCCAGTAGCATTATAATATTATAGGGTCGGACTGAAGATGCCCAACCAATTATTACAAACACGCCGATAATTATACATGATGGCGGATATGACACAATGGTGTGGGGTGGAAATACTACTGACTCGAGATATGAGTGGTTGGTGGAATAACACAGTGGGGTGGTTAATAAGACTACTGCACTGGCGGCTCATCGAGCGTCGAGGTGAGGCTCGATGAATTTATTTGGATAGCGAAAGCGGATATATCACAAAGACTAGTCTAGGGGTCGCACGAGACTGACTGGGATTCCTCTAGGCATCGGACTCGCTATTGAACTCTTCACCCATGAGATCGCCTTCGTCAGCATCTGGCCAAATCAACAAGTCAGGTGAGTACTTTGAAAGTACTCGCAAGACAGTTCGGACAAAAGATATAACAAATGAGTGCATGAATGCGATATGATTAATTTTAACAATGCTCAATTTAATCAGTATAACAAAGTAAACAAGAGGGGAATCGGCGGTAGTCCGCTCGGAAACCCAAAGAAGATAAACTCAAAACAGATCGGGTGTCTGAAGCGATACCTCGAAGGCTGAACAATTAAGTAAAACATGCCACAGTCGGGCGTCTAAGCGACACCTCATAAAGGGCTTATATTGAAATAAAAATACATGCGTGCCGCAGTCGGACGTCGGAGCGACATCACAGAAAGGGCTTATAATAAAAGTAAATAATAACAATGCCGCAGTCGGACGTCTGAGCGACATCGCAGAAAGGGCTTATAATAACAACAATGCCGCAGTCGGACGTCTGAGCGACATCACAGAAAGGGCTTATAATGAAAATAAATAACAACAATGCCGCAGTCGGACGTCTGAGCGACATCGCAGAAAGGGCTTATAATGAAAATAAATAACAACAATGCCGCAGTCGGACGTCTGAGCGACATCGCAGAAAGGGCTTATAATTCATTATTCATAACTGACAAGATATAGTGCTCACGGAAAATATTCATCACAAGACAATAAGCGAGTTAGTCCATTCACAGGAAATAAACATTTAACACCAAAGTAGTTATCGGAAGTCTCTGTCACCGAGACTGATATTCGACAAGATAAGGTGAACACGGTACTCGGACATGAATGAGATGAATTCAAGAATTTTGACTCTGCAGAGTTTGTACCAAAATAGTCCACAGCCAACGGATTTCCGTAGTCACGAAGGACTAGTTCCGTTCTGATATTTCGGAGGAAACACAACTAGCTAGTACACACCCATCATACCTCACGTTGCCAGGAATCACCCTAGACAGCGTTTAAGAAAAACTTTGAGACGGGGAGATCACAATCTCGAATAGCATGGGATCAAATTTATATACGCGCTCTAAGGGATGCCCCTCTTGGTCCCAACCGAAACACCCATGCCCCTGACCGGATGAAAGGCTTTAATCCAGGGCCATGGAACCTTCATCCCGGCCTCTCGATTTGGTGTGTACCAGGAAGTGGTTTGCAACTTACTAAGCCGTATCCCTTGCGGGAAACAGGTGGTAGTACGAAAGGGAAGACGGACGGGAATCTGACTGATTTATGTTGACACTGGGTCAACGATATGGCATAAGCCTGGCATGCTACAACACTGCCATCTTACCCATACTCATGCCAAGTCATGGCCATGCACAAGTTTCCAACAACTCATGGGATTTACCGAGCTCATTTGCCTCAACTCTTACGAGATAAACTATCATCGAAATGCTCATGAACGTGCCATGATACAAAATAATGCAAACATGCCGAGACACTCATCATATCAAAAGTTCAAACATTGCTTGTCTGGTTCGGAGTAGTCGGGGTCTAGCTCGGCGAAGTTCGCGGTTCCGTCACCTCCTTCGGTATCTTCGTGATCAGCACGTCATTCCGCGTCTGTGGGAGGTGGAAGTGGTCGCCGGCGAGCACTGTGTCGACAGCGGCCCTTGCTCCGGCGGACGGCGGTTCGGGCAGTCGTGGACCTCGTCAGAGAGAGCTCACCGGAGTGGATAGAGGTGGAGGCCGAGGCGGAACGAGGTGGCCGGAGTCGGGGAAGAAGAGCCCCTCGAGGCCCTTCCAGGGGCTTGGCGAGGTCTGGAGAGGTGGTGGAGGTGTGCGGGGGCGAGAGCGCGCTCGGGGTGCTATATATAGCCGGCCCGAGGCGGTTGCCGAGAACGGGGTTCTCCGGCGAGGTGATTACGGCGGCGCTGAGGCTGCACGGTCGGCTTAGGAGTTTGAGCATCGACTAGACGAAGTACTGGTGCCATCCCAGCGTCCAACTCAGCAAGGTGGGCGAGGTTACGACTTGTCCTCGACGGAACGGCCGCACGGCCCGTCGGCGGCAGAGAACGCGCTCTGCGTGTGCCAGGCCACGGCGACTGTGCTGCATGCGTGTGCTGGCAAGGAAATGGCTGCCGGAGCTACCAGGGGTTTGGCGGCGCCCGAACGGCGTTATGCCGCAGTTCTGCTCCCTGTCGGCCGCTACGGTGGTTCTGCCGCCGCAAGACACGCCGGCGCATGCGTGCCAGGGTGCCACCGACGCCAGGAACGCGCCAAGCACGCGTGTGATGCTCCGGACAAGCAGGCTAGGCTGCGAGCAACGTGCCAAGTGCACTGTGAGCATGTGACTGAAACTCTGACGGAGAACGACACTGAAATCTGAATTTAACTAAAGATGAACAGTAATAGTGCATGCAAGGTGTTCGACAGAGTGATCCAGGCATGTAGGGATTTTTCCTTGAGCTGGTTTTTGGTGGAGGGGCCTCTCATTGCATCTAGAGGCTGCCTGAATATTTGTGGAATTTTTGGAGCAGAGAAGATATGAATTTCACCAAATTTGACAAATCTGGTCCAAACTTGCAGAGACTGAAATTTTAAATCTTTGAACAGAAGAGGAGTGGATCTTGATTGTTCTAGGTTGTGGGTACCAAGGACTATCCAGGGGAGTTGGATTGAGGTCAAAACTCAAATGCATTTAGGTACTTGCTTTGCAAATCACCTAGGCTCAAAATAATAGACAGAAAAGATTTGGGAGGAGAAACAAATGAAATAAAATTCAGAAAATGGTTGAACTTGTTGAGACAAAATGTTTGGATTGCCCAAACTGGAAGGAGAGATCTTTGGAAAGATTTTACCATGTGGTGCATGGTAAAAATCATGAATGGAATTCAAATTTGGGAGAGGATGAAAAACTCCGAGGGTTTTCTTTTTGAAAGAAAATAAACTCCAAAGATTTTTCTTGAAATTTTGAGAAGAGGGCAATCAGAAGAAAAATTTAAAAACCAAACACCAGAGTTGAAGGAGATGCAAAAATAAAATATTTGTTAAAGGGAAAAAAGCTTTTGAGAGAGATTTTTGGAAGGGTTTAGAAGACCTCCTTCAAATCCAGCAAAATTTTTGAAGAAAACCAAAAGAATATTTTTGGAGTGTCACAACACCTACCTCCTTAGGAAAAATCTCGTCCCCGAGATTCCAGCTGATCCTCAAATAATTGTGGGTGCTCTGTCCAAAGGAAATCCTCTCTTTCCCAAGTGGCTTCACTTTCGGTGTGGTTGCTCCACTGAACTTTGAAGAACTTGATGGTTTTCTGTCGGGTTCTCCTTTTAGACTCTTCCAAGATTTTTATCGGATGCTCCCGATATGTAAGGTCTGGCTGCACGTCAATGTTTTTATGGGGTACTTGTTTCTATGGGTTGCTTACGCACTTCCTCAATTGGGAGACGTGGAATACGTCGCGGATGTCGGATAATTCTTCGGGTAAGTCTAGCTTGTAGGCCACCGTGCCTCTTCGTGCTACTATGCAGAATGGTCCGATGAATCTTGGTGCTAGCTTCCCTTTAATCTTGAATCGATGCAGGCCTCTTATAGGGGATACTAGTAGGTACACAAATTCACCGGGTTCAAAATTGACTCCACGATGCTTCTGATCGTAATAACTCTTTTGTCGACTTTGGGCTGTCTTGAGTCGGTCCTTAATCACCTTGACCTTATCTTCAGCCTCTTTGAGCAGGTCTGGGCCGAAGATATGACTGTCTCCGGTTTCCGACCAATTTAGTGGGGTACGACATCTTCGCCCGTACAGAGCTTCAAATGGTGCCATTTGCAGGCTGGACTGATAGCTGTTGTTATATGCGAATTCTGCGTATGGTAAGCTCTCTTCCCAACTGGTCCCATAGGTGAGGACACATGCTCTCAGCATATCTTCTAGAATCTGGTTTACTCGCTCAGTCTGCCCATCTGTCTGGGATGGTATGTGGTACTGAATGCCAGCTGAGTTCCCAGAGGTTGTTGTAAGTGATCCCAAAATCGGGAGACGAATTGAGTGCCTCTGTCCGAGATTATTTTCTTTGGGACTCCATGTAAGCAAACGATACGGGAAAGGTAGAGCCTAGCAAGCTTCTGAGTGGTGTGTGTTGTCTTCACGGGGATGAAGTGTGCTACTTTAGTTAGTCTATCAGTGATGACCCATATGGCATCATGTCCGTGTCGTGACCGTGGTAGTGCAACAATAAAATCCATTCCAATCTCGTCCCATTTCCACTCGGGTATCTTATTTGGTTGCAATAGCCCGGCCGGTTTCTGGTGCTCGGCCTTGATGCGTTGACAAGAGTCACAAGAAGCAATAAACGTGGCTATGTCTCTTTTTATACCATGCCACCAAAATGTTTCCTGAAGATCTTTGTACATTTTTGTTCCTCCAGGATGGATTGAATATGGAGCGGTGTGGCCTTTGGCCAGGATTTGCTGTTTAAGGTCATGGATATTTGGTACGCAAAGTCTATTCCCGTACCACAATATTCCTTGCTCATCAGTAACGAATTCTGAGGCCTTGCCCAAATTCATCTTCCGTTTTATGCCTTCAATGCTGGGGTGTCCACGTTGAGCCTCTTTAACCTTCTCTATTAGGGTAGGCTGTAACTCTAAGTTCGACACACTGCCTTCGGTGACCACCATTAGATTGAGCTTTGCGAATTCCTGCTGGAATTAAGGTCTCAAGTTTGGCATGCTGTCGTTGTCCGGACTGGGGTTCTGACTCAGAGCATCTGCTACAACATTTGCTTTGTCTAGGTGGTAGTGGATTCCAACATCATAATCCTTTACTAATTCCAACCAGCGTCGCTGCCGTAAATTCAGTTCTGGTTGTGTGAAAATATACTTGAGGCTTTTGTGGTCCGTGTATATTTCACAACGATTACCAAGTAAGAAGTGTCTCCATTCCTTGAGTGCCTGAATAACTGCTGCTAATTCCAGGTCATGTGTAGGATAATTTTCCTCATGCTTGCGAAGTTGTCTGGAAACATATGCATAACCTTGCCTTCTTGCATTAATACGCACCCGAGGCCCTTTCGAGATGCGTCACAAAATACCTCAAAATTTTTGTGTATATCTGGCACAATTAGTACTGGTGCTGTCGTCAGTTTGCTCTTTAGCTCTTGGAAACTTTTCTCGCAAGCTTCCGTCCATTCAAACTTCCTGTCTTTCTTGAGTAGTTGCGTCATTGGCTTTGCTATGGTGGAGAAACCTTCAATAAATCTTCGGTAGTATCCTGTCATTCCCAAGAAACTTCGTACATCCGTCATGTTGGCTGGTGGCTTCCAGCCAAGTACGGCCTTGACTTTTTCCGGGTCTACGGCGATACCTTCTTGGGTCAGTACGTGGCCCAGAAAACCTACTTGCTTTAGCCAAAATTCACACTTGCTGAATTTAGCGTACAATTGATGTTTCCTGAGTTCTCCTAGTACAGTTCGGAGATGTTCAGCGTGCTCTTCTGGTCTTTTTAGTACACCAGAATATTATCGATAAATACCACAACAAACTTATCCATAAACTTCATGAATACTTTGTTCATGAGGTGAACACGTTGGTTAGTCCAAATGGCATTACAGTGAACTCATACAATCCGTATCTGGAGGTGAAAGCTGTTTTAGGAATATCTTCGGTTCGCACTTTGAGTTGATGGTATCCCGATCTTAAGTCAATCTTTGAGAACACCTTGGCCTGAGCGAGTTGATCGAATAAATCATTTATTCGTGGCATCGGATATTTGTTCTTGATTGTGACCATGTTTAGTGCTCGATAGTCTATGCACAATCTCAGTGTTCCATCCTTCTTTTTGGCAAACAAAATTGGTGAACCCCAAGGTGAGGAACTGGCTCGTATATACCCTTTTTCCAACAATTCCTTTATTTGCTTCTTCAGTTCTACCAATTCGGATGGTGCCATCCTGTATGGTTTCTTGTATATGGGAGCGGTTTCGGGTGCTAGCTCAATGCTGAATTCTATCTCTCGATCTGGTGGCATACCTGGTAGGTCTTCGGGAAATACATCTGGAAATTCACACACTACTGGAACCTTGCTCAATTCAGAAATGTCCACCTTGTTCAATCTCGGTTGCCGGGATATTTTTCTTTCCTTGGCTGAAACCTCACTACTAGGAAAGGCCTACTAATGGCGCACCTAATTTGGCCATTAATGGCACATTAGTGGTGTGCCATTAGTGCCACGCCATTAGTATATTTTACTAATGGCGCACCACTGGTGCGCCATTAGTATCTGGTATACTAATGGCGCACCTCAGATGCGCCATTAGTATATACAACAGTGCGCCATTAGTATGCCTTCCAGGGGGGCATGTATACCCAGGTGCTTTGGCATACTAATGGCGCACAACAACAAGATGCGCCATTAGTAACTTCGGCATACTAATGGCGCACTATTTAATGATGCGCCATTAGTATCCTTTGGCATACTAATGGCGCACTGTGATGTGATGCGCCATTAGTATGAATATTAGTTTTTTTTTTAATTTTTTGTTTTTTGCACAGGTTACAAAATGTATAATTGGACAAAATATAGACAGCACACATCAACAACAGATTCATCGAATACAATAGAATATTAGTCTCTGAATACAATTCATCATATTAGTCTCCGAATTGAAAAGACCGAACAAAGATAGAACATTATATTACAAGTCCCGAGACCGCGAGTAGCGGGTTTGTCTTCACATTACAAGTCGATATCGGTCATCTAAACTACCATCACATAGAAGAGAGCTGCGGTCATCACGATGAAACTCGTCTTCATCCGGTTCCTCCAACGCTCCCTCCCCTCTCCCGCTAGATAGCGGGCGATTCTAGATTCGGCCTCGGCCCTAGTGGTGTACCATTTGTAACTGTTACCGCTGAATCGGTGAACCTGTCTCCGACACTCCTCCCAGTCGTCGTAGACTCCGGGAACCTTACCCTTGTACACGACATACGACGGCATCGCTATGCACTAGCCAAACGAAACGTTAGTACCAATTCACAGACAATACATAAGCAATATATAAGTATGCAATAGAATGATCGGAAGAGAAAAGCAAGACATTAATAGCATCGATTACATCTAAGTTGAACGACTCTCGAAACCAAAGAGACATACTACAAGTTCATTAAAGTTTAATTACAACATGAGCCAATCGATGTTTCAGAACTAGACACAAGATCACTGCTTTCGACTGGACTCAAGGGACCGGAGCGTGGATGAAGCCGCCGTCTACCGTGGGAGTCATGAAATAACGGGCGTTGTCAGCCTGCATTTGTAGCATTGTGTCGATGTCACTGTTGGACGGTTGATTTCTGAGGTAGAACTGCCCCGAGGTACGAAGGACATCTTGATGGATGATTTCGGAAAACTCCGACTGGATGCGAAAGAATTCTTGTCTGATGTCCGCGTCCTGGATTGCCGACACGCCGCGCCCAATCTTTTGAGTTTACTCGGTAGCGAAGTTGATGATGGTCCGCACGATCGCCTCGCATGTGATGGATGGCGTAGTAGGCACCCTTCTGACCGCCAGCGGCTCCTTGACGCAGCGAACGTCAGATTGTGGGAGAACACGTGCTTGCCGCATTTACGAATAGGCCTGGTGAAGGTGCCTCCAGATTGGGCGTGGCGGGGAGAACATCATCAAGAACCTTCTTGACATTTGTGTAGTCTACGTTCGACTGACGGTCCGGGTCGAAATACGTGGCCATGGAATATTTGGGGCTTAGGAGGATGAGCATGCAATGTGTGTCACTGCAAAAAACACGGAATGTTAAAAGAAATTCGGAGCGTGCAATGGTCTAATTAGTACTTACTAATGGCGCACTGAGTCTGGACGCGCCATTAGTATGTTTGGACAGGCGCACTAGTTCAAAAAAAAATTGATACTAATGGCGCACCTTGGGCCAGGTGCACCATTAGTAGTTTCAACTCTAATGGCGTATCAGAAGGTGGTGCGCCATTAGTATACTAATGGCGCACCGCTTGTCTGGTGCGCCATTAGTGTCAATCCCATCTATAGCCCTTTTTCTAGTAGTGCCTTTATGGTCTTCCCGTGGTGATGGGTGAGAATTACGGTCCTGTTGAAGCAGTCAATAAAACCTTTGTTGGTGGTTAGCCAATCCATCCCTAAGATGACATCCAGTCCTTTATTTTCCAACACGATAAGATTTGCGTGAAACTTCAACCCTTCAAACTCGATAACCACACCACGGCAATAATTCTGGGTAACTTGCTTAATTCCGGGGACTTGACGATCAGAGATTTTTCCAAGGAAGCATCAAAAATTATTTTGCAAAGCAAAACTTTTCAAACGAATGAGTGAGAAGCTCGGTAATCAAACAAAACCATGGCAGGTATTGTGTTGACAGGAAACGTACCGAGTACGATTTCTGGGGCATTTTGTGCTTCCTCTTTGGTCACGTGGTTCAGATGACCCTTCCTGTGGTTATTATTTGGGTAGAAATTGTTGCGCTTTGGCGCTGAATTATTGCCTCCGTTGTTCGGCTTTGGGGTCGAGTTCCTTGGCTTGCACTAGTGCAGAACCGGGCAATAGCACCGGTTCGTAAGGCCCTTTAGTGCCGGTTACATAACCGGCACTAAAGTGTGGGCACTAAAGCCCCCCCCCCTTTAGTACCGGTTCAGCACGAACCGGTGCTAAAAGGGAAACCACGCGCACGAGCCAGTTCCAGGGCACAGAGTTTTAGTACCGGTTGGTAAGACCAACCGTACTATAATGTTTGGGGGTTTTAGTTTTATGATTTCTTTTCATTTAATTTTGTGTTTCCATTTTAATTCTTTTTCGTTTGCTGGTATTTTTAGATACTACACATTGTACACGTTTTGAATATATATATATATATATATATATATATATATATATATATATATATATATTTATATAGAATTTCTAGTAGAACCAATCATGCATATATATATCATCAATGTCTCACAAACCATCATATTAATTAATTCACACATACACACATGTATAGCTATATACAATTTCTCCTACATATGCATGTTGCCTTGAGCCAGTGGCATTAGCCTAATTGGTGCCTTGAGCACGATGACAATTGGAAGTGGTTTTCATGGGGAAGTGTAGCGGGTAATAGTATTCTCCCTTCGGATTTATGACCTGGTCGAGCAAAAATCCCGCTATTTCCTCTAGAAGTGCTTCTACGCGCTTCGTTTCTAGGAGCTTCTCCCGCACTTCTGTGAACTGTTAAGAAGGAGATCAATATGCATGTGTATTAGTTGTGTGACTAGATATCGATAATGGTGTAAAAACTGTGAATAGTGTTTTGACAAGCGTACCCATTCCTGTCTTTAAGATCTGCTCCTTTCGGACGCCATCATGCGAATGTTCTGCAAACGCAGAATGCACACAGATCAGTCCCCGCGCTACCGCTTGTGGCCTTTACGAGAATGGAATTTGATCAGATAATAATTAATCAAGCATGATAATTAAAGAGATGGCAGCTAGCTAGCTAGCTAGTACTACTTAATTACTTACCTTGGGTGAAACCATTTAAGCTTTTGTTTCCTTTCTCCGGGTCACGCTGATGAACCTTGCCCAAGCCCTGCCCGCCGACAAAGAAAATGAATAAAGGGGTTATTAAATAGTTCATATCATGAAAATGACGAACTAAATAGGCCGAGATATATAGTTAATAATGATTGAAAGGACCTGGTGACTATCCCAAACAAGACGTTATAGTTAGTTTTTCTTTGAGTAGTGAGTCCAGTATTTCAACTGTTCCGGCGTCAACTTTAATGATACACAAGACCCAGTGAAATCTGCATGCACACACGTTTGCATGTCTTAATTAAGCGGGCATATGTAAGCAAAAACATGTAGCTAGCTAGTAGGCAAAAACAGAGAATTTGTAGTACAAGACAGTGTGACTCACTGGAAGTTGTAAGGAAGTAGTATATCTTCATTGTATTTGAGGCGCTACAAGAACGCTAGCATGTTGTCCTCTACGGCCTTTTGATGATGTGGATATATTTTCCATGTGTATTCATTAACGGTGTTTGGGTCAATGAACCCAATGCCAAAGCGTCCACCTTTTTTCATTTCATACATCTTCATCCTGCATATAATACCACAGAAAAGAGTATAGTGAGGATAATTACAGGTAATGATTGATCAAAAGGATCACTACAGCTAGCTTGAGACTTAAATTATAGAAAGAAATCACTTAGAGACAATAGCAACTGACGATAGATTTGTCGAGTGCGTCTTGATTGTATAACTGAAACATTTCAGGATACTCAACGGACACAGCTTTCTCATGGAAGTAATGCTCCTCCTTGACATTCACCATGAGGGACAATCGATCGGAAATCTTGGTAATGTTCATGTACCATTGATGCAATTCATACATTCTCGTTGGGAGGTTCTTGACCTTGTCTGTCTCGACCAAAGGTTGGCCCCGGACATATTTCCGTTTTATTTCATCCTCTCTAAGCACAGGCATGGGCTCGATCTCGAGGAGTTGTCCAACAGTGATTGTGAGAACTTCAGCCTGCATTATATGGTCCTCCGTTATTACCACATTGCCCACCTTAGGAACGTAAACTGTTTGCCCACAATAATATTGGGCGCGTCTTTATCACGTGTTGTTGGCACAACAAGCGAGGGATCGATTCACGCCTGTTCTCCCAGCTGGGGAGTAGTTTTCCCGCATTTTTTGACAGCTGCTTCTTGTTTGCTCGATCCCGACCTCGCCTCCTTACGTAGACGTGCTCGATTTAACTTCCTGATATGGCACTCATAGTCTCTGTCAACAGGCTTGGGAGCTGGTGGTTGAGCCATACGAATGAAGTGGTCAATCGTTTCCTCGGGCACTTTCTCCCTTGGCGGCGATGGCGGTTTCGGTGCAAAATGGGCTTCCACCTCGGACTTCGATATGGCTGCGATTTCCTCCTCGGACCTGTCATAAGACCTCTGCGGAAGAGGCGTGAGGCTTGGACCATATTTATATCGCGTGCCTCCGCCTGTACTTCTTGTACTACCTCGACTCGTACCGCTACACACCATAGCTGCGGGGTGTCTCTTCTGCGATTGCTGAGGCGGCGGAGACGACGGCTGACGGGGATGAGTTGGACGAGGAGGAGTGGCCGCCTGAAGCTGTGCCGGACTTGGAGGAGGAGTGGCCTGAGGTTGTGCCGGACTTGGAGGAGGAGTGGACGTCTGACGCTATGGCGGACTTGGAGGAGGAGGAGTGGCCTGGCACTTTGCCGGACTTGGAGGAGGAGTGGCCTCACACTTTGCCGGACATGGTGGACTTGCAGGAGCGGGAGACTGCTGACTCGGTGGCGGACTTCGATGAGGAGTCGGATGACGCGGTGTCGGTGGCCTTCGAAAGATGATGCAATCCTTTTTCCAAAGGATGATACGATGGTTGGCGTCTCCGAGAAAGCGCTCGTCGTCACCTCCAGGAATGTCAAGCTCTAGCCCCGAGTATGGGTCCACCACGTCGTCAACCATGACACGAGCATAGCCCTCTGGAATCGTGATGCAATGGTAGGTTGCTTTGGGGGTAACTGGAAAAGCAACGCCGTCCGCCACCTTCATGGATATGTTCTTCATTTTGACGTGTAGCTCGCAGCTAGTGTTCTCCGTGATGTCATCCACGGGGTATCTACCCAACATTGCGTCGTCCGGGGCGAAACCCACGCTGCTTCTCGGCATGGATGGGGCGGTGCTATCCAATGCTGGATCATTCGCTAGCTGCTGCAGCTGGTGAGACTCCCTTTGTTGGGTAAGTGAGTCGATCTGCTCCTGCTGCCGCTGGAATTTGACTACCAATTCCGCTTGACTTGCTTCTAGGCCTTGAAGGCATTCATAGTCCCGCTTCCTCTGCTCCTCCTCCATCTTCCTCTTCTTCTCCTCCGCAATCTTCTTTCTCGCACGGGTTCTGTAGTCGGTGTTCCAGTCTGAAAACCCCTCATACCACGGAATAGCGCCCTTGCCTCGTGTTCTTCCCGGGTGTTCAGGATTTCCAGGCACGCGTAAGCTCGTTGTTCTCTGTTGGGCTGGAACACCCCGATCGTGCCTCTTTTATTGCAACAAGTATCGCATCGTCGGCTCCCTTCAGACTTGCCCTCGTCGAAACATTGCCTGTCTTCGTCCAACTCCCCCATGCGCATAGAACCAAGTCCCGACTGGGTGGCCAGCTCTTAGTAACCGGAGTGGCACCGCATCCTCCATCTCTTTCTCAGACTTATCCCACTTAGGCATTGCCACCGCATAGCCACCTGGCCCCAGCTTATGGAACTTATCCTTTTTTTTGGCATTCTTCTTGTTTATTCTCGACCGTTCCTTAGCTAATTCCGAATCCTTGAAGTTCACGAAATCGTCCCAATGAGCATGTTGGTTCTCTAGTGTTCCCTCGAATACTGGAGTCTTCCTTCCTCCCTTGACGTACTTGTCCCATTCACGGTTATTGTGGTTATTGAATGCAACTGCCATCTTCCTAAGAGCAGCGTCCTTGACTTTCTGCACATCTGCTTCTGTGAAATGATCTGGTAGGGTGAAATGTTCCATGAGAGTATCCCAAAGCAGATCTTTTTTATTCTTGTCGACAAAAGTAACATCTGGACGTGGAGCAGCGTCCTCTTTGCCTTTTTGTCCTTTGTCTTTTGCTGGCTCTCTCCATTCTTGAAGGGAGATCAGGAGTTGGTCCTTCACAAGAACTCCGCACTGACGAACGAACTTGTCCGCAATCTTCTTAGGCGCTAATGGTTCGCCATTAGGTCTGACTGCCTCGATATTGTACTTTACGCCCTCCTTCAACTTTTGTTCGGCCTCGTTTCGTCCTTTTGCCTGAAGATTTGCTCGATCCGGATGGCTGAAAGAACAAAGATCGATTCGTTAATATATCTTCAAGTCATTTAAAACATGTGATTATCACCAGATACCTGCTTATATAAATATATATACTTCGCCGGTCTTTGTTGTTTCAGGATCAACATGTTCTTCGTCATCGTCATAATCGTAGTTCATTACTTCATCAATTCGGTCATCGCGATCGAATATCATATCACCCTCTCCGGTGTTGTTTAGAAATTTGGAGCCGTCATAATCTTCTTCATTCTGATCATCATCTGGCCCGCGTATCATATCGAACATGGTATGTTCTCCCTCTATGTCGGTATTGTCTGCCATAGCTTTTATTTAACTAATTCAAAAGAAATATAAAACAATTTAGTATTCAAATTACATCGTCTCGAATAATAGATATAATCTCGAATACTTCGTCTAGAATAATAGATACAATCTCGAATACATCGTCTCGAATAATATATAATATTGAATAGTACATCACTGGCTAGCTAATTAAAGATCCAATACTACAGAAGAATCTAGGACACTCGCGGTTCCTGCGGCGCGGGCGGTGGACACCCAAAGAGAAGGAACCCTCACAGGATCATAGCTGAAGTGAGATCCTCAAGATATCTTGCCGGTATTGGAGAACCTGCCGCCCTCTAACGCAACCATGTAGCGATGGACGTGCTCGCCCTCCTCCCTGACACGGCGACGTACCTCCTCCGGCAGGGCCGGGTCCCTCCGCACCGAAACTGGCCCACGCGAACGCCACCAAACGAGATCAGGGTCGACGACGGGACCCGGGGCCGGGTTCCTCATCAAGCGGCGCGCCCCTCCAGGCAGCACCTCCCAGTGCCAGCCCGGCGGAGCCCAGTCCCGGACATGGGTCGGCTGGACGTCGTCGCGGACGGGTCGACGGCGAGGATGCGGGCCGGGCATCGTCGAGAACAAATACTAGCTATATGCCCGCAAAAAGTAATATTTTTTTAATGATTGGATTTTGATAACTAAAATTACTAACATTTCTACTATTTCAAAAATCTATATACTATTTCATACTAATTAAGCATCTAACACTAAAAACAGAAAGCACAACTTCTATACATCCATTAAAAAACTGAAAAACAACATTATATAAAAAATTTCCATACTAATTAAACACTAATTATATACTAATAATAATAATCTAAATTATATACTAATTAAACATAAAAAATTTCCATACTAATTAAACACTAATTTCCATATAAAATTTTTTGATAACTAAAACAATAATAATCTAAACTAATTAAACATATAAAATACGTATATACTAATATATACATGCATTAATTCATACATATGTGTGTGTGTGTGTTCCATATAAAAAATTTGATAACTAAAACAATAATAATGTAAATAATCTAAATTATATACTAATTCATGCTTGTGTGTGTGTGTGTGTGTTTTGATAACTAAAACAATAATAATCTAAATAATCTAAATTATATACTAATTCATGCTTGTGTATGTGTGTGTGCTCGGGGCCGGGAGGGTGGCGCCCATGGTGGCCGCCGGGGGCGAGGGAGAGAGGTTAGAGGGGGAGAGCTCACAGCGGGGAGACGGCGACGGCGAGGCGACGGCGGTGACGGGACGGGCGGCGACGGGACGGGGCGGCGACGGGACGGGCGGCGACGGGACGGGCGGCGACGGGATGGGGCGGGCCGGGTCGGCGACGGAGACGACGGCGGCGACGGGGACGGGGGCGGCGACGGAGACGAGGGCGGCGACGGTGACGGGGGCGGCGACGGCGACGGAGACAACGGAAACAGAGGAAGAATGAAAATTTCGTAAGTCGAGTATATATAGAAGGCACCTTTAGTACCGGTTGGAGCCACGAACCGGTACTAAAGGCCTGTTTTGGCCAGGCCAAGCGGCGGGAAGCGACCACCTTTAGTACCGGGTGGTGGCACAAACCGGTACTAAAGGACCCCCCCTTTAGTACGGGTTTGTGCCACGACCCGATACTAAAGGGGTCGATCACACCCAAAGTTTAGTCCCACTCGCCGAAGGGCAGCCGCACTGGTTTATAAACCCAGCCGCGGCTGCCACTTCGAACTCCTGTGTATAGCAGGCTTGTGGGCCTAAACTCTGCGCGCTGCCCTGTGAATCTGCTGGGCCTTTAAGGCCTGTTATTACACACCTGTGGCCTATCACGCCCACAGGGCAGCGCCCCAATTTTTTTATAGTTTTTTCTTTTCTGCTTTATTTTCTTCTATTTATTTTTATGTAGTTTTTTATAGTTTTTCTTTTCTGTTATATTTATTTTCTTCTATTTATTTGTGAGTAGTTTTTCATCTAGTTTGCGAAATTCAATATTTTCAGAGTTCATTTTGTAGTGATTTTCAATTTCACGGTCATTTTGTAAACGATTGAAAAATAGCAAATATAATTTTTTCTTTTCTGCTTTATTTTTTCTTCTATTTATTTCTGAGTAGTTTTTTCTTTTCTGCTATATTTATTTTCTTCTATTTATTTTTGAGTAGTTTTTTATATAGTTTTTTTTTTCTTTTCAGCTATAGTTTTTCTTTTTTTTCTGCTATTTTTTCTTTTCTGCAAAACTTGATGGTCAAAGTCTGGAGTTATAACTTAAAAAAAGAAATGTCGACGTGCAATTAGTTTTTGCCATAACAGAAGAAGTCCGGAGTTGTAATAAGTTATTAAAAATAAAAAAGAGGTGCAATGCTCGTTAATTTGCTTCAAGCCTTTCGTAATAGTGTAAACTGCATTGCGCATAGCTCCGTGCAGTCTACCGTATTCCTGAAGGCTTGAAGCTAAGCAACGTGAGCATTGATCCTCTTCTTCATCGTCTCTGCACTCAGGGCTTATAAACCGCTCCTAGTCCCTCTCACTTCGCGAGGTGGGACTAAAAAACAGCTTACGTCTGATTCATCCATGAACCGATAACAAAGGTGCTCGTGGGGCCCCAGCCTTACCTGACACAACCTCATTAGTACCGGTTCGTGGTACGAACCGGCACTAAATGGTCATGGTGGGGCCATAGCCTGACCGGAGGCTGACACAGCCTCTTTAGGTACAAAAAATTACAAACTTTCTGTTAGTGCCCGTAGTTTTCAAATTTGAATAGTTTAAATTTTGAATTATTTGAAATTAGTGTGAATTTGTCTGCACATAGAATTTCTTCGCGTTTCAAATGCCAAAACACATAACTACCCTAACTATTACAGAGATCCCCCTCTCGGTGCGAAACACAGAAGAAAGTGATGATAGCTAGCGAAGCCGATCACATCCCAAATCTTTGGGTGTGAAAATTTTTCTTCGCGTGTGTCCCTTTGCGCCGTAACCATGGAAAATCTTCATCATTTAACGGGATGCTCGGGTCAATATTCACTGTTAATGGAGCAATTTCATCAAACTTTTCATAATCTTCTGACTTGTCTGTCTTGTCATCCACTCCCATGATGTTTTTCTTCCCAGAAAGAACTATGTGCCGCTTTGGCTCATCGTACGATGCATTCGCTTCCTTATCTTTTCTTTTTCTTGGCTTGGTAGACATGTCCTTCACATAGAAAATCTGTGCCACATCATTGGCTAGGACGAATGGTTCGTCTGCATCACGCAAGATTGTTGAGATCCACTGTTGTCATTCCGCATCGCGGGTCTTCCGTTACCCCGCCTCGTGTCATATTGACCCATTTGCACGAAACAAAGGGACCTTTAAACCACGTCGATAGTCAAGTTCCCATATGTCATGTATATAACCATAATATGTTTCCTTTCCCGTCTTGGTTTCTGCATCAAAGTGGAAACCACTGTTTTGGTTGGTGCTCTTCTTATCTTGGGCGATCGTGTAAAATGTATTACCATTTATCTCGTACCCTTTGAAAGTCATTATATTCGAAGATGGTAACTGGGACAGCAAGCACAGGTCATCTTCAATAGAGGTGTCATGCATGGTACGTGGTTCCGCAACCAGCTGGCAAAACTCCTGGTTTGTTCATGTGTAATCCACCATCGCACCACTCCGGTGTTTGGAGCGTAGCAAATTCTTGTGTTCATCCATATACGGAGCCACCAAGGCGGAATTCTGTAGAACTGTGTAGTGTGCTTCGGTGAGAGAATCTCCGTCCATACATATTATTTGTTCCTCCTAGCGTGTTTTTCCATACAGTCTGCCCTTATACCGCGATTCAGGAACACCAATCGGCTTAAGGTCAGGAATAAAGTCAATACAAAACTCAATGACCTCCTCATTTTGATAGCCCTTGGAGATGCTTCCTTCTGGCCTAGCACGGTTATGAACATATTTCTTTAAGACTCCCATGAACCTCTCAAAGGGGAACATATTGTGTAGAAATACAGGACCCAAAACGTTAATCTCTTCGCATAGGTGAACTAGGGGCGTGCGTCATGATGTTGAAGAAGGATGGTGGGAACACCAACTCGAAACTGACAAGACATTGCACCAAATCATTCTCAGAACCTTGGTATGATTTCTGGATCGATTACCTTCGAGAGATTGCATTGAGAAATGCACATAGCTTCACAATGGCTAATCAAACGTTTTTCGGTAGAACCCCCTCAATGCAACCGGAAGCAGTTGCGTCATAATCACGTGGCAATCATGAGACTTTAGGTTCTGGAACTTTTTCTCTGCCATGTTTATTATTCCCTTTATATTCAACGAGAAGCCAGACGGTACCTTAATACTGAGAAGCCATTCAAAGAAAATTTCCTTCTCTTCTTTAGTAAGAGCGTAGCTTGCATGACCCTGATGTATGCCGTCTTCTCCGTGCATACGTTGCTGGTCCTCCCGTGCCTCAGCTGTATCTTTTGTCTTCCCATACACGCCCAAGAAGCCAAGCAGGGTCACGCAAAGATTCTTCGTCACGTGCATCACGTCGATTGGAGCGGACCTCTAGGTCTTTCCAATATGGCAGGTCCCAAAATATAGATTTCTTCTTCCACATGGGTGCGTCTGTCAGCGTCCTTTGGAACAGGTTGTCCGCCAGACCCTTTCCAAATATCACCTTCAAATCCTTGACCATATCATGTACATCAGCACCAGTACGGTGGCGAGGCTTCGTCCGGTGATCCGCCTCACCTTTGAAATGCTTGCTTTTCTTTCTTACGGGATGCCTGCTCGGAAGAAATCGACGATGTCCCCGGTACACATTCTTCTTACAACTATTCAAATATATATTGTCAGTATCATCCAAACAGTGCGTGCATCCGCGGTATCCCTTGTTTGTCTGTCCTGAAAGGTTACTGAGAGCAGGCCAATCATTGATGGTCACGAACAGCAATGCCTTTAGGTCAAATTCTTCCCCATGTGCTCATCCCACGCACGCATACACCTGTTCCATTCCACAGTTGTAAGAGTTCTTCAACTAATGGCCTTAGGTACACATCAATGTCGTTGTCGGGTTGCTTAGGGCCTTGGATGAGCACTAGCATCATAATGAACTTCCGCTTCATGCACAACCAAGGAGGAAGGCTATACAAACATAGAGTCACAGGCCAGGTGCTATGGTTGCTGCTCTGCTCCCCAAAAGGATTAATGCCATCTGCGCTTAGACCAAACCATACGCTCCTTGTGTCATCTGCAAACTCATTCCCGTACTTTCTTTCGATTTTTCTCCACTGCGACCGTCAGCTGGTACTCTCAACTTTCTGTCTTTCTTACGGTCTTCTTCAGGCCATCGCATCGCCTTTGGCATGCTCTTTGTTTTGGAACAAACGTTTCAACCGTGGTATTATAGGAGAATACCACATCACCTTGGCAGGAATCTTCTTCCT
The DNA here is from genome assembly GCA_021605145.1 of Aegilops bicornis. NCBI lineage: Eukaryota > Viridiplantae > Streptophyta > Magnoliopsida > Poales > Poaceae > Aegilops > Aegilops bicornis. The sequence goes on from CM038672.1 coordinate 642,921,430, forward strand.
GGGGCGCTCACCCTCGACATCACCATGCTCATCGCGGCTGATCTTATAGCGCAATGCACCACATACCGGGCAAGCGTTCAAATCCTCGTACTCACCGCGGTAGAGGATGCAATAATTAGGGCATGCATGTATCTTCTGCACCTCTAACCCTAAAGGGCAGACAACCTTCTTTGCTTCGTACGTACTCTCGGGCAATTCGTTGTCCTTTGGAAGCATATCCTTTATCATTACCAGCAACTTTCCAAATCCCTTGTCAGATACACCATTCTCTGCCTTCCATTGCAGCAATTCCAAAGGTGGTGCCCAGCTTTTTCTTGTCACCTCACGCAATTCGGTACAACAATTTTTTGTGATCCTCTAACATGCGCTGCAACTTCTCTTCTCCAAATCACTTGCGCAGTTTCTCTTTGCATCGGCAACGGCCCGACCTAGATCATCAACGGGCTCATCCGATGCCTCTTCTTCAGCTTCTTCCCGCATTGCCGCCCAGCTTCTTCCCCGCATTACCGGCTCAGCTTCTTCCCCCATTGTTGTATCATCATATTCAGGGAACCCATGGCCAGGATAGCTGTCGCCGTCCTCTTCTTCTTCATTGTCTTCCATCATAACCCCTCTTTCTCCGTGCTTGGTCCAAACATTATAGTGGGGCATGAAACCGACTCAAACAGTGGACGTGAATGGTTCTTGACGAGAGTAATTGCGACCATTCTTACAGCCAGCACATGGACAAGGCATAAAACCATCCGCCCGCTTGTTTGCCTCAGCCGCAAGCGAAAAAGTATGCACGCCCACAATGAACTGGGAGAGCATCGGTCATCGTGACATCCATTGCCGGCTCATCTTCATTACACAACACCGAATAGACCAAATTAATACAAGTTCATACATAAAGTTCATACAACACTTAAATGCAACAAACAAATAACTCTCTAGCTAAAGCATTTAAATGCAACAACAAATGCGATCAAGATCGCAACTAAGGTAACAATTGATCCAACAGCATAATGGTACCAAGCCTCACTATCGATGGCATATTTTCTAATCTTTCTAATCTTCAAGCGCATTTTCTCCATCTTGATCTTGTGATCATCGACGACATCGGCAACATGCAACTCCAATTCCATCTTCTCCCCTCAATTCTTTTCAATTTTTCTTTCAAGTACTCGCTTTCTCTTTCAACTAAATTTAACCTCTCGACAATAGGGTCGGTTGGAATTTCCGGTTCACATACCTCCTAGATAAAAATATCTATGTCAACTTGATGGGCATAATTTGTCATAAACACGAAATGCAACAAATAGTTTTAAAAGAGAATATACCACATCCGAATCATAACAAGGACGAGGGCCGACGGGGACGGATATCAAAACCATGGCACTATGTATAACAAACAACGACGGGTAAGATAATTATTATAATGAGTAACTATATATCCAAATCACACAAACATCAATTTTTTATATAAAATTTCATGAACAATAGGCTCACCACAAGGTGGTGCCGGCTGACAGAGGCAGTGCGGGCGATCGATGGTGGTTCTGACAGAGATTTAGAAGGCACTAAGTAAACCACACCTACATATGCAAACTAAGTGTTATTTTGACCTCAAATTGCATATAAATCAAATACTACCACATATAATTCCTCCCAAATTACTAAAACCCACAATTAATCACTATATAAACCAATGCAAGAGCTAATCTAGCAATGAGAGATGAAAGGACAAAGTTGCTAACCTTGGTGATCATTTGAATGGATGAGGGTCTGCAAATCTTGACAAATTTGGGGCAAATTTTGTGATGAACTCGAGAGGAAGAAGGGAAGAACAGAGGAGAGGGAGAGGGGAAAGGGGGAAGAACAGAGTGCGGGTGGACGAAGGGTTTATATAGGACGACCTTTAGTACCGGTTCGTGCCACGAATCGGTACTAAAGGTGCTGGAAGGGCCCCACTCTGACAACATCCTGCCACCACTTTCTTTAGTACCGGTTCGTGGCACGAACCGGTGCTAAAGGTTCGCCACGAACCGGTACTAAAGAGCTCCTCCCGCCTAGCCGTTGGAACCGGCACTAATGGACACATTAGTGCCGGTTCTGTTACAAACCGAGACTAATGTGTCTCACATTTGGCCCTTTTTCTACTAGTGTTGGGGCACTGCTTGGCATAGTGCCCTTCTTCTCCACAAGCGTAACAGGTAACGCCTGGGTGGTATGTGAACTCCTTGTCCCTTGCATGGAAATTCTTGATTGGGCGTGAGACGCTTGTCGTGGGTTTGGGTGTCCAGTTTTTCTAAACATCTGTCTTGCTGCGGTGGTTGCGGGCGTGATTAGTCTGGTCCCTCTTCCGCTTGCGGAAATCTTCTAAGTTGCGTCTCTCATTTTCCAAGGTAATGGCCTTATCCACCAGCGTCTTAAAATCTGGAAAGGTGTGTACGACCAATTGGCATTTAAGCGCGGGTGTCAGACCGTCTAGGAATTTCTCCATCTTTTTATTTTCCGACATATGCTCCTCGTTGACGTAGCGAGACAGTAGAGTAAACTGACTGTTGTATTCTGACACCGTCATTGTCCTTTGCTTGAGGTCATCAAATTCTCTCTTTTTGATCTTCTTAAGACTCTTAGGAATATGTGCCCCACGAAAACCTTCTTTAAATTCCTCCCATGTTATATTATTTTCGTTGGGGTGCATGTGTAGGAAATTTTCCCACCACGATACGGCTGCTCCCGTGAGATAGTGCGGAGCATAAAGCACTTTCTCAAGATCTGAACACTGGGCAATGATTAATTTTCTTTCCATATCTCGAGGCCAGTCCTCGGCTTCAAGAGGTTTGTCAGTGTGAGAAAATGTTTGGGGACGCGTCTTCTGTAACTCAGATAACTTTGATTGCTGCTGATACTGCCCACGGTGAATTCCCATATTGATAACTTGGTTCAGTATTTCCTGATGTTGCTGCTGACTCTGTTCATAAAGACGGCACATTTGGGAAAGTGCCGTTTCACTGTCCTGTTGAATTGTCTGCCCCTGTGTGAAATTGTTGCCTGGGGGTGTGCCATAATTTTCCTCTGTCGGAGTTGGCATGGAGCGCGTCCAAGGACGAGACATAGTTCACTCTGGGGATATATTTTTAAAACACTCATAAGAAAAGAAATTGAGCCGCAAAAATCAATAAATTCAAGAAGATGCAAAAAGTTGCAAATGCTCCAAGATTTTTCAAGAGAATACACGTTTGTGCACGGAGAAGAACTGTCCATTACATATCTTACACAAGCAGTAATTATACAATACATCACTCAGGATATGCGTACATAATCCTGACATGTTATTTAGTCTAGTGCACTCCTCCAGATCCTACATGATGCGCAGCAAGCTACTTCTCACAGCCTATTTACATATAAACATATCGTACAAATCGGTACATCGCATGGCGGCTAAGCGTACTTAGTCGGAGATGGTAAGGATTTCCCTTGGCCTGCCAAGGTGAGGCGTAGAGAGGCTGGGGACTCAACCTCCTCTTCGGAGATAGGCTCCAGACGTGAGATGCTGCGCTGAGTTGGTGGAGCAGGTGCCCTGTGCGGGACAACTCGAACTTGAGCGGGCACGAGGGGTGGTGCAGAACAAACCGGAGTAGGCGCAATGACATGGTTGACTCTTCTGTGGTAGGTAGGCGACGAGTAGCAGTGCGAGCAGTAGGAGCAAAACGATGCTGATGACGAGACGAAAGTCAGTGGCGGTGCGGCGCGCATGAGCTCCCTCCTGTTGGCGGCACAACCATGGACTGAGTCCATGCGGGCAGCTACAAAGTCGACCACCAGGTTGTCGAAGGCTGCCTCCAAAGCTCGGAGATACTCGATAAGCATCTCAAAAGCTTCATCCCGTTCTCCTCTGGGGCAAGAGAACGCGTAGTGGCAGGTATATGGCACGTGACACGGTAGGTAGCGGTAGCGACGAGTCTTCATCGAAGGAAGGATATCCCTGAGACGAGCTATCGCCTCACGGGCTGCCATCTGCAGTGCATGCTTCTCTGTGGGCATGGCTCTCCCCACGAACCGGTAACGCTCAACTCGCCCTCTCTTGAATTCCACCGCGGCTTGGTGCATGGTTAGACGGTCATTGACCTTGTGCTGAGAGAGAGAGAAGACTGGGCGCACATCTGGCCCCATCGCGACTTGGACGATGAAGGAGAGAAGCTTGACGAACCCATCGGGCATGTTGGCGAACACCTGCGACTCGCAGTCGTTGCCAGCCATCTACAAAAGTAGGCAAAAATCCTGAGTAGTCAAATCATAAATTTATGCTGACTGTCAGAAATTGACTACATTTGTGAAAATAATAAATAGCTCTATTATGCTAATAACCGATTAGCGATCGCACCTAGTGGCTTCCTACAGTCAGCCTGGCTCTGGTACCAAGCTTGTCACGACCGGTTTTTCAATAAAAATATTTATTGAACAACCGACCTATGAAATCCAATATGAGGAAAATCCTCCATATCGGTAGACAAAACTTTGATACAATAAGCCAGTAGCATTACAATATTACAGGGTCGGACTGAAGATGCCCAACCAATTATTACAAACACGCCGATAATTATACATGATGGCGGATATGACACAATGGTGTGGGGTGGAAATACTACTGACTCGAGATATGAGTGGTTGGTGGAATAACACAGTGGGGTGGTTAATAAGACTACTGCACTGGCGGCTCATCGAGCGTCGAGGTGAGGCTCGATGAATTTATTTGGGTAGCGGAAGCGGATATATCACAAAGACTAGTCCAGGGGTCGCACGAGACTGACTGAGATTCCTCTAGGCGTCGGACTCGCTATCGAACTCTTCACCCATGAGATCGCCTTCGTCAGCATCTGGCCAAATCAACAAGCCAGGTGAGTACTTTGAAAGTACTCGCAAGACAGTTCGGACAAAAGATATAACAAATGAATGCATGAATGCGATATGATTAATTTTAACAATGCTCAATTTAATCAGTATAACAAAGTAAACAAGAGGGGAATCGGCGGTAGTCCGCTCGGAAACCCAAAGAAGATAAACTAAAAACAGATCGGGTGTCTGAAGCGACACCTCGAAGGGTGAACAATTAAGTAAAACATGACACAGTCGGGCGTCTAAGCGACACCTCATAAAGGGCTTATATTGAAATAAAAATACATGCGTGCCGCAGTCGGACGTCGGAGCGACATCACAGAAAGGGCTTATAATAAAAGTAAATAATAACAATGCCGCAGTCGGACGTCTGAGCGACATCGCAGAAAGGGCTTATAATAACAACAATGCCGCAGTCGGACGTCTGAGCGACATCGCAAAAAGGGCTTATAATTCATTATTCATAACTGACAAGATATAGTGCTCACGGAAAATATTCATCACAAGACAATAAGCGGGTTAGTCCATTCACAGGAAATAAACATTTAACACCCAAGTAGTTATCGGGAGTCTCTGTCATCGAGACTGATATTCGACAAGACAAGGTGAACACGATACTCGGACATGAATGAGATGAATTCAAGAATTTTGACTCTGCAGAGTTTGTACCAAAATAGTCCACAGCCAACGGATTTCCGTAGTCAAGAAGGACTAGTTCCGTTTACGGTATTTCGGAGGAAACACAACTAGCTAGTACACACCCATCATACCTCACGTTGGCAGGAATCACCCTAGACAGCGTTTAAGAAAAACTTTGAGACGGGGAGATCACAATCTCGAATAGCATGGGATCAAATTTATATACGCGCGCTCTAAGGGGTGCGCCCCTCTCGGTCCTAACCGGAAACACCCATGCCCCCTGACCGGATGAAAGGCTTTAATCCAGGGCCATGGAACCTTAACCCCGGCCTCTCGATTTGGTGTGTACCAGGAAGTGGTTTGCAACTTACTAAGCCGTATCCCTTGCGGGAAACAGGTGGTAGTACGAAAGGGAAGACGGACGGGAATCTGACTGATTTATGTTGACACCGGGTCAACGATATGGCATAAGCCTGGCATGCTACAACACTGCCATCTTACCCATACTCATGCCAACTCATGGCCATGCAACAAGTTTCCAACAACTCATGGGATTTACCGAGCTCATTTGCCTCAACTCTTACGAGATAAACTATCATCGAAATGCTCATGAACGTGCCATGATACAAAATAATGCAAACATGCCTAGACACTCATCATATCAAAAGTTCAAACATTGCTTGCCTGGTTCGGAGTAGTCGGGGTCTAGCTCGGCGAAGTTCGCGGTTCCTTCACCTCCTTCGGTATCTTCGTGATCAGCACGTCCTTCCGTGTATGTGGGAGGTGGAAGTGGTCGCCAGCGAGCACTGTGTCGACGGCGGCCCTTGCTCCGGCGGACGGCGGATCGGGCAGTCGTGGACCTCGTCGGAGAGAGCTCACCGGAGTGGATCGAGGTGGAGGCCGAGGCGGAACGAGGTGGCCGGGGTCGGGGAAGAAGAGCCCCTCGAGGCCCTTCCAGGGGCTTGGCGAGGTCTGGAGAGGTGGTGGAGGTGTGCGGGGGCGAGAGCGCGCTCGGGGGTGCTATATATAGCCGGCCCGAGGCGGTTGCCGAGGACGGGGTTCTCCGGCGAGGTGATTACGGCGGCGCTGAGGCTGCACGGTCGGCTTAGGAGTTTGAGCATCGACTAGACGAAGTACTGGTGCCATCCCAGTGTCCAACTCAGTAAGGTGGGCGAGGTTACGGCCTGTCCTCGACGGAATCGCCACGCCTGCCCGTCGGGCGGAAGAACTTCGCTCTGCGCGTGCCAGGCCACGGCGACGGTGCTGCATGCGTGTGCTGGCAAGGAAATGGCCACGCGGAGCTACCAGGGGGTTTGGGCGGCGCCGAACGGCGTTATGCCGCAGTTCTGCTCCCTGTCGGCCGCTACGGTGGTTCTGCCGCCGCAAGACACGCCGGCGCAGGCGGCCAGGGTGCCACCGACGCCAGGAACGCGCCAAGCACGCGTGTGAAGCTCCGGACAAGCAGGCTAGGCTGCGAGCAACGTGCCAAGTGCACTGTGAGCATGTGACTGAAACTCTGACGGAGAACGACACTGAAATCTGAATTTAACTGAAGATGAACAGTAATAGTGCATGCAAGGTGTTCGACAGAATGATCCAGGCATGTAGGGATTTTTCCTTGAGCTGGTTTTTTGTGGAGGGGCCTCTCATTGCATCTAGAGGCTGCCTGAATATTTGTGGAATTTTTGGAGCAGAGAAGATATGAATTTCACCAAATTTGACAAATCTGGTCCAAACTTGCAGAGACTGAAATTTGAAATCTTTGAACAGAAGAGGAGTGGATCTTGATTGTTCTAGGTTGTGGGTACCAAGGACTATCCAGGGGAGTTGGATTGAGGTCAAAACTCAAATGCATTTAGGTACTTGCTTTGCAAATCACCTAGGCTCAAAATAATAGACAGAAAAGATTTGGGAGGAGAAACAAATGAAATAAAATTCAGAAAATGGTTGAACTTGTTGAGACAGAATGTTTGGATTGCCCAAAGTGGAAGGAGAGATCTTTGGAAAGATTTTACCATGTGGTGCATGGTAAAAATCATGAATGGATTTCAAATTTGGGAGAGGATGAAAAACTCCTAGGGTTTTCTTTTTGAAAGAAAATAAACTCCAAAGATTTTTCTTGAAATTTTGAGAAGAGGGCAATCAGAAGAAAAATTTAAAAACCAAACACCAGAGTTGAAGGAGATGCAAAAATAAAATATTTGCTAAAGGGAAAAAGCTTTTGAGAGAGATTTTTGGAAGGGTTTAGAAGACCTCCTTCAAATCCAACAATTTTTTTGAAGAAAACCAAAAGAATATTTTTGGAGTGTCACATGGATCAAATTAGTATATGTCTAACAGCTATAGTAATTTTGATGATGTAGAAGCACATGTATTAAGATAATTACAAGTAGTGGGGACCACTCTCTTAGGTATATAAGATTAGATAAGATACTCTCATGCATGCAATTGAACATCCCAATCAATAACATAAAGTGCTATTTTCACCGTAAAACACATATTCCTTTTTTTGCCAAAACATATTCCTGTTTTACTGCATTTTAACATTGAATTATTACAAGGGGTGTCTATAGCTATATATATTGAGTATTTCTCAATATCAGTAGTCATCCAATTAAGATCTTTTTTTAATATTTGCACACATCTCATGTGTTGGATCCGTGTGGTCCCAACGTTGACTAGGCATAGTTAGTCTTTAGTTGAGTAATAAATAGCAATACTATTACTACATATATATCATCACTATGTAATAAATGGAAAATCACATGACATTTGTCCGCCTGCAGGAACAATTGGTGCCATTGCGTTACTCGTTGTGCTACTGATATTCTTACATATGGAGAACGAGAAAAGAAAACTGAGAGATTGTTTCAACAAAAACGGTGGACAATTACTCAAAAGCCTCAAGGTCGAGATCTTCACAAAGGAAAAGCTAGACCACATCACAAATAACTATCGTTACATAATCGGCCAAGGCGCCTTTGGGAAGGTCTACAAGGGATCACTGGCACCAGAGACAATGTACGGGTTGCCGTGAAATGCTCGATCCCCATCAACGAGGACTGGAAGAAGGAGTCTTTTGCGAATGAGATCACAATCCAGTCCAATATCAGCCACCGGAACCTGGTCCAACTGTTGGGTTGCTGCTTGGAGACGGAGGTGCCCATGCTGGTCTACGAGTACGTGCCCAGGGGGAGCCTCCACGACGTACTCCACGGTGACAATAAGGAACCTCTCCCGCTGGAAACACGCTTGGATATCGCTATCTATTCAGCGGTTGCGCTCGTTTACATGTACTCGGAGGCGAGTCAGACATCAATCATCCTCCCGGGAGATGTGAAGTCGGGCAACATCCTCCTGGACGACGGATTCACGCCCAAGGTGTTGGACTTCGGGACGTCGAGGCTCATGTCGATCGACAAGGACCACACCAACTGGGTGGTCGGGGACAGCAGCTATATCGACGCCATGTACATGAAGACCGGGCTGCTCGCCGAGAAAAGTGACATGTACAGCTTCGGCATCGTACTACTGGAGCTCGTGACCCGGAAAAAAGCAAGGTATGACGGGAACCATAGCCTGCCACTGGATTATGTCAAGTCTTCCATGGGTGGGGCGGTGAGGGAGATGTTTGATCCAGAGGTAGCGTCTCACGGGAAGCAAAATGAGGAGTGCCTTGAGGAGGTGGGCAAGATCGCGGTGCAGTGTCTCAAGGAGGATGTGAACGGCAGACCCACCATGAATGAAGTGGCTGAGAGACTTAAAATATGTAAGTGCCGGTGGTTGGAGTATGACAGGAAGACGAATGAGATATGCACTTAGTTACTGTCAGAAAAAAAGTACTACTCCGATCTATGTAAGGTTTTTTACAGTTGACTTGTACTTTGAGTAATTAGCTAGCATGCTCGCGCGTATCCCTGAGTTAAACTTTGTTAGTTTTGTATAATTAATTTTTCTTTTTTGTAGATGGGGTACAATTTTAATCAACTAGTGCATTATAATAGTATCTTGCTAGCGGAAAAAGTTATTTCACTGACATTCCAAGTCTTGTCTTATGGTAGTTCCAAACAGTCTTAATTAAGCTGGTCAAGTACATGGGTTTTAAAAATGTCGAAGTTTTGGTCCAAATTCGTTCCCCTTGCAGATATGGACCCTAATCCAAATTTTGACCGAAATTGAAATAGAACCACAAACAAACTCCATTAGAGACTAGGAAAGTATGACAAGTCGGGCCACCGATGCTTTCTGCAAAAGTGAGGAGGTGGGAATGATCTTTGGAAGGAGTACTCCTCAATGAGTGATTTCGCTCACTAGAGGACAAGTTGGGCCATCGATGCTTTCTGCAAAAGTGGGTCTCGTCGTCGTTCCGTATTTTCTGGGCCGTAAACCAACATCCATTTTGACTGGCCCGCCAATTTGGTTTTGTGCTTTATAGGTTTGGTTAAAAAAGTTCTACCAACTTTTGACAAAGTAAATGTTTTTTAAAAAATTGATTTTTTTACAAAATTTTGAACTTTGTTAGAAATACATACATTTTTTTATTTCCTAAACCTTTTTTCCAAATTTGATAACAAGTTTTGAATTTAGAATATTTCTTGAAAATTATGAACAAAATTTGAACATTTTTCCAAAACATTAACAAATTTGGCTAACATGATCAAGTTTTTTGAAATTCCATACATTTTTGTAAATTTTGATCAAATTTGAAATCCTGAATAATTTTTGAAGATTTAGATATATTTTTTAGAAATCGAAAAGTTTTTGAAAAAATGTGAACATAATTTTGAAATGTCCTATCCTCATTTCTTCTATCATGATTATCTTTTACTTAAGAACGATGTGCCACCTCCAGTCATATGAGATGCCTAGGTTCCTGGGCTTAATTTGAGCCTCCTACATCAGAGTGGTCATTACATAGTGGCTGTGTTGAAGGAAGGCATGCCGTCAACAACTGCAACGGCTCCTTCCATGCCATCTCGATATAAAACAAGTTGGGCAACTGAAGGGCCATGTGTATGCACCTTTTCTACGTCAACAGGAGAATGGCGAAGTAGGTGCGTGTCTCTCCCTGACGATCTTACTTCCTGGAATTGGCACATTCATACACTGCTTGCCAACGGAGATAGTTCTTGGTGGGTGGATTTGTGTTGTGGAAGCCTCTCTTGCGATCCTGACTAGCACCAATCTGCCTTTGGGTTCATCCCACTTCCTCCACCGGCATGTTCGGAGGATGGCATCGACTTTAACATCAGATAAGATCGTTTTGTCAGCATCAGCGTCGGAGTACTTGAATGTGTCCATATCTTTAGGAAAGATGACCTTTTGTTTGAATGTGGTATTAAGTCACAGCAGTGTGAAGATTATGTGAAGACTTGGAATTGGAGAGATTGCAGTGGGTTCAAGATTGCCAGATGAAATTTGCAAATTTTTGGGATGGCGTAAGCTAGTCCTCAAGGCTTCTACCCAAGTTTTTACCCGCATATCCTACTGTTGATCCTGGTGATCATAATCTGGTAAACTTTTTCTTTCCAACTAGCCAACGCTGTGATGGCTATGTAATTTGCGTCGATTTGCCCTCTATGGAGATCAATTACATTGGCAAAGTACACTAGAGCTTCCTTGACGGGGTAGGCCTAGAAATATTTGAGTTTTCAGGTGTTTGCAATGCGTATTAATAACTTCCTTCTCACCCACATGCTTTACTTGACTAGACTAGTAAGCGTGCACGTGCAACGCACGAATGAGCGTAAAAGTAAACTTCCTTGTACATCTTAGTCATGAAACAATTATTTAAATAAACATAGTTGTTAACTGGATCATAGCTAGACGCATCTTCTTAACTCATCTTTTTAGTTAGATTTTGCAATGTTCCGAAGGATATAACGAAATATGAACGAATATGCATGGGAAGTGCATGGATGAACCCGACATATGAACCTAGTTTGAAAAACACATTTTGAAATGTCAAAATATTCAGAAAAAGGTGTGTGTGGTCATCTCCATATTAAATGTGTGTGCAGAAAGTTTAATGGGAAGACAATTTTTTGTGGCCTGTGCAGAAAATACAAAACATTGTGTCACGAAACGCTATTTAGAAGCACTAAAATTTGTCTCTTTTGCTAGGACAAAATAAAAGACTTTTTTTTATAAAACTTTGTCCCATGGACATATTTTTGCGAACATGTATGCACACAATTTTGTTTTAAATTTTTTGACATTACAAAATGTGTTTAGAGTACTTTTTTGAAAAGCGGGTTCATATTCACTTGTGTTCAAGATGTGCTGATTCGAATGTGCACAAGCTATACAATGGTAAAATAATATATAGTGATGTCAAAAGTTGGTTATAAAACCTGTCAAAAGTTGGTGATGTCAAAAACTGTCAAAAGATGATCTTCATCAGCTGTTGGACTTATAAAAATACAGTGATGTCAAAATTTGGAATGTCATAAACACTCATATGTCGAAATGAAACCTCCATGCTCGATCCCTATATACAAGAAAAATAGAAATATATTTTACAATGTTACGGCAAGAGAAAATCAAGCATTTCCATGCATTGGCCAGGTTGAGACAAAGCACCTTCAGGCAAGGGTAGTTATCACTTCTCCACTTTCTCTATACAGCAAGGTGTTTTTCCACATAAACAAAATATATATTTTGTTAGGGAAAAACTTCTTTTGCAACATTGAGTTCTAGCATGCAACCATCAAGGAAAGCAAATCGACATGGGAGATGAACCCATGACATGGTTGTTCATAAGTAGGTGACTTGTACTATGGTGTCATCACTACTAGAAAAAGGCCTACTAATGGCGCATCGGTTTTGCCTACTAATGGCGCACTACCGGTGCGCCATTACTAGCACGCCATTAGTATTTTTTTACTAATGGCGCACCACTGGTGCGCCATTAGTATGTGGTATACTAATGGCGCACCACATAGAAGTGCGCCATTAGTATCTGGTATACTAATGGCACACCACATAGAAGTGCGCCATTAGTAACATTTTTTTTCAAATTTTTTTTTCAAATTTTTTCAGAAATCAATATGCTTAATCTCAGGTCAAATCGCACTCCGTGGTCAAACTTCCCGAAAGGTCACCCATCCTCACACTACTCCAGCCCAAGCACGCTTAACTTCAGAGTTCTATCCAACCTCAGCAACAGCTCACTTCACAGGCACTTGTTGATATATCTAGCATATCAATCCTGTTATACCTTGTTGATGTCTAGGACTTTGTTCATGTTCATGACTATGATGAAATTTTGAAAGATATTTCAAACTTCCTGGTCATATTACCTATCATTTTTTGAAAAAAAATTCAAAAAGAAAATTCAAAACCAATTTTTTTTTGTTACTAGTGGCGCACCACATCCACGGTGCGCCACTAGTAAGTTTGAAATTTTTTGAATTTTTTTGCCGCTAGATCTTGAAAGCCCCGTAACTTTTTTTCTGTTAGGTTTTTGGGGATTTTGAAAATGTTTAACGGGGTTCCCCCAGTTAAATTTTGATGTAACTTTTCGAGTAGATGATTTTTCATATAAAAAACTTTTTCATCCGAGTTCGTATGCAAAAGTTATGCCCATTTTACAAATTTCCAGAGAGATTTTGCAAATAAAGTCGAAATTCATATTTGTAAATTTTCCCAAAAACTAGAGCACATATCACATGTGAAACGTATTTTCTTTTATTTTTTTGACATTTCCATCATTTTCTTTTTTTAAACTGAAAAGGCGATAGGGGGGGGGGTGCATTCGGTGTTGGGGCAAGTTAGTAATGGCGCACCACACCCACGGTGCGCCATTACTAGTTTTGAAAAAAAAATTGATATTTTTTGATTTTTTTTTGAAAAAAACTTAGTACTTCATTACTTACCTTGGGTCGAAACCATTTAAGCTTTTTTTTCAATTCGCCTTCCGTGACGCTGATGAACCTTGCCCAAGCCCTGCCCGCCGACAAAGAAAATGAATAAAGGGGTTATTAAATAGTTCATATCATGAAATGACGAACTAAATAGGCCGAGATAAATAGTTAATAATGATTGAAATTACCTGTTGACTATCCCAAACAAGATGTTATAGTCAGTATTTGCTTTGAATAGTGAGTCCAGTATTTCAACTGTTCCGGCGTCAACTTTAATGATACACAAGATCCAGTGAAATCTGCATGCACACACGTTTGCATGTCTTAATTAAGCAGGCATATGTAAGCAAAAACATGTAGCTAGCTAGTAGGCAAAAACAGAGAATTTGTAGTACAAGACAGTGTGACTCACTGGAAGTTGTAAGGAAGTAGTATATCTTCATTGTATTTGAGGCGCTTCAAGAACTCTAGCATGTTGTCCTCTACGGCCTTTTGATGATGTGGATTTATTTTCCATGTGTATTCATTAACGGTGTTTGGGTCAATGAACCCAATGCCAAAGCATCCACCTTTTCTCATTTCATACATCTTCATCCTGCATAATACCACAGAAAAGAATATAGTGAGGATAAATTACAGGTAATGATTGATCAAAAGGATCACTACAGCTAGCTTGAGACTTAAATTACAGAAAGAAATCACTAATGCATAACAATAGCAAATTTAAAGATTTGTCGAAAGTGCGTCTTGATTGTATAACTGAAACAGTTCAGAATACTCAACGGACAGAGCTTTCTCATGGAAGTAATGCTCCTCCTTGACATTCACCATGAGGGACAATCGATTGGAAATCTTGGTAATGTTCATGTACCATTGATGCAATTCATACATTCTCGTTGGGAGGTTCTTGACCTTGTCTGGCTTGACCAAAGGTTGGCCCGGACATATTTCCGTTTTATTTCATCCTCTGTAAGCACAGGCATGGGCTCGATCTCGAGGAGTTGTCCAACAGTGATGTTGAGAACTTCAGCCTGCATTATATGGTTCTTGGTTATTACCACATTGCCCACCTCGGGAACGTAAACTGTTTGCCCCCAATAATATTGGGCGCGTCTTTATCACGTGTTGTTGGCACAACAAGCGAGGGATCGATTATGCCGCCTGTTCTCCCAGCTGGGGAATGGTTTTTCCGCATTTTTCGACAGTTGCTTGTTGTTTGCTCGATCCGGAGCTCGCCTCCTTGCGTAGACGTGCTCGATTTAACTTCCTGATGTGGCGCTCATAGTCTGTGTCAACAGGCTTGGGAGCTGGTGGTTGAGCCATACGAATGAAGTGGTCAATCGTTTCCTTAGGCACTTTCTCCCTTGGCCGCGGTTGCAGTTTCGGTGCAAAATGGGCTTCCACCGGGCCTTCGATATGGCTGCGTTTTCCTCCTCGGACCTGTCATAAGGCCTCTGCGGAAGAGGCGTGAGGCTTGGACCATATTTATATCGCTTGCCTCCGCATATACTTCCTGTACTACCTCGACTCGTACCGCTACGCACCAAAGCTGCGGGGTGTCTCTTCTGCGATTGATGAGGCGGCGGAGACAGCTGACGGGGCTGAGTTGGACGAGGAGGAGTGGCCTGAAGCTGTGCCGGACTTGGAGGAGGAGTTGCCTGAGGTTGTGCCGGACTTGGAGGAGGAGTGGACGTCTGACGCTGTGGCGGACTTGGAGGAGGAGGAGTGGCCTGACACTTTGCCGGACTTGGAGGAGGAGTGGCCTGAGGTTGTGCCGGACTTGGAGGAGGAGTGGACGTCTGATGCTGTGGCGGACTTGGAGGAGGAGGAGTGGCCTGACACTTTGCCGGACTTGGAGGAGGAGTGGCCTGACACTTTGCCGGACTTGGTGGAGTTGCAGGAGCGGGAGTCTGCTGACTCAGTGGCGGACTTCGACGAGGAGTCGGCTGATGCGGTGTCGGTGGCCTTCGAAAGATGATGCAATCCTTTTTCCATAGGATGACACGATGTTTGGCCTCTCCGAGAAAGTGCTCGTCGTCACCTCCAGGAATGTCAAGCTGTAGGTCCGAATATGGGTCCACCACCTCATCAACCAAGACACGAGCATAGCCCGCTGGAATCGGGTTGCAATGGAAGGTTGCCTTGGGGGGATTTGTAAAAGCAACGGCGGCCGCCACCTTCATGGATATGTTCTTCATTTTGGCATGTAGCTCGTAGTTAGTGTTATCCGTGATGTCATCCACGGGGTACCTATCGAGCATTGCATCGTCCGGGGCGGAACCCACGCTGCTTCTCTGCATGGATGGGGCGGTGTTATCCAATGCTGGATCATTCGCTAGCTGCCGCATTCTTTGAGACCCCCTTTGCTGGCTAAGTGAGTCGATCTACTCCTGCTGCCGCTGGAATTTGACTGCCAATTCCGCTTGACTTGCTTCTAGTCCTTGAAGGCGTTCATAGTCCCGCTTCCTCTGCTCCTCCTCCATCTTCCTCTTCTTCTCCTCCGCAATCTTCTTTCTCGCACGGGTTATGTAGTCGTTGTTCCAGATGAAAACCCTCATACCACGGAATAGCGCCCTTGCCTCGTGTTCTTTCCGGTGTTCAGGATTTCCTGTGGCACGCGTAAGCTCGTCGTTCTCTTTGTTGGGCTGGAACACCCCCGATCGTGCCTCTTCTATTGCAACAAGTATCGCATCGTCGGCTCCCTTCAGACTTGCCCTCGTCGAAACATTGCCTGTCTTCGGGTCCAACTCCCCCCCATGCGCATAGAACCAAGTCCTGCACCTGGGGGGCCAGCTCCTAGTAACCGGAGTGACACCTGCATCCTCCATCTCTTTCTCAAACTTATCCCACTTAGGCATTGCCACCGCATAGCCACCTGGCCCCAGCTAATGGAACTTATCCTTTTTTTCGGCATTTTTCTTGTTTATTCTCGACCGTTCCTTAGCTAATTCCGAATCCTTGAATTTCACGAAATCGTCCCAATGAGCACGTTGGTTCTCTAGTGTTCCCTCGAATATTGGAGTCTTCCTTCCTCCCTTGACGTACTTGTCCCATTCACGATTCTTGTGGTTCTTGAATGCAACCGCCATCTTCCTAAGAGCAGCGTCCTTGACTTTCCGCACATCTGCTTCTGTGAAATGATCTGGTAGGCTGAAATGTTCCATGAGAGTATCCCAAAGCAGTTCTTTTTGTCTTTTGTTGACAAAAGTAACATCTGGACGTGGAGCAGCGTCCTTTTTGTCTTTTTGTCTTTTGTCTTTTGCTGGCTCTCTCCATTCTTGAAGGGAGATCGGGAGTTGGTCCTTCACAACAACTCCAAGACCGACGAACGAACTTGTCCGCAATCTTCTTAGGCGCTAATGGTTCGCCATTAGGTCTGATTGCCTCGATATTGTACTTTATGCCCTCATTCAACTTTTTGTTCGGGCTTCGTTTCGTCTTTTTGCCTGAAGATTGGCTCGATCCGGATGGCTGAAAGAACAAAGATCGATTCGTTAATATATCTTCAAGTCATTTAAAACATGTGATGATCACCAGATGCCTGCTTATATAAATATATATACCTCGCCGGTCTTTGTTGTTTCAAGATCAACATTTTCTTCGTCATCATCATAATCATAGTTCATGAATTCATCAATTCGGTCGTCGCGATCGAATATCATATCACCCTCTCCGGTGTTGTTTAGAAATTCGGAGCCGTCATAATCTTCTTCATTCTGATCATCATCTGGCCCGTTAGGATGGCGTATCATATCGAACAAGGCATGTTCTCCCTCTCTGCCGGTATTGTCCGCCATAGCTTTTATTTAACTAATCCAAAAGAAATATAAAACAATTTAGTATTCAAATTACATCGTCTCGAATAATAGATATAATCTCGAATACATCGTCTCGAATAATAGATATAATCTCGAAAACATCGTCTCGAATAATAGATATAATCTCGAATACATCGTCTCGAATAATAGATATAATCTTGAATACATCACTGGCTAGGTAGCTAATAAAGATCGAATACTACAGAAGAATCTAGGACACTCGCGGTTCCTGCGGCGCGGGCGGTGGACACCCAAAGAGAAGGAACCCTCACAGGATCATAGCTGAAGTGAGATCCCTGAAGAAACTGCCAGGTATTGGAGAACCTGCCGCCCTCTAACGCAACCATGTAGCGATGGACGTGCTCGTCCTCCTCCCTGACACTGCGGCGTATCACCTCCGTCGGGGCCGGCTCCCTCCGCACCGAAACTGGCCCACGCGAACGCCACCAAACGAGATCAGGGTCGACGACGGGACCCGGGGCCGGGTTCCTCATCAAGCGGCGCGCCCCTCCAGGCAGCACCTCCCAGTGCCAGCCCGGCGGAGCCCAGTCCCGGACATGGGTCAGCCGGACGTCGTCGCAGACATGTCGACGGCGAGGATGCGGGCCGGGCATCGTCGAGAACAAATACTAGCTATATGCCCGCAAAAAGTAACATTATTTTAATGATTGGATTTTGATAACTAAAATTTCTAACATTTCTATATAACACTAATTATGCTATCATTGCATATGTCAAAATGTGGTATGCTATTTCATACTAATTAAGCATCTAACACTAAAAACAGAAAAAACAACTTCTATACATCCATTAAAAACAGAAAAACAACATTATATAAAAAATTCCATACTAATTAAACACTAATTATATCCATCTAACATGCATTCATACATATATACTAGTGAAAAATAATAATCTAAAAATCTAAACAAATTAAACATACAAAATACGTATATACTAATATATACATGCATTCATACATATATACGTGTGTGTGTGTTCATCATCCTTGTGTGTGTGTGTATGGGCTCGGGGAGACGCGGCGCCCATGGTGGCCGCCGGGGGCGGGGGAGAGGGGTTAGAGGGGGAGAGCTCACAGCGGGCAACGGCGACGGCAGGCGACGGCCGGGGCAGCGACGGGCAGGCGTGTGACGGGACGGCGACACGGGACGGGGGCGACGGGACGGGCCCGGGCGGCGAAGGAGACGAGGGCGGCAGGGACGGGCGGCGATGGGGACGGGCAGGCGGCGAAGGAGACGAGGGCGGCGATGGGGACGAGGCGGCGACGGGCGAAGCGGCGACAGCGTCGATCGATCGGGGCGGGCGGTGCTTCAATGGGGAAACAGAGGAAGAAACAGAGGGAGAATGAAATTTTTCGAAGTGTTGTATATATAGAAGGCACCTTTAGTACCAGTTGGAGCCACCAACCGGTACTAAAGGTCTGTTTTAGCCAGCCCAAGCGGCGGGAAGCGACCCCCTTTAGTACCGGGTGGTGGCACAAACCGGTACTAAAGGCCCCCCCCTTTAGTACCAGTTTGTGCCACGACCCGGTACTAAAGGGGGTGCCCTGGCGCAGGTGCGGTGAAGTTTAGTCCCACCTCGCTAGCCGAGGGGCGACCGCACTGGTTTATAAACCCCCGTGCGGTCGCTCTCTCGAGCTCCTCTCCAAAGCAGGCCTACTGGGCCTACGTGTTCTTTGCTGCCCTTTGGGCCCACTTGGCCTTTGCGGGCCTGCATCCTGGCCCAACAACAGGTTGGGTTTCTAGTCGTATGCAGGCCGCTCTGGCCTAGTTGGCGGGCTATTTTTATTTATTTTTGTGTTGTTTTTTTGTGTATTTAGAGTTTCTTTGTGAATATTTTTGCTTTAGTCGTATGAAAGAATTTGTTTGCACATAAAATTTCTTCGCGTTTCAAATGCCAAAACACATAACTACCCTAACTATTACAAAGATTCCCCTCTGGGTGTGAAACACAGAAGAAAGTGATGATAGTGAAGCCGATCACATCACAGGTTGGGTTTCTAGTCGTATGCAGGCCGCTCTGGCCTAGTTGGCGGGCTTTTTTTATTTATTTTTGTGTTGTTTTTTTGTGTATTTAGAGTTTCTTTGTGAATATTTTTGCTTTAGTCGTATGAAAGAATTTGTTTGCACATAAAATTTCTTCGCGTTTCAATGCCAAAACACATAACTACCCTAACTATTACAGAGATTCCCCTCTGGGTGTGAAACACAGAAGAAGCAAGTGATGATAGTGAAGCCGATCACATCCCAGATCTTTGGGTGTGAAACTTTTTCTTCGCGTGCGTCCCTTTCCGCCGTAACCATTGAAAATCTTCATCATTTAACGGGATGCTCGGGTCAATATTCACTTTGTGAATGGAGAAATTTCATCAAACTTTTCATAATCTTGACTTGTCTGTCTTGTCATCCACTCCCACGATGTTTCTCTTCCCGAAGAACTATGTGCCGCTTTGGCTCATCGTATGATGCATTTGCTTCCTTATCTTTTCTTTTTCTTGGCTTGGTAGACATGTCCTTCACATATAAAACCTGTGCCACATCATTGGCTAGGACGAATGGTTCGTCTGCATACGCAATATTGTTGAGATCCACTATTGTCATTCCGCATCATGGGTCTTCCGTTACCCCGCCTCGTGTCATATTGACCCATTTGCACCGAAACAAAGGGACCTTTAAACCACGTGGATAGTCAAGTTCCCATATGTCCTGTATATAACCATAATATGTTTCCTTTCCCGTCTTGGTTTCTGCATCAAATCGGACGCCACTGTTTTGGTTGGTGCTCTTCTTATCTTGGGTGATCGTGTAAAATGTATTATCATTTATCTCGTACCCTTTGAAAGTCATTATATTCGAAGATGGTAACTGGGACAGCAAGTACAGGTCATCTTCAATGGAGGTGTCATGCATGGTACGTGTCTGCAACCAGCTGGCGAAACTCCTGGTTTGTTCACGTGTAATCCAGTCATCAGACCGCTCCGGGTGTTTGGAGCGTAGCAAATTCTTGTGTTCATCCATATACGGAGCCACCAAGGCGGAATTCTGTAGAACTGTGTAGTGTGCTTCAGTGGGAGAATGTCCGTCCATACATATTATTTGTTCCCCTCCTAGCGTGCCTTTTACATCCAGTCTGCCCTTATGCCGCGATTCAGGAACACCAATCGGCTTAAGGTCAGGAATAAAGTCAATACAAAACTCAATGACCTCCTCATTTTGATGGCCCTTGGAGATGCTTCCTTCTGGCCTAGCACGGTTATGAACATATTTCTTTAAGACTCCCATGAACCTCTCAAAGGGGAACATATTGTGTAGAAATACAGGACCCAAAAGCGTTACTCTTCAGATAGGTGAACTAGGACGCGTGCGTCATGATGTTGAAGAAGGATGGTGGGAACACCAACTCGAATCGACAAGACATTGCACCAAATCATTCTGTAACCTTGGTATGATTTCTGGATCGATTACCTTCTGAGAGATTGCATTGAGAAATGCACATAGCTTCACAATGGCTAATCGAACGTTTTTCGGTAGAAGCCCCCTCAATGCAACCGGAAGCAGTTGCATCATAATCACGTGGCAGTCATGAGACTTTAGGTTCTAGAACTTTTTCTCTGCCATGTTTATTATTCCCTTTATATTCGACGAGAAGCCAGACGGTACCTTAATATTGAGCAGGCATTCAAAGAAGATTTCCTTCTTTTCTTTGGTAAGAGCGTAGCTTGCATGATCCTGATGTATGTCGTCTTCTCTGTGCATACGTTGCTGGTCCTCCCGTGCCTCAGTTGTATCTTTTGTCTTCCCATACACGCCCAAGAAGCCAAGCAGGGTCACGCAAAAATTCTTCGTCACGTGCATCACGTCGAATGCGGAGCAGACCTCTAGGTCTTTCCAATATGGCAGGTCCCAAAATATAGATTTCTTCTTCCACATGGGTGCGCGTCCGTCAGCGTCCTTCGGAACAGGTTGTCCGCCAGGACCCTTTCCAAATATCACCTTCAAATCCTTGACCATATCATGTACATCAGCACCAGTACGGTGGCGAGGCTTCGTCCGGTGATCCGCCTCACCTTTGAAATGCTTGCCTTTCTTTCTTACGGGATGCCTGCTCGGAAGAAATCGACGATGTCCCAGGTACACATTCTTCTTACAACTTTTCAAATATATACTGTCGGTATCATCCAAACAGTGCGTGCATCCGCGGTATCCCTTGTTTGTCTGTCCTGAAAGGTTACTGAGAGCAGGCCAATCATTAATGGTCACGAACAGCAACGCCTTTAGGTCAAATTCTTCCACCATGTGCTCATCCCACGCACGTACACATGTTCCATTCCACAGTTGTAAGAGTTCTTCAACTAATGGCCTTAGGTACACATCAATGTCGTTGACGGGTTGCTTAGGGCCTTGGATGAGCACTGGCATCATAATGAACTTCCACTTCATGCACAACCAAGGAGGAAGGTTATACAAACATAGAGTCACAGGCCAGGTGCTATGGTTGCTGCTCTGCTCCCCAAAAGGATTAATGCCATCTGCGCTTAGACCAAACCATACGCTCCTTGTGTCATCTGCAAACTCCTTCCCGTACTTTCTTTCGATTTTTCTCCACTGCGACCCGTCAGCGGGTACTCTCAACTTTCCGTCTTTCTTACGATCTTCTCTGTGCCATCGCATCGCCTTGGCATGCTCTTTGTTTTGGAACAAACGTTTCAACCGTGGTATTATAGGAGAATACCACATCACCTTGGCAGGAATTTTCTTCCTGGGGCGCTCGCCCTCGACATCACCAGGGTCATCGCGGCTGATCTTATAGCGCAATGCACCACATACCGGGCAAGCGTTCAAATCCTCATACTCACCACGGTAGAGGATGCAATCATTAGGGCATGCATGTATCTTCTGCACCTCTAACCCTAGAGGGCAGACAGCCTTCTTTGCTTCGTACGTACTCTCGGGCAATTCGTTGTCCTTTGGAAGCATATCCTTTATCATTACCAGCAACTTTCCAAATCCCTTGTCAGATACACCATTCTCTGCATTCCATCGCAGCAATTCCAGTGTGGTGCCCAGCTTTTTCTTGTCACCTACGCAATTCGGGTACAACAATTTTTTGTGATCCTCTAACATGCGCTGCAACTTCTTCTTCTCCAAATCACTTGCGCAATTTCTCTTTGCATCAGAAATGGCCCTACCTAGATCATCAACGGGCTCATCTGATGCCTCTTCTTCAGCTTCTTCCCGCATTGCCGGCTCAGCTTCTTCCCGCATTACCGGCTCAGCTTCTTCCCCCATTGTTGTATCATCGTATTCAGGAAACCCATGGCCAGGATAGCTGTCGTCGTCCTCTTCTTCTTCATTGTCTTCCATCATAACCCCTCTTTCTCCGTGCTTGGTCCAAACATTATAGTGGGGCATGAAACCGGACTCAAACAGGTGGACGTGAATGGTTCTTGACGTAGAGTAATTGCGACCATTCTTACAGCCAGCACATGGACAAGGCATAAAACCAACCGCCCGCTTGTTTGCCTCAGCCGCAAGCGTAAAAGTATGCACGCCCTCAACGAACTGGGGAGAGCATCGGTCATCGATGACATCCATTGCCGGCTCATCTTCATTACACAACACCGAATAGACCAAATTAATACAAGTTCATACATAAAGTTCATACAACACTTAAATGCAACAAACAAATAACTCTCTAGCTAAAGCATTTAAATGCAACAACAAATGCGATCAAGATCGCAACTATGGTAACAATTGATCCAACAGCATAATGATACCAAGCCTCACTATCGATGGCATACTTTCTAATCTTTCTAATCTTCAAGCGCATTTTCTCCATCTTGATCTTGTGATCATCGACGACATCGGCAACATGCAACTCCAATTCCATCTTCTCCCCTCAATTCTTTTCAATTTTTCTTTCAAGTACTCGTTTTCTCTTTCAACTAAATTTAACCTCTCGACAATAGGGTCGGTTGGAGTTTCGGTTCACATACCTCCTAGATAAAAATATCTATGTCAACTTGATGGGCATAATTTGTCATAAACACGAAATGCAACAAATAGTTTTAAAAGAGAATATACCACATCCGAATCATAACAAGGACGAGGGCCGACGGGGACGGATATCAAAACCATGGCACTCTGTATAACAAACAACGAACGGGTAAGATAATTATACGAGTAACTATATATCCAAATCACACAAACATCAATTTTTTATATAAAATTTCATGAACAAGAGGCTCACCACAAGGTGGTGCCGGCTGACAGAGACGGTGCAGGCGATCGGCCAGTGGTTCTGACGGAGATTTAGAAGGCACTAAGTAAAACACACCTACATATGCAAACTAAGTGTTATTTTTTACCTCAAATTGCATATAAATCAAATACTAGCACATATATATATATTTCCTCCCAAATTACTAAACTCACAAATTAATCACTATATAAAGCATTGCAAGAGCTAATCTAGCAATGAGAGATGAAAGGACAAAGTTGCTAACCTTTCTGATCATTTGAATGGATGGGGGCCTTCAAATCTTGACAAATTTTGGGCTAAATGTGTGATGAGCTCGAGAGGAAGAGGGGAAGAACAGAGAGGAGAGGGGAAAGGGGAAGAACAGAGCGAGCTCGGGTGAATGAAGGGTTTATGTAGGACGACCTTTAGTACCGGTTCATGCCAAGAACCGGTACTAAAGGACCTGGAGGGGCCCCAGTCTGACAACATCCTGCCACCACTCTCATTAGTACCGGTTCGTGGCACGAACCGGTGCTAAAGGTTCACCACGAACCGGTACTAATAAAAGCGGCCCGGCTAGCTGTTGGAACCGGCACTAATGTATACATTAGTGCCGGCTCAAATACAAACCGGCACTAATGTGCTTCACGTTTGACCCTTTTTCTACTAGTGTCTCGACGACACTGCTCCACAGTCAGGAGTCATTTGATTGCGTCGAGGCTGACTTCATCCTCAGCACCGCGCTCATGGCGTAGCAAAAACTATAAAACACAGTAGTGAAGTAGCAGCAGTCGGATGTGCACCTCGTGCTCGTGGGCTTGACGCTGAGCTGGCCTGCGCACGACACACACATGACACATGCTGTCGCCAAGCTTGCCGCCCATGCGGGCTGGCCACCGCCCGCACACCGCCACCACTCGTCGGGCAGCCGCTGCTCCGCAAAGCACCCTGGCCATGATGGCCGCGCGTGTCGCCACGACACGCTGGTTCGCGCGCTGGCCGCCGTCGCCGGCACCGATGTCCGCCGCAGTTCTCTGGTTGAGTGCGCTATCAGTTGCCGCTGCCATTCCCCTGCGCAGGTGATGCGTCCAGCTCGGCCTCCTGGCCACACATATACGCGTTCCCGCCATCGCCCCAGCGTCCCACCCGCTGCCCGTCGCGTCGCGCAAGGCACGCCCAGGACCCGCTGCCTTCATGGCCATGCCATGCCCGCAGTCCGCAGAGCCCGAGTTCCACCGTGAACCGCCTCTACCACCCTCATAACAGGCCCGCCTCCCCCGCGATGCCACACGTGCCGCCCGGCCCCGCCGGACGGAGCACGCCGCCGTCGCCTGCCATCGTCAACAATCATTAGTCATCCGCCGTCGCCGCTGGGACGTTTTGGAATAACGCTAACACCGTCGTCGCTGCTTGACAAGGCCCACGCCGTCGCGGGCCGAGGACCGCGCGCTCCGGTTCATTAGCAACAGCGTGGCTCCACTCCCGCCCCCCGACGGCCTTCCCGAAGAAATCCATCTCAGCGGCGGTCGAGTAAGAAGACTCCTCATCCTTTGGGTTGTTTAGTTGCTTGATGGCCGTTAGTTTCTTTTTCTGTTGTTGTCTTGCGTGCGTGATTGTAGGGGTCGAGGACTCGGGCGCGGAGTTTGTTAGGCGGTAGATTGAGTGGAGAGGTGGGCGCTAATCACGGAAGAGAGGTTGCGGACGCGGGTGAAATCTGACCAGTCAAGATAAATTGCTAAGTGCACACATAAAATGGATTAGATCAAGGCTAGCAGTTGGATTGAGTTTAATGGGTCTAATGCTGCGGTGGTAATGGGTTCATGTTTATTTATGAGGTGCGTTTAAAGAGGCTTATGTTTGATTGTTTATTAGTAGTAAAGAAATATTTGAGTTTTCAGCTGCTGAGACTTCCTTAGCCACTCCCAAATGAAATTGGTTCATGTATACAATTATTTAGTACTCCCTCTGTTCCTAAATATAAGTCTTTTTTAGACATTTCAAATGGATTACAACATACCGATGTACGTAGACATATTTTACAGTATAGATTCATTCATTTTGCTCTGTATGTAGTCACTTGTTGGAATGTTTAAAAAGACTTATATTTGTACTTCCTCCGTTCTGTAATATACGATCATTTTGCAAGCTGTTTTAGCTTGCAAAAATGTCTTATATTATGAGACAGAGGAAGTAATATTTTTTCACCTTGTTGTTGCATCTATGTTTTTCAGTGACATGGCTGCAGGTTGGAATGCATAGTTAAGTAGTTTTTCTACTACCATGGATGGCAGACGGTTAACATAATTAACTCTTAGTTGCAATCTGTTCATGGCTTGCAATTTCTTTTAAATACTTAATCGCACATATCTGTGCTAGACGCAAGCAGTAATACTACTTTATTCCCTTGCGGACAAAAAAGGAACTCGTGTGTGCCAAGGACGTCAAAGGTGATGTCGTCACACATACATACATGTATCTGTTTTTAATTTTATTTAAAACAAGTAATTGCAACACTCGGCAAAGCATTTGCCGAGTTCATATGCCTTTTGCCGAGTATTCTGGGTACTCAGGAAAGCCAGAGATTTCAGTGTACATAGGTAGAAATTTGTTGGATTTTACGTGGTGGATGTACGAGTCACAGCTTGTCACACTGCGCCGGCACCAAGAGCAACTTACCTGCCGCCAAATCGTAGACGATGTGCGTGTTCTGCTGCTGGAAGTTGCCTATGAGCGTCATATCCCTCTGGCCCGACGTACTTACCACCACGCACACCTGGCCGGACTCATGGTCCTCCGTCACGTAGTTCTCCCGCGGCAGGTCCCAGTCCGCACCCTCCAGATGGAAGATGAGCTTCGGCATGGGCGCCGTCTTCTTGGCATCCCAGGAGAAGCATATGTCGTCCTCGTCCGCGGTCTTATTGACTGGCAGTGCCACCTGCGCGATGAATGCGCTCTTCAGCTGCCTGAACACGGCATCCGGAAATGTGGTGAGGTCCGTGCCGCTGTCGATGATCGTCCCGCCGGAGCCATCGGCCTTGATCGCGAATGCCGACTCGGGAACCGGCAGCCGCGTCTCGCCGACGGTGACCCCTTTGAAACTGAGGAAGTAGTAGGAGGAGCTGTCGGTGTTCGGAGAAGGGTTCCGTACGAACGAAGTGGATAGGGTCGGCCCTGTGGCATGCGCCTTGAGGTCGCCCGCGGCGCCCAGGAACACGGGGCTGCTCTTGGCCTCAAACCTGGCGGTGAAGCAGTAGGAGAACTGCCGGACCTTGAGCTGCGAAGGCAGCGACAGTGGCCCGCGGCCGAACCCCGCGATGCCAGTCTCAGTTCCTAAAAATTGGCCGACATTGTACATGCCACAGCCAAAGCCAATATCCGGCACGGTGACCGCGCCGCCTTTGCCGTCGTCAAAGGAGAAAAAGTCCCGGAGGAAGTGGCGAAATGACCTTGATTCGTCCCCATAACCAGAGACGTAGGTGCACCCGTGGAGGAAGCAGCCGTGTTCCGAATGGGCTTTGCAGAGAGGGTCGGAGCACGCGACGCTGCGGACGGTGTTGGAGGCGGCGGTGTCAAACCTGGGCAAAGGCTGGGTGAAGCACTCGGCGCAGGGCTCGCACTGCGTCCAGACGACGTCGCTGCCGGTGTCCAGCGTTAGTGTCACAGGCTGCGAGCGTGGCGCGCCGATGCTCAAGTGGATTAGGTACTCGGAGTTCACGTCCGTGTTGGCGCGTCCCACCGGTGCGGTCGTCGGGTGGGCGTTGGTGCCGGAATATGGGCAAAGATTGGCAGCACGGGCCCTCGACCGAACGACCATCCGGTGGAGCAGCTCGCGTTTTGTGAAGCCGCGACCACTGTCGATGTGGGAGAGATGGGCGCGCAGGGCTGCCGAGGTGGCCGGCCAGGCGAACAAGAAGGTAAGGAAGACAAGGTAGGTTAACATGGACAAGCACGCCTTCATGTTCATGGTGCTGCAGTTTTGTTCACAGTTGTGTTCGAGTTGGAACATATATGCAGCCGTGGGTTTATATAGACCATCGTGCGCCACCCTATAATCAAAGCGTGACATCAACACATCAACACCTCCACTGCTGCGAATCAACTAGTGGTTCAATGGTTAGGAGGACAGTGGTATTCTCAGCTCATCAGGGTTCAAATCCTAATGATGAGGAGACGTTTTCGTCGACTTTTTTTTTATTCTCAAGATGATACGTCAGCTTAGTCTCTCGGAGGTGCTCATGAGGGTAGGGTCTGCGTGTGTATGAGTGCCTATGTCTGTAATGTGTTAAAAAAAACAGCTCAAGTGCTCCACTCGCGTCGCGGCTTGCTCCTTTCTTTTTGATGTGAAAAGACCAGAGCATTATGGAAAAGCAGCTCCATAGAGGGAGCATCATGAGAGGGACGACGGCGTCCTCACCATATTATTCACTTTTGGCCCTTAGGACCGTGACATCCATATTCCCCCACCCACCTTCAGATGCTCATCCACCATGGACCGGCAGACAATAAGCTTTGTGAGTGGCTAGCTCCTATAGATAATGCCCTTGCCATTTACTCCACAAACAAACATATCCACAACAATGAATAGTGGTTAATGAGGCGATACTCCGGCACTAGTACTCTAGAGGACTCCCTACATGCACGAATAAGTGTACATCAAGCTTTTGTTATGAGTCAAAAAATTAAATTTTGACCAACTATATGGAAAAGAGTAGTAACATATATGACACAAAATTGGTATATTATAAAAATACATTTTAAAACGGATCTACTGATACTAATTTAGCGCCACAAATGCTGCTAATTTTTCCTTATAAGTTGACCAAAGTTTTAAAACTTTGACTTAAGACAAAAGCTAGATGTACACGTATTCGTGGATGAAGGGAGTAGTGGACAAAGAAAGACATGCTGGAAAAGAACTAGTATCACATTATTATATCTATCATGTATCATACTAGTGCGTGACGCGCGCCTTGCCGTGCCCTTTTTCAGTCTTGACTTAACTCTCTCACCCACCTTATGCAAGCATATATTTTTAGAATTTTTTTATCAGTGAAACTTTACAATGACAAAAATATAATGGGATAAGAGTTTATTAGGGTGTCATAAAAATATAAAGTTAGAACTACACTAAGAAAGCATACTTGTGTAGTTGTGTTTGACAACTGGTAATAGCACATGGAAGGAAAGGCTATGCCGCTGCTGACTCATGCATGAAAGGGGAACCAAATAACCCACACTGTAGTTTTCCCTGGTTATACGATGGTATTATCATCAGCAGGCAAGACCAAAGAATTATTGAAACTGCACTTCTATTGTGTATATATAAAAGAGTTCTGCAACTCCACTTTGTCACATAGGCTAAAACAAAAACAAATCTGGTGTAGGAAAAATAAAGAACAGGAATAAAAATGAGTACTCACTTGGTAGTGCATTTTTTAAAGACATGCCGGTAAGTATCTATTCAGACCTCCCCCCCCCCCCCCTTGCGTCGCTCTCCCGAGGGCGGCTCGGGGGCGACCTAGGGTTCCCTCCCGCCGCCACCTCCCCCTTCCCCTCCTCCTGGCCGCTGCCGGAGGCGGTCGCCGGGGCCCTCGCGCGGCTGCCTGTGAGGGCGGCGGCGAGGCCTCTGGCCACTCCCTTTCGGTGGTGAGGGCCCGGATCTGAGGCGGCGGCCTCGCTGGTGCGGACGGGCGCTCCGCGGCGGGGAGTGCTCGTCGGTGAGGTTGGCCGGGTCCCCTCGGCTGTGCGGGCAACGAGGTCCCGGTGGGCGCTGGTCGTGGCACGGGGAGGTCCCGGGCTCCCCTCGTCAGATCTGAGGCGTTCTGGTCCGCTCGTGACACATGACCTCCGGCCGGCCTGGATCTCCGGCGTGCACGTGCCTGCTGATGTTGTGGCTGGTGCGGAGGTGGCAGCAGGGTGCTTGGCCGGGGGAAACCCTTGGCCACCGGTGGCGGTCACGGCGTCGATGGCGTCCCGGACGCCATTCGCTCCTTGGTGGCGGCGCCGAGGCTCAACTACCCCTGCCTCCCCCCTTCCCCTGCGCCCGGGTGAAAACCCTAGCCCCGGTGGCTAAGCGGCGGCGGCGCCACAGCGTCGTCACCTTCTTGAAGGCGCCGGCTTGGGCATGGGGATGCTGGGCGTGCAGTGCGAGCTTGTCTAGTTCTTGGTGGTGGCCTGTCTGATCTACTGTGTCGCAGCTCCGGGCAGGTGATTCTGTCTCGTGGCTGCGGTGCTCCTCTTCCGGCCGTGTCTCCGATGGGGACCTCGCCCTTCCTCACCTTGTACCTGCCGTGGTGGAGCGGTACTTCATCTCACTCATTGATGGCGACGGAGATCAGCGGCATGGCGTTGTGGAGGCTCGACGTCCGATGCGCGGAGATGGACTCGCGCAGGAGGAGGTAGCTGTCTGGCGCCATGGTGACATCGATGGCAAAGTGGCCAGACAAGGTAGAAGCCTCAATATAATCTGAAGACGGACCTGTGGAAGATGGCTGCGACGACACACGAGTGCGTCTGACCGGATTGTGCCCCAGACCCGGTATGTGGCTCCTACCGGGCTTCCGGCTTTGATGTTAGGTTTAGGTGAGTGGTTTCGGTAGTGGCCCAGCTAGCATCCCTTCATCATATGGATAGGAGTAGCGGCATATGTTGCCAAGATGGTGGATTCAGGTATATTGTTTGTAATACTTTGTAAGGTCCTCGAGAATAATCAATAAAGTGGCCGTATGCATCTCCCAGATGCAGAGGAATATTTGGGGATCCACTTAACATCTTTCCCCATCCTTATCATGAGCAACCATGTAGGGTTCAGCCTTCTCATAGATCTTCTCTCCTAAAACTAGTTTGCTAGCATGACCGTCTTGTTTTTGTTTTCTCCATATCAAGATGAACTTGCCATGTTCTCTGCTACAAATGTAAACCATGTTAATCTGAAGTTGTGCTTCCATGGCAGGTTTATGTGTTTGACACCAAAATCAGTTGTTTCACCTAATGCTTTTTATTGCGGATTCTGCAGCCTTTTCTTGATGATATAACCTGTATATGCCAGGTATATGCAGAAGAACTTGATGAACGCAAGTGAACAATGCTTCTTGTCAACAACAAGGCTGATTTACTACCTTTAAATATAAGGTCTGCACCATGTCCATTGTGATCTATTTGCTGTACCATATAGTATGACTATATGCAATGACGTCCTTCAAAATTTGGTCTAAATAAAGAAGGAGATGAGCAGATTATTTTAAAGAGCATGATATTCATCATGTTTTGTGGTCAGCTAAAGCTGCTACCTCCGCATTAGAAGGAAAAATGTTGAGTGGTGAAGAAGATTCTGCTTCACCTGATATGGGTACCAAGATATATGGTAGGGAAGAACTTTTGATGAGGTCGCAAGCTGAAGTGAAACCTACCGCTGCACAAAGGACCCCAGGTAGTTTGCGAATCTCTGTTTGTTATCTCCGCTTCGTATTCATGTTTCCTTACCAAATGAATGTCAAAAAAGTGGAAATAATTTATCCAACACATGAGCATGCATGGATTTCCAGATTAACTTATTGAAAATGAAACATGCTCCATGCTCAAAAACAGATAAGAGAACTAATCTGTATGTAATAAGATTACGTACATGCGATGAGGAACATATTTAGTTTCTTTCTCTATTATTGTCAGTAAGTTAGAATGTGACAATTGTATAAGTTTAGGTAAGTTTACATCCCGAAATAGAACAGAAGAACATTTGAGTTGCATTTTTCTAAAATGAAGGGCGGCTGATCAAGCGCAACAACTATAATAAATAAAATAGAAAGACCATTCTGATGTCACACCATGACTCTCGGTACAGAGATTGGAAACTTATCTGGGGCTCCCGAAGGAGTACTCCTTAATTAGTTGCTCCCCATTTTTTACCCCCCACCATAATGGAATAACCTAAGAAGATCCTTTTTGTATATGCATGCATCTCCTTTTTGTATATGCTAAAAGGAGATGCATGCATATACAAAAAGTGTTTCCCAATGGAATAATTTGTCATATACAAAAAGGAGATGCATGCATATAGGAATCTTTGCATCTCATATTGATATCAACGACATTATTTCTAAATCCAAGATTTTAAAATAATTTAAATCTAAATCCATCAAACCCATTTGTCTTCATTTGAGTTCGAGGGCTTCAAAGAAGATCTTGCTATCTTGCCTTCCAATGATTTTTTCACATGAAATAATTTGAACGTATTTTGGCACTGCAATGTGTTATGCAGTCCCAGAGTGGGTATCAGCATGTCGAGATTATATTAAACCATAAAACTACTATCATACAAGTTTACATCGGTGGAGAGTAACATTTCATAACCTAGTAACCAAGTTACTATGACCTCACTATAACCTAGTAATGAACTGATGAATTGACTATAACTAGGCAATTATTGAGAAGAAAATCATCAAAACATTTAACTATATGACCTAGTTTGGAAGATCATGGCGTAGCGAACCAACATTGAAAGCATATCTTGAGCCGGATTAATGGTTTGTGAGATGAAAGATTCTTAATTTTGAGAGAGAGAGAGAGAGAGAGAGAGGGGTGGGGTGGGGTCACACATTTAGAGTTTAGATGCATCGCCACATCATAGTCCGGTCCTCATTCTATAGAAATTACTACCTCCGTCCTATTTATTAGTCCCCTTCGTATTTTGTGTCAAATTTTGACCATAGATTTTACTAACAAAATGTTAATGCATGGCACCAAGAATTATATCATTGGATTCGTATTTGAACATAGTTTCCAATGGTATAATTGTTTTGACATGCATTGATGTTTTGTTAGTTAAATCTATGGTCAAAATTTTACACTAAATACGAAGGGTACCAATAAACCAGGAGGGAGGTAGTACAACTCTATTGTTGATATTGTCATGTTGTTAGTTTGGGCTTGTGTATATACAATGCAAGCTGCAACAATCTTTACCGATACTAATGGTTGAATTTGTTGAATAGGTACCATTTCAAGAAAACTGATCTAATTGGGAATATGACATTCATAAATAGACTTGGACATGGTCCCGTCGTTCCTGTTGTCCTTGACTGGGCAATACGGGATGGAACATGCCCGTCAGCGCCAGAGGGTGACAACAGTGAGAATGTTCCCTATGCATGTGTTAGCGCCTAGAGTTATTGCGTAAATGCCAACAATGGAGCACGCGGCTATTCCTGCAGATGTTCTAAGGGATATAGTGGCAACCCATACATTAAAAATGGATGCACAAGTTTGTACACTTTCCGTGTTAATTTTTCCAAGGAAACTTCATTTATCCATATGTTACCCTTAATATATATTGTGCATTCCTTGCAAAAAAGTAGTAATTTACAATCTTGTAGATTATAATGCACGCTACGGATATGAAGGCGTACTTTCTACTTTCTACCACATGATTTGGGATTGTGTGAATTTTCTGCTCTCTCATTACTTTGAAGAGCAGAAAACTTAAGAAAAAAATACTAGTAATTGCTGTCCTTGTTTTCATATTAAGTAAACTGATAATATGCACTATTTTTAATACATCTTCAGATATTAACGAGTGTGAGCTACGGAGATCCCCAAACTCAACAATTTACAAGAACATGTATCCTTGTCATGGCGGGAGATGCCACGATAGAGAAGGTGACTATGAGTGTAAATGCAATTTCGGACGAAGAGGTGATGGTAAAAGCCACAAGGGTTGTGAACTTGTAGTGTCCACGACTGCTGCAGCGGTGATAGGTGAGGTTCTCTTTAATTAGAAAATTTAAAAAGTGCATTTACAAGTGTTAAAAAATCATAAAACAAATCCCATGGTGTGGATGTGAGCATAAAGTATGAGTGAGCAATATTTAAATAATCTTTTGCGAGCTGCATAGAAAAAAAAATGTATGTGATGATAATAGTGATGTTACGTATTGCTAAATTTTTATCATTCTATTGGTCATTGTTGTGCAGGACAACTTTAAAGTTTTTTTTCCCATTAAACCTAGCAAAGCTATTTCAGACATAAAACCTATTTTTTTGTTAAAGAGGTCACTGCACTTTGGTAGCTCAAGCATAAGATCCTCCACACTCACTTATATATGGCCTACGTATTTTCTTAACCCGCATGTTGCCGTAAAATTGGATATATAATTTCTAAATATCATGTAGAATAGTACTTTAATTCTTATGATTTAAACTATGTGAGAAATGTCTGCATAAAAATCTAAGCACTGAAAATTTTGCATGCCACAACTAAATGCAATGTGATTTAAAACCCATTTAGAATGCACTAATGTATGTTACATCTCGAACCTTGCTATACGTACGGTAGAATGCATGTCCGACACTGTAGGATCAGAGATAATTCAGTTTGTGGGCCGTAGCAGTTGGAGATGCTTTGCTCTCTGGTCGTACTGGTCGGAAAATAAATTCATCGTACGCAGAGCAGTTTCTTACATGATAGAGAATTGTCATGTGTAGCTCGGACGAATACTAGTGGATCAAATTAGTATATATCTAACAGCTATAGTAATTTTGATGACGTAGAAGCACATGTATTAAGATAATTACAAGTTGTGGGGACCACTCTCTTAGGTATATAAGATAAGATAAGATACTCTCATGCATGCAATTGAACATCCCAATCAATAACATAAAGTGCTATTTTCACCGTAAAACACATATACCTTTTTTTTGTCAAAACATATTCCTGTTTTACTGCATTTTAACATTGAATTATTACAAGGGGTGTCTATAGCTATATATATCGAGTATTTCTCAATATCAGTAGTCATCCAATTAAGATCTTTTTTTAATATTTGCACATATCTCATGTGTTGGATCCGTGCGGTCCCAACTTTGACTTGGCATAGTTAGTCTTTAGTTGAGTAATAAATAGCAATACTATTACTACATATATATCATCACTATGTAATAAATGGAAAATCACATGACATTTGTCCGCCTGCAGGAACAATTGGTGTCATTGCATTACTCGCCGTGCTACTGATATTATTACATATGGAGAACGAGAAAAGAAAACTGAGAGATTGTTTCAACAAAAACGGCGGACAATTGAATTTATAAAGGATAAGCTAGGTGCTAGTCACAACCAAAGCATCCACGTACGCAATGAAACAGTGCGCCACAGCCAGCCAGCGATGGGAAACAGCGAGCGAACCTCCCTTTTCCCACCTCAGTAACTCCCTAGCCGCCGCCGCCTCCTCCTCCTCCCTTTTCCCCAATCCCATAGCCGCCTCACCACTCCGCCTCCATCCCGAGCCTCCTCCGGCCCTCGCCTGGGCTCCGCCTCCTCCTTCAGGCTCCAGCCCTGCTCGGGTCCTACCCCCTCCTCCCGCTTCTTCCTCCTCCACCCCAGCCCGTCCTCAGCCTCCTCTGCCCGCCTCTTCCTCCTTTCCGTCGGGGGCGGTGGTGAGGATAGGAGCAGAGGCCGCGGCTGGACACCATGAGCTTCCAAGGTGTTCCATGGTGAGGAACGGATGTGCTGGACGTCTCCTCCAATCCGTTTTTTCTTCTTATCTCCTGCTTACCGGCCTTGTCCTCCGGAAGATTAGATGATTTGCCCCACTTTACAAGGGGTTAGATGCTTTGCCCCAGAGTTGTCTCAATGACCGGTGGCCCCGGCCCCACCCGGCAGCCTCTCGGGGGGGGGGGGGGATCATCTAAGTGGGAAGTAAAGTGGGGCAAAAGATCTAATTCTACACCTGTGAGATTCCTGAGGAGGTTCTGTTTTTGCAGGTGGCGTAACATTTGAGTTGCCTACAGATGATTTTGCACGTCCCAGTCCTTAGTTCACATATGCTGGTAAATCCGTTATGAAATTTTGATGAACGAACTAATTTGTATTTGTTAGCCTTAATCTTGACTTGCAGGACGTGGCTAAGCTGATCCGGTGCTTGTGGGCTGTTAGTGCATGCGGCCGTGGCGAGTGGAGCAGCCGAGTCCTCGCCGTGTGAGTCGTGCTGGTAGTGCGGCCGGGTTAGTTGATTAGCGTTGTGGTAGTTAGTGCGCGCGTGAGGTGGTGTGTGTGCCAGCCTGGGTATAAATACCCCTCCCATGTACTGATGGAAGCGCTGCGGTATGTGCCGTGCAGCTGAGTTCGTGCTCAGGAAAAAGTGAACGCCGTTCGTGCGGCGGGTGGCGTACGTGCGCCGGAAATCACTTGTATCCCTGTGTCCTTCTTCTTTCAGTTCTCTTCTTCCTCGAGTGCAAAGAGAGTGAGAGAGAGGTAGTGCTCCGGTGAGTGAGGGAGGAGGCCGCGGCAACAACAGTATTCCTGTTGATTTATCTATCGTGTTGTGTCGTTGATGTGCATATTTTGCTGTGATTTCCGAGAGTTCATTTGTTTCCAGGATGAGTTCATTTGGCGCAAGAGGCTAGATGAGTACAGAAGGAGAGAGAGAGAGAGGAGGTAGAGGCAAAATCCCAACTCCTTGCTCCTATTGCTATGACTCTGGTGTTTCTTATATGTAGTTTTTTTTTGGAAGAGGGCTGGGCTCTAACAGATTCTATAGATACGTGATGTTTCTTACGTGCAGTTTTTTCTCATGTATTTTGGTCAAAGGAAGTATGCTTCAGAGAACGGAGAGATAAAAAGCATGCCATATTCTTTTATCAAATAAAGATCTGGCTGCTTATTTTTCTTGTTGGGACCAAGATCTCTAGCTATCAATGAACTT
Organism: Aegilops bicornis; assembly: GCA_021605145.1. Classification (NCBI taxonomy): domain Eukaryota; kingdom Viridiplantae; phylum Streptophyta; class Magnoliopsida; order Poales; family Poaceae; genus Aegilops; species Aegilops bicornis. The sequence goes on from CM038672.1 coordinate 642,957,592, forward strand.
TCCAGAGTAGTGTTTGCTGGTTTAAGTATGAAAAATTCTTGGTTAACATCTTTATAAACGGCATAATCTTTGCAAACAAAATAGAATAACTAAAACATAGCTAATTCAATTTCTTTTTGGCATTTATCTTCCGTTTAGACCTAAGTTAAAACAAACGGGTCAACGTTCGCTGCTATCTTTAGTTCATAAGTTTTGCATACCTGGTTACTGCAGATATTTTTTTAGGGAATGGTTAGTGCAGAGTTAGTTCTTATGGTTACTGAAACTATGAAAAATGTAGCTTTCCCCCTCCTCTCTCATCGCCTGAATTTAAATCTCCTACATGTTCATTAATGAACTCTGCACCAACACAGGTGAATCATGCAAAAATTGTTCACTTTTAGACTCTAGCTCAAAGAAATTAACTTCTGGAGTGTAGCTCAAAAAGATCATGAGATGTGTGTTGTTGCTGAATTAGGGATTTAAATCCAGATTTCCTCGGATGTCTACTGCTACTGAATTAGGGGTTTAAATTCAAGTTTCCTCTAATTTTTTACTTCTGTCTTTTGTACTCTACTGAACATGTGTGTACAGTTTCAGAGTTCCTTTTACCGCTAATACTTATGGGTTGTTCTAGAGGCAATTTTGCACCACTCCCTTTTATAAATGTTCATGCATAAGTAGTGTTTATTTAGCAATGCCATGAGATTGTTGTCAGCTATTTTCTTCTAATGCTGGCTTTTCATCTGCTAACTGGTGTGTGACATGTGGTATGTGCCCAACCTATGTACTCCCTCCGTTCCTAAATATAAGTCTTTTTAGAGATTTCACTATGAACTACATACGGAGCAAAATGAGTGAATCTACACTCTAAAATATGTCTATATACATCCGTATGCAGTTTATAATGGAATCTCTAAAAAGACTTACATTTAGGAACGGAGGGATCTCATTGTGTTGTGATGGCACATATGCTCTCCTCTGTAGGTGAAACGACCGGAGAAAGTAAGCAGCTCCTTTTAGTGGTGTTTGAAGATGGTATTAAGCATAGCTGGGCTCTGCCGTTCGTGAAATTACTATTTGTTTGTAGGCTTTTGATTCACCACTATTTTGTATAAGCTGTAGGCATTGTTTCCTGAATAAGATCAAGAATTTCGCACTGAAAATTCATGCATGCTGTTCAAAACTCAGTCTATATTTTGAAAGAAATGTCCTTATTACTTTTTGTATCCCAAATGGTTATGTATACTGTCAAGATTCTGATGTTGTTCTATATTGCTGTCCCATGAGTATAATAGCAGCAAAAAAGCAATGTGGTGGTATCTTGCGGTGAGATATACTTCCATTTCTGAGCAAATACCAAACATGACTGTACTTAATTTCTCCTTTTGGAAATACGTTGTGGATGATGAGATTATGAATACAACTCCTATCAACTCCTATCAACATGTAAGTCCACAGGGATATGGTAAGAAAAATACCTCAAAAAGATCAGGGCATATCCTAGACTGGCAACTGCAACTTTGTCTTCCAGCTAAATTTTGAATTTAGAATTCTCATCCCACATAATATATTGCCCTTTTTTATGACTGCATGGTCTGAGTATTGAATTTATTAAATTATATTACCATCTTGTTTTTGGAAGAATAGATTGATGTTTTGTACCTCAGGTCAAACAAGGCATGTTAGTTGGTCGGTGTACTGATTTTGACAGCAATATAGAACAACATTAGAATATATTTTGACACTTTTTATGCTTCAATGTTCCTTTGTCACTGTTCGAAGTTCTGCCTTGGCCTCTGTATTGGTTTACAGCTCCATATGGCTACCTATGTAGGTTCTGGTTGAACAGTACTCAAATCACATAGAGCAGTTAAACTTCTAATTTGTTGCCTTGTTGTTGTGTGCCATCTCCATGTTTACTCCAGAAACATGGAATGTGCAAAGTTTCAGTGTTGATTAGTCAAATACTTGCTTTGCCTTAAAGACTGTTCCCATCCGTGTCCCAGGTTTTATTGGTACGAATTTCATATTTCCGTGGAATGGATCAACACATTTCCATGGGATTTTAGAAAAATATATGTGAATGCATCTGTCTAATAAAAGTGTTGCTTATCTGGGCTTCTGTGATCCATGGAACTTAGAAACGACAGTGTTATCTGTAATTATAAGAAATACATACCTTTATTATAATGAAAGCGACATTGTTCTGTCCTTATATCATTTCCTAGATAATCAAAATTGTTGTTGGTCTTCTGATCACTTTCATTGTCCATCGAATAGGCTATGACTTCCATAAGCTAGCATCATTGGGGTTAAGTAGTTGTGTTTAGTTTATTTTCAGTTACTTGCAGGTTAATTATTCCCATAAGATTGTAGGCTTGTAGCCTACCTTTTTAGTATTTATGCTTCGTGTCATTGTTTAACAATGCCAGGCTGTCTTCTATATTCACATTTGCATGAAATGCTTATTTCTCTGGTGCTCCCAAATTATTTGGATAGCATATATGGGTTTATAGTAGAACATTCTAGACCATATCTCTTGAATACATAGTTTATAATGTTTTCTGGTTTTAAATATATGAGAGTGCCCATCTTAGTTTGTGGCACTGATATGCTTCAAAAGGAAACAATGTTTTGCATGCCAGTATAATCTGTAAGTGATTTTTAGTTCTCAGGTGTTAATTTTATGGTGAGTGATTGAAGGCGAAGTCAAATGTTTTTGAAATACTTTAAGTTAGACATGGTCTCACACTTGCTTAAACATAAAGTTGCGAAAAATGCAAATACTTTCAACCCGAACATGGTTTGAAAAGGGTCTCTGCGCCATTTGGCGCAACGAGTCATCTAGTTACTCAAAAGCTTCAAGGTCGAGATCTTCACAAAGGAAAAGCTAGACCACATCACAAATAACTATCATTGCATAATCGGCCAAGGCGCCTTTGGGAAGGTCTACAAGGGAGCCACTGGCACCAGAGACAATGTACGGGTTGCCGTGAAATGCTCGATCCCCATCAACGAGGACTAGAAGAAGGAGTCTTTTGCGAATGAGATCACAATCCAGTCCAATATCAGCCACCGGAACCTGGTCCAACTGTTGGGTTGCTGCTTGGAGACGGAGGTGCCCATGCTGGTCTACGAGTACGTGCCCAGGGGGAGCCTCCACGACGTACTCCACGGTGACAATAAGGAACCTCTCCCACTGGAAACACGCTTGGATATCGCTATCTATTCAGCGGTTGCGCTCGTTTACATGCACTCGGAGGCGAGTCAGAAATCAATCATTCTCCACGGAGATGTGAAGTCGGGCAACATCCTCCTGGATGACGGATTCACGCCCAAGGTGTCGGACTTCAGGACGTCGAGGCTCATGTCGATCGACAAGGACCACACCAACTGGGTGTTCGGGGAAAGCAGCTACATCGACCCCGTGTACATGAAGACCGGGCTGCTCACCGAGAAAAGTGACGTGTACAGCTTCGGCATCGTACTACTGGAGCCCGTGATCCGGAAAAAAGCAAGGTATGACGGGAACCATAGCCTGCCACTGGATTATGTCAAGGCTTCCATGGGTGGGGCGGTGAGGGAGATGTTTAATCCAGAGGTTGCGTCTCACGGGATGCAAAATGAGGAGTGCCTTGAGGAGGTGGGCAAGATCGCGGTGCAGTGTCTCAAGGAGGATGTGAACGACAGGCCCACCATGAATGAAGTGGCTGAGAGACTTAAAATATGTAAGTGCCGGTGGTTGGAGTATGACATGAAGACGAATGAGATATGCACTTAGTTACTGTCAGAAAAAAAAGTACTACTCTGATCTATGTAAGGTTTTTTACAGTTGACTTGTACTTTGAGTAATTAGCTAGCATGCTTGCGTGTATCCCCGAGTTAAACTTTGTTAGTTTTGTATAATTAATTTTTCTTTTTTGTAGATGGGGTACAATTTTAATCAACTAGTGCATTATAATAGTATCTTGCTAGCGGAAAAAGTTATTTCACTGACATTCCAAGTCTTGTCTTATGGAAGTTCCAAACGGTCTTATTTAAGCTGGTCAAGTACATGGGTTTTAAAAATGTCCAAGTTTTGGTCCAAAGTCGTTCCCCTTGCAGATATGGACCCTGATCCAAATTTTGACCGAAATTGAAATAGAACCACAAACAAACTCCATTAGAGACTAGGAAAGTATGACAAGTTGGGCCATCGATGCTTTCTGCAAAAGTGAGGAGGTGGTAATGATCTTTGGAAGGAGTACTCCTCAATGAGTGATTTCGCTCGCTAGAGGACAAGTCGGGCCATCGATGCTTTCTGCAAAAGTGGGTCTCGTCGTCGTTCCGTATTTTCTGGGCCGTAAACCAACAACCATTTTGACTGGCCCGCCAATTTGGTTTTGTGCTATATAGGTTTGGTTAAAAAAGTTATACCAACTTTTGACAAAGTAAATGTTTTTTAAAAAATTGTTTTTATACAAAATTTTGAACTTTGTTAGAAATACATACATTTTTTATTTTCTAAACATTTTTTCCAAATTTGACAACAAGTTTTGAATTTAGAATATTTCTTGAAAATTATGAACAAAATTTGAACATTTTTCCAAAACATTAACAAATTTGGCTAACATGATCAAGTTTTTTGAAATTCCATACATTTTTGTAAATTTTGAACAAATTTGAAATACTGAATAATTTTTGAAGATTTAGATATATTTTTTAGAAATTCAAAAGTTTTTGAAAAAATGTGAACATAATTTTGAAATGTCCTATCCTCATTTCTTCCATCACGATTATCTTTTACTTAAGAATGATGTGCCACCTCCAGTCATATGAGATGCCTGGGTTCCTGAGCTTAATTTCAGCCTCCTACATCAGAGTGGTCATTACATAGTGGCTGTGTTGAAGGAAGGCATGCCGTCAACAACTGCAACGGCTCCTTCCATGTCATCTCGATATAAAACAAGTGGGGCAACTGAAGGGCCATGTGTATGCATCTTTTCTACGTCAACAGGAGAATGGCGAAGTAGGTGCGTGTCTCTCCCTGGCGATCTTACTTCCTGGAATTGGCACATTCATACAATGCTTGCCAACGGAGATAGTTCTTGGTGGGTGGATTTGTGTTGTGGAAGCCTCTCTTGCGATCCTGACCAGCACCAATCTGCCTTTGGGTTCATCCCACTTCCTCCACCGGCATGTTCCGAGGATGGCCTCGACTTTAACATCAGATAAGATCGTTTTGTCAGCATCAGCGTCAGAGTACTTGAATGTGTCCATATCTTTAGGAAAGATGACCTTTTGTTTGAATGTGGTATTAAGTCACAGCAGTGTGAAGATTATGTGAAGACTTGGAATTGGAGAGATTGCAGTGGGTTCAAGATTGCCAGATGAAATTTGCAAATTTTTGGGATGGCGTAAGCTACTCCTCAAGGCTTCTACCCAAGTTTGTACCAGCATATCCTACTGTTGATCCTGGTGATCATAATCTGGTAAACTTTTTCTTTCCAACTAGCCAACGCTGTGATGGCTATGTAATTTGCGTCGATTTGCCCTCTATGGAGATCAATTACATTGGCAAAGTACACTAGAGCTTACTTGACCGGGTAGGCCTAGAAATATTTGAGTTTTCAGGTGTTTGCAATGCGTATTAATAACTTCCTTCTCACCCACATGCTTTACTTGACTAGACTAGTAAGCGTGCGCACGCAACGCATTTAATGAGCGTAAAAGTAAACTTCCTTGTACATCTTAGTCATGAAACAATTATTTAAATAAACACAATTGTTAACTGGATCATACCTAGACGCATCTTCTTAACTCATCTTTTTAGTTAGATTTTGCAATGTTGCGAAGGATATAATGAAATATGAACGAATATGCATGGGAAGTGCATGGATGAACCCGACATATGAACCTAGTTTGAAAAACACATTTTGAAATGTCAAAATATTCAGAAAAAGGTGTGTGTGGTCATCTCCATATTAAATGTGTGTGCAGAAAGTTTAATGGGAAGACAATTTTTTTGTGGCTTGTGCAGAAAATACAAAACATTGTGTCACGAAATGCTATTTAGAAGCACTAAATTTTGTCTTTTTTGATAGGACAAAATAAAAGACTTTTTTATAAAACTTTGTCCCATGGACATATTTTTGCGAACATGTATGCACATAATTTTTTTTAAATTTTTTGACATTACAAAATGTGTTTAAAGTGCATTTTTGAAAAGCAGGTTCATATTCACTTGTGTTCAAGATGTGCTGATTCGAATGTGCACAAGCTATACAATGGTAAAATAATATTTAGTGATGTCAAAATTTGGTTATAAAACCTGTCAAAAGTTGGTGATGTCAAAAACTGTCAAAAGATGATCTTCATCAGGTGTTGGACTTATAAAAATACAGTGATGTCAAAATTTGGAATGTCATAAACACCTATATGTCTAAATGAAACCTCCATGCTCGATCCTTATATACAAGAAAAATAGAAATATATTTTACAATGTTACTGCAAGAGAAAACCAAGCATTTCCATGCATTGGCCAGGTTGAGACAAAGCACCTTCAGGCAAGGGTAGTTATCACTTCTCCACTTTCTCTATACAACAAGGTGTTTTTCCACATAAACAAAATATATATTTTGTTAGGGAAAAACTTCTTTTGCAACATTGAGTTCTAACATGCAACCATCAAGGAAAGCAAATCGATATGGGAGATGAACCCATGACATGGTTGTTCATAAGTAGGTGACTTGGTGTCATTGTGGAGGTACCCGTTCAGTGAGAGATAGTGCAAATGCATAACATGGATGTACATCACGCTATAAGATGAAAAGTTCCTAAGATTCCCATATAAAAATGAAAATGTGGAAAACATAGAGAATTTTCATTTCAAAACAGGAACCTAGCTGTTTTCCTGCTTGGTGTCGAAACTAAACATTTTCATTTTGTCAAATGTATTGTTCTGTTATTCACTCATGGGGCCCTGGTGTATGATAATTTATTCAATACTTTATTTTTTGTAGCTGGATTAACTTCAGTTCAACAGATACGGTACTCAAACCTCATATTCCACAACAGGACTTTAAATTACAGAACACAAAGAATTCTAGTGGACAACAACTCTGTTAGTATGGAAGAACAAATACAAGTGAATGAGAACATGTCGTATCTTGTTATTATGCAGTAATGACAATACCTATCAACAACTCAGAGCACTGCTTGTTTTCAAATATGTTCATACAATCATACGGGAAGTGGTGAGAAGGAAAATGCCATATCTTGCAACAGAAAAGAAGACTGGAAATTAGGTGAAAAATAAGAAAACAAGTTGCATGCAATCAAAACATCGCAATTTCTATATCATCTCATTTCACACCCGATGCTAACTTCTCCTTCCATCTCTGCGTCAATGTGAATACGTTGGAGAGCATGACATAGTTGGCCTCATGAGCAGGGTACTCTATAAACCTCAGTTTTGGCTGCCCAAATATAATCTGAACTTTGATTTTATTATGCAAAGTTGAAAATATGTACATGGGCAGTGAAAAACTTTACAAAGTATGGCCAAATAAAAATGCAGATAATACAAATACAATATACCTTTAGCAATACTCCACTCTATAGTTGTGCAATTGAAACCTACCGTTTGTACCTAAGCACTTGACCATTGACTTCTCGACGGCACTGCTCCACAGTCAGGAGTCATTTGATTGCGTCGAGGCTGACTTCGTCCTCAGCACCGCGCTCATGATGTAGCAACAACTATAAAATACAGTAGTGAAGTAGCAGCAGTTGGATGTGCACCTCGTGCTCGTGTGCTTCACGCTGAGCTGGCCTGCGCACGACGCACATGACACATGCTGTCGCCAAGCTTGCCGCCCATGCGGGCTGGCCACCGCCCGCACACCGCCACCACTCGTCGGGCAGCCGCTACTCCACAAGGCACCCTGGCCATGCTGGCCGCGCGTGTCGCCACGAAACGCTGGTTCGCACGCTGGCCGCTGTCACCGGCACCGATGTCCGCCGCAGTTCTCTGGTTGAGTGCGCTATCAGTTACCGCTGCCATTCCCCTGCGCAGGTGATGCGTCCAGCTCAGCCTCCTGGCCACGCATATACGTGTTCCCGCCATCGCCCCAGCGTCCCACCCGCTGCCCGTCGCGTCGCGCAAGGCACGCCCAGGACCCACTGCCTTCATGGCCATGCCATGCCCGCAGTCCGCAGAGCCCGAGTTCCACCGTGAACCGCCTCGAGCACCCTCATAACAGGACCGCCTCCCCCACGTTGCCACACGTGCCGCCCGGCCCCGCCGGATGGAGCACGCCGCCGTCGCATGCCATCGTCAACAACCATTAGTCATCCACCGTCGCCGCTGGGACGTTTTGGAATAACGCTAACACCGCCGTCGCTGCTTGACAAGGGCCACGCCGTCGCGGGCCGAGCGTCGCGCGCTCCGGTTCATCACCAACAGCGTGGCTCCACTCCCGCCCCCCGACGGCTTTCCCGAAGAAATCCATCTCAGCGGCGGTCGAGAACGAAGGCTCCTCATCCTTTGGGTTGTTTAGTTGCTTGATGGCCGCTAGTTTCTTTTTCTGTTGTTGTCTTGTGTGCGTGATTGTAGGGGTCGAGGACTCGCGCGTGGAGTTTGTTACACTAGTAGAAAAATGGCCTATAGTCCCGGTTGGTGAGGGCCTTTAGTCCCGGTTCATGAACCGGGACTAAAGGGTCGGTACTAATGCCCTGACCCTTTAATCCCGGCTCAATCCAGAACCGGGACAGATGGGCCTCCACGTGGCCTGTCCGCTGAGCCCAGGTAGGAGGGCCTTTGGTCCCGGTTGGTGGCACCAACCGGGACCAATAGGCATCCACGCGTCAGCATTTCTTTGGCTCTGGTTTTTGTTTTTTTTTGAAAGGGGGGGGGGGGTTTGGGGGGTTTTGGGGGGTTAATTTAGGTGTTTCATATATTGTGCTATAGCTAGCTAATTAATAGAGAAAAGTGTCATTTCTTTTGTCCGTGCTTGGTCGACGCTACGTACTATACATACGTATAGAGAGGACTAACTAGACATGCTAGCTAGCTAGTAATTAAGCAAACAGAAGATCGTCATGAACATATATGCATACAGAGTGAAGTGATATTGACCACCTCTCCTTCTCCGAGAGATTGGTCGAACAACAAGTTCTCGTATATCTATCCGACACTACCGGGTACATATATACAATAATTATCTTTTACAATACGGACGTGTGGTCCACATAGTATTCCCCGTCTTCAGCGATCACATGGTCAAGAAAGAATGCCGCCAATTCCTCTTGTATTGCTCGCAAGCGATCTCGAGCTATGAGTTCACCCCGCGCCAGAAGAATCTAATTTTAAGAATGGTGTCAATATATATATATATATATATATATATATATATATATATATATATATATATATGAATGAATGAAACTCAACACAAATGATGGTAATAAAATAAAATTGTGAATATTTTTATTTACGCACTTCAAATTGTTTGTCGGAGTAGCCCCTCTCACAGGTCGTGTGGCGGATGGACTCGCATAAGCGTAGTATCCACAGAAATCATTCCCTTGTTCCTGCCACAACCACTTTACAAGAAACAGAGGTCAATCAAACTGATAATTAGCAAGCACATGGCAAATGGTATTGATGAAACTAGCGCTTGAATCACTAGGAGATCTTGGCGTGGAATATGCTACTATATAGTACTTACTTTCGGGTGTCTAAATTGCAGCTTCTTCGGTAGTCCCGGAGCTTTTTTGGTGAATTTTCCCCAAGCCCTACCATACAAAGAAAACAATTACTTGAGATCAGAAATGAACAAAGTTGCCGATATGGTGGATAATGATCGATTTAACTTACTTCTCGAGCATTTCAGTCATGTCCGCATACTCCTTGGGATATTTTCGTCTCGAGTCTAAGACAGTTACTACTCCCTGCTCAAGCTTAATCTCTAGGAGAATATAGTGGAAGCTGCGCTTACATGCATAACTCATCAATATTACATTACTATAACCTGGACTAAATAAGGGAAACCGAATATGCCACAAGGCAGTAACACTCACTTGTAGTTGTAAGGAAAGAGTATTATATTTTTGTGTTCATTTATTTCCAACGATCGTAGCAAGTTGGCCTCGGTTTCATGACACGATATTTAACCTCATTTGCATCTATGAGATATGTGTTAATGAACCCAATATCACCCACTTGTTTTTTCTTCATTTCTGCGATCTTCAATCTGCATAATATGTGAGGATATTTATAAATACATGCAATGAAAGAGCTGAGTTATATAGAGATACTTAATGACAGAAGTAGTACTACTTACAGACAGTAGCAGGTGACCGTTGCTTTATCGAGGGCCAATTGATTGAAAAACTGATAGAACTCCTCAAATGGAATAGGCAACAGTTCAATTCCAAGGAGGTCATGCTCCTTTTAACTCTCACATACAAAGTATTCCTCCCTCGAGACTCTTTGCAGGTTTTCATGTACCAATCATGCAATTTTCGCATCATCGTTGTTAGAGAGCTTTCATCTTTGACGAGAGGCTTCCCGTACTCGTATCTTTGTATCTGCACCTCCAAGAAATCATAATGTACATCGTCGGGCAGGTAATCTGCAGGATTGCAATAACCGGGCACCATCCTCGGATCGACGATGTCGCTAGCAGGCACCTTGAGCGGGGGGCACGATTGCTTCGCTTGTTCGCCGAGTTGGGCAATTTGTTTCCCAGCTCGTCGTTCTTTCATCCTTTGATCACTGACAGTACTTCCCGATCTCTCCGCTTCGGCAAATGCCTTTCCAATAATGCGCTCATAGTTGCCTTTCGGCGGAGATTTGGGTGGTTTTGTCGGGGCAGCAGTGCGCTTCGCTTTGACCGGATCTACCTTCTCCTCCGGAGGTGGATGTCTCTTTGCTTTCAACCCTTGAAACCAGTCATCCACTTGATCTGCGCGATCTTCGCGTTTTCCTCCTCGCTCCTCTCAGACGGTAACTTCTCTGTAGTCTTGAGAAGGACCGAATCTGTATCTCCTCCCGCCTTTGGCTGTACGCTAGACGCCCGGCAGAGCAGACGGAGCGGATGTCTTCTTTCCTTGCTTACGAGGCGGAGGAGAAGGACTACGACGCCGGAGCAGCCGCTGCGGCGGCGGGTCTGTTCCGCGCTGTCCGTCGAGGCGGAGAAGGAGGAGGCTGGCTGCCCGGACGCGCCGGTGCAGGCGGAGAAGGAGACGGAGTGCCGCCACGCGCCGGAGAAGGAGCCGGCCGAGTGCCCTGATCGTCACTCGCCGGAGGAGGAGGCGGAGTGCCCTGACTCGCCGGAGGAGGAGGAGGAGGCGGAGGCGTCCAGTTCGGAAAGTTGATGAGATCCTTCCGCCATAGGCATGGAGTCTTGAGCGAGAACCCAGCCGATACTCCCCTTCACCGGTAGGGTGGTCAAGCCAGAGGTCCTCAAATCCCTCCGTTATTTCATCGACCATCACCTTAGCATATCCTTCGGAATCGGCGGCAGTGAAAAGTTGAGTCGGGTTTAGTAGGATAAACAGAGCCAACAGCCGCCTTGACCTTCAAATTGCTCCATTGCACCATAAGGTGGCAATTTTCAGCATCCGTGATAGCATCCACGGGATAGCTGGCAGGAGCCGTCAAGGCATGCTGCTCTGGCTGAAGCAGCTCGGTGGAAGCCACGCTGCTTCTCCGCTGAGATGGCGGGGTAGCCGGGGAAGCTTCGCAGGTCGTTTGTTGTGATCTGCTGCTTCTCGTTCCTCTTCTCGTTCCTCTAGCCCCATTACCCTTTCGTGCAGCGCCTGCATTAGGCTCTGCTCCGGTTTCTTCCTCCTCTCATGGGTTTTGTAACCCCTGCGTCCGGAAATCCAGCCTTCCACGAAACGGAGCTGGCGTGCCTCGTGTCCGCCTGTGGTGCTCAGATTCCCGAGGGCCATTGTGAGCTCGTCCTTCTCCTGTGCAGAACGAACTTCCCTTGCTGCGCTGCTTCGATATAATGCTGAAGCCTCCTGACTGGTATGTCCAATTGTTCGTCCGTCCAAATGCACTTCCCGTTATAGGGTCCAAGGATCCGCCACCCCAAGAACCAAGTCCGCAACGGTCTGGCCAGTTCATTGTCTCGGGTTCGATCCCTTTATCAAGCGAGATCATTCTCAGCCTTGGCCCACTTAGGCAGACTACGAGGTAGCCACCTGACCCCGTGCGATGGTGAAGCTTCTTCTTCGCAGCATTTCTCTTGTTTGTCGCTGACATCTTTTTACTCTTTTCCGATGTCTTGTAGGCCACAAATGCGGGCCAGTCATCTCTGATCTTCTCATATTTGCCCTTGAATTCTGGTGTCTCATTTTTTCGACATACGTATTGAGTTCTTTCTTCCAATTCCTGAATAGTTCTGCCATCTTCTTAAGAGCAAAAGACTTGATTAATGGCTCTATTACTGGCTTCTCCGGATCATCCTCTAGCGGTAGGGTAAAATTTGACTTCAGCTCAGTCCAAATATCATTTTTCTGCATATCATTGACACAAGACACCTCAGGGTCTTCGTTCTTAGGCTTATACCATTGGTGGATGCTGATCGCGATCTTGTCCCTAACCAGAACCCCGCACTGAGCAACAAATGCCTTATTTGTCCGGTAGGGTTCAATCAGTTGGCCGTCGCGCGCGATTTGTATGATCTCAAACTTTTCATCCGAGCTCAACTTTTTCTTCGGGCCTCGTCTCTTTACCGAAGTTGTGCTCGATCCGGAGGGCTAGAAAAAAGAACAAAGATGAGAGTTGATTAATATGTGTACATATATACCAAAACAAAGACGACCTTAACTAATATATATACCTGGCCGGACTCGGTTTGGTGATCACCGGAGCCGTCCTCACGGTCTACTTCTTCACCCTCTCCTTCTTGCACCGGCATTGGGTCATCGGAGCCATGTAAATCATAGCCAGCTGCTTCTTCACCCTCTCCTTCCAGACCATCATTGTCGTTGAGAAACATCAACGAGCGACGGCATCACTTCCTTGTGCGATTATGTCCCTCAACAACGCTTCTTGTGCTTCGTCTCGGGGTGTCCATAGTTTCTACAAATATTTACAACATGGCAATTATTATTCAAACATGACAGATATGGATATATTAGTGCCAACGTAGAGCTAACTAGCTAATCACAATAAGGAATCATATTAGTGGCCTCGACGCTGCTTCTCTAGGGTTTGGGGTGGCCTCGACAACGCTTCAAGGGTTAGGGGGTGGCCTCGAGAACGCTTCAAGCTAGGAGGGGGTAATATCGACCACCCCCCACGTGTTGAAGCTATCTGGAGGGGGTCGGCGTTGAACAGTACATCTATGTCCCACAAGTGACGTGGGCTTCGACGCCCGCGGTAGGGTAGAGGGTCGTGGATCGCCAAGCGGTCGAGGGTCAAGGGGTCGAAGATCGCCGAGGGGTCGGGAGGTTTCCTAGTGTCAAAGGATTCAACAAAACCATGTCTTCATCATTAGGCAAAATGCTTGGTGCATGATGGTGAAGCTCTCCAAAGTTGTTTTGGAGCAGAGTCCCAGATAGGATAATTAAGCTTTTTGGTACAAAGTTCAGCAAAAGGCAAATTATCCTATCCGGGACTCCATTCCGTAACAACTTTGAGGACTTCGTACCATCATGCCATGGTTATTTCCGGCTAATGATGAAGCCATGGATTTCTTCAATACTTTGACACTATAGGAACCTCGACCTGAAACCTTCGACCCTTGACCCCTTAACGACCCTCGACCCTCTACCCTAGTTCCCACCCCTCGACCCTCGGCGATCCTCGACACCCTCGTTATATATCGACAACGACGCAACAAAACTATACATGGGAAAATAATGTTATCGGGGTGGGGGTATCGGTACCCCCCCCCCCCCCTCCTCGTGTCAAAGTTTCTTCTTTCTCCTCTATTCCTTTCTTTCTTCTTCTCCTCTTCTTTTTCTTTTTCTCCTCTATTCCTCTTTTTTTTCTATTTTTTCTTGTTCTCCTCTATTCTTTTCTTCTTCTCCTCTTTTTTTTTCTTTTTTTTCTTCTTCTTCTTCCTTCTTCCTTCTTCCTCTTTTCTTCCTTTTCCTTATTTTACTTTTTCCTCTACACTAACCTAATTAAAATGCACTAACCTTTTCCTACACTAACCTAATTAAAATTGTAACTTTCTATATATGAACAAAAAACTAAACTAATAAAAATAAAAAACATATACATTATAGCCACATACACATATACATCACCTATGAACAAAAAAAATAAACTACTAACAATAAAAAAAAACATATTGCAACATATGAGCCGAGGCTCGACGCCGGCGGCTCACAACGGGGGCGGCCGGCGAGGGCGACGGCGGCGGCGGGCGACGGGCGGCGACGGGCGGCGGGCAGGCGACGACGGCTCGAGGCAGCGAGGCAGGGGCGACGAGGACGGCGGGCTCGAGGCAGGGCGACGACGGGCTCAGGCGGGCAGGCGAGGATCGGGCTCGGGCGACGGGACGGCGGGCTCGAAGCGGCGACAGGGACGACGGGCTTGGGAAGGCGGCAGGGGCGATGGGGCGGCGACGACGCCAGTATGGCGCGGCGACGACGGGCGCGGGCGCCTTGACGACGGGGGCGGCGACGACGTGCGCGGGCGACGACGACGAGGAGCAGGGCGTCGGGGCAGAGGGCGGCGTCTGCGGCGGGATGAGGAACTGAATGAAATTTTCGCAAAGTCCTGTATATATAGAAAGTGCATTGGTCCCGGTTCGTGGCACAAACCGGGACTAATGTTACCTTTAGTCCCGGTTAGTGCCACCAACCGGGACCAAAGGCCTGTTTTCAGCAGCCCAAAGGGCGGGAAGCGGCGACCTTTGGCCCCGGTTGAGGCACCAACGGGGACTAAAGGGGCATTAGTCCCGGTTTGTTCCACGAACCGGGACCAATGCCCCCTTTAGTCCCGGTTGGTGCCACCAACCGGGACCAAAGGCCATGTGCTGCCCTGCGCCAAATGTTTAGTCCCACCTCGCTAGTTGAGAGGGAGCCGCACCAGTTTATAAGGTGCGGTGCGGCTCCCCTCTCGAGCTCCTCTCTAAAGCAGGCTTTCGGGCCTAACTCGCCATTTGTGCTCAGGCCTCTTTGGGCCTTCCGCGGGCCTGAATCCTGGCCCATAGGGTTTCTAGTCGTATTCAGGCCGTGGGGGCCCAGTAGGTGGCACTTTTTTTGCTTTATATTTTATTTCTTTTTGCTTTTAGTTTTAGAGAAAATATAAACTTTCTATTAGTGCCATTAGTTTTAAAATTTGAAAACACTTTTTTGTTTTCTTTGTTGCTTTATTTATTTTATTTTGTTTCTACTTACAACAAAATACTTATTGTTGCTATTTTTATTTTTTCAAGTTTTTTGTTTTGTTTACTGCATTATTTATTTTCTTTTGGTTTTTTGCTTTATTTTTTAATTCTTTTTGCTTTTAGGTCAGCAAAATTATAAACTTTCTGTTAGTACTTTTAGTTTTAGAAAAATATAAACTTTCTGTTTGTGCCATTAGTTTTAAAATTCAAAAACACTTTTTTTGTTTTCTTTGTTGCTTTATTTATTTTATTTTGTTTCTACTTACAACAAAATGCTTGTTGTTGCTATTTTTATTTTTTTTCAAGTTTTTTTGTTTTGTTTTCTGCATTATTTATTTTCTTTTGGTTTTTTGCTTTATTTTTTAATTCTTTTTTCTTTTAGGTCAGCAAAATTATTGTGTGAATCACAAGTTTGCTTTAAAATTTGAATTCTTTGAAATTTGTGTGAATCACAAGTTTGTGAGCTCAACAAGGCGTAGAGGGACGGGCTTATAAACCGGTGTGAGCGCCCTTCGGTTGGCGAGGTTTTCAAATTCATAGTTTTCAAATGAACTCTGAAAAAGTTGGCATAGCATGTTCATGAACAAAACGGACAATGGTATCATACTCGTGTGTTACAAAGTTGGCATGGTATCATCATAATAGTTGCGGGAGAAAGTCTTCACTTTTTCTTCGCTTGTGTCGTTTGCTTATTGCGCCGTAACCATGGATAATCTTCATCGTTTATCTGGATGCTTGGGTCAGCCTTGACTTTGAAGGGGAATTTCATGAAACTTTTCGTACTCTTGAGACATGTCATCTTGCCCTCCACTCCGAGGATGTCCCTTTTTCCTGAAAGAACTATGTGGCGCTTTGGCTCATTGTATGATGTATTCGCTTCCTTATCTTTTCTTTTCCTGGGTCTGGTAGACATGTCCTTCACATAGATAACCTGTGCCACATCATTGGCTAGGACGAACGGTTCGTTAGTGTACCCAAGATTTTTCAGATCCACTGTTGTCATTCCGTACTGTGGGTCTACATACCCGCCTCTGACAGATTGACCCACTTGCACTTAAACAAAGGGACCTTAAAATCTACTCCGTAGTCAAGTTCCCATATGTCTACTATGTAACCATAATATGTGTCATTTCCCTTGTCGGTTGCTGCATCAAAGCGGACACCGCTGTTTTGGTTGGTGCTCTTTTCATCTTGGTCAATCGTGTAAAATGTATTCCCATTTATCTCGTATCCTTTCCAAATCATTACAGTCGAAGATGGTCCCTGGACAACAAGTACAGCTCATCACAAACAGTGCTGTCACCTCCGAGACGTGTTTCCAACCAACTGCTGAAAGTCCTGATGTGTTCACAAGTAATCCGATCGTCGACCGCTCCGGGTGTTTGGAGCGCAGACTGTTCTTGTGTTCATCGACATACTGGTCACCAAGGTAGAGTTACAGAGAACTGTGTAGTGTGCTTGAGACCAAGAATATCCGCCCCTGCATATTATTGAGTCTCTTCCAAGCATGCCTTTTCCAGTCGATCTCCCCTCATACCGCGATTTAGGGAGACCTATCTTATTAAGGCCAGGAATGAAGTCAACAAAAAACCCGATGACATCCTCTGTTTGATGGCCCATGGAGATGCTTCCTTCTGGCCTATGCACGATTCTGAACATATTTCTTTAGGACTCCCATGAACCTCTCAAAGGGGTACATATTGTGTAGAAATACGGGCCCCGTAATGACAATCTCGTCGACTAGATGAACTAGGACGTGCCTCATGATATTGAAGAAGGATGGTGGGAACACCAGCTCGAAACGGACAAGACATTGCGCCACATCACTCCTTAGCGTTGGTACGATTTCTGGATCGATCACCTTACGAGATATTGCATTGAGGAATGCACATAGCTTCACAATGGCTAATCGGACGCTTTTCGGTAGAAGCCCCCTCAATGCAACCGGAAGCGGTTTCGTCATAATCACGTGGTAGTCATGAGACTTTAGGTTCTGGAACTTTTTCTCCGCATATTTATTATTCCCTTTATATTCGACGAGAAGCCGGTCGGGACCTTCATACTTGAGCAGGCATTGAAAGAATATTTCTTTCTCTTCTTTCAGAAGAGCGTGGTGGCGGGACCTTCATACTGCTTCGGAGGCATGCCCTCTTTTTCGTGCAAGCGTTGCAGGTCCTCTCGTGCCTCAGGTGTATCTTTTGTCTTCCCATACACGCCCAAGAAGCCTAGCAGGTTCACGCAAAGGTTCTTCGTCACGTGCATCATGTCGATCGAAGAGCGGACCTCTAGGTCTTTCCGAGGGTAGGTCCCAAAATATAGATTTCTTCTTCCACATGGGTGCGTGATTCTCGGCGTCATTCGGAACAGCTAGTCCGCCGGGACCCTTTCCAAAGATTACGTGTAAATCATTGACCATAGCAAATGCGTGATCACCGATGCACGCATGGCGGGCTTCTTCCGGTGATCTGCCTCGCCTTTGAAATGCTTGCCTTTCTTTCGACATTGATGGTTGGTCGGAAGAAATCGACGGCGGCCTGTGTACACATTCTTCCTGCAGCTTCCGGTATATACTATCGGTGTCAAGTAAACAGTGCGTGCATGCGTGGTATCCCTTGTTTGTCTGTCACGAAAGGTTCTTGAGAGCGGGCCAATCGTTGATGGTCACGAACAGCAACGCCTTTAGGTCAAATTCCTCCTTTTGTGCTCATCCCACGACGTACACGGTTTCCATTCCACAGCTGTAAAAGTTCTTCAACTAATGGCCTTAGGTACACATCAATGTCGCTTGCGGGTTGCTTAGGGCCTTGGATGAGAACTGGCATCATAATGAACTTCCGCTTCATGCACATCCAAGGAGGAAGGTTATACATACATAGAGTCACGGGCCAGGTGCTGTGATTGCTGCTCTGCTCCCCGAAAGGATTAATGCCATCCACGCTTAAAGCAAACCATACGTTCCTTGGGTCCTTTGCAAAGTCATCCCAGTACTTTCTCTCGATTTTTCTCCATCACTGCGACCGTCGGTGGGTGCTCTCAACTTCCCGTCTTTCTTTCGGTCCTCACTGTGCCATCGCATCAACTTGGCATGCTCTCCGTTTACGAACAGACATTTCAACCGTGGTATTATAGGAGCATACCACATCACCTTCGCAGAACCCTCTTCTGGGAGGCTCGCCGTCAACATCACGAGGTCATCTCGTCACGATCTTATATCAAGCAATGCACCGCATACGGGCATGCGTTCAGATCCTTGTAGGCACCACGGTAGAGGATGCAGTCATTAGGGCATGCATGTATCTTCTCCACCTCCAATCCTAGAGGGCATACGACCTTCTTTGCTGCGTATGTACTGTCGGGCAATTCGTTATCCTTTGGAAGCTTCTTCTTCATTATTTTCAGTAGCTTCTCAAATCCTTTATCGAGCACAACATTCTCTGCCTTCCACTGCAGCAATTCGAGTGCAGTGCGAGCTTTGTGTTGCCATCTTCGCAATTGGGGTACAACCCTTTTTTGTGATCCTCTAACATGCGATCGAACTTCAGCTTCTCCTTTTGACTTTCCCATTGTGTCCTTGCATCGACAATGACCCGGCGGAGATCAGCATCATGGGGCACATCGTCTGGTTCCTCTTGATCTTCAGCAGCTTACGTTGCAGCACCATCGTGCACATCGTCTGGTGCATCTTGATGTTCAAGAGCATCACCGTATTCAGGGGCACATAGTTGTCATCGTACTCTTCTTCCTCGCCGTCTTCCATCATAACCCCTATTTCTCCATGCCTCGTCCAAACATTATAGTGTGGCATGAAACCCTTGTAAAGCAGGTGGGTGTGAAGGATTTTCGGTCGAGTAAGACTTCGTATTCCCACATATAGAGCATGGACAACACATAAAACCATTCTGCTTGTTTGCCTCAGCCACTTGAGAAAAGCATATGCGCCCTTAATGTACTCGGAGGTGTGTCTCACACCGTACATCCATTGCCGGTTCATCTGCGTGCATTATATATAATTAATTGTGTCAAAAATCATTACAGAACATCATGAATAGATAATTAAGTGACCAAATTAATAGAAGTTCATCATCACATAAAAACCAAAGTACATACATAGTTCTCATCTAACAACATAAAGCTCTGCAGAGCATCTAAATTAATTAAACCATATATTGAAACTATGTAAAACATTTCAATGTGAAAACAAATACGATCATAATCGCAACCAAGGTAACAACTGATCCAACGGCATAATGATACCAAGCCTCGGTATGAATGGCATATTTTCTAATCTTTGTCATCTTCAAGCGCATTGCATCCATCTTGATCTTGTGATCATCGACGACATCCGCAACATGCAACTCCAATATCATCTTCTCCTCCTCAAGTTTTTTATTTTTTCCTTCAAGAAATTGTTTTCTTCTTCAACTAAATTTAACCTCTCGACAATAGGGTCGGTTGGAATTTCCGGTTCAACAACCTCCTAGATAAATAAAATCTATGTCACGTTGGTCGGCATAATTTTCATAAACAATAAATGAACCAATAGTTATGAAAAGATAATATATACCACATACGAATCATAGATGTGACGAGGGCCGATGGGGCGGATACCAAAACCATCGCACTATATAAGATGCAATAATAAAAGTAAGAAAATAATACAAGTAAGAATATTTTTCCTTTCGTAAAGAAGATAAGAACAAGAGGCTCACCACGGTGGTCTTTGGCGATGAGATCGGGCGGGTGATCGTGGCGGTGAAAGGCAGGGGACGGGCGTGACGGACCGCTAAACCTAGACAAATATTGAGGAAAATGGAGGTTGGAGGTCGAGCTTGAGAGGAGAAAGCTTAAGTAGTGTGGCTCGGGCATTTCATCGAACACCTCATGTGCATAGGAGGTGAGCTAGAGCACCACAATGCCCCCCTCGCCGGCAAGAGAAAAAGCAGAGCAATGGAGTGCTCTGCTTTCATGACGAGGGGTATATATAAACAGCACTATTGGTCCCGGTTCGTGGCATGAGCCGGGACTAAAGGGAAGCTTTGGTCCCAGTTCATGCCACGAACCGGGAACAATAGTGGTGGGCAGGAGCCAGGACCATTGGTCCCGGTTCGTCCCACCAACCGGGACCAAAAGGTCCGGACGAACCGGGACCAATGGCCCACGTGGCCCGGCCGGCCCCCTGGGCTCACGAACCGGGGCAAATAGCTCCATTGGTCCCGGTTCTGGATTGAACCGGGACTAATGGGCTAAACTGCCCTGGACGAAAGCCCCTTTTTCTACTAGTGTTAGGCGGTAGATTGAGTGGAGAGGTGGGCGCTAATCACGAAAGAGAGGGTGCGGACGCGGGGTGGAGTACGGTCAGTCAAGATAAAATGCTAAGTGCACACAGAAAATGGATTAGATCAAGGCTAGCAGTTGAATTGAGTTTAATGGGTCTAATGTTGCGGTGGTAATGGGTTCATGTATATTTATGACACTACAGGAAAATCCCGTTTTCCCGTGTGTTAGCCTATAAGCCGTGAGCTTTTTATCGTGTACTCGGCTTACGCTCACTCTAAACCGAGTGGGGCAGAAATAACACACGGCAAACAGAATGCACTCGGCTTATAGCATACTGTATGCCGAGTGCCCCAAAAAGCCCTCGGTTTACACAATGCACACGGTGTTTACACAAAAAAGCACTCGACTTATAGCACACACTCGGCAAAGATATTTGCCACGTGTCTACAACAGGGGTTGTTGACGGCGTCGTCACGGGGGCATCCTATAAACCGTGTGCATGTGGAAAGCACTCGGCTTATAGTACCTATAAGCCGAGTGCTTTCCACAGGCACATGGCTTACATATCTTATAAGCCTAGTGCTTTCTGCACGTACTCGGGTTATCTATTGCAAAAATATCCAAGAATATTTTTTAATGCTGATTTTTTAAATGATTTTCATTGCATATATATTTACTATTAAATATTATTTCTTTCTTCTCCTTCTCACCCATTTTGTCCCGACAGTTTACATGACCTTTATTTTCCATGCCCCCAAATTTCTTATCTCTCTCCATTCACCCTTGAATATTATTTCGGCATGTCACCATGGTCTACCGTAACACAAACCAGGAGGAGTTCGCCCTGGTCAGACCCCTCTTGAGTCCGGTCAAAGGCGTAGATCGCAACGGCCTTGCAGATCGGTTGATCTCCGTAAACCGTGCGAGGGAGTGTCAGAAGAGCACACCCATCAGCATGCGGCCCAAATATATGTATGCAAGTGTGGTATGATGTATACATACCCAATACAACACTTTGATGTGACACTTGCCTCACAAACATGGCAGTACCGCATAAAGGTTCTGCGCCTATAAAGGTACTACACTTAGTACTGCCGATGGGAAATCTTGAGAAGGTATGTGTGCAAACTTGATCTAGCATGTCACCATGGCCTACAGTAACACAAACGAAGTAGAGTTCACCCTCGTCAAACCCCTCTCGAGTCCGGTCAAAGGCGTAGATCGTGCGGCCCTTGCGAATCGACTCATCTCCGAAAACCATGTGAGGGAAGGTCGGAAGAGCACACCCACCTGCAGGCGGTCCAAATATATGCATGAAACGGTGATGTGATGCTTAAATATCCAATACTCAACTTTGGTGTGGCATTTTCCACACAAACACTATAAATCTCGTGGTAAGGATATCTGCCTACAGTGTTGGTGTCGCACTTAATGCCTCCGAGAGGGAATCTTGTGACGGCATGTGCTCAAACTTATTTCGGCATGTCACCGTGGTCTACTGTAATACAAACCACGAGGAGTTCGCACCGGTCAAACCCTATTCGAGTCCGGTCAAAGGCGTAGATCGCGCAGGACTTGCATATTGGTTCATCTCCGAAAACCGTGTGAGAGAGGGTTGGAAGAACACACCCACCTGCATGTGGTCCTAATATATGTATTAATTAAAGGGTGGTGCGATATTTAAATATCCAATACACAACTTTGGTGCACACACTTGACACACAAACACGACAGTCCTACATGAAGGTTATGCACCTACAGGGTTGATGCCGCACTTGGCACTGCCACGAGGGAATCTTGTGAAGTCGTGTGCTCAAAATTATTCTGTCATGTCACCATGGCCTACCGTAACACAAACCAAGAGGAGTCCACCCCGGTCAAACCCCTGTAGACTCTGGTCAAAGGTGTAGATCGTGCGGGCCTTATGGATCGGCTCATCTCCGAAAACCATGTGTGGGAGGGTCAAAAGAGCACACCTAGCATGTGGCCCAAATATATGTATGAAATGTGGTGTGATGTCTACATACCCAATACAACTCTTTGATGCGACACTTGCCTAGCAACCGCGACAATATCACATAATTGTTCTTCACCTATAGAGGGGTTGCACTTAGTACCGCCGGTCGGGAATCTTGAGAAGCCATGTGCACAAACTTGGTCTGGCATGTCACCATGACCTACCGTAGCACAAACCAAGTACTGTTTACCCCTGTCAAACCCCTCTCGAGTCGAATCAAAGGCGTAGACCGCGCGGGCCTTACGGATCAACTCATCTCCGAAACCCATGCGAGGAAGGGTGGAAGGAGCACACCCACGTGCATGTGGTCCAAATATATGCATGAAAAGGATGGCGTGATGCTTAAACATCTAATATGGAACTTTGGTGCGGCATTTGCACACAAATATGACAAATCTTGTGGGAAGGATATGCACCTACAGTGCTAGTGTCGCACTTAGCGCCGACGAAAGGGAATCTTGTGAAGGCATGTGCTCAAACTTATTTCGGCATCACCATGGTCTATTGTAACACAAACCAAGAGGAGCTCACCCCAGTCAAACCCCTCTCGGGTCCGGTCAAAGGCGTAGATCATGCAAGCCTGACAGATCGGTTCTTCTTTGAAAACCGTGCGAGGGAGGGTTGGAACAACACATCCACCTGCATGTGGTCCAAATATATGTATTAAAGGGTGGCGTGATGTTTAAATATTTGATACACAACTTTGGTGCGACACTTTCCACACAAACACGACGGTCCTACGGGAAGGTTATGCACCTACAGTGTTGATGCCACACTTGGCACCGTCACGACGGAATCTTGTGAAGCCATGTGCTCAAAATTATTCTGGCATGTCACCATGGCCTACCATAACACAAACCAAGAGGAGTTCACCCCGGTCAAACCCCTCTCGACTCCGGAAGCAGACCTAGCCTAGCAGGCGTTCCAAGATCTGATCCGTGGCAGCGTCGCTCCATCGCCGACGGCGTCACGAAGTGCCGGTGATACCACGGCGCCGAAAGTGCCCATATCTTTCCCACGTAGTTGGTTAGTGCGTATAGGCCCGTAGCCAACTCAGATCAAATACCAAGATCTCGTTAAGCGTGTTAAGTATCCATGAGCGCCGAACAGGGCCAGGCCCACCTCTCTCCTAGGCGGTCTCAACCTGCCCTGTCGCTCCGCCACAAAGATCCATCCAGAGGGCCGTCGGGACACAGGTCCTTTCAGCCCCCAATCCGTGAATCACTCGCGGGTGCTCCACAAGCCGACCCGACTTTAGTCACCACATGTATCATGTATAAGTATAAGTATATACCCGTGATCACCTCCCGAGTGATCACGGCCCGATAGTATATACAAGATGAGCGGACAAAATGTAGGGCCACAGATGGAATACTAGCATCCTATACTAAGCATATAGGATTGCGGTAAAGGTAACAACAAAGAGTAACAAGGACAGGCTATGCATCAGGATAGGTATAACGGAAAGCAGTAACATGCTACACTACTCTAATGCAAGCAGTATAGAGTAGAATAGGCGATATCTGGTGATCAAGGGGGGGGGGGGGGCTTGCCTGGTTGCTCTGGCAAGGAGGGATCGTCAACACCGTAGTCGAACTGGGGTCGCCGGCAGTCTCGGGGTCTACCGGAAAGAAGTAACGGAGGGGGAACACAATAAATAACAGAGCAATCAAAGTATCACAAAGCGTAACATGGCAATACGCGGTGCTAGAGGTGACCTAATGCTGTAGGAGGTGATACTGGTGGAGGGGGGGAAACATCCGGGAAAGTATCCCCGGTGTTCGTGTTTTCGGACAGATGAACCGAAGGGGAAAGTTGTGTGTTTGATATGTTAGGAGTGTGTGGTGGACGAACAGGCTGCGTATCCGGTTTCGTCTCGTCGTTCTGAGCAACTTTCATGTTGAAAATATTTTAATCCGAGTTACGGATTAAAAGATATGATTTTCTAAAGATTTTATTAATTCCTGGAATTCAATTAATTATTTAAATTAATTCGAAAAATAGATTAATGACATCGACATGATGTCATGTTGATGTCGACAGTCAACAGGGTTGATCGTCAACTGACAGTGGGTCCCGCATGTCATTGGTGATAACTAACTAACTAAATTAATTAATTTAATTAGTAGATTAGTCGAGTTAATTAAATGATTAATTAGTCTAATCGAGATTAATTAAGTTAATTAATTCTTTAATTAATTAATTAATATTTTAATTATTTTAATTATTTAATTATTTTTAAATCTTTTTTTAATTCTTGTTCTAGGCGTGGGCCCTGTTTGTCATAGGCCCATAGGGGCCAAACGCGGGCGACAAAGGCCTGGCGCCACCGACAGCGCCGCCTGCATCGACAGAGGGGGGTCACATAGGCGAGGCCAATCACGGAGGCGGCAGTGTCAAACCAAGCGGCGCCGGGTCTTTAGGGCGCATCAGCGGTGAGCAAGGGCGAATGGGGCACGGCGGTGACCATAGGAGGAGGAGGGGACGGCCACGGCGCAGGACGGCAGGTGAGCACGAGCGGCGGCCGGAGCGAGGCAGAGGAGAAGGAGGGGGCTCACAAGGGGTTGCAGGGGTTCGGGCAGCGGTGCTCGAAGAGGAGGTCGAGGAGGCCACGGCGAGGTCGATCCGGCGACGGCAGCGGGCTTCGTGGCGCCGACGAGGAGCAACGGGGTGGCGCGCGGCATCTCTGCCGGGCGGAGTCGGGACGCGGGCGGCCACCCGATGCGCATTTAGGGAGGAGCGAGGCGTGCGACGGGGTCGAGGCGGCAAGGGCGGGGCGGTCCGGCGGGGAGGAGGGTTGAGGAGGCGGGCGCTAGCGACGGTGGGGCAGAACTAGGCGGCGTCGGGGTTCGGCGACGAGGGCGGAGGCGCCATGGCGCGACGGCAGCGGGGGGGTCGGGGGCGTCGGTTGCCCCCCGATCCAGATCCGTTCGTGGGGGGCGAGGGGGGGGGTGGGGGTTCGTCCCCGATCCAATCTGGATCGGGAGGGGGTGGGAACGATGTGGGGGGGGGGGGAGTGCGGGTGTTGGGTTAGGGTTTGCGGGGGGGGGGGGGGGGGGGATAAGGTGTGGCCGGCTGGGCCAGTTGGGCCGGCCTGGCAGGCCACTGGCTGGGCTGAGGCCCAGTTGGCCTGGGGGGTTTTCTTCCTTTTTCTTTTTATTTTATTTTTACCCTTTATTTATTCTATTACTTTTAGTTGCTATTTTTTCTAGTGATAACAAAATACCAAAGTGGCACCTAAATTGATGTTTACTATTTATGCCACTGCCTCAGAAATTTGCTAACCCAAAATAAAATAGTTTTATAATTATTTAATATTTAAAGTATTTAAATAATAGTTTTTTCTACTGTTTTATTCATCTCATAGTTTTTAAGCATTTTATAATAGTGTGGTTCCTTTGCCATAATTACCTATGCAATATTTGGCACAACCCACACATTTTAGTTTTATTATTTGAAAACTTTTGTTGTTTGCCTATATTTTAAATTAGAATTTGAATCGTTTTGAACTAACACGAGTTTACCAACAGTAACCTAGGTGACGTGGCATCATTAGCGCAGGGTTACTGTAGCTTGATTACCTGGGCGTCACAATTCTCCTTCACTACAAGAAATCTCATCCCGAGATTTAAGTGGTGGAGTAAGGGGGGGAGGTGCTGGTAGCGAAAAACCTAACGAGTCTGCTCGGTCTTGGCTGCCCTTTCGCAGAGGTTGATCATTTTCGTTGATGTCTTCAATTCTCTGCTTCAAGTCACCATGATCAACTCATCATCCTTTCTTCAGGATCTCCATCGTCCCTCTGACGCGGCGGGGAAATACTCCGGAAGAACGCATCTCCACAAAGCTGGGTATCAGACGGTGAACTCAATGGGAAATACACGAGTTACCCCACGAGTTGTATTTCCGTGAATTCGTTGAGTGCAACATATGATGGTACCAAAGTTTCAAATGGGTAGGCAATCATTCGATGCCTAGACAGAAGCTGGAATGGGGGCTTGAACAACGAGAATAACATGGTGTTTGATTCCAGGATGAATAATGGTATAGAATTTAGCTCGTCAATCACATACGAAGCCAGGTGCAAAGGATACATTCGAATCCGGGTTGTAAAGAAGAGTCAGGTTTTGATCCAGTGGACCTGTGGTTTATGGGCCCACCATATGGGTTGAAAGTAGGAAGGGTGGTGACATCTTACACAGCCGCGACAGGGAGGCATGTCAGTGAATAGCTTGTCAGCTATGCTGGCAACAATGTCGGTACCAAGGACGGGGAAAGAAGAGAGCAACTTTCCTACTTGTTGAACGAGTCGAAACAATTGGCAAAGTTCTCGTCCATCGGTGGTTACCGAAATGTCACCAACAATAGTAACAGGGTCTTACTGGCAGAGTTGTACCACGAGGTGCTTACCTAAGAAGGGAATTACCACTGCTCAGTTAAGTAGATTATAAGAAAGTTTGAACAAGATAACGGAAAGGAAAATGTGTTTAAACACATATTTCAAGGGTATATCCTTCCCAAAGACAAGCAGAGCATGATGTCCATGACAGGATATACTGTAGAAAACTCTGTAGGTACGGGAGAGAATTTTCATGACATTACCCATACAACGGTGTTTGGATAATTGAGCAAGAAACATTTAGCATTGGGCTTCAAATGTTCTTGTTGAAAATCGAAGTACCACAGACATGCTTTAGGATAGCATTGACATGGTCTTCAAGCAAAAGGTCGACTGGATACACGAAGGATTCATCAGGAACAACTTATAGAATAAGTCTTACCATTTCCTCATGGAAGAATAGATAACCTTGCTAAAAGGAAACTATAACAATAGGTCCTCCACCCAAGGGGGGTGCTAAACATGACATCATGTTACCGGGTCATCAAAGGATCAACATCATAACTCTTGGAAAGTTGTCCCAACCATCATATCGACCGAGATCCATATCCAATTGGTGTCATGATACCTCGGACTCGAAGGGTCCGAGAGGAAAATGTGCAACACAAATCGTGAAATGACATTGCAAGATTCTCGAGAAATGAACTATGGGAGCGGGTTTACGAAGCAATAGTTCATCATTAAACCAAGGAGGGGATGAGAAGGTGGCTGATGGGCTCAGCGACAATTCATCGAGAATTCCAAACGGATGGATTTCCACGATAATGTGAAGAAGAAGATGACATTTGTTAGATCAAATGATATAATGGGATATGCTCGAGGAAAACATTCATAATTAAACATTGGTTGAACGGTGCACCCGAAATATGGGTTGGGTTGCACGGTCAATGTTAGAATGGTGATTCAATTATCGAAAGACTTAGAATGAACTATCGCCCATTCACTTCAAAGCAATAGGGTTGCTAGAAGTTTTGAATTCACACGTCATAGCTCAATTGCACGGGGACCAAGGAATGAACGAAGATCGCAAGAAGTATTATGATATCAAGAATTCTTAAGAGGTGGTGAAATTCTCACCACATTCTTGACAAAAAGAGATGGTAATGTTGGGGAACGTAGTAATTTCAAAAAATTTCCTACGCACACGCAAGATCATGGTGATGCATAGCAACGAGAGGGGAGAGTGTTGTCTACGTACCCTCGTAGACCGAAGCGGAAGCAATCACAACGTAGAGGAAGTAGTCGTCGTTCTCCTCGCGATCCAACCGATCCAAGCACCGTTACTCCGGCACCTCCGAGTTCTTGGCACACGTACAGCTCGGTGGCGCTCCTCGGGCTCCGATCCAGCAAAGCTCCGGGAGAGAGAGTTCCGTCGGCCTGACGGCGTGGTGGACGATCTTGATGTTCTACCAACGCAGGGCTTCGCCTAAGCACTGCTACGATTTGACCGAGGTGGAATATGGTGGAGGGGGGCACCTCACACGGCTAAGGAACGATCTCAAGGATCAACTTGTGTGTCCATGGGGTGCCCCCTGCCCCCGTATATAAAGGAGGGAGGGAGGAGGAGGCCCGGCCCTAGGAGGCGCGCCATGGGGAGTCCTACTCCCACCGGAGTAGGATTCCCCCTTCCTAGTCCAACTAGGAGTCCTTCCATGTATTAGGAGTAGGAGACAAGGAAGGGGAAGAGAAGGGAAGGAAGGAGGGTGCGGCCTCCCCTAGTCCATTCGGACTAGGCCATGGGGAAGCGCGGCCTGCCCTAGGCAGCCCTCTCTCTTTCCCTTGAGGGCCCAATAAGGCCCAATACTTCTCCCCGTATTCCCGTAACTCCACTTTACTCCAAAAAATACACGAATCATTCGGAACCTTTCCGAACTCCGAATATAGTCGTCCAATATATCGATCTTTACGTCTCGACCATTTCGAGACTCCTCGTCATGTCGCCGATCTCATCCGGGACTCCGAACTCCTTCGGTACATCAAAACTCATAAACTCATAATATAACCGTCATCGAAAGCTTAAGCGTGCGGACCCTACGGTTCGAGAACAATGTAGACATGACCGAGACACGTCTCCGGTCAATAACCAATAGCGGGACCTGGATGCCCATATTGGCTCCTACATATTCTACGAAGATCTTTATCGGTCAGACCGCATAACAACATCCGTTGTTCCCTTTGTCATCGGTATGTTACTTGCCCGAGATTCGATCGTCGGTATCCAATACCTAGTTCAATCTCAATTCTTGGCAAATCTCTTTACTCGCTCTGTAATGCATCATCCCGTAACCAACTCATTGGTCACATTGCTTGCAAGGCTTATAATGATGTGCATTACCGAGAGGGCCCAGAGATACCTCTCCGAGCAATCGGAGTGACAAAACCTAATCTCGAAATACGCCAACCCAACATCTGCCTTTGGAGACACTTGTAATACTCCTTTATAATCACCCGATTACGTTGTGACGTTTGGTAGTACCCAAAGTGTTCCTCCGTAAGCAGGAGTTGCATAATCTCATAGTTATAGGAACATGTATAAGTCATGGATAAAAGCAATAGCAACATACTAAACGATCGGGTGCTAAGCTAATGGAATGGGTCATGTCAATCAGATCATTCAACCAATGATGTGACCTTGTTAATCAAATGACAACTCCTTTGTCTATGGTTAGGAAACTTAACCATCTTTGATTAACAAGCTAGTCTAGTAGAGGCATACTAGTGACACTCTGTTTGTCTATGTATTCACACATGTATTATGTTTCCGGTTAATACAATTCTAGCATGAATAATAAACATTTATCATGATATAAGGAAATAAATAATAACTTTATTATTGCCTCTAGGGCATATTTCCTTCAGTCTCCCACTTGCACTAGAGTCAATAATCTAGTTCACATCGCCATGTGATCAATAGTTCACATCTATATGTGGTTAACACCCATAGTTCACATCGACATGTGACCAACACCCAAAGGGTTTACTAGAGTCGATAATCTAGTTCACATCGCCATGTGATTAACACCCAAAGAGTACTAAGGTGTGATCATGTTTTGCTTGTGAGATAATTTTAGTCAGCGGGTCTGTCACATTCAGAGCCGTAAGAATTTTGCAAATTTCTATGTCTACAATGCTCTTGCGGAGCTACTCTAGCTAATTGCTCCCACTTTCAATATGTATCTAGATCGAGACTTAGAGTCATCCAGATCGGTGTCAAAACTTGCATCGACGTAACCCTTTACGACGAACCTTTTGTCACTTCCATAATCGAGAAACAAATCCTTATTCCATTAAGGATAATTTTGACCGCTGTCCAGTGATCTACTCCTAGATCTCTATTGTACTGGTACACAGCATGGCATACTTTATAGAACCTATGGCCAAGGCATAGGGAATGACTTTCATTCTCATTCTATCTTCTGTCGTGGTCGGGTTTTTGAGTCTTACTCAATTTCACACCTTGTAACACAGGCAAGAACTCTTTCTTTGACTGTTCCATTTTGAACTACTTCAAAATCTTGTCAAGGTATGTACTCATTGAAAAAACTTATCAAGCGTTACGATCTATCTCTATAGATCTTGATGCTCAATATGTAAGCAGCTTCACCGAGGTCCTTCTTTGAAAAACTCCTTTCAAATACTCCTTTATGCTTTGCAGAATAATTCTACATTATCTCCGATCAACAATATGTCATTCACATATACTTATCGTAAATGCTTTGTAGTGCTCCCACTCACTTTCTTGTAAATACAGGCTTCACTGTAAGTCTGTATAAACTATATGCTTTGATCAACTTATCAAAGTGTATATTCCAACTCCGAGATGCTTGCACCAGTCCATAGATGGATCGCTGGAGCTCGCACACTTTGTTAGCTCCCTTTGGATCGATAAAACCTTCTGGTTGCATCATATACAACTCTTCCTCCAGAAACCCATTCAGGAATGCAGTTTTTACATCCATTTGCCAAATTTCATAAATTGTGGCAATTGCTAACATGATTCGGACAGACTTAAGCATCGCTACAGTTGAGAAAATCTCATTGTAGTTAACACCTTGAACTTGTCAAAAACCTTTTTGCGACAAGTCGAGCTTTGTAGATAGTAACACTACTATCAACGTCCGTCTTCCTCTTGAAGATCCATTTATTTTCTATTGCTTGCCGACCCTCGGGCAAGTCAACCAAAGTCCACACTTTGTTTTCATACATGGATCCCATCTCAGATTTCATGGCTTCTAGCCATTTAGCGGAATCTGGGCTCACCATCGCTTCTTCATAGTTCGTAGGTTCGTCATGATCTAGTAGCATGACTTCCGAACAGGATTGCCGTACCACTGCAGTGCGGATCTCACTCTGGTTTACCTACGAGATTCGGTAGTAACTTGATCTGAAGTTACATGATCATCATCATTAGCTTCCTCACTAATTGGTGTAGTAATCACTGGAACTGATTTCCGTGATGAAATACTTTCCAATTTGGGAGAAGGTACAAATTACCTTATCAAGCTCCACTTTCCTCCCACTCACTTCTTTCGAGAGAAACTCCTTCTCTAGAAAGGATCCATTCTTGGCAACGAATGTCTTGCCTTTCGGATCTGTGATAGAAGGTGTACCCAACATTTTGGGTATCCTATGAAGACGCATTTCTCCGATTTGGGTTCGAGCTTATCAGGATGAAACTTTTTCACATAAGTATCGCAACTCCAAACTTCAAGAAACAACAACTTTGGTTTCTTGCCAAACCATAGTTCATACGGTGTCGTCTCAACGGATTTAGATGGTGCCCTTTTTAACGTGAATGCAGTTGTCTCTAATGCATAGCCCCAAAACTATAACGGTAAATCGGTAAGAAACATCATAGTTGCACTATATCCAATAAAGTACGGTTATGATGTTCGGACACACCATTATGCTGTGGTGTTCCAGGTGGCATGAATTTGTGAAACTATTTCACATTGTTTCAATTGAAGACCAAACTCGTAACTCAAATATTTTACCTCTGCGATCATATCGTAGAAACTTTTATTTTCTTGTTACGATGATTCTCCACTTCACTCTGAAATTCTTTGAGCTTTCCAAATGTTTCAGACTTATGTTTCATCAAGTAGATATACCCATATCTGCTCAAAAACATCTGTGAAGATCAAAAAATAATGATACTTGTCGCGAGCCTTAATATTCATCGGACCACATACATCGGTATGTATGATTTCCAACAAATCTGTTGCTCGCTCCATTGTTCCGAGAACGGAGCTTTAGTCATCTTGCCCATGAGGCATGGTTTGCAAGCATCAAGTGATTCATAATCAAGTGATTCCAAAAGGCCATCAGATGGAGTTTCTTTATGCGCTTTACACCAATATGACCTAAGCGGCGATTACCACAAATAAGTTGCACTATCATTATTAACTTTGCATCTTTTGGTTTCAATATTATGAATATGTGTATCACTACTATCGAGATCCAACAAATCATTTTTGTTGGTGTGTAACCATATAAGGTTTTATTCATGTAAACAGAACAACAATTTATTCTCTTACTTAAATGAATAACGTATTGCAATAAACATGATCAAATCATATTCATGCTCAACACCAAATAACACTTATTTAGGTTCCGCACTAATCTCGAAAGTATAGGGAGTGTGCGATGATGATCATATCAATCTTGGAACTACTTTCAACACACATCGTCACTTCATCCTTAACTAGTTTCGCTTATTCTACAACTCCCGTTTGAGGTTACTACTCTTAGTAACTGAACCAGTACCAAATACCGAGGGGTTGCTATAAACACTAGTAAAGTACACATCAATAACATGTATATCAAATATACCTTTGTTTACTTTGCCATCCTTCTTATCCGCCAAATACTTTGGGTAGTTCCGCTTCCAGTGACCAGTTCCATTGCAGCAAAAGTACTTAGTCTCAGGCTTAGGTCCAGACTTGGGCTTCTTCACTCGAGCAGCAACTTGCTTGCCGTTCCTTTTGAAGTTCCCCTTCTTCCCTTTGCCCTTTTCCTTGAGACTAGTGGTCTTGTCAATCATCAACACTTGATGCTCTTTCTTGATTTCTACCTTCGTTGATTTCAACATCACGAAGAGCTCGGGAATCGCTTTCGTCATCCCCTGCATACTATAGTTCATCACGAAGTTCTAGTAACTTAGTGATGGTGACTAGAGAATTTTGTCAATCACTATCTTATCTGGAAGATTAACTCCCACTTGATTTAAGCGATTGAAGTATTTAGACAATCTGAGCACATGCTCACTAGTTGAGCGATTCTCCTCCATCTTTTAGCTATAGAACTTGTTGGAGACTTCATATCTCTCAACTCGGGTATTTGCTTGAAATATTAACTTCAATTCCTGGAACATCTCATATGGTCCATGACGTTCAAAACGTCTTTGAAGTCCCGATTCTAAGCCGTTAAGTATGGTGCATTAAACTATCAAGTAGTCATCATATTGAGCTAGCCAAACGTTCATAACGCGTGCATACGCTCCTGCAATAGGTCTGTCACCTAGCGGTGCATTAAGGACATAATTCTTACATGCAGCATTGAGGATAAACCTCGGATCGCGGATCCAATCCGCATCATTGCTACTAACATTTTTCAACACAATTTTCTCTAGGAACATATGAAAATAAACATATGAAAGCAACAACGCGAGCTATTGATCTACAACATAATTTGCAAAATACTACCAGGACTAAGTTCATGATAAATTTAAGTTCAATTAATCATATTACTTAAGAACTCCCACTTAGACAGACATCTCTCTAGTCACCTAAGTGATCACGTGATCCAAATCAACTAAACCATAACCGATCATCACGTGAGATGGAGTAGTTTTCAATGGTGAACATCACTATGTTGATCATATCTACTATAGGATTCACGCCGACCTTTCGGTCTCCGTGCTCCGAGGCCATATCTGCATATGCTAGGCTCGTCAAGTTTAACCTGCGTATTCAGCGTGTGCAAAACTGGCTTGCACCCGTTGTAGATGGACGTGAGCTTATCACACCCGATCATCACGTGGTGTGCAGGCACGACGAACTTTGGCAACGGTGCATACTCGTGGAGAACACTTCTTGATAATTAGTGAGAGATCATCTTAAAATGCTACCGTCAATCAAAGCAAGAATAAGATGTATAATAGATAAACATCACATGCAATCAAAATATGTGACATGATATGGCCATGATCATCTTAGCCTTTGATCTCCATCTCCAAAGTACTGTCATGATCTCTATCGTCACCGCACGACACCATGATCTTCATCATCTTGATCTATATCAATGTGTCATCACATGGTTGTCTCGCCAACTATTGCTCTTGCAACTATTGATATCGCATAGCGATAAAGTAAAGCAATTATTTGGCACTTGCATCTTATGCAACAAAGAGACAACCATAGGGCTTCTGCCAGTTGCAGATAACTTCAACAAAACATGATCATCTTATACAACAACTTATATCTCATCACGTCTTGACCATATCACATCACAACATGCCCTGCAAAAACAAGTTAGACGCCCTCTACTTTGTTGTTGCAAATTTTACGTGGCTGCTACGGGCTTAGCAAGAACCGTTCTCACCCTACGCATCAAAACCACAACGATAGTTTGTCAAATAGACTCCGTTTAACCTTCGCAAGGACCGGGCGTAGTCACACTCGGTTCAACTAAAGTGAGAGAGACAGACACCCGCCAGCCACCTTTAAGCACGAGTGCTCGTAGCGGTGAAACCACTCTCGGCGTAAGCGTCTGGCGTAATGTCGGTCCGGGCCGCTTCATCTCACAATACCGCTGAACCAAAGTATGACATGCTGGTAGGCGGTATGACTTGTATCGCCCACAACTCACTTGTGTTCTACTCGTGCAAAACATCAAACCATAAAAACCTAGGCTCGATACCACTGTTGGGGAACGTAGTAATTTCAAAAATTTCCCTCGCACACGCAAGATCATGGTGATGCATAGCAACGAGAGGGGAGAGTGTTGTCTACGTACCCTCGTGACCGAAGCGGAAGCAATCACAACGTAGAGGAAGTAGTCGTCGTTCTCCTCGCGATCCAACCGATCCAAGCACCGTTACTCGGCACCTCCGAAGTTCTTGGCACACGACAGCTCGGTGGCGCTCCTCGGGCTCCGATCCAGCAAAGCTCCAGGAGAGAGAGTTCCGTCAAGACGACGGGCGTGGTGACGATCTTGATGTTCTACCAACGCAGGCTTCGCCTAAGCACTGCTACGATTTGACCGAGGTGGAATATGGTGGAGGGGGGCACCTCACACGGCTAAGGAACGATCTCAAGGATCAACTTGTGTGTCCATGGGGTGCCCCCTGCCCCCGTATATAAAGGAGGGAGGGAGGAGGAGGCCGGCCCTAGGAGGGGCGCCATGGGAGTCCTACTCCCACCTGGAGTAGGATTCCCCCTTTCCTAGTCCAACTAGGAGTCCTTCCATGTATTAGGAGTAGGAGACAAGGAAGGGAAGAGAGAAAGGAAGGAAGGAGGGGTGCGGCCTCCCCTAGTCCCATTCGGACTAGGCCATGGAAGCGCGGCCTGCCCTAGGCAGCCCCTCTCTCTTTCCCGCAGGGCCCAATAAAGCCCAATACTTCTCCCCGTATTCCCGTAACTCCCTGGTACTCCGAAAAATACCCGAAACATTCGGAACCTTTCCGAACTCCGAATATAGTCGTCCAATATATCGATCTTTACGTCTCGACCATTTCGAGACTCCTCGTCATGTCGCCGATCTCATCCGAGACTCCGAACTCCTTCGGTACATCAAAACTCATAAACTCATAATATAACCATCATCGAAAGCTTAAGCGTGCGGACCCTACGGTTCGAGAACAATGTAGACATGACCGAGACACGTCTCCGGTCAATAACCAATAGCGGGACCTGGATGCCCATATTGGCTCCTACATATTCTACGAAGATCTTTATCGGTCGGACCGCATAACAACATACGTTGTTCCCTTTGTCATCGGTATGTTACTTGCCCGAGATTCGATCGTCGGTATCCAATACCTAGTTCAATCTCGTTCTTGGCAAATCTCTTTACTCGCTCGTAATGCATCATCCCGTAACCAACTCATTGGTCACATTGCTTGCAAGGCTTATAATGATGTGCATTACCGAGAGGGCCCAGAGATATCTCTCCGACAATCGGAGTGACAAAACCTAATCTCGAAATACGCCAACCCAACATCTGCCTTTGGAGACACTTGTAATACTCCTTTATAATCACCCAGTTACGTTGTGACGTTTGGTAGTACCCAAAGTGTTCCTCCGTAAACGGAGTTGCATAATCTCATAGTTATAGGAACATGTATAAGTCATGGATAAAAGCAATAGCAACATACTAAACGATCGGGTGCTAAGCTAATGGAATGGGTCATGTCAATCAGATCATTCAACCAATGATGTGACCTTGTTAATCAAATGACAACTCCTTTGTCTATGGTTAGGAAACTTAACCATCTTTGATTAACAAGCTAGTCTAATAGAGGCATACTAGTGACACTCTGTTTGTCTATGTATTCACACATGTATTATGTTTCCGGTTAATACAATTCTAGCATGAATAATAAACATTTATCATGATATAAGGAAATAAATAATAACTTTATTATTGCCTCTAGGGCATATTTCCTTCAGGTAATACTTCCGAGGTAAGGAAGATCAACTGCTGGGTAGCAGGGATCTCAAGGTTTACACAAAACACGAACAAGTTTGTGCTGGAGGGAAGGCAATAAGTGGTCGATGATAACACAACTCATCGAGGGCAAGGATGGTACTTCTCTTCATGAATCCGGTTGATATCCTGGTAGAGCTCATAAGGTTGATGATGATCACGACACATTTGTCGAGAGATTTCATGAAGATGTAATCAATCAGCGACGACATCAAGTCAAAGGAATGATGCAGCAAGAGGTTATTGGAATCACGATTCTGACACAAACTCGAACTCAAGCTTGTTGTTTAAGGTGAAAGGGTATGACGAGGAAAATTGGCGTAAGCTTAGCTATAAATGCAAATTGGTGCTCCGAGAATAAGGACCAGGTAGCATAGTTAGAATCATCACGATAATGATATAGGTCAAACAGGCTAGGAATGGCGTGATCGGGTACAAACTCGTACTTATAGAAGCTTACTGAAGAGTTGTTGAACCGTAGTGCGGACTCGATTCAGTTATCGGTGTCTTTGAGTGATGAACAACTCAGAGTCCATGAAAAATTGTAATCAGTGTGAAGGTAGTACTTGATGAAGAACTCATAGGAAGTTTATGCAGTTCCAAGATAACGTCGAGATACCAGGGGGTATTACTCGACGACAGATCAAAGTAGAGGTTGTACCGGGGTATTGATCCACAGAAGACAAGTGCTTAAACTTGCACATGAAATGGTATTTAAAGGAGAACATGGTCGGAACCATGATTGCAAAGGATCAATTCACCGATACCAATGGATATTATATCCAGGAAATAGTTACAAGAAGATTCCATGATAGGATCTACATCGTGTCCATGGGCATGAACACAAAGTTCAAGGTCGACTCCCACTTCTCCAATGCATAACCCTTTCATTCACTTCTCGCGTTCGATGAAGTTGCAGTGCTGAAATTTTATCTGGCGAAGCACCAGAAGAGTATGAATCGTGAAAACTTTCGGGTTCACACGGTTTAGAGAAGGCATATGTTCAACCCATAGGGGCTTCTTAGAAACATATACCACAAGTTTCAATAGTAAATACCACCATCTCGAAAGCAGAGCATAGTTGGTCAATCAGGGGGTAGGATTTACCAATGGGGAAAGAACTTCCAAAGTGATTGAATATGAAGGACGATGTCGGATGAAATCCAACAATGGATCGGGCGTTCCGCAACGGAGCTGATGTGAGTATCAAGATTCGTAAAGAATGCACGGGCATCATATTATAGAACATTGGAATAATTCGATGCTTAGCTAACAAAGGAATTATGATTTCCAAAATAAAGGATCAGAAGCAGACGCTCTGATCAAGGATGGTTAAGTTGGATAGACCAGAGGCAAAATTGACGACAAATAGTTTGGTCGAAAACCAGCTCATGTTCAAAATGACGTCTGAGCCGGAAAGATAATTTAGAAGGGCTGATAGATGATTGTGTGCATTCGTACACATGCTGAATCAAAGGATCAAAAGCAGCGGTGTCAAAAGATACTAGTGAATATTGCTAGTGATATGGGAGCATCCATAATGTAAGCATACAAGTATTTGTCGAGCAATAGTTTGAAGAGGATGCTCAGAAGGTCGGATAGTATTTCAGAGTATCTTATGAAGCATACGAACAACTGGAGATGAACAGATACTCAAAGTGCAAGGAATTTTCAATAGGGATATTCATGTGGTAAAGAACTGCAAGGCA
The DNA here is from genome assembly GCA_021605145.1 of Aegilops bicornis. NCBI lineage: Eukaryota > Viridiplantae > Streptophyta > Magnoliopsida > Poales > Poaceae > Aegilops > Aegilops bicornis. Next base: position 642,996,022 of record CM038672.1, read on the forward strand.
GTAAGCTTAAAGGATTTTCGGAACAACAAAGAGTATTTCGGGACATCTTGTAATCACAAGATCAACGGGGAATGATTGTATAAATGGCAAGTGTAAGCAGTTTTTCATAGGGGTTAACGGTGGAAAGAAATCGCAAATGCGATGGCACAAAGACTCGAGAGAACATTGTAGAGTAACTTCGGAATCTTCTAGTGCAGCAGGCGATCATCTGAAGTGAGGGCTCTCCGGAGAAAGTATTATCGAGAACCTAAAGTTAGTTTTGTTTTTAGCAAAATCATTTAACCCGAATAGAAGAGAGCTCAGAGTCCCAGAGTATAGGCGAGGAGTAAAAGATCCTAATACCACCCAATGGCGACATGGGCCCATGGGCCGCACAGCCATGTTAGTAAAGGTTATGTAAAGTCTAGACTTGACTTCGGCCAAGGAGTTGGAAGGGGGATTCCTACAGGCAGTCGGCTCTGATACCAACTTGTGACGCCCCCGATTCAATCGTACACTATTCATGCACGCAAATATGTACGATCAAAATTAGGGACTGACGGGAAGATATCACAACACAACTCTACAAATAAAATAAGTCATACAAGCATCATAATACAAGCCAGGGGCCTCGAGGGCTCGAATACAAGTGCTCGATCATAGACGAAGTCAGTGAAGCAACAATATCTGAGTACATACAGAAGTTAAACAAGTTTGCCTTAAGAAGGCTAGCACAAAGCTGGGATACAGATCGAAGAGGCGCATGCCTCCTGCCAGGATCCTCCTAAACTACTCTTGGTCGCCGCCGCCAGCAAAGACGTAGTAGTAGGCACCTCCGTGGTAGTAGTCGCCATCGACGGTGGTGTCGCTCACAGGCACCATCGTGCAGTCGCAGCAATCGAGTAGAGATAGGGGAAAAAGGGGAACAAGGCAACCGTGAGTACTCATCCAAAGTACTGCAAGCAAGGAGCTACACTACATATGCATGGATATATGTGTAAGAGGCCATATCGATGGACTGAGCTGCGAGAATGCCGTAATAAGAGGGGGATAGCTAGTCTTATCAAGACTATGCTTCTGGTCACCTTCGTCTTGCAATGTAGAAGAGGGTAGGTTGAAGTCCTCCAAGTAGCATCACATAGCAATAATCCTACCCGCGATCCCTCCTCGTATCCACGAGAGAGAGCGACCACCGTTGTATCCGCACTTGGAAGGGTGTGTTTTATTAAGTATCCGATTCTAGTTGTCATAAGGTCAAGGTACAACTCCAAGTCGTCCTGTTACCGAAGATCACGGCTATTCGAATAGATTAACTTCCCTGCAGGGGTGCACCAACTTACCCAACACGCTCGATCCCATTTGGCCGGACACACTTTTTTTCCTGGGTCATGCCCGGCCGCGGAAGATCAACACGTCGCAGCCCCACCTAGGCACAACAGAGAGGCCAGCACGCCGGTCTAAACCTAAGCGCCGCAGGGTCCGGGCCCATCGCCCATAGCACACCTGCACGCTATGCGAGGGCGACCGGAAGCGCACCTAGCCTAGCAAGCGTTCGGTCCAATCCGGCGCTACCGCCCATCGCCGACGTCACGAAGTGCCGGCCGATACCACGACGCCGAAAGTGCCCATATCTTTCCCACGTGGTTGGTTAGTGCGTATAGGCCCGTAGCCAACTCAGATCAAATACCAAGATCTCGTTAAGCGTGTTAAGTATCCATGAACGCCGAGCAGGGCCAGGCCCACCTCTCTCCTAGGCGGTCTCAACCTGCCTGCCGCTCGCCACAAAGATCCATCCAGAGGGCCGTCGGGACACAGGTCCTTTCAGCCCCCAATCAAGTGAATCACTGCGGGTGCTCCACAAGCCGACCCGACTTTAGTCACCACATGTATCATGTATAAGTATAAGTATATACCCGTGATCACCTCCCGAGTGATCACGGCCCGATAGTATAGCACGATGAGACGGACAAGAATGTAGGGCCACAGATGGAATACTAGCATCCTATACTAAGCATATAGGATTGCAGGTAAAGGTAACAACAGTAGTAACAAGGACAGGCTATGCATCAGGATAGGTATAACGGAAAGCAGTAACATGCTACACTACTCTAATGCAAGCAGTATAGAGTAGAATAGGCGATATCTGGTGATCAAGGGGGGGGGGGCTTGCCTGGTTGCTCTGGCAAGGAGGGATCGTCAACACCGTAGTCGAACTGGGGTCGCCGGCAGTCTCGGGGTCTACCGGAAAGAAGTAACGGAGGGGGAACACAATAAATAACAGAGCAATCAAAGTATCACAAAGCGTAACATGGCAATACGCGGTGCTAGAGGTGACCTAATGCTGTAGGAGGTGATACTGGTGGAGGGGGGGAAACATCCGAGAAAGTATCCCCGGTGTTCCGTCTTTTTGGACAGATGAACCGAAGGGGAAAGTTCCGTGTTTGATATGTTAGGAGTGTGTGGTGGACGAACGGGCTGCGTATCCGGGTTCGTCTCGTCGTTCTGAGCAACTTTCATGTTGAAAATATTTTAATCCGACTTACGGATTAAAAGATATGATTTTCTAAAGTTTTTATTAATTCCTGGAATTTAATTAATTATTTAAATTAATTCGAAAAATAGATTAATGACATCAGCATGATGTCATGCTGATGTCAGCAGTCAACAGGGTTGACTGGTCAACCTGACGGTGGGTCCCGCATGTCATTGACTGATAACTAACTAACTAAATTAATTAATTTAATTAGTAGATTAGTCAGGTTAATTAAATGATTAATTAGTCTAATCAGAATTAATTAAGTTAATTAATTCTTTAATTAATTAATTAATATTTTAATTATTTTATTTATTTATTTATTTATTTTAAATCTTTTTTTAATTCTTGTTCTAGGGTGTGGGCCCCGTTTGTCATAGGCCCATAGGGGCCAAACGGGCGCGGGCGACAGGCGCTGGGCGCCAGCCCGATACGGCGCTCGCCCAGATCGACAGAGAGGGGGGGGGTCGGCCATAGGCGCAGCGAGGCCAACCGCCGGAGGCGGCAGTGTCAAGGCCACGGCGGGGCGGCGCCGGGGTGCGGGGCAGCAGGGGCGCATCGCGCGGGTGAGCAAGGGCGAATGGGGCACGGCGGTGACCATAGAAGGAGGAGGGGACGGCCACGGCGCAGGACGGTAGGTGAGCACGAGCGGCGGCCGGAGCGAGGCAGAGGAGAAGGAGGGGGCTCACAAGGGGTTGCAGGGGTTCGGGCAGCGGTGCTCGGAGAGGAGGTCGAGGAGGCCACGGCGAGGTCGATCCGGCGACGCAGCAGGCTTCGTGGCGCCGAAGAGGAGCAACGGGGTGGCGCGCGGCATCTGCGTCGGCGGAGTCGGGGCGCGGCGGCCACCCGATGCAGAAGAGGGAGGAGCGAGGCGTGCGACGGGGTCGAGGCGGCAAGGGCGGGGCGGTCCGGCGGGGAGGAGGATTGCGGAGGCGGGCGCTAGCGCCGGTGGGGCAAAACTCGGCGGCGTCGGGGGTCGGCGACGCGGGCGGAGGCGCCATGGCGCGACGGCAGCGGGGGGTCGGGGGCGTCGGTTGCCCCCCGATCCAGATCCGTTCGTGGGGGGGGGGAGGAGCGAGGGGGGTGGGGGTTCGTCCCTGATCCAAAGGGGGTGGGAACGATGGGGGGGGGGGGGAGTGCGGGTGGTTGGGTTAGGGTTTGCGGGGGGGTGTGGGGATAAGGTGTGGCCGGCTGGGCCAGTTGGGCCGGCCTGGCAGGCCACTGGCTGGGCCGAGGCCCAGTTGGCCTGGGGGTTTTCTTCCCTTTTCTTTTTATTTTATTTTTACCCTTTATTTATTCTATTACTTTTAGTTGCTATTTTTCTAGTGATAACAAAATACCAAAGTGGCACCTAAATTGATGTTTACTATTTATGCCACTGCCTCAGAAATTGCTAACCCAAAATAAAATAGTTTTATAATTATTTAATATTTAAAGTATTTAAATAATAGTTTTTGCTACTGTTTTATTCATCTCATAGTTTTTAAGCATTTTATAATAGTGTGGTTCCTTCGCCATAATTACCTATGCAATATTTGGCACAACCGAAACATTTTAGTTTTATTATTTGAAAACTTTTGTTGTTTGCCTATATTTTAAATTAGAATTTGAATCGTTTTGAACTAACACGAGTTTACCAACAGTAACCTAGGTGACGTGCCATCATTAGCGCAGGGTTACTGTAGCTTGATTACCTGGGCGTCACATGCATCTCCCAGATGCAGAGGCCGGGGGTCATCCTCCTTAAAAAATCTATTCAGACTTGAAGGAATATTTGGGGATCCACTTAACATCTTTCCCCATCCTTATCATGAGCAACCATGTAGGTTTCAGCCTTCTCATAGATCTTCTCTCCTAAAACTAGTTTGCTAGCATGACCGTCTTGTTTTTGTTTTCTCCATATCAAGATGAACTTGCCATGTTCTCTGCTACAAATGTAAACCATGTTAATCTGAAGTTGTGCTTCCATGGCAGGTTTATGTGTTTGACACCAAAATCAGTTGTTTCACCTAATGCTTTTTATTGCGGATTCTGCAGCCTTTTCTTGATGATATAACCTGTATATGCCAGGTATATGCAGAAGAACTTGATGAACGCAAGTGAACAATGCTTCTTGTCAACAACAAGGCTGATTTACTACCTTTAAATATAAGGTCTGCACCATGTCCATTGTGATCTATTTGCTGTACCATATAGTATGACTATAAGCAATGACGTCCTTCTAAATTTGGTCTAAATAAAGAAGGAGATGGGCAGATTATTTTAAAGAGCATGATATTCATCATGTTTTGTGGTCAGCTAAAGCTGCTACCTCCGCATTAGAAGGAAAAATCTTGAGTGGTGAAGAAGATTCTGCTTCACCTGATATGGATACCAAGATATATGGTAGGGAAGAACTTTTGATGAGGTTGCAAGCTGAAGTGAAACCTACCGCTGCACAAAGGACACCAGGTAGTTTGCGAATCTCTGTTTGTTATCTCCGCTTCGTATTCATGTTTCCTTATCAAATGAATGTCAAAAAAGTGGAAATAATTTATCCAACACATGAGCATGCATGGATTTCCAGATTAACTTATTGAAAATGAAACATGCTCCATGCTCAAAAACAGATAAGAGAACTAATCTGTATGTAATAAGATTACGTACATGCGATGAGGAACATATTTAGTTTCTTTCTCTATTATTGTCAGTAAGTTAGAATGTGACAATTGTATAAGTTCAGGTAAGTTTACATCCCGAAATAGAACAGAAGAACATTTGAGTTGCATTTTTCTAAAATGAAGGGCGGCTGATCAAGCGCAACAACTATAAGAAATAAAATAGAAAGACCGTTCTGATGTCACACCATGACTCTCGGTACAGAGATTGGAAACTTATCTGGGGCTCCCGAAGGAGTACTCCTTAATTAGTTGCTCCCCATTTTTTACCCCCCACCATAATGGAATAACCTAAGAAGATCCTTTTTGTATATGCATGCATCTCCTTTTTGTATATGCTAAAAGGAGATGCATGCATATACAAAAAGTGTTTCCCAATGGAATAATTTGTCATATACAAAAAGGAGATGCATGCATATAGGAATCTTTGCATCTCATATTGATATCAACGACATTATATCTAAATCCAAGATTTTAAAATAATTTAAATCTAAATCCATCAAACCCATTTGTCTTCATTTGAGTTCGATTTCTACAAGGGCTTCAAAGAAGATCTTGCTATCTTGCCTTCCAATGATTTTTTCACATGAAATAATTTGAACGTATTTTGGCACTGCAATGTGTTATGCAGTCCCAGAGAGTGGGTATCAGCATGTCAGAGATTATATTAAACCATAAAACTACTATCATACAAGTTTACATCGGTGGAGAGTAACATTTCATAACCTAGTAACCAAGTTACTATGACTTCACTATAACCTAGTAATGAACTGATGAATTGACTATAACTGGGCAATTATTGAGAAGAAAATCATCAAAACATTTAACTATATGACCTAGTTTGGAAGATCATGGCGTAGCGAACCAACATTGAAAGCATATCTTGAGCCGGATTAATGGTTTGTGAGATGAAAGATTCTTAATTTTGAGAGAGAGAGAGAGAGAGAGAGAGGTGGGGTGGGGTCACACATTTAGAGTTCAGATGCATCGCCACATCATAGTCCGGCCGTCATTCTATAGAAGTTACTACCTCCATCCTATTTATTAGTCCCCTTCGTATTTTGTGTCAAATTTTGACCATAGATTTTACTAACAAAATGTTAATGCATGGCACCAAGAATTATATCATTGGATTCGTATTTGAACATAGTTTCCAATGGTATAATTTTTTTGACATGCATTGATGTTTTGTTAGTTAAATCTATGGTCAAAATTTTACACTAAATAATGAAGGGTACCAATAAACCAGGAGGGAGGTAGTACAACTCTATTGTTGATATTGTCATGTTGTTAGTTTGGGCTTGTGTATATACAATGCAAGCTGCAACAATCTTTACCGATACTAATGGTTGAATTTGTTGAATAGGTACCATTTCAAGAAAACTGATCTAATTGGGAATATGACATTCATAAATAGACTTGGACATGGTCCCGTCGTTCCTGTTGTCCTTGACTGGGCAATACGGGATGGAACATGCCCGTCAGCGCCAGAGGGTGACAACAGTGAGAATGTTCCCTACGCATGTGTTAGCGCCTAGAGCTATTGCGTAAATGCCAACAATGGAGCACACGGCTATTCCTGCAGATGTTCTAAGGGATATAGTGGCAACCCATACATTAAAAATGGATGCACAAGTTTGTACACTTTCTGTGTTAATTTTTCCAAGGAAACTTCATTTATCCATATGTTACCCTTAATATATATTGTGCATTCCTTGCAAAAAAGTAGTAATTTACAATCTTGTAGATTATAATGCATGCTACGGATATGAAGGCGTACTTTCTACTTTCTACCACATGATTTGGGATTGTGTGAATTTTCTGCTCTCTCATTACTTTGAAGAGCAGAAAACTTAAGAAAAAAATACTAGTAATTGCTGTCCTTGTTTTCATATTAAGTAAACTGATAATATGCACTATTTTTAATACATCTTCAGATATTAACGAGTGTGAGCTACGGAGATCCCCAAACTCAACAATTCACAAGAACATGTATCCTTGTCATGGAGGGAGATGCCACGATAGAGAAGGTGACTATGAGTGTAAATGCAATTTCGGACGAAGAGGTGATGGTAAAAGCCACAAGGGTTGTGAACTTGTAGTGTCCACGACTGCTGCAGCGGTGATAGGTGAGGTTTTCTTTAATTAGAAAATTTAAAAAGTGCATTTACAAGTGTTAAAAAATCATAAACAAATCCCATGGTGTGGATGTGAGCATAAAGTATGAGTGAGCAATATTTAAATAATCTTTTGCGAGCTGCATAGAAAAAAAATGTATGTGATGATAATAGTGATGTTACGTATTGCTAAATTTTTATCATTCTATTGGTCATTGTTGTGCAGGACAACTTTAATTTTTTTTTCCCATTAAACCTAGCAAAGCTATTTCAGACATAAAACCTATTTTTTTGTTAAAGAGGTCACTGCACTTTGGTAGCTCAAGCATAAGATCCTCCACACTCACTTATATATGGCCTACGTATTTTCTTAACCCGCATGTTGCCGTAAAATTGGATATATAATTTCTAAATATCATGTAGAATAGTACTTTAATTCTTATGATTTAAACTATGTGAGAAATGTCTGCATAAAAATCTAAGCACTGAAAGTTTTGCATGCCACAACTAAATGCAATGTGATTTAAAACCCACTTAGAATGCACTAATGTATGTTACATCTCGAACCTTGCTATACGTACGATAGAATGCATGTCCGACTGTATTCAGTTTGTGGGCCATAGCAGTTGGAGATGCTTTGCTCTCTGGTCGTACTGGTTGGAAAAGAAACTCATCGTACGCAGAGCAGTTTCGTTACATGATAGAGAATTGTCATGTGTAGCTCGGACGAATACTAGTGGATCAAATTAGTATATGTCTAACAGCTATAGTAATTTTGATGACGTAGAAGCACATGTATTAAGATAATTACAAGTAGTGGGGACCACTCTTTTAGGTATATAAGATAAGATAAGATACTCTCATGCATGCAATTGAACACCCCAATCAATAACATAAAGTTCTATTTTCACCGTAAAACACATATTCCTTTTTTTGCCAAAACATATTCCTGCTTTACTGCATTTTAACATTGAATTATTACAAGGGGTGTCTATAGCTATATATATTGAGTATTTCTCAATATCAGTAGTCATCCAATTAAGATCTTTTTTTAATATTTGCACATATCTCATGTGATGGATCCGTGTGGTCCCAACGTTGACTTGGCATAGTTAGTCTTTAGTTGAGTAATAAATAGCAATACTATTACTACATATATATCATCACTATGTAATAAATGGAAAATCACATGACATTTGTCCGCCTGCAGGAACAATTGGTGCCATTGCATTACTCGCTGTGCTACTGATATTCTTACATATGGAGAACGAGAAAAGAAAACTGAGAGATTGTTTCAACAAAAACAGCGGACAATTACTCAAAAGCCTCAAGGTCGAGATCTTCACAAAGGAAAAGCTAGACCACATCACAAATAACTATCGTTGCATAATCGGCCAAGGCGCCTTTGGAAAGGTATACAAGGGAGCCACTGGCACCAGAGACAATGTACGGGTTGCCGTGAAATGCTCGATCCCCATCAACGAGGACTGGAAGAAGGAGTCTTTTGCGAATGAGATCACAATCCAGTCCAATATCAGCCACCGGAACCTGGTCCAACTGTTGGGTTGCTGCTTGGAGACGGAGGTGCCCATGCTGGTCTACGAGTACGTGCCCAGGGGGAGCCTCCACGACGTACTCCACGGTGACAATAAGGAACCTCTCCCGCTGGAAACACGCTTGGATATCGCTATCTATTCAGCGGATGCGTTCGTTTACATGCACTCGGAGGCGAGTCAGACATCAATCATCCTCCACGGAGATGTGAAGTCGGGCAACATCCTCCTGGATGACGGATTCACGCCCAAGGTGTCGGACTTCGGGACGTCGAGGCTCATGTCGATCGACAAGGACCACACCAACTGGGTGGTCAGGGACAGCAGCTACATCGACCCCGTGTACATGAAGACCCGGCTGCTCACCGAGAAAAGTGACGTGTACAGCTTCGGCATCGTACTACTGGAGCTCGTGACCCGGAAAAAAGCAAGGTATGACGGGAACCATAGCCTGCCACTGGATTATGTCAAGGCGTCTCACGGGAAGCAAAATGAGGAGTGCCTTGAGGAGGTGGGCAAGATCGCGGTGCAGTGTCTCAAGGAGGATGTGAACGACAGGCCCACCATGAATGAAGTGGCTGAGAGACTTAAAATATGTAAGTGCCGGTGGTTGGAGTATGATAGGAAGACGAATGAGATATGCACTTAGTTACTGTCAGGAAAAAAAGTACTACTCCGATCTATGTAAGGTTTTTTACAGTTGACTTGTACTTTGAGTAATTAGCTAGCATGCTCGCATGTATCCCCGAGTTAAACTTTGTTAGTTTTGTATAATTATTTTTTCTTTTTTGTAGATGGGGTACAATTTTAATCAACTAGTGCATTATAATAGTATCTTGCTAGCGGAAAAAGTTATTTCACTGGCATTCCAAGTCTTGTCTTATGGAAGTTCCAAACGGTCTTAATTAAGCTGGTCAAGTACATGGGTTTTAAAAATGTCCAAGTTTTGGTCCAAATTCGTTCCCCTTGCAGATATGGACCCTAATCCAAATTTTGACCGAAATTGAAATAGAACCACAAACAAACTCCATTAGAGACTAGGAAAGTATGACAAGTCGGGCCACCGATGCTTTCTTCAAAAGTGAGGAGGTGGGAATGATCTTTGGAAGGAGTACTCCTCAATGAGTGATTTCGCTCGCTAGAGGACAAGTCGGGCCATCGATGCTTTCTGCAAAAGTGGGTCTCGTCGTCGTTCCGTATTTTCTGGGCCGTAAACCAACATCCATTTTGACTGGCCCACCAATTTTGTTTTGTGCTGTATAGGTTTGGTTAAAAAAGTTCTACCAACTTTTGACAAAGTAAATGTTTTTTAAAAAATTGATTTTTTTACAAAATTTTGAACTTTGTTAGAAATACATACATTTTTTATTTTCTAAACCTTTTTTCCAAATTTGACAACAAGTTTTGAATTGAGAATATTTCTTGATGATTATGAACAAAATTTGAACATTTTTCCAAAACATTAACAAATTTGGCTAACATGATCAAGTTTTTTGAAATTCCATACATTTTTGTAAATTTTGAACAAAATTGAAATCCTGAATAATTTTTGAAGATTTAGATATACTTATTTAGAAACTGAGAAGTTTTTGAAAAAATGTGAACATAATTTTGAAATGTCCTATCCTCATTTCTTCTATCATGATTATCTTTTACTTAAGAATGATGTGCCACCTCCAGTCATATGAGATGCCTGGGTTCCTGGGCTTAATTTCAGCCTCCTACATCAGAGTGGTCATTACATAGTGGCTGTGTTGAAGGAAGGCATGCCGTCAACAACTGCAACGGCTCCTTCCATGTCATCTCGATATAAAACAAGTGGGGCAACTGAAGGGCCATGTGTATGCACCTTTTCTCGTCAACAGGAGAATGGCGAAGTAGGTGCGTGTCTCTCCCTGACGATCTTACTTCCTGGAATTGGCACATTCATACAGTGCTTGCCAACGGAGATAGTTCTTGGTGGGTGGATTTGTGTTGTGGAAGCCTCTCTTGCGATCCTGACCAGCACCAATCTGCCTTTGGGTTCATCCCACTTCCTCCACCGGCATGTTCCGAGAATGGCATCGACTTTAATATCAGATAAGATTGTTTTGTCAGCATCAGCATCGGAGTACTTGAATGTGTCCATATCTTTAGGAAAGATGACCTTTTGTTTGAATGTGGTATTAAGTCACAACAGTGTGAAGATTATGTGAAGACTTGGAATTAGAGAGATTGTAGTGGGTTCAAGATTGCCAGATGAAATTTGTAAATTTTTGGGATGGCGTAAGCTACTCCTCAAGGCTTCTACCCAAGTTTGTACCAGCATATCCTACTGTTGATCCTGATGATCATAATCTGGTAAACTTTTTCTTTCCATCTAGCCAACGCTGTGATGGCTATGTAATTTGCGTCGATTTGCCCTCTATGGAGATCAATTACATTGGCAAAGTACACTAGAGCTTACTTGACGGGGTAGGCCTAGAAATATTTGAGTTTTCAGGTGTTTGCAATGCGTATTAATAACTTCCTTCTCACCCACATGCTTTACTTGACTAGACTAATAAGCGTGCACGTGCAACGCACGAATGAGCGTAAAAGTAAACTTCCTTGTACATCTTAGTCATGAAACAATTATTTAAATAAACACAGTTGTTAACTGGATCATACCTAGACGCATCTTCTTAACTCATCTTTTTAGTTAGATTTTGCAATGTTGCGAAGGATATAACGAAATATGAGCGAATATGCATGGGAAGTGCATGGATGAACCCGACATATGAACCTAGTTTGAAAAACACATTTTGAAATGTCAAAATATTCAGAAAAAGGTGTGTGTGGTCATCTCCATATTCAATGTGTGTGCAGAAAGTTTAACGGGAAGACAATTTTGTGGCCTGTGCAGAAAATACAAAACATTGTGTCACGAAATGCTATTTAGAAGCACTAAAATTTGTCTTTTTTGCTAGGACAAAATAAAAAACTTTTTTATAAAACTTTGTCCCATGGACATATTTTTGCGAACATATATGCACACAATTTTGTTTTAAATTTTTTGACATTACAAAATGTGTTTAAAGTACATTTTTGAAAAGCAGGTTCATATTCACTTGTGTTCAAGATGTGCTGATTCGAATATGCACAAGCTATACAATGGTAAAATAATATATAGTGATGTCAAAAGTTGGTTATAAAACCAGTCAAAAGTTGGTGATGTCAAAAACTGTCAAAAGATGATCTTCATCAGGTGTTAGACTTATAAAAATACAGTGATGTCAAAATTTGGAATGTCATAAACACTCGTATGTCGAAATGAAACCTCCATGCTCGATCCTTATATACAAGAAAAATAGAAATATATTTTACAATGTTACTGCAAGAGAAAATCAAGCATTTCCATGCATTGGCCAGGTTGAGACAAAGCACCTTCAGGCAAGGGTAGTTATCACTTCTCCACTTTCTCTATACAGCAAGGTGTTTTTCCACATAAACAAAATATATATTTTGTTAGGGAAAAACTTCTTTTGCAACATTGAGTTCTAACATGCAACCATCAAGGAAAGCAAATCGACATGGGAGATGAACCCATGACATGGTTGTTCATAAGTAGGTGACTTGTACTATGGTGTCATTGTGGAGGTACCAGTTCAGTGAGAGATAGTGCAAATGCATAACATGGATGTACATCACGCTATAAGATGAAAACTTCCTAAGATTCCCATATAAAAATGAAAATGTGGAAAACATAGAGCATTTTCATTTCATAACAGGAACCTAGCTGTTTTCCTGCTTGGTGTCGAAACTAAACATTTTCATTTTGTCAAATGTATTGTTCTGTTATTCACTCATGGGGCCCTGGTGTATGATAATTTATTCAATAATTTATTTTTTGTAGCTGGATTAACTTCAGTTCAACAGATACGGTACTCAAACCTCATATTCCACAACAGGACTTTAAATTACAGAACTCAACTGGACAACAGGACAACAACTCTGTTAGTATGGAAGAACAAATACAAGTAAATGAGAACATATCGTATCTTGTTATTATGCAGTAATGACAATACCTATCAACAACTCAGAGCACTGCTTGTTTTCAAATATGTTCATACAATCATACGGGAAGTGGTGAGAAGGAAAATGCCATATCTTGCAACAGAAAAGAAGACTGGAAATTAGGTGAAAAATAAGAAAACAAGTTGCATGCAATCAAAACATCGCATTTTCTATATCATCTCATTTCACACCCGATGCTAACTTCTCCTTCCATCTCTGCGTCAATGTGAATATGTTGGAGAGCATGACATAGTTGGCCTCATGAGCAGGGTACTCTATAAACCTCAGTTTTGGCTGCCCAAATATAATCTGAACTTTGATTTTATTAGGCAAAGTTGAAAATATGTACATGGGCAGTGAAAAACATTACAAAGTATGGCCAAATAAAAATGCAGATAATACAAATACAATATACCTTTAGCAATACTCCAGTCTATAGTTGTGCAATTGAAACCTAACGTTTGTACCTAAAATGCACTTCACCATTGACTTCTTGATGGCACTGCTCCACAGTCAGGAGTCATTTGATTGTGTCGAGGCTGACTTCATCCTCAGCACCGCGCTCATGGCATAGCAACAACTATAAAATACAGTAGTGAAGTAGCAGTAGTCGGATGTGCACCTCATGCTCGTGTGCTTGACGCTGAGCTGGCCTGCGCACGACACACATGACACATGTTGTCGCCAAGCTTGCCGCCCATGCGGGCTGGCCACCGCCCGCACACCGCCACCACTCGTCGGGCAGCCGCTGCTCCGCAAGGCACCCTGGCCATGCTGGCCGCGCGTGTCGCCACGACACGCTGGTTCACGCGCCGGCCGCCGTCGCCGGCACCGATGTCCGCCGCAGTTCTCTGGTTGAGTGCGCTATCAGTTACCGCTGCCATTCCCCTGCGCAGGTGATGCGTCCAGCTCGGCCTCCTGGCCACGCATATACGCATTCCCGCCATCGTCCCAGCGTCCCACCCGCTGCCCGTCGCGTCGCGCGAGGCACGCCCAGGACCCGCTGCCTTCATGACCATGCCATGCCCGCAGAGCCTGAGTTCCACCGTGAACCGCCTCGACCACCCTCATAACAGGCCCGCCTCCCCGCGATGCCACACGTGCCGCCCGGCCCTGCCGGACGGAGGACGCCGCTGTCGCCTGCCATCGTCAACAACCATTAGTCATCCGCCGTCGCTGCTGGGACGTTTTGGAATAACGCTAACACCGCCGTCGCTGCTTGACAAGGGCCACGCCGTCGCGGGCCGAGCACCGCGCGTTCCGGTTCATCACCAACAGCGTGGCTCCACTCCCGCCCCCCGACGGCCTTCCCGAAGAAATCCATCTCAGCGGCGGTCGATAACGAAGACTCCTCATCCTTTGGGTTGTTTAGTTGCTTGATGGGTGCTAGTTTCTTTTTCTGTTGTTGTCTTGCGTGCGTGATTGTAGGGGCCGAGGACTCGGGCGCGGAGTATATTAGGCGGTAGATTGAGTGGAGAGGTGGGCGCTAATCACGGAAGAGAGGTTGCGGACGCTGGGTGGAGTACGACCAGTCAAGATAAATTGCTAAGTGCACACATAAAATGGATTAGATCAAGGCTAGCAGTTGGATTGAGTTTAATGGGTCTAATCCTGCGGTGGTAATGTGTTCATGTATATTTATGAGGTGTGTTTAAAGAAGCTTATGTTTGATTGTTTATAGTACAGAAATACTTGAGTTTTCAACTGCTGAGACTTCCTTAGCCACTCCCAATTGAAATTGGTTCATGTATACAATTATTTAGTACTCCCTCCGTTCTTAAATATAAGTTTTTCTTAGACATTTTAAATGGAATACAACATACGGATGTATGTAGACATATTTTAGAGTATAGATTCATTCATTTTGCTCTGTATGCAGTCACTTGTTGAAATGTTTAAAAAGACTTATATTTTGGAATGGAGGGAGTACTTCCTCCGTTCCGGAGCGAATCCGGAAAGATTGCCTCAGTTCGGATTGTTCTCTGCAACTCGGGAACATGAAGTTGAAATCGCATCGTTTTGCAAGCTGTTTTAGCTTGCAAAAATGTCTTATATTATGAGACGAACGGAGTAATATTTTTTCACCTTGTTGTTGCATCTATGTTTTCCAGTGACATGGCTGCAGGTTGGAATGCATAGTTAAGTAGTTTTTCTACTACCATGGATGGCAGACGGTTAACATAATTAACTCTTAGTTGCAATCTGTTCATGGCTTGCAATTTCTTTTAAATACTTAATCGCACATATCTGTGCTAGACGCAAGCAGTAATACTACTTTATTCCCTTGCGGACAAAAAAGGAACTCGTGTGTGCCAAGGACGTCAGAGGTGATGTCGTCACACATACATACGTGTATCTGTTTTTAATTTTATTTAAAACAAGTAATTGCAACACTCGGCAAAGCATTTGCCGAGTTCATATGGCCTTTTGCCGAGTATTCTGGGTACTCGGGAAAGCCAGAGATTTCAGTGTACATAGGTAGAAATTTGTTGGATTTTACGTGGTGGATGTACGAGTCACAGCTTGTCACACTGCGCCGCACCAAGAGCAACTTACCTGCCGCCAAATCGTAGAAGATGTGCGTGTTCTGCTGCTGGAAGTTGCCTATGAGCGTCATATCCCTCTGGCCCGACGTACTTACCATCACGCACACCTGGCCGGACTCATGGTCCTCCGTCACGTAGTTCTCCCGCGGCAGGTCCCAGTCCGCACCCTCCAGATGGAAGATGAGCTTCGGCATGGGCGCCGTCTTCTTGGCATCCCAGGAGAAGCATATGTCGTCCTCGTCCGCGGTCTTATTGACTGGCAGTGCCACCTGCGCGATGAATGCGCTCTTCAGCTGCCTGAACACGGCATCCGGAAATGTGGTGAGGTCCGGGCCGCTGTCGATGATCGTCCCGCCGGAGCCATCAGCCTTGATCGCGAATGCTGACTCGGGAACCGGCAGCCGCGTCTCGCCGACGGTGACCCCTTTGAAACTGAGGAAGTAGTAGGAGGAGCTGTCGGTGTTCGGAGAAGGGTTCCGTACGAACGAAGTGGATAGGGTCGGCCCTGTGGCATGCGCCTTGAGGTCGCCCGTGGCGCCCAGGAACACGGGGCTGCTCTTGGCCTCAAACCTGGCGGTGAAGCAGTAGGAGAACTGCCGGACCTTGAGCTGCGAAGGCAGCGACAGTGGCCCGCGGCCGAACCCCGCGATGCCAGTCTCAGTTCCTAAAAATTTGCCGACATTGTACATCAGGGTGGACACGGTCCGGGCCGGTCCTGTCCCGGTCCAAGCCGTCGTTTGGACCGGCCGCCGGCGGTCCGGGCCAGACCGGACCGAGCTGCATCACGGTCCTGATTTTGGGGACCGGACCGGCGACGAAGAAGCCCGGGCCGGACCGAGCGGACCGACCAACGGCCACCGGCGGTGACTTGCCCGGGTGCGGCGGCGAGTTGTGCGACGTGCGTGGTTGCTCTGGCGAGGTGGGTCACATGCGCGACCGCCGGCGGCAAGGTGTGCGCTGGGCGCAGCGCGGCTGTTATTCATGAACCGCGAGCTCTAGCCATTGTCGTTGCCAGCCATGAACCTGCAACAGTCACGCCATGCACGCACGGGACGTGCCGATCTAAACGGCATGCACGCATCACGCATGGGGGGTGCCCGATCTAATTAAACGGCATCCCCGCACAGGACGTGCAACTGGGGTGCGGCTTTTTAGTTTTCGCTCTCTTTATTCCTTGCGTAACAGCCGTGCCTGATCTAAACGCGCGCAATCCTCGCACAGGATGTCCCCTATTACGGAGTACAAGCAATTAGTGTAGCGCGTGCATGAGCCCACAATTTTGTCTCTGCGGGCCTTCCTTGATTAGTGGATCAGTTTGGACGTGAAGCTAGTCGTGGGATAATGCCATGATTATCGGATCGAACCCCGCCCCTTTCGTTCTTTCTTGTTTTCTGTTCGACAGAATGAAAGGAAAGGAAAACAGAATCGAGGAGGGGCGCGGCAGTGCCGGAGGGGACGCGGCATCGCGGATCTCACCGGCGCCACTGCAGGGCGTCGCCGGCGGCTGGGCAGAAGAAGCGCGTCACCTTCGGTCCGACCGAGACGGACCGAGCCAAGGCAGGACCGGACCGATCAAGTCCCTTTTTCACGGACCGGACCGGTCAGTTTTTTTGTCGGTCCGGGCTATTTCGGTCCGGTCCACTTCGGTCCACGAGCGGGCCCAAAAGACCGCTCGCCCCGTCCACCCTGAATTGTACATGCCACAGCCAAAGCCAATATCCGGCACGGTGACCGCGCCGCCTTTGCCGTCGTCAAAGGTGAAAGAGTCCCGGAGGAAGTGGCCAAATGACCTTGATTCGTCTCCATAACCGAAGACGTAGGTGCACCCGTGGAGGAAGCAGCCGTGTTCCGAATGGGCTTTGCAGAGAGGGTCGGAGCACGCGACGCTGCGGACGGTGTTGGAGGCGGCGGTGTCGAACCTGGGCAAAGGCTGGGTGAAGCACTCGGCGCAGGGCTCGCACTGCGTCCAGACGACGTCGCTGCCGGTGTCCAGCGACAGTGTCACAGGCTGCGAGCGTGGCGCGCCGATGCTCAAGTGGATTAGGTACTCGGAGTTTACGTCCGTGTTGGCGCGTCCTACCGGTGCGGTCGCCGGGCGGGCGTTCGTTCGGGAATATGGGCAAAGATTGACAGCACGGGCCCTCGACCGAACGACCATCCGGTGGAGCAGCTCGCGTTTTGTGAAGCCGCGACCACTGTCGATGTGGGAGAGATGGGCGCGCAGGGCTGCCGAGGTGGCCGGCCAGGCGAACAAGAAGGTAAGGAAGACAAGGTAGGTTAACATGGACAAGCACGCCTTCATGTTCATGGTGCTGCAGTTTTTGTTCACAGTTGTGTTCGAGTTGGAACATATATGCAGCCGTGGGTTTATATAGACCATCGTGCGCCACCCTATAATCAAAGCGTGACATCAACACATCAACACCTCCACTGCTGCGAATCAACTTGTGGTTGAATGTTTAAGAGGACAGTGGTATTCTCAGCTCATCAGGGTTCAAATCCTAATGATGAGGAGACGTTTTCGTCGTCTTTTTTTTTTTCATTCTCAAGATGATATGTCAGCTTAGTGTCTCGGAGGTGCTCATGAGAGTATGGTCTGCGTGTGTATGAGTGCCTATGTCTGTAATGTGTTAAAAAAACAGCTCAAGTGCTCCACTCGCGTCGCGGCTTGCTCCTTTCTTTTTGCTGTGAAACGACCAGAGCATTGTGGAAAAGCAGCTCCATAGAGGGAGCATCATGAGAGGGACGACGGCGTCCTCACCATATTATTCACTTTTGGCCCTTAGGACTGTGACATCCATATTCCCCCACCCACCTTCAGATGCTCATCCACCATGGACCGGCAGACAATATGCTTTGTGAGTGGCTAGCTCCTATAGATAATGCCCTTGCCATTTACTCCACAAACAAACATATCCACAATAATGAATAGAGGTTAATGAGGCGATACTCCGGCACTAGTACTCTAGAGGACTCCCTACATGCACGAATAAGTATACATCTAGCTTTTGTTATGAGTCAAAAAAATTAAATTTTGACCAACTATATAGAAAAGAGTAGTAACATATATGACACAAAATTGGTATATTATGAAAGTACATTTTAAAACGAATCTACTGATACTAATTTAGCGCCACAGATGCTGCTAATTTTTTCTCAAAAGTTGATCAAAGTTTTAAAACTTTGACTTAAGTCAAAATCTAGATGTACACGTATTCGTGGACGGAGGGAGTAGTGGATAAAGAAAGACAGGCTGGAAAAGAACTAGTATCACATTATTATATCTATCATCTATCATACTAGTGTGTGACGCGCGCCTTGCCGTGCCATTTTTCAGTCTTGACTTAACTCTCTCACCCACCTTATGCAAGCATATATTTTTAGAATTTTTTTTATCAGTGAAACTTTACAATGACAAAAATATAATGGGATAAGAGTTTATTAGGGTGTCATAAAAATATAAAGTTAGAACTACATTAAGAAAGCATACTTGTGTAGTTGTGTTTGACAACTGGTAATAGCACATGGAAGGAAAGGCTATGCCGCTGCTGACTCATGCATGAAAGGGGAACCAAATAACCCACACTGTAGTTTTCCCTGGTTATACGATGGTATTACCATCAGCAGGCATGACCAAAGAATTATTGAAACTGCACTTCTAGTGTGTATATATAAAAGAGTTCTGCAACTCCACATTGTCACACAGGCTAAAACAAAAACAAATCTGGTGTACGAAAAATAAAGAACAGGAATAAAAATGAGTACTCACTTGGTAGTTCATTTTTTAAAAGACATGCCGGTAAGTATCTATTCAGACTTGAAGGAATATTTGGGGATCCACTTAACATCTTTCCCCATCCTTATCATGAGCAACCATGTAGAATTCAGCCTTCTCATAGATCTTCTCTCCTAAAATTAGTTTGCTAGCATGACCCGTCTTGTTTTTGTTTTCTCCATATTAAGATGAACTTGCCATGTTCTCTGCTACAAATGTAAACCATGTTAATCTGAAGTTGTGCTTCCATGGCAGGTTTATGTGTTTGACACCAAAATCAGTTGTTTCACCTAATGCTTTTTATTGCGGATTCTGCAGCCTTTTTTTGATGATATAACCTGTATATGCCAGGTATATGCAGAAGAACATGATGAACGCAAGTGAACAATGCTTCTTGTCAACAACAAGGCTGATTTACTACCTTTAAATATCAGGTCTGCACCATGTCCATTGTGATCTATTTGTTGTACCATATAGTATGACTATATGCAATGACGTCCTTCTAAATTTGGTCAGATTATTTTAAAGACCACGATATTCATCATGTTTTGTGGTCAGCTAAAGCTGCTACCTCTGCATTAGAAGGAAAAATGTTGAGTGGTGAAGAAGATTCTGCTTCACTTGATATGGATACCAAGATATATGGTAGGGAAGAACTTTTGATGAGGTTGCAAGCTGAAGTGAAACCTATCGCTACACAAAGGACCCCAGGTAGTTTGTGAATCTCTGTTTGTTATCTCCGCTTCGTATTCATGTTTCCTTATCAAATGAATGTCAAAAAAGTGGAAATAATTTATCCAACACATGAGCATGCATGGATTTCCAGATTAACTTATTGAAAATGAAACATGCTCCATGCTCAAAAACAGATAAGAGAACTAATCTGTATGTAATAAGATTACGTACATGTGATGAGGAACATATTTAGTTTCTTTCTCTATTATTGTCAGTAAGTTAGAATGTGACAATTGTATAAGTTCAGATAAGTTTACATCCCGAAATAGAATAGAAGAACATTTGAGTTGAATTTTTCTAAAATGAAGGACGGCTGATCAAGCGCAACAACTATACGAAATAATATAGAAAGACCATTCTGATGTCACACCATGACTCTCGGTACAGAGATTGGAAACTCGCTTATCAACCAAGTTTGTACCAGCATATGTTTTCTAACCAAATAGCCAACGCTGTGAGAGCAACTTCAATGGGGTGATTTATTTTGTCCATTTGGGTCATCCGGACAGAAAACTTGGTCTAACGGGGCGACTCAAACGGACGTCCGTGTCCGCCTGCTGTCCGTTTGTCCTCCCTCCCGACCCAAATTGAACGCAAAAATGGGCCACGAATGGGTCCGCGGCGGACAAAACGAGCGCTCTCGTCGTCCGCTGCTGTCCCCTCAGGTGTCCGCCCTGGCCCTACTACTCAGCGACACCGCACGGTTCGCTCGACAGGAAACCGCAGGCGAGATCCGGCCACGGGCGCTCTGCAGCGCCTGCGCCTCCATGGCGCCGGCCTGGCGGGCACCCTCGCCCCGTCGCTGGCGCGCCTCCCTGCGCTCGAGTCCGTCTCGCTCTTCGGGAACGCGCTTTCCGGCGGGATCCCGCCGGGCTACGCGTCCCTGGCGCCCACGCTCCACAAGCTCAACCTCAGCCGCCGCAGCGCCGCCAGGCGAGATCCCGGCCTTCCTCGGCGCCTTCCCCAGCTCCGTCTGCTCGACCTCTTCTACAACGCCTTCTCCGGCGAGATCTCGCCGGGGCTCTTCGACCCTCCCCGCCTCCGCTACGTCTCGCTCGCGCTGGCGCTCAGGCGCCGTCCCGCCCGGCATCGCCAACTGCCCGCGACTCACGGGCTTCGGCCTCTCCTAAAACCGCCTCTCCGGCGAGCTCCCCGACCAGCTCTGCGCGCCGCCGGAGATGAAGTACATCTCCGTCCGGAGCAACGAGCTCTCCGGCCTCCTCGAAGCACCACCTCAAATCCCCGCTACTGCTGGTGGTGGTAGTGGTACTAGCCCGTCTCTCTCCTCCGGCGGAAGCGGAAGGACGGAGGCATCTCTCCCTAGGCAGGGCAGCGGAGAGCAAGGGGGCATACGCACAGGCAGAGAAGCCGGAGAGAGCGCGCCACCCATCGGCGGCTGCGCTCCCGTTGCCAAGCTGCAGCCCACGCGCGCCGGTCCGACAGGTTGGAGACCTCGGGGAACTGCAGGCCGGTGGCGGAGGCCGCGGCGGCGGGCCGGTGGTGGCCACGGAGGAGCGCGGCGTCGAGGGAGGAAAGCTGTGTCGCCGGCAGCCTCGCTTGTCCGCTTTTTGATTCTGTGCGTTGGGTTCATCCACAGGATGTGCGTGTCCACCGCATGTCCGTTAGACGGACGGGCGACCCTAATGGATAAAATACGGACAAAATCCGTGTCCGTTTGGGTCGCCCCATTGAAGTTGCTCTGATGGCTATGCAATTTGCGACAATATGCCCTCTATGAAGATCAATTACTGTGGGTCTATGGCAAAGTACACTAGGGCTTACTTGAAGGGGTACGCCTAGAAATATTTGAGTTTTAGGTGTTTGTAATGCATATTAATAACTTTCTTTCTTACCCACATGGCATATTAATAACTCTCGGTATAGAATCGAATCCATGGACATTAAACAAAACGATCCCTACACAAATACATGAATAGGAAACCTAGAAAGAGGCCAGCTGGAGTTGCTCTCGAGCTGCCGCAGGTTCCCTTTGCCCCCATATGCCATAGTTGCTGCATCTGCAACTTGCTGCTGTCCATAATTATTCTCCCACATCCCTAATTACTGGACTGACTGATTGAGCACCCTTCGTCAGCAAGTGCCATCATCAAGAAAGGTATATACCTGAAAACATTAACCCAAGCTCCAATGCAACACCAAAATCATTGCCGCCAACCTCCTCGCGTCCGAGCACCATCGACACATCTCGCATCTCCCAGATCACGCCCACGCCACTGTCCCTGTACAGGAGCACTCAGAAACCTAGTATCGCCTCCTCCCATTCCTATGCTGCACCTCGACGGTGCCATCCTCGTCCACGGTCGCCGATGCCATGTCTGGCCGCCTTTGACCCATGGAGGAGAAAGGACAGGCATGGCCAGGAAGGGAACCGGGAGAGAGAGGGGTGCGCTGAAGATTGCGTCACTGTCGCCGATAATTCCTCCGGTGATCCTGCCCCTTCGACGCCCCGTCATGTTGCGGCGGGTCGGGGACGCGGACGGCAGGAGGATGGGCGAGCGGTGCTGGAAACGGGAGGAGGAAGAGGGAGTGATAGCGGTCGGTCCTCTTAATTAACAAGCCCATTTAGAACTGACCATACACAAAACTGGGCCCATTTACCGCCAAAACAGCCCCAGATGCTCTCATCTCCTGGAGCTTAGTACCTGTAGACTGGTCGTTAGCGACAGATCCGCACGACCGTAACCCAGCTTCGAAAATAAAAGTGCTAGAAAGGGAACTTGAACCCAGGTCTATTCATTAGAGTTTGAGCCCAATAACCAACTAAGACACCCTTAGTTGTTGTCTATTGAATATAAACAAGGTTATTTTAACCTTTCTTTTTTTGTCATATCAGCGATAGTAACTGTTTTTGCTTGGTAACTTTGGCATGACCAGCGTGATAACTATGACTTAAGCAACATGATAACTGTTTTTGCTTGGTAACTTTGACATGACCAGCGTGATAACGTAAGTTATCAGGTTAATTGTACGTAAGTTATCATCTTATTTACACAGAAAGCTACCGGGGGTATATTTTAACAATTTGTTCACCTCAGATGGTAAAAAAAGTGGTATTTTATTTGAACTTGTCAGGAGCCAAGTAGTGGGTGAGTTGGCTAGTAGGTTAAGATCTCAATATTGAAGTCTTGAGTTCTATTATCAGCTTTATCATGATTTTTAGGCTATAAAACTACAAATTGAAACTACAATATGGAAACTACTAGCATCAATATTTGTTTTCAACATCTTTTCTCCCAAAATTATCAGGCCTGCGATGTGTGAGTTATCAAGCTATTCGCACAAAAAATAACCAAGGGGTATTTCATCAACGTGCCTCCCTCCACCCGGTCGCCAAATTTATCAAGACCTATGCATATAAGTTATCAGGTCAGCTATGTGTGAATTACCGTGATAGAAAGAAGAATTTTTATAAATCACTTCGGGTGAGCGGGGCCTTCAAGCGGCCTCAATACGCCGGGGTTGTAAATGACATACATATATTCACATAAAAGTTATCGGAGTATATTTCATCACCTCTATTGGCCAAAAAGTTATCAAGACCGGGTTGCATAAGTTATCAGGTCTCCGATGTATGAATTATCATGCTATTCACACCAAAAAGTTCCTGGGAGATGTTTGATCAACACCCACCCCTACGCCAAAGTTATCAGGACTAAGTTATATAAGTTATCAGATCAGTGATATGCGAGTTATCAGGTCTACACTAGTAGAAAAAGGGCCTATAGTCCCGGTTCATAAGGGCCTTTAGTCCCGATTCGTGAACCGGGACTAAAGGGTCGCTACTAATACCCTCACCCTTTAGTCCCGGTTCTATCCGAGAACCGGGACAGATCAAACCTCCACGTGGCCTGTCCGCTGAGCCCGAGCGGGGAGGCCTTTGGTCCCGGTTGGTGGCACCAACCGGGACCAATAGGCATCCACGCGTCGACATTTCTTTGGCTCTGGTTTTGTTTTTTTTTCAAAAGAGGGGGATTTGGGGGTTTTGGGGGTTAATTTAGGTGTTTCATATATTGTGCTATAGCTAGCTAATTAATAGAGAAAAGTGTCCTTTCTTTTGTCCGTGCTTGGTCGACGCCTTCGTACTATACATGCATTATAGAGAGGACTAACTAGACATGCTAGCTAGCTAGTAATTAAGCAAACAGAAGATCGTCATGAACATATATATGCATACAGAGAGAAGTGATATCGACCACCTCTCCTTCTCCGAGAGATTGGTCGAACAACAAGTTCTCGTATATCTATCCGGCGCTACCGGCTACATATATACAATAATTATCTTTTAAAATACGGACGCGTGGTCCACATGGTATTCCCGTCTTCAGCGATCACATAGTCAAGAAAGAATGCCGCCAATTTCTCTTGAATTGCTCGCATGCGATCTGGTGCTAGGAGTTCATCCACTGCCGAAACATCTAATTTTAAGAAAGGGATCAATACATATATATATATATATATATATATATATATATATATATATATATATATGAATGAATGAAACTCAACACAAATGATGGTAATAAAATAAAATTGTGAATATTTTTATTTACGCACTTCAAATTGTTTGTCGGAGTAGCCCCTCTCACAGGTCGTGTGGCGGATGGACTGCATAAGCGTAGTATCCACAGAAATCATTCCCTTGTTCCTGCCACAACCACTTTACAAGAAACAGAGGTCAATCAAACTGATAATTATTTATAGCAAGCACATGCTAAATGGTATTGATGAAACTAGCGCTTGAATCACTAGGAGATCTTGGCGTGGAATATGCGACTATATAGTACTTACTTTCGGGTGTCTAAAGTGCAGCTTCTTCGGTAGTCCCGGAGCTTTTTGGTGAATTTTCCCCAAGCCCTGCCATACAAAGAAAACAATTACTTGATATCAGAAATGAACAAAGTTGCTGATATGGTGGATAATGATCGATTTAACTTACTTCTCGAGCATTTCAGTCATTTCCGCATACTCCTTGGGATCTTTTCGTCTCGAGTCTAAGACAGTTACTACTCCCTGCTCAAGCTTAATCTCTAGGAGAATATAGTGGAACCTGCGCACGCATGCATAACTCATCAATATTACATTTCTATGACCTGGACTAAATAAGGGAAACCGAATATGCCACAAGACAGTAACACTCACGTGTAGTTGTAAGGAAAGAGTATTGTATTTTTGTGTTCATTTATTTCCAACGATCGTAGCAAGTTGGCCTCGGTTTCCTTGGCACGATATTTAACCTCATTTGCATCGATGAGATATGTGTTAATGAACCCAATATCACCCACTTGTTTTTTCTTCATTTCTGCGATCTTCAATCTGCATAACATAGTAAGGATATTTATAAATACATGCAATGAAAGAGCTGAGTTATATAGAGATACTTAATGACAGAAGTAGTACTACTTACAGACGATGGCAGGTGACCGTTGCTTTATCGATGGCCAATTGATTGAAAAACTGATAGAACTCCTCAAATGGAATAGGCAACAGTTCAATTCCAAGGAGGTCATGCTCCTTTAACTCTCAAATACAAAGTATTCCTCCCGTCGAGACTCTTTGCAGGTTTTCATGTACCAATCATGCAATCTTCGCATCATCGTTGTTAGAGAGCTTTCATCTTTGTGAGAGGCTTCCCATTACTCGTATCTTTGTATCTGCACCTCCAAGAAATCAAATTGTACATCGTCGGGCAAGTAATCTTGAGATTGCCATAACGGGCACCATCCTCGGATCGGCGATGTCGCTAGCGAGCACCTTGAGCGGGGGCACGATTCCTTCGCTTGTTCGCCGAGCTGGGCAATTTGTTTCCCAGCTCGTCGTTCTTTCATTCTTTGATCAGCAGCAGTACTTCCCGATCTCTCCGCCTCGGCAAATGCCTTTCCAATAATGTGCTCATAGTTGCCTTTGGCGGAGACTTGGGTGGTTTTGTCGGGGCAGCAATCGCTTCGCTTTGACGGATCTACCTTCTCCTCCGGAGGTGGATGTCTCTTTGCTTTCAACCCTTGAAACCAGTCATCCACTTGATGCTGCGCGATCTTCGCGTTTTCCTCCTCGCTCCTCTCGTGCGGTAACTTCTCCGAGTCTTGAGAGAAGGACCGAATCTGTATCTCCTCCGCCTTTGGCAATCTTGCTAGACGCCCGGCAGAAGCGAGCGGGCGGATGTCTTCTTTCCTTGCTTACGAGGCGGAGGAGAAGGACTACGACGCCGGAGCAGCGGAGCGGGCGGCGGGTCTCTTCCGCCCCTTGCCGACGAGGCGGAGAAGGAGGAGGCTGGCTGCCGGACGCCGGTGCAGGCGGAGAAGGAGACGGAGTGCCGCCACGCGCCGGAGAAGGAGCCGGCCGAGTGCCCTGATCGTCACTCGCCCGGAAGAGGAGGCGGTGGAGGAGGCGGAGTGCCTGACTCGCCGGAGGAGGAGGAGGAGGCGGTGGAGGAGGCGGAGTGCCTGACTCACCGGAGGAGGAGGAGGAGGCGGAGGCGTCAGTTCGGAAGGTTGATGAGATCCTTCCGCCATAGGCATGGAGTCTTGAGCGAGAACCCAGCCGATACTCCCCTTCACCGGTAGGGTGGTCAAGCGGAGCTCCTCAAATCCCTCCGTTATTTCATTGACCATCACCTTAGCATATCCTTCGGAATCGGCGGCGGTGAAAAGTTGAGTCGGGTTTAGTGGGATAAGCAGAGCCAACAGCTGCCTTGACCTTTAAATTGCTCCATTGCGCCATAAGGTGGCAACTTTCAGCATCCGTGATAGCATCCACGGGATAGCTGGCGAGCCGTCAAGGCATGCTGCTCTGGCTGAAGCAGCTCGGTGGAAGCCACGCTGCTTCTCCGCCGAGATGGCGGGGTAACCGGGGAAGCTTGGCAGGTCGTTTGTTGTGATCGGCTGCTTCTCGTTCCTCTTCTCGTTCCTCTAGCCCCATTACCCTTTCGTGCAGCGCTGCATTAGGCTCTGCTCCGGTTCTTCCTCCTCTCATGGGTTTTGTAACCCCTGCGTGCAAATCCAGCCTTCCACGAAAGGGAGCCTGGCGTGCCTCGTGTCCGTCCGAGTGCTCGAGATTCCCGAGGGCCATTGTGAGCTCGTCCTTCTCCCTGTCTCGAACGAACTTCCCTTGCTGCATCGCTTTGATATAATGCTTAAGCCTCTTGACTGGTATGTCCAATTGTTCGTCCGTCCAAATGCACTTCCCGTTATAGGGTCCAAGGATCCGCCGGCCCGAAGAACCAAGTCCGGCAGCGGTCTGGCGATTCATTGTCTCGGGTTCGATCCCTTTATCAAGCAGATCATTCTCAGCCTTGGACCACTTAGGCGGGCTATGAGGTAGCCACGACCCCGTGCGATGATGAAGCTTCTTCTTCGCAGCATTTCTCTTGTTTGTCGCTGACATCTTTTACTCTTTTCCGATGTCTTGTAGGCCACAAATGCGGGCGATCATCTCTGATCTTCTCATATTTGCCGTGAATTCTGGTGTCTCATTTTTTCGACATACGTATTGAGGTCTTTCTTCCAATTCCTGAATAGTTCTGCCATCTTCTTAAGAGCAAAAGACTTGATTAATGGCTCTATTACTGGCTTCTTCGGATCATCCTCTGGCGGTAGGGTAAAATTTGAGTTCAGCTCAGTCCAAAGATCATTTTCTGCATATCATTGACACAAGACACCTCGGGGTCTTCGTTCTTAGGCTTATACCATTGGTGGATGCTGATCGGGATCTTGTCCCTAACCGAGAACCCATAGCGAGCAACAATTGCCTTCTTTGTCGGTAGGGTTCAATCGGTTGGCCGTCAGCCTTGCGATTTGTATGATCTCAAACTTTTCATCCGAGCTCAACTTTTTCTTGGGCCTCGCTTCTTTACCGAAGTTGTGCTCGTCACGGAGGGCTAGAAAAAAGAACAAAGACGAGAGTTAATTAATATGTGTACATATATACCAAAACAAAGACGAGAGCTAGTCAGCACAGGCTTAACTAATATATATACCTGGCCGGACTCGGTTTGGTGACAACCGGAGCCGTCCTCACGGTCTACTTCTTCACCCTCTCCTTCTTGCACCGGCATTGGGTCATCGGAGCCATGTAAATCATAGCCAGCTGCTTCTTCACCCTCTCCTTCCAGACCATCGTTGTCGACGTTGAGAAACATCATCGAGGAGGCGGCATCACTTCCATGTGCGATTATGTCCCTCAACAACGCTTCTTGTGCTTCGTCTCGGGGGGTGTCCATAGTTTCTACAAATATTTACAACATGGCAATTATTATTCAAACATGACAGGTATGGATATATTAGTGCCAATGTAGAACTAGCTAGCTAATCACAATAAGGAATCATATTAGTGGCCTCGACTGCTTCTCTAGGGTTTGGGGTGGCCTCGACAACGCTTCAAGGGTTAGGGGTGGCCTCGAGGCAGCTTCAAGCTAGGAGGGAGTGCGTAATATCGACCCCACGTGTTGAAGCTATCGGGAGGGTCGGCGTTGAACAGTACATCTATGTCCCACAAGTGGCGTGGGCATTGGACCCATGTAAGGTCGAGGGTCGTGGATCGCCGAGCGGTCGAGGTCAAGGGGTCGAAGATCGCCGAGGGTCGGGAGGTTGCCTAGTGTCAAAAGATTCAACAAAACCAAGTCTTCATCATTAGGCGAAAGTAACAGGTGCATGATGGTGCAGAAGCTCTCCAAAGTTGTTTTGGAGCGGAGTCCCGAGATAGGATAATTAGCTTTTTGGTACAAAGTTCAGCAAAAGGCAAATTATCCTATCCGGGACTCCATTCGAACAACTTTGGAGAACTTCATGCCATCATGCCATGGTTACTTCGGCTAATGATGAAACCATGGATTTCTTCAATACTTTGACACTATCAAGTACCCTATCGGAAAAGGAAGAAAAGAGGAAGAAGGAAGAAGGAAGAAGAAGAAGAAAAAAGAAGAAAAAAAAGGAGAAGAAGAAAAGAATAGAGGAGAAGAAGAAAAAATGAAAAAATTCTATTTTTCTTCTTCTCCTCTATTCCTTTCTTCTTCTCCTCTTCTTTCTTCTTTTCCTCTCATTCTTTTCTTCTTCTTCTTTCTTCTTCCTTGGGATCCTAGAACCCTCGAACCCTCGACCCTAGAACCCTCGAACCCTAGAACCCTCGAACCCTCGACCATAGAACCCTCGAACCCTCAAACCCTTGTGCCTCGAAACCTCGACCCGGCCTCGGCGACCCTCGACCCTCAAAACATTGACCCTCGACCCGGCCTCGGCGACCCTCGACCACTCTGTGACCCTCTAGACCCTCTAGCCTAGTTCCAGAACGTCGACCCCTCAGCGATCCTCGACACCCTCGTTCCCGATAAAAAGAAGAAGAAGAAGAAGAAGAAGAAGAAGAAGAAGAAGAAGAAATGAGAAGAAGAAAAAAGAGAAGAAGAAGAAGAAGAAAAAAAATAGAAGAAAAAAAGAGAGGAGAAGAAGAAGGAACAAAGGAGAAGAAGAAAAAATAGAATTTTTTTTCTTCTTCTCCTCTATTCCTTCTTCTTCTCCTTTTTTCTTCTACTTCCTCTTCTTATTTTTTTTCTCCTCTTCTTCTCCTTGTTGCTTCTTCCTCTTTTATTCTTTTTCCTTATTTCCCTTCTTCCTCGGCGACCCTAACTCTAAACAGTACAACTTCCTCGGCGTCCCGCCTCTCTCTAATGAACAAAATAAAATCTATGAATAAAAAAACATCATATTCTATGAACAAAAAACATCATATTCCATCCACATTGATCCATGCATACATCATATATATGATCATATCTATGAACAAAAAAATTCATATGATCATCTATGAACAAAAAAATCACATATATATGCATAAAAAACATTAGATCAACACTGCAAAAAGCATCATACATATATCCATACATCAATATATATACATTTATGAAAAATCATGAACATCTCTGGAAAAAAAAAATCATGGCGGCGGCGGCAGGCAGGGCAGTGCTTGTGAGGCTCACTTGTGGGCGGAGGCGGCAGCGAGGTCGCTGACGGAGGCGGGAGGCGGAGGCGGCGGCGAGGTCGAGGAGGCAGGGGCGGCGAGGTCGGCGAAGGTCGCGGAGGCGGCGGCGACAGCGGCGGCAGCGAGGGCGCGGCGATAGAGGCGAGACGGCAGCGACGGCAGCGAGCGGCAGCGTTAGGGGCGAATCTTGGTCTGCGGCGGCAATGGCGAGCGACGGCGGCGGCGAGCGGCGCGGCGACAGCGACAGCGGCGCAACGCGATGGTGACGGCAGGCGTGGGCGGCAGCGGCAGCGTCGGGCGGCGTCGGGGAGGAAAATCTGTGATGAATCTGAAATTTCCCAAGTGCTTTCTTATATAGCAAGGGCATTAGTCGGTTGGTGCCTGAACCGGGACTAAACCCTGCTAGTCTCGGTTGGTGCCACCAACCGGGACCAAAGGCCTGTGCTGCCCAGCGCCAAATGTTTTGTCCCACCTTGCTAGTTGAAGGCGCGGCACTGGTTTATAAGCGCTGGTGTCGTCCCTTCGAGCTCCTCTCAAATGCAGGCTTTCTGGCCTAATCATGCTTCTGCCTTTGTGCATATTGGGCCTCTGAGTGCCTGAATCCTGGCCCATGTTGTGTTTATAGTCGTATTCAGGCCGTGGGGGCATAGTAGGTGGTAGTTTTTTTTGCTTTATATTTTATTTCTTTTTGCTTTTAGTTTTAGAAAAAATATAAACTTTCTATTAGTTCCATTAGTTTTAAAATTTGAAAACACTTTTTTTGTTTTATTTGTTGCTTTATTTATTTTATTTTGTTTCTGCTTACAACAAAATACTTATTGTTGCTATTTTTATTTTTTTCAAGTTTTTTTGTTTTGTTTTCTGCATTATTTATTTTCTTTTGGTTCTTTGCTTTATTTTTTAATTCTTTTTGCTTTTAGGTCAGCAAAATTATAAACTTTCTGTTAGTGCTTTTAGTTTTAGAAAAAATATAAACTTTCTGTGTGTTCCATTAGTTTTAAACTTCAAAAACACTTTTTTTGTTTTCTTTGTTGCTTTATTTATTTTATTTTGTTTCTACTTACAACAAAATGCTTATTGTTTCTATTATTATTATTATTTTTTTCAAGTTTTTTTTGTTTTGTTTCCTGCATTATTTATTTTCTGTTGGTTTTTTGCTTTATTTTTTAATTCTTTTTGCTTTTAGGTCAGCAAAATTATAAACTTTCTGTTAGTGCCATTTGTTTTAGAACAATTATAAACTTTCTGTTTGTTCCATTAGTTTTATAAAATTTGAATTCTTTGAAATTTGTGTGAATCACAAGTTTGTGAGCTCAACAAAGGCGTAGAGGGGCGGGCTTATAAACCGGTGTGGCGCCCTTGATTAGCGAGGTTCTCAAAGTTGTCATAGAATGTTCATTTACAAAACTGACAATGGTATCATACTCGTGTGTTACAAAGTTGGCATGGTATCATCATAATAGTTGCGGGAGAAAGTCTTCACTTTTTCTTCGATTGTGTCGTTTGCTTATTGCGCCGTAACCATGGATAATCTTCATCATTTATCAGGATTCTTGGGTCAGCCTTGACTTTGAAGGGGGGAATTTCATGAAACTTTTCATACTCTTCAGACATGTCTGTCTTGCCCTCCACTCCCAGGATGTCCCTTTTTCCTGAAAGAACTATGTGGCGCTTTGGCTCATTGTATGATGTATTCGCTTCCTTATCTTTTCTTTTCCTCGGTCTGGTAGACATGTCCTTCACATAGATAACCTATGCCACATCATTGGCTAGGACGAGCAGTTCGTCGGTGTACCCAAGATTTTTCAGATCCTTGTTGTCATTCCGTCTTTGTGGGTCTACACATACCCGCCTCTGACAGATTGACCCACTTGCACTTAAACAAAGGGACCTTAAAATCTACTCCGTAGTCAAGTTCCCATATGTCTACTATGTAACCATAATATGTGTCATTTCCTCGTCGGTTGCTGCATCAAAGCGGACACCGCTGTTTTGGTTGGTGCTCTTTTCATCTTGGTCAATCGTGTAAAATGTATTCCCATTTATCTCGTATCCTTTCCAAATCATTACAGTCGAAGATGGTCCCCTGGACAACAAGTACAACTCATCACAAACAGTGCTGTCACCTCTGAGGCGTGTTTCCAACCAACTGCTGAAAGTCCTGATGTGTTCACATGTAATCCAGTCGTCGCACTGCTCCGGGTGTTTGGAGCGCAGACTGTTCTTGTGTTCATCAACATACAGGGGTCACCAAGGTAGAGTTACGTAGAAGCTGTGTAGTGTGCTTGAGACCAAGAATATCCGTC
Source organism: Aegilops bicornis (assembly GCA_021605145.1). NCBI lineage: Eukaryota > Viridiplantae > Streptophyta > Magnoliopsida > Poales > Poaceae > Aegilops > Aegilops bicornis. The sequence goes on from CM038672.1 coordinate 643,028,245, forward strand.
CTGCATATTATTGAGTCTCTTCCAAGCGTGCCTTTTCTAGTCAGTCTCCCCTCATACCGCGATTTAGGGAGACCTATCTTATTAAGGCCAGGAATGAAGTCAACACAAAACCCGATGACATCCTCTGTTTGATGGCCCATGGAGATGCTTCCTTCTGGCCTAGCACGCGATTCTGAACATATTTCTTTAGGACTCCCATGAACCTCTCAAAGGGGTACATATTGTGTAGAAATACGGGCCCCAGAATGACAATCTCGTCGACTAGATGAACTAGGGCGTGCGTCATGATATTGAAGAAGGATGGTGAGAACACCAGCTCGAAACCGACAAGACATTGCGCCACATCACTCCTTAAGCGTTGCTCTGATTTACGGATCGATCACCTTACGAGATATTGCATTGAGGAATGCACATAGCTTCACAATGGCTAATCGGACGTTTTTGGTATAAGCCCTCTAATGCAACGGAAGCGATTGCGTCATAATCACGTGGCGATCATGAGACTTTAGGTTCTGGAAATTTTTCTCGACATATTTATTATTCCCTTTATATTCGACGAGAAGCCGGTCGGGACCTTCATCTTGAGCAGGCATTGAAAGAATATTTCTTTCTCTTCTTTTAAAGAGCGTAGCTGGCAGGACCTTCATACGCTTGAGGAGGCAATGCCCTCTTTTTTCGTGCAAGCGTTGCAGGTCCTCTCGTGCCTCGTGTGTATCTTTTGTCTTCCCATACACGCCCAAGAAGCCTAGCAGGTTCACGCAAAGGTTCTTCGTCACGTGCATCACGTCGATCGAAGAGCGGACCTCTAGGTCTTTCGGTAGGGTAGGTCCCAAAATATAGATTTCTTCTTCCACATGGGTGCGTGATTCTCAGCGTCATTCGAACAGCTAGTCCGCCGGGACCCTTTCCAAAGATTACGTGTAAATCATTGACCATAGCAAATGCGTGATCACCGATGCGCATGGCGGGCTTCTTCCGGTGATCTGCCTCGCCTTTGAAATGCTTGCCTTTCTTTCGACATTGATGGTTGGTCGGAAGAAATCGGCGATAGCCCAGTACACATTCTTCCTGCAGCTTCCCGGTATATACTATCGGTGTCAAGTAAACAGTGCGTGCATGCGTGGTATCCCTTGTTTATGCGTCACGAAAGGTTCTTGAGAGCGGGCCAATCGTTGATTGTCACGAACAGCAACGCCTTCAGGTCAAATTCCTCCTTTTGTGCTCATCCCACGTACGTACACCGTTTCCATTCCACAGCTGTAAAAGTTCCTCAACTAATGGCCTTAGGTACATCAATGTAGTTGCCGGGTTGCTTAGGGCCTTGGATGAGAACTGGCATCATAATGAACTTCCGCTTCATGCACATCCAAGGAGGAAGGTTATACATACATAGAGTCACGGGCCAGGTGCTGTGATTGCTGCTCTGCTCCCCGAAAGGATTAATGCCATCCGCGTTTAAAGCAAACCATACGTTCCTTGGGTCCTTTGCAAACTCATCCCAGTACTTTCTCTCGATTTTTCTCCACTGCGACCCGTCGTGGTGCTCTCAACTTCCCGTCTTTCTTACGATCCTCACTGTGCCATCGCATCAACTTGGCATGCTCTCCGTTTACGAGCAGACGTTTCAACCGTGGTATTATAGGAGCATACCACATCACCTTCGCTGGAACCCTCTTCACTGGGAGGCTCGCCGTCAACATCACCGAGGTCATCTCGTCGATCTTATACCGCAATGCACCGCATACCGGGCATGCGTTCAGATCCTTGTAGGCACCACGGTAGAAGATGCAGTCATTAGGGCATGCATGTATCTTCTCCACCTCCAATCCTAGAGGGGATACCACCTTCTTTGCTGCGTATGTACTGTCGGGAAATTCGTTATCCTTTGGAAGCTTCTTCTTCATTATTTTCAGTAGCTTCTCAAATCCTTTATCAGGCACAGCATTCTCTGCCTTCCACTGCAGCAATTAGTCTGATGCAAGGCTTTGTGTTGCCATCTTCGCAATTGGGGTACAACCCTTTTTGTGATCCTCTAACATGCGATCGAACTTCAGCTTCTCCTTTTGACTTTCACATTGTGTCCTTGCATCGACAATGACCCGGCGGAGATCATCATCATGGGGCACATCGTCACGGTTCATCTTGATCTTCAGCAGCTTAAGCCCGTTGCAGCACCATCGTGCACGTAAATGCAGTGCAACTTGATGTTCTGTAGCATCACCGTATTCAGGGGCACATAGTTGTCATCGTACTCTTCTTCCTCGCCGTCTTCCATCATAACCCCTATTTCTCCGTGCCTCGTCCAAACATTATAGTGTGGCATGAAACCCTTGTAAAGCGGTGGGTGTGAAGGATTTTCCGGTCAGAGTAAGACTTCAGTATTCCCACATATAGGGCATGGACAACACATAAAACCATTCTGCTTGTTTGCCTCAGCCACTTGAGAAAAGCATGCACGCCCTTAATGTACTCGGAGGTGTGTACATCACCGTACATCCATTGCCGGTTCATCTGCGTGCATTATATATAATTAAGTGTGTCAAAAATCATTACGGAACATCATGAATAGATAATTAAATGACCAAATTAATAGAAGTTCATCATCACATAAAAACCAAAGTACATACATAGTTCTCATCTAACAACATAAAGCTCTGCAGAGCATCTAAATTAATTAAACCATACATTGAAACTATGTAAAACATTTCAATGTGAAAACAAATACGATCATAATCGCAACCAAGGTAACAACTGATCCAACGACATAATGATACCAAGCCTCGGTATGAATGGCATATTTTCTAATCTTTCTCATCTTCAAGCGCAATGCATCCATCTTGATCTTGTGATCATCGGCGACATCCATAACATGCAACTCAAATATCATCTTCTCCTCCTCAAGTTTTTTATTTTTCCTTCAAGAAATTGTTTTCTTCTTCAACTAAATTTAACCTCTCGACAATAGGGTCGGTTGGAATTTCGGTTCAACAACCTCCTAGATAAATAAAATCTATGCCACGTTGGTGGCTTAATTTTCATAAACAATAAATGAACCAATAGTTATGAAAAGATAATATATACCACATCCGAATCATAGACAGGGCGAGGGCCGGCAGGCGGATACCAAAATCATCGCACTATATAAGATGCAATAATAGAAGTAAGAAAATAATACAAGTAAGAATATTTTTCCTTTCGGAAAGAAGATAAGAACAAGAGGCTCACCACGGTGGTCTTGGCGATGAGATCGCCATGGTGATCGGCAAGCGGTGAAGGACGGGACGGGCGTGACGGACCGCTAAACCTAGACAAATATTGAGGAAAATGGAGGTTAGAGGTCGAGCTTGGAGAGGAGAAAGCTTAAGTAGTGTGGCTCGGGCATTCCATCGAACACATTGTGTGCATAGGAGGTGAGCTAGAGCACCACCATGCCCCTCCCCTCGGCCGGAAAAAAGCAGGCAGTGTGCTCTCCTCTTGCGCGAGGGGCTATATATAGGCAGCACCATTAGCCCCGGTTGGTGGCATGAGCCGGGACTAAAGGAAAGCCTTTGGTCCCGGTTCATGCCACCAACCGGGACCAATAGTGGTGGGCCAAGAGCCAGGACCATTGGTCCCGGTTCGTCCCACCAACCGGGACCAAAAGGTCCGGACGAACCGGGACCAATGGCCCACGTGGCCCGGCCGGCCCCCTGGGCTCACAAACCGGGATAAATGCTCGCATTAGTCCCGGTTCTGGATTGAACCGGGACTAATGGGCAAAACAGGCCTCAACGATAGCCCCTTTTTCTACTAGTGCTATGATGTGTGAGTTACCATGCTCTTCACACAAAAAGTTACCGAATGGATGTTTCATCAGCTCCCCCCTCACCCCCACCCCCGCATGAAAATTAATAGGGTGTTATCAACTTGAGACTCATGAAACAAGATATCATGATGATTGTACGTGAGTTATTGGAGAAATCCAAAGAAAAAGAACAAGAATTTTTTTCATTTCTTTTCTCATATAGTAGTAAAAAGGTCCAAATACCTCATTGTCTTTTGATAGAGAACAATCCAGAGTACTTCCGATGATGATTTCAAGAAAACCCGTGCCAATCAAATTGCAACATGCCGTGTCCTGGTGGCTGTCAGCACCAGTATTCTACCATCAGGTCACTGGTTCGACTCCCGGCTGCTCTTTTTTTGCGAGAATTAAAATCGGAAAGGAAAGGAAGAGTGGCAGACGCCGGATTCTCTCGCTAGACGCATCGTCCGGATATCTCGCTAACCACCAGTCAACTAGTCATTAGATTTCTCGGACTGTGCTAACGACCAGTCGACTGGTCGTTAGCGACAGATCCGCACGACCGTAACCCAACTTCCTCTCGCGACCCGCACGCACGATTCCACCGATTTTTCTTCTTCTCTCGAAAACCGTATACGGCAATAGTAAATCGCTAGTGATTGTTCTGGTTTTTTGGCTACACAATATGATAAGAAAAGCTAGTGGTTTTTCTGGTTTTTTGGCTACACAATATGATAAGAAAATAAAAGTCTTTGGAAAGGGACCTGAACCCAGGTCTATTCATTAGAGTTTGAGCCCAATAACCAACTAAGCCACCCTTAGTTGTTGTCTATCAAATATAAACAAGGTTATTTTAACCTTTCTTTTTTGTCATATCAGCGATAATAACTGTTTTTGCTTGGTAACTTTGGCATGACCAGCGTGATAACTATGACTTAAGCAACATGATAACTATACTATTATAAGAATGATAACTATAAAATGAGAAGGATAATGACTATACGATGAGAATCACTATAACTTTAGCATTGGATAGTGGAAACTTCACTGTTGGGGTATGTTTCGACAACAAAAGTTATCGGGACATGTTTGATAACGTTTTTCACATGGGTAAAGAGTTATCAAATGTGTTGTATGTCGATTACGGTTATGCAGTGCATAAATTACCATGCTATTTGCACTAGGTTATCAGGGCATATTTCTAGAACTTTTAGCCCAAGGTGAAAAGTTATCAATCTTGCTTATATGTAAGTTATCGGGTTAATTGTACATAAGTTATCATCTTATTTACACAGAAAGCTACCGGGGGTATATTTTAACAATTTGTTCACCTCAAATGGTAAAAAAAGTGGTATTTTATTTGAACTTGTCAGGAGCCAAGTAGTGGGTGAGTTGGCTAGTAGGTTAACACTACTGGAATCTGGCACTTTGCCATCTGCCATGGCAGATGGCAAAGGCTTTGCCATCTGCCAGCAGATGGCAAACAGTTTGTCCGAGACCCTGCCGGTAAAGGCTTCTTTGCCGTCTGCTGGCTGATGGCAAAGAGCCTGTGCCTTTGCCATTAGCTGGCAGATGGCAAAGCCTCTTAACAAGGTTAGCCCCGTTAGAAGGCTAACGACATAATTTGTCATCTGCCAGCAGATGGCAAAGGCTGCGAAACTCTTTGCCGTCTGCCAGCAGATGGCAAAGGCTGCAGGCTCTTTGCCGTCTGCCAGTAGATGGCAAAGAGCCCAAATAAGCCAGCCCAAATTTTACATGTAGATGACACGTGGCCTCTTTGCCATCTGCCAGCTGATGGCAGAGCTCTTTGCCATCTGCCAGCAGATGGCAAAGTGACTATATTGCCCCATTTAATTTTGATTTTTCTTATATCAGTTCCTTTTCACGGAAAATCAAACACAAATATATTTATATGACCAATATAGCATATTCAACACATATTACCAATAGTCATGAACACATATATATCCAACACATGTTACCAATAGTAGCAAGTTTCATCCGTACATATACATAGTTTCATCAATATTACACAGTTTCATCCATAGGTAGCAAGTTTCACAACGTCAAAACAAAACCTAAATAAAAGCACGCCATCAACCCAAGCTTCCGTGATCTTAAGCAAATCTGTAAAATGGAAAAGAAGAAAATTAGAAGAAGAAGACTAGAAGAAGAAGATTATTATGATGCGGAAATATGCATGGATTGTCAAAACTTGCATTATCCTACTATCACTAGTACAACAAAGCTGCAGGTTGGCATAGTTCATGAACCATGTACATCATGACAAATACAATATCATCCAATGCTCGACTATGAACGAAATTGAACAATTACACCTCACAAAGGCAGAGCATAGAACCAACAAGCAAGTAGGAGGGGTATAAGAGGACTTGAGGAGCTCACTGGAGGGGGTTCTAGCCTAGGCCGAGCTTCATCACCATGGATGCGGCTAGGGAATCAGGCAGTCTACCATCATAGGAGCAGCAGCACCACCACCGCCAAAACTGGAATGGCGGGCCGAATCACCATCATATGTGTACAACTACCAGTGTTGTAGTACTTGAGGAAGATGAATATAACACAGCTCACACACATAGGTACAAAGTAATAGAATACAGACAAGTTACTAAGTGGAGTAGTAGTAGAAGGGACCTAAGCTAGCACCCATGCCAAGAGACATACTACTAGTAAATTGTTGTGATGGGTGAGACAAGAGCACAGGTGGTGCTGCTAGAGAGGGAACTATGGGCACTCGGAATAAATTAACAGAGTATGCATGCATGGGAAAACTCAAGAGTAAAACTGGAAGTAAATATGAGCCATCTAAACAGTAAAAAAAATAGCACAAGCAAGAACAGAAGTTCAGCAAATAGCCGGAACCACTACGAACTGACTAGCAGTAAATCCTTCATGGCTAAAATATAATAACAGAGCAAAAGGATCGAGACGTCTCACGCATCACTCGCCATGAGCTACCTGGGGAAAACAATATGAGCCACAGTTAGCCAATTTTAGGATAACACTAGTAAGATGCAGATGCATGTTGAGATTGACATGTGCGCGAGTAGGTCTCATGTCTAACAGTACTTATATCTTTATCTTACATCAGATGTGCAATCCTGCCCCCAACAAAATTACATTTTTTGGTTATGTGCAAAATTTCATGAAGAAATAATATTTGTGATGCTTTGCACAATATTAAACAAAATCGATGCTCCAAGAAGCTTTAAAATGATCAATTTTCGTTTGTCCCGACCACCATTTATGTTATTCCTTCACGAAATGGTATGCACATCTATAACACTCCAGCAAATTTGTAGCCAAAATAAATAAGCTTTTTGAATTTTATTATTATTATTCTAATTATACTATTCAACTATGTGCATGTGATCTTAGGAATCCGTGTCACATCTTTCTTCTTCTACTTCTAATTAGAAATGCACACGTCCGACTCAAAAATAAATAAGAAATGCACACCAAAATTGATTGTACAGCTAACATACTTTTCTTGGCACACATGACATTTTCGTGTATCAATACAAATTCAGACTCAAGCTGTAGTATGAATATAATCTGTAGCCTGAACATAATGTTTGTTTGGCTCCATGGGGCTCCTGACTATTCACCTCTTCACAGACTAATTCATAAGGTGGAAGGAACACCACAACTACTTCTGCACATACAGTTACAAGATTATAAGGCGTATATTATCTCTCTGCTATTATCAATGTCGAGATCGTGTTTGAGCAAAAAAACATACAGTATCTAAATGGTTACTCCTCAAGACCATTCACCACTCATGAAAACGAAAGGTGAATGGAAGATTCAGAAATCAAGTAAGGCTTTTATGGCCGACCAAACAGAATTAAGTTATGCAGCAGATGGCAGAATATGCAGCAGACCGTTTAAAGCACAAAATAGGATAGATCGTAGCTTGCGTCATATTCTTTCTTCAGCATAACTTCAGGACCAATATATGCCGGAGTTCCAACAATTGAATGGTTCAGAATGATGAACCAATGACAGTAGAATAGAAAATTAGTATCCATCCCAACATCTGTTTGTTACAAGACAGCAAGCATGGAAGACATGAATTTATGTGTTATGTTGTGTGCAATATACGAAAAGTTTGAGGAAGCCCAAACATCGAGGAAAAAGTTTAGAATCCAGGATTCATGTCTCGTGCATACATTAATTAGAAAATTAGACCATGAAAATGTTTCCCCACAGCCGTACACCTACAACACTTGAAAATATTCTAATCAAGCATGTACGACAATTTCACACCAGATATATGTTTTAATGCCCTTACCAATAGTCTATGTATTAACGTGAAGTCGTGAACCCCTTCTATCATCGCCACAAAGATTTTTTTCTTTGATCTTGAGGAGGAAAATTAATTGAATCCCCCTTCTCCCTTTTCTACAACTGAAAATTAATTGAATCCCCCTTTGCAGATCCACAAACAATTCGTTCCTAAACATTTCACAAATCACATGTTTAGGGGACCACGATTTCAATCATGAACGGATCTGATACACAACTGTACTCCAAAAATTGACAATTGTTTTGATCTGGTAGGAGAAACACGTGACTTACAGGGGGGTGAGCGTGGTTGGGATGGTCACAGTGGCTCGAGGTAGTTGACACTAGCGCGGCCGGGAACAAGCAGATCGCCCCGGAAAAACTCCTCCGCATCTGCAGTGCCCATGATGACTCGTGGGGTTCGAGGCACGGAAGAAAGGGACTCATGTTGGAGGTTGAGAACCAGAGCCTGCATAAAATGGAATCAACCCATTAGCCACACACAGAAAACAAAGTACATACTATATACTCCACTATCCTCTCCGTCTCCGATGATCTGCGTAGCCAGGTCTAGAAGGAGAGGTCGTTAATAAAAGCAAAGCCAAATGTAATAACGCTATAGGGAGCAGTAGTAGTTAGCAAATTCAGCAGCAGCAAACACACCGATGCAGCCCAAGCTCGTCCTGTTCCAGATCGAGTACTCTCAACACTGCCTCCTATTACAAGCACACCCATTCTTCAACCACCAGACACAGCAGCAGCAGAGGATCTCGTCCTATGGCAGCCTCCGGTCCCGCGGCTTCTTCTCCAGCTGCCTCGCCAGGCGAGGAGGGGCGGCTGCCTCACCTTGTGGGGCTCGGGCCCATGTCGGCGAGGGGCCTGCGGCCGGCAGGCTGGCGCAGCCCACCATGCGACCCTGGGTCACGTGCTGGAGGAGAGCCGACAGAGTCGAGCAGGGGGAACCCCTCACAAAAAAAAGTCGAACAGGGGGGGGGGGGCGATGTGGCGGCGCCTGCTGTAGGAACATAGGACGTAGGCGGCGACAATGGACTTGGCAGCAAGGCTAGGCTCTTGGTAGACTGGATCCAGAGCGAGGGAAGTCCGGGAGGCAACGGAGGAGAGCGGTGACGCGAGATCCAGGCGGGGGAAGTCCGTTGCGCCCTGAGTGCAGCTGCGGTGGCGGACGTGCCGGCGGCGAGCGTGCGCGAGCTGGAGAGGATGGAGTGGCGGCGAGATTGCATCTGGGGGCGGCGACGATGGAGTGGGATGGGATAGGGTTTGGGTGGTTGGGCTGCCCGGGGGGTGGGGGTTCTTTTTCTTTCTTTCCCTTTTTTTTGTTTAGATAAATGGGATGGATGGATAGATGGATGGATGGATGCCATGTCATCAATCCATGACACAAACATTTCAACCGATGAGAACAAAAATAACCCCATCGTTTTTTTTACCTGGAAAATAATTACCCCATCTCTTTGCCATCTGCCAGCAGATGGCAAAGAATCTTTGCCGTCTGCTGGCAGATGGCAAAGAGGTGGGGCTGGTACGCCATTACACTCTTGACGGCCACAGGATTTGCCAACCTCTTTGCCATCTGCTGGCAGAGGGCAAACATTATTTGCCATCCACTAGCAGATGGCAAAGAATTGGCTGATGGCAACCATGTTCTTTGCCGTCTGTCAGTTCTTTGCCATCTGTTTTTTATAAGCAGATGGCAAAGACGTTCTTTGCCATCAGCTGGCAGATGGCAAAGAGCTGGCTGATGGCAAATTCCCTGTTTCCAGTAGTGTAAGATCTCAATATTGAAGTCTTGAGTTCAATTATCAGCTTTATCATGATTTTTTAGGCTATAAAACTACAAGGTCGAAACTACAATATGAAAACTACCAGCATCAAGATTTGTTTTCAACATCTTTTTCTCCCAAAATTATCAGGCCTGCGATGTGTGAGTTATCAAGCTATTCGCACAAAAAATAACCAAGGGGTATTTCATCAACGTGCCTCTCTCCACCCGGTCGCCAAATTTATCAAGACCTATGCACATAAGTTATCAGGTCAGCTGTGTGTGAGTTACCGTGATAGAAAGAAGATTTTTTATAAACCACTTCGGGTGAGCGGGGCCTTCAAGCGGCCTTAGTACGCCGGGGTTGTAAATGACATACATATATTCACATAAAAGTTATCGGAGTATGTTTTATCACCTCTATTGGCCAAAAAGTTATCAAGACCGGGTTGCATAAGTTATCAGGTCTTCGATGTATGAGTTATCATGCTATTCACACCAAAAAGTTCCTGGGGGATGTTTCATCAACACCCACCCCTACACCAAAGTTATCAGGACTAAGTTATATAAGTTATCAGATCTGTGATATGCGAGTTATCAGGTCTATGATGTGTGAGTTACCATGCTCTTCACACAAAAAGTTACCGAATGGATGTTTCAGCAACTCCCCCCTCACCCCCACCCCCGCACGAAAATTAATAGGGTGTTATCAACTTGAGACTCATGAAACTAGATATCATGATGATTGTACGTGAGTTATTGGAGAAATCCAAAGAAAAACAACAAGAATTTTTTTCATTTCTTTTCTCATACAGTAGTAAAAAGGTACAAATACCTCATTGTCTTTTGATAGAGAACAATCCAGAGTACTTCTGATGATGATTTCAAGAAAACTCGTGCCAATCAAATCGCAACACATGCCGTGTCCTGGTGGCTGTCAGCACCAGGATCCTACCATCAGGTTTCTGGTTCGACTCTCGGCTGCTCTTTTTTTGCGAGAATTAAAATCGGAAAGGAAAGGCAGAGTGGCAGACGCCGGATTCTCTCGCTAAACGCATCATCCGGATATCTTGCTAACCACCAGTCGACTGGTCATTAGATTTCTCGAAAAGCAAAATACCTGTCAAAATAAATAATATTCAAGCGACGGATCTCCACCACAATAGTCTAGTCACAGTAGACTTTAAAAGAAAAAAACTCCTGATCTCTCTCATGTCGATCGAGAAGCCATGTTCCAACTTCACATGTGTGATACTTAATCCCCACATTCCCATCTCTCATATATCTCTTCTATCGTTTCCCTCAATAGTAGCTAGAACGTTGGAGATTTTGTCTCTTCCATCATCTCTCCCGCGGTTGCAGCGTCCTATCCCTGTCTCCTTTCGATCTAGCCGGTCTCTTCATAGAAGGGCTGACATAATAGACGCAAGCATAAGTTCTGAGAAAGAGGTTGCCAACCTATAGACCCAGGCGTGAGGAGAAAGAAGTTGCGAATACAAGGGTAGGACTCAGATAGTCAGATGCTACCAACGGCCTAGCCGCTTCAAACTGGAAGCAAGGAAATCGGTGGCTGGATGAGGTCACAGTAGAATGACGAGATTAATAGGTTTGCTGAAGAATTCAATCTGTTTTTGGCAAGGTGCACATATCAATAACAATTCATTTTTTTTGGCATTGATCTATATCACTAGTAGAAAACGGACCATTTGTCCCTGTTCCAGAGGCCCTTTAGCCTTGGTTCTGGAACCGGGACTAAAGGGTCGGGACTAAAGCCCAAAACCTTTAGTCCTTGTTCACATAAGGATCGGGACAGAAAGGGCTCCATGTGGCCGCTGCGGGGCGCCCAGGCAGGAGCACCTTTAGTCCCGGTTGGTGACACCAACTGGGACCAAAAGGCATCCACGCGTTAGCATGTGGCACGAGCTGGGGTTTTTTTGAGGGGGGGGGGGGGTGTTAGGGGTTTTGGAGGGTTAATTTAGGGGTTTCATATTGTGTTAGCTAGCTAATACAGAGAAGTGTCCTCTCTTATCTCTGTGCTTGGTCGACGCTAGCTACTATACGTATAGAGAGAAGTGTCCTCTATTTGCTACTATAATTTTGTAGAATGCAACAGAGAGGAAAACATTTCTGCTTAAATATCTCATTGCATAACAGCAAGAGGCAACCATCTGACTTAACTTAACACTGACTGCAAAAGATAAGCATTGCTTCAGTACATCACATGCATTTCTTCAGTACATAACTTAATTTATACACTGACTGCAAAAGATGCTCAACTTAAACACTGACACTTAACTAACTGACAATCACTGCATTTCTTCATTTCTGCATCTCCTTCATCTTCATGATGCGGTCAGAGTGGCGAATGCCGACGCGGATGTAGGTCTCCGCCTCGATCGACATGGTACTGTCGCCGAGCTGCCGGATCCCCGGCACCATGTACAGGTCGTCGTTGGCAGGCAGCTGCAGCTGCTGTGCCCCCGCCGCTGTCGTCCTCCACCTCCACCTCTGGACATTGATGATCATCCGACCGGAGCCGTCGGCCTTGATCGCGAACGCCGACTCGAGGACCAGCAGCTGCGTCCTGCCAACGCTGACCCCTTTGAAACTGAGGAAGTAGTAGGAGCCGTCGTTGTCTGTAGGAGGACTCCGTACGAAGGGGGTGGATAGGGTCGACCCTGTGGCGTGCGCCTTGAGGTCGCCCGCGGCGCCCAGGAACACGGGGCTGCTCTTGGCCTCGAACCTTGGCGGTGAAGCAGTAGGAGAACTGCCGGACCTTGAGCTGCGAAGGCAGCGACAATTGCCCGCGGCCGAAACCCCACAGTGCGAGTCTCGGTTTATGAAAATTTGCCGACACTGTACATGTCATAGGCAAAGCCAATATCCGGCGTGGTTACCACACCGCCTTTGCCATCATCGGAGGTGAAGGAGTCTCTGAGTAAGTGGACAAATGACCTAGACCCGTCACCGTAGCCGAAGACGTAGGTGCACCCGTGGAGGAAGCAACCGTATTCTGAATGGGCTTTGCAGAGAGGGTCGGAGCACGCGACGCTACAGACGCTGGGTGCAGCACTTGGTGCAGAATTCGCATTGCATCCAAACGACGTCGCTGCCGGTGTCCAGCGTCAGTGTCACGGGCTGCGAATGCTCCTGGCGCCTGGCCGATTCTCAAGTGGATTAAGTACTAGGAGTTTACGTCTATGTTGGCGCGTCCCACCGGCGCGGTCGCCGGGTGGGCGGTGGTGCCATAATATGGGAAAGATTGGCAGGGCGGGCCCTAAGGCTCTTAAGGTCTGGTTTGAGAAATGTGACCACATCACATATATCGAGGTCCTATGCCATATTCCAGTGTGTAAGTTTCACCGGATTCCTTGAGCATCTACAAGGCGGCGACCGCGACGGTGGGACACATTGGCTCTCCATCCTCGACCACTGGGATAAACTAACTTGGCTACCTAGCGCGGATGCTAATCTGGTGGACTGGTGGACCTCATTAAATCCACAACCAAAGCTTAGGAAGGAGACATAAATAGTAATTACGCTTGTAGCGCGGATGTTATGGAAGCACATGAATGATGTGGTGTTCAATGGAATGGCTCCTTCCACAAGTGAGATTCTCAAAAAGATCGATCTACAAGGACAAGACTGGAGGGCGGCCAGGCAGTTGCGTGAGGCGAGATCGCTTCCGGTTAGAGTAGATGAGTGGGCTAGCAGTGAGTAATCCACATGTCAAGTTGTTAGTGCATCTAGTGCCCCTTGGCGATTTTGGTGTATTGAAGACTTATAGGTTAAGGGACTAATGCGTCTGTGAGTGTACAGAGGTCTATAAGTCTATGAGGAGTTTGATATTTACAGAGAAAGTTGACCCCAAAAAATGAATGTGTACAACTGAAGAGTTTGGCTTTCTGAAGACTTTGAAAATGAAGAAATTGGTGTGTTCATGAAGACTTGATATTCATGCGAGGAACCTGAGGCGTGAAAACTTTTGTTTTTCGTAGTTTCATTTTCTCTTTCTGGACCAATAAACCAGTAAACATCAAAGTTCTCTCGTTTGGCCCAAACTAGAGGACCGGTGAGATGACTATACTGCACCGGCACGGAGGGGGACGCCTTTGGTTGTATGACACGTGGGCCCAACAGGTGGCTGGCCCACCTGTCATACAGCCAAAGGCAGGTGCAGTAGAGGGCCGAGGAGTAGATGGCCAACACGCACGTGAATTCAACGCAGTCTGCACTTCTCATATAAAGGCTCCCCACCAGTCCAATCTACGAAATCCTACGCACTATGCACCCTAACCAAGGGCAAGAGTGATCACTCGAATCGCAAAATCAGTTGACTAGAAGCTAGACCCGTGGAGGCGATGAGCGCGAGCATCAGCCGACTGTGCCAGATGGTCCATGACGCCAGCCTGCGGCCCAGCACCGAGGAACGTCTCCAGGTCCTGCTTGAGGCCGCCAGGGCGAGGGTCCGCTTGGACGACAACTTCGTCTCCTTGTTCGACGAGGTCCTTGTCGGCTTCCTCGACAAGTTCACCGTCGTCAAGAAGCTCGCGGACGACCTTGACGTACGCCTCCAGCCCACGCGCCCAGGCTCTGCGATGCCCGCCACCCTCAACGGCCTCTATGGTGACAACCTCTTCGATGCACTGGTGGCCCTGCGACTGCCCGCCGTCGTGCCGTAGAATGTCCACCTCGAGGTCGTGCTCGCCGCGCAGCGCCTGGCGCAGCAAGACACCATCGCCATAATCACCCATGTCTACGTGCAAATCGTCCACAAGGACTACTACATGCAAGAGGAGGACGATAGGACACTGGCCTTCTTGGACCGCAGGGCAACCTTGGACGGCATTGTTCAGAAGCACGTTGAGCTCGCCGCCAACGCCGCTGCTCCTCACACGTCGGTTGGTGACCCGGCGCACTAGGGCGTGAGGATGTCGTTGATGGATCCGTATGTATCTTTATCTTTCCGTCAAATCCATGTAGTAGTATATGGTACTAAACCATGTAGAAGTTCTACCCTTCCTTCTGCATTAGAAGTGAAGAAAACCAAAATTGCAGAGGGAGTAGCTGTGAAGAAAAGGAAAGCATCTGCTTCATCAGAGTCATCATCTCTGATGAAAGTGAAGACTTTGACAAGCTCCTATGCAAATCCCATAGATGATGTTCCTCTATCAAGCATGCCATCAAAGGAGATTGTTCCCTTTGGTGAGGAATATGTGATTCCAAGTGAATCTGATGAAGAAGATCCTTTTGCTACTACGTCAGAGTAGATTGATGAAGAAATTGAAGTGGACAACGTCATTTCAACTCCACTGGTATCATTGCCCATGCCTCAGTTCACTGCTGAAGATGCCGGCCTTGGAGAAATAGATGAGGAAGATGAAGATGTGGATATTGGGTGTTCACCCCAACTCTGAATGATGACTACTGGGAAAGTCATCACCCCAATTCACCACTATACACCCCTCTGCAACAGATTCCTCAGTCCCGGTTCAAACTGAAGAAATTCACACGGGCTCTAAAGAACATCAAGCTTCTATTCTCACTATTCCTGAAGAAGTTCGAGCCACTAGTGCTGCTGTAAATGTTGCTGAAGAACTGGAGACCTAGGCTGCTGCTGATGACATTGTTCCTGAAATTCCTCAGCCTGCGGCTCAAGAGTCTGTGATTCAAGAGGCTGTGAAGACCTCGACTGACAATGCTCAGCCCAAGCCACAGAATCCTTTCTCCAAGAAGCAGAAGTTCAAGGCTGATGATTTCTTCAATGAGCACATTTTCTTCACTAACTACAATCCTTATGACTCTGCTCATCTTTGACGCAAGCATTTTTGGACTGCTAGCCAGATGAACTTCTATTCCTCGCTGCTGTTTGATAAGGACAACATCTTTGACCATGAGAATATTCCTCATGTGGACATGGAGTCTCTACCTTGCTTCACCACAGTCCTCAATGTTCTTCATGATGCTGGGCTGCTCAATTTCACTACTAGGGAAAACCTTATACACAGAATCTTAGCAGCAGCGCGGCACAAAAAGAAGCGCTACTACTAATTAGCAGTAGCGCGGGTTTTTACCCCTCGCTACTACTAAGTTGATAGTAGTAGCGCGGGTTTTTAACCCTCGCTACTACTAAGCGGTCTCTACCGTGCCCCCCCCGACACATGCCATAGTAGTAGCGAGGGGTATAAACCCACACTACTACTAAGTTGATAGTAGTAGCGCGGTTTTATACCCCTCGCTACTACTAAGTACGAGGTAGGTGAAGTCGCCATATCCTCGGCCGAATCCCCATATCCTCCCCCAAATCCCTCCTATCTTCCACCACTCTCTCCTCTCACTTTCCATACGCTCTCACATGGAACTCTTGCCCATGCGCCCATCCTCCTCCGTGGCGCCGAAAGAGGTCGCCGCCTCGCGCCACCGGCGTCTAGGAGCTCGCCGGTCTTCCACCGACGTCTAGGAGGCCGCCGCCCCGCGCCACCACACCGGAGCACCTCACCACCGGTGACTAGCAACGCTGCTCCCTACGTCACCTTCCTCTCTCCCTTGATTTTCCTTTTCTCTCCCTCCCTCTGCTTTGACTAACCCTCCCATGTCCATGCCCGTGCAGGCCGTCGCCATGGATGACCCGGAGCTATCTGGCATGGTCGGGAAGAGGAGCCCCACGCAGCGGCCTGCCTCTGCCATAGAAACGGGCCCTCTCCAACAACCACTGTTGGATCTGGTCTTCCGCTGTCCGTTCGCTCCTCCGGCGACGCCAATCATCGCTAGATCGAACCACTTCTGCCATTGACAACACGCACGAGATCGAGATTTTGTTTTTTTTGAAAGTAATAGCAGTAGCGCGGGGTATAAGACCCGTTACAGCTAATTAGCAGTAGCGCTGTTTGCAACGCACGCTACAACTATCAATGTATAGCAGTAGCGTGTGTCAACACGCGCTACTACTACAAGTTAGCTGTGGCGCCGCTACTGGTACACCCAAAACCCGCGCTACTGGTACACCCAAAACCCGCGCTGCTGCTAGGCTTTTCCCTAGTAGTGTTTCTGCACCAACATCTGCGACTGGAATGAAGAGTTCATTCTTCAGTTCTATGCCATGTTACACATCACTGGCAACGTTGAAGATGTGAATTCATGGGTATTGGACTGGATGACCAAAACTACTAACTACAAAGCACCGGCCTCTGAATTACTTCATGCCGTCCAAGTCAGTCCTCCCACCGAAGGTGCAAGGCTCATATATGCTGAACCAGAACTCTCAGATCGTCTAATGCAAGTGCTGATGAAGCCTTTGAAGTCGGGCCAAGCTCCAAGGAGCAAATTCCTCGTCAAGGAATTGCTCTATGTGCGAAGGACAGTGTACAGGATATTGACCAAAACCTTCAGTCCTATCAAGGGCCACAACTCTGATGAAGAAGCACTACAAAAAAAAAACTTTCGTGATGATACGTGTTTGTCATAGTAGGTCACGTTTTCTGTCATGCATGTACATCCATGAAAATTTTATGACAGAATCAAGATAGTCATACCTGTGTTGTCGTAGAAGTGTTCCATGACATTACCAAAATTATCATCACGGAAGTGTCCACTTCCATGAAGATAAATCGCGCGTCATAGAAGTGCTTTCGTCAAGGGTGACCGACACGTGGCATCCACCGTAACGGGACACCGTTAAGCTATCGGGTCTGGTTTTGGATCCCATAAACCGTTAATAGCTCTGACCAATGAGGATTTTCCACGTGTAAAATTCTCATTGGCCGAAGGAAACACGTGTTGGCTCACCGTTGGGACAGATGTCATCCACTCATTGGACAGGAGGCGCCGATGATACTCGACACGTGGCACGGCCCAACAGTGGCCCATTCCGGTGAAAAAGGCTGGCCCAGTAAAAAATAGCAGGTTGGCCCATATAAGGCCTACTTGTGTCAGGTCCATTTAAGCCCACGGCCCATACGAGATGTGCCAATTCGGCCCGCCAACAGCCCATTAAAGATTTGACACCATTGCAGCCTATCGTCAGTTCGAGCCCGTTAACAGCCTGCTATATTTTTTGGCTCAGTATCGGCCCGATGTGATATCGGCCTGTTAATGGCCCATTCAAGGGATGGGCGAATTTTCAGGATGTACATCTTTCGGCCTTTTAGCGACCCATTTAAGTGTTGGGCCAATTTCCGGCCCGGTGTGTCTTTCAGCCTGTTGAAGGCCCATAAATGATTTGGGCCATTTGTAGTCGGACCTTAGTTTTGGCCTTTTAGCGAACCATTTAAGTGTTGTGCTAATTCCTGGCCCGGTGTGTCTTTCAGCTTGTTGACGAGCCATAAATGAGTTGGGCCATTTGTAGTCGGACCTGAGTTTTGGCCTTTTAACGGCCCATGCTCTTCATGGTCCAATACCAGCCCGGTTTCTCTTTCGGTCTGCTAAAGGCCCACAACACAGTTGGGCCATTTACAGTACGACCTGACTTTCGGCCTCTTAGCGGCCCATGCTCTTCGTGGTCCAGTACGAGCCTGATGTCTCTATCGGCCTGCTAAAGGCCCACGGTATAGTTGGGCCATATGTAGCCCGACCTTAGTAACGGCCTGTTAACGGCCCGTGAAATCAAATGGGCCCACCTTTTGCCCGTTCGATGTCGGCCTGTTAACGACCCGGGAGGTAAGAGGGCCGACCATTAACTTTCGGACTGGTAACGGCCCATTAACTTAATGGGCCTACTAAAGTTCGTACATGTCTTTAGGCCCAATTAGATAATTTGAGCCCATTTACGACGAGCAATTATGCACATGACCAAAACCAATTGAGCAAAGGTATGACATACAGGGAAAAACGTTGCACATCCAGCATATATTACAGAAATTACATCCACTGGGGATAGTGCAAATAAATGAACATAACCTAACGATCTACAACGTCACAATCTACAACCTCAGCGCGGATGACACCCATAAGCATGTGGGAAAGTTCTTGCTGCTTTGCTACACTGTCTCTGAAAACATTGATCAGTTGTTGTTGCGCACGAATGTGCAGCTCTGATTCCTCCACCATTTCCATCATTGCTTCAGCCATTAATTGGTTCACAAACATACATTTTTTTCCATTGCATTCAAGACAGAGGAAACTGAAGAGATTCAGATGGCGATTTTGGCTGGCTTGTATTATTGATAGTGGAGAGTGTCTCGACCACTGCATCATAACCATAAATTAGGAGGGGAACCGAACAGATTAATCATGAGTTATTGCCATATTACCTGGCCTAGATTTATTGGAAAGAAACAATGGGGTTGCCTTGCTGTTTTCAGAGTTTATCTTCTTATCTTCAGCAGCCTGCACCAAATTAACACACTAGCATTGCTATCATTGGCCAGGTCAGATAATAGGAAAGCAACATTGACACAACGAACGTTTGGGCAACCAGACCACACCAGCCTACACCAAATTAACACAATATGGCACATCTATCATCAGCCAGGTAAGGTAATACGAAAGCAACATTGACACAATGAATGAATGGGCAACCAGAGCAGCACTACAATTCAGTAATGTGCATGATATGCGATAGTACACTCATACAGCTCAATATGCAAAACTACCAGGCAGTTTTCCTTACAAAAATCAACATTGTCGCCTTTAACATTTTGCTACAACTGAATTTAGATCAGATAACGGTTGGATTCACACAGATTAACAAAATACATGCTGATGTAAAAATATAATGATATACAACAGGTAGTTACATCAGCATTGGAGCACAGAGAATTCTCGCAAGATACTTTCCTGGAATATGATCCCAATGGAGGGAATCTTCTATCATTTAACCTTATTTTCTAAAAGAGAGATGGGTAAGAAACATGTAGAAAATATGATCAGAATGCTATAAAATTTCATGACGCGAGGATATGCACACGCTTCTTAGAATGGAGTTGACATGTTTTTGCTGGACTGGAGTGGACTAGTTCTTTGGCCACTGGAATCTGCTTATTATCAGTGGGAGTTGGCTTTCTCTGTGCTGGAGTAGTATCTATGAAAACTGGAGTTGGTTTATTATCTCCTGGAATTTGGATCTTTTGCAAAGACCTGGTTTGTAACCCTTGATATTCTAACATAGCCGACTACCCTTGCATGCCTTATATAGAAGAATGGTGCTTCAATTATAAAACATGCTACAACAATGATGGAATAGGTACTGAAGACTAGAAAGGCATGACATATTGACATGTATTCCCTCCTTCCGGAAATAAATGGATGGGACTAGGCGTATTTCAGTTCTAGATACATCCAGTTTTATCCATTTCCGCGACATGTAATCCGGACGGAGGGTGTATGATGTAAGAGCTAGGGATACGACAGGACAACAGTGTAAAAAAACACTACTTGAATGTAATACTGTATGCTAGCGGAATACATTACAGAAAAACACTAAGGCAACATATGCGTGTATGATTGGGAAACTAAGATGGCATTGCAAGAGACCACTAGAACAGCACTTCAATGTAAAAAAAACAACATGGACCTTATGGGGTGAATAGTATTCATCATCTTTCTGCAAGTCTTGTGAAGAACTGCATTTACATGTTCCATCATATTGGGTATCATTGACGTCAAGTTTGTTGGCCGTTACGTTGCTCCGTGAGGTTCTTGTGGATAAATTAGTGTGTGCAATTATATCTGACATGCATGGAAGACAACTAGTAGTTAGATTTATGTAATGAGTGCCTGTAGGAGACGGCATAAATAGTAGGACTGGGGTTAACTAGCAGCAACATGTGTCAAAAACTAAAGGGAGAACACAGATGAAAGCTACAAAATATGTATCGTTTGTAATCAAGATTAACTAGATGGCACACAAAAGTATTAAGGAACAACATAGGTTATACTAGAAGTGGTATAATACTATAATCACCAGCCTGTGGGATAGCATTGGCTGATGGATGATAACTATGGAACAACGTTACCTAAAGAACAAGTCTCTTAGCTGAACTATGGAACATCGTTAACTCCTGAACAAGACCCGTAAGAGATCAGCATGAATATACAGTGAAATGTGATAATCTATTTTCAATGCTTAGATGAATAACAAAGCCATAAATGTTGCACACAAGTAAGATGAGGGTACAACCTATCTGGCCGCCATCCATAGGAGTGAGCATCATGTGCTGACTTGTCGATGGCCCTGCAGTTGTTGTGGCTGTCCATGTCGGGCACGCGCATTCGATGCAGGGAACTGTTGAGTGGGGACTATAGCTCCCTTCTGGTGCATGCTTCCCTTGTTGGAGCAGCTGCGGTGAGTCGGAAGACGGTGTGGCTGAAGATGCAGAAAACGCATAATGTTAAGAACGACACATCTCTCTGATCTGAAGAAATACCCTAAGAGATCAACAACAAGGTACGATAGTGGTCACACGTGTGTTGAGTGAAGACTAAATTGGGGTCACATGATTTTATTTTATTTTGGTACTGTCCGATCTACGCCGGATGGCTTGATGGCCGTCTTGTGCCTCCCGGCTGACACTGTTCAGAATCTCCCCCGAAGAGCCAGCGACCACCGGCAGAGCAGCCTGCCTCCGCCATCCGTGACCCCGATCAAAACCCCGCTCCCCGTCCCACCGCACTGTCGTGGTTGCGCCGCTCCCGGGAAAATCCACAAAGACTCGCCGTCATCCAGATCAGGCGGCGGCAGTACCTTCAACCCATGCAACTCTAAGATAGCCATCTAAGCGCTGCTTCCGTGGCGAACTTGCGGCCCCGCACCCTTACGTTAGACACCAGCCAACCGGCAGCCTAGGAGCTCCGCCGGCTCGAGGGGTGCTGCTTCCCATTGGGAATCGATTGGCCCAGAATAAAAATTCAGACAACTGACGCCTAAATAAAGTGATTTGAGATGAGGGTGCGACCTATCTGGCGGCCCGGTGAAGTAGGCAGCTCCAGCTGCCTAGTTGGCGAGGCCGGCGCGGTTGCGGTGGCTACCGGCGGCAGGGAAGTAGAGATCTCGAGATGGTCGACGGCTACGGGGAAGCAGCGCCGGCGCCGTGACCAATGGTGGGGGTGAATCGGCTCCGGTATGGTTCACACGGCCGTCGTCAAGGCAGCTCCGACAGCACAGAGTAAGAGGCACACGGCCCAGTGCACGACGGCAAATGGACAACATCTCCGGGATTAGAGAGGAGGGCGGCTGTGAATTTGGTGTGGTGGGGGGCGCCATGGAGGAGGGGCTGAGGTTTCGTGGCTCGGGAGAAGGGAGCTTCCTGGGAGAAGGTGATTTGGCACCCACGAGGTATGAATTGGGAATTGGGAGGGGGAACCATGTCTTACGGACGCATTTGTCTGAAATGTGTGTGTGTGTGTGTGTGTGGGGGGGGTTACAGGTCTACCCCAGCCTTTAGGCTTCTCGGCTTGGGTCTGTGTACTGAGGGTCGGGGATAGTAGAGTAACTTTGTGTCTCCCAAATAGTGGGCGCGAGCGATTTCGGGCGAGGAGGGCGTGTTTTGAAATATACTGGGCGCGAGCGATTTCGGGCGAGGAGGGTGTGTTTTGAAAAATAATGGGCGCGAGCGATTTCGGGAGAGGCGGGCGTGTTTTGAAATATAGTGGGCGCGAGTTTTCGGGCAAGGAGGGGGCCTTTTGAAATATAGTGTGCGCGAGCGATTTCGGGCGAGGAGAGCGTGTTTTGAAATAGTGGGCGCGAGCTATTTCGGGCGAGGAGAGGGTGTTTTGCCGACCATGGTTTATGAATTATTGGGCACATGTCATTTCGGCCAAGGAGAAGGCGCGCTTAGATGAAGTTACGAACCAACCCTCGATGTACAACGGGCCAATTGATGCGTGTCCCACATAGGCCGGTAATTTCGTGTCTCCCATTTATTTGCTCGGGCGAATTCCACCGAGCAGAGGGTGTTTAACAGTTCGTTCAAATTTTGGAGAACTAGCATCCACGTCTACCTTACCAAGTCGATTCAAATCAAATTTTGAAATATTAGCTTGCCACTTCTTTTTTAGATGGAGAGATGATGCTCGGGAGTAATGTGTTTTTACATGCTCGTTGCTAGCGATTTACTATATGACAAATAGTTGACCCACTCAAAAACGGGAATCAAACCCAAAATGAAATATCTCGATTCAATGAAATAGCTCGTTCACCAGGTCCAAATAGTGAACTAAATCCAAAATTGAACACCTCAATGGAGTAGCATGTTGTACAGTATTATAGTACTCCATGAACATGTCGAGAGTCAAATTAATGAACTTGTTTGATATACGCATATCTCCGTTCATGTGTGGATTGCAGACAACATGTTCTCGAATTTAAATATTTGAATGCAAGTTTATATCGAAACATGGTTTATATCAGTCTTTGATGCATAAAACGCGACCTCCCCCTCTCCCGGACCCCTGCTCTCCCTCTCTCTCTCTCTCTCTATCTCTCTCTCTCTCTCTCTCTCTCTATTTGTGTGTGTGGGGGGCGGGGGGTCTTTCTAGTTCGCATGCATATATACTCCATCTATAGGTCTCTCTCGCACACTATGTATGATTCTCTAGTCCAAGCTAAATATCTTGGGTGCACTCATCGTACGCACACAAATTCCTTGGCTCGTTGCCCGTAACTCTCTCACGCACCACTCTGTCGTCTCGGAGCTCTTCCCTCTCTCTCTCTCAAACTCTCCATCTACCTGGGTCACACATACACATGCATATCTCACTCGCACTCGATAGACCCATCTAAAACTTTATCTCTCTCCATCTCACAAGCACACACACACAATCTCATGCCTAGCCAAGTATGATGGTCTCTCACTCAAATGTAGGCACACGCAGTCCCCCCCCTATATGTATATGACTAGCTAATCTTAGTCTCCATCACAAACATGTGCATGGTCTATCTGGATTTCTCTCGGGGCATCTTTCTATCTCGCACACACCTCCCTCGATCTCCCACCCATATAGTCCCCTTACGATCTAGAGGGTATGTCTCTATCACAAACACACCCTCTCTCCCTCCCCATGCGTCCATGTTCTCCATGTGTCCCTCTCGACCTTTGTTCCTTGTTGGCAGACCTCTATTGGACATGGGCTATAGGGGTGTCTCTCTCTGTTGCAAATAATCATGCACTAGCTATCTTCGTGTATCTCCTCACCTCGCTTTTCTATCTCGGAGATGCATGCGTGATATGTTTGCATAAGAAACAAAAAAAAAACACACACTCTCTCTAATTTATCGTTTGTTGTCCCTTTGTCTTTCACACACATACTCTTTTTGCACACTCACTCATTCTCCTTCACACGCACTTGATCTCTCTTGACTTAGGCACTCTCTTCGGTCCATAGCATATAGATTTATTAAAAAGTCAAACATCACAAAGTTTTGACCATGTACGTGGAGAAAAACATTTACAACTAGAAGGCAAACATATACCATTAGATTCATCATGAGATATAGTTTCATATGATGTATCTTTGGTATTGTAGATATAAATAACATTTGCATAAACCTGATCAATGTTTCCAAAGTTCGACTTCTAATTTTTTTTACATGCACTGCATTATCGAGCGGATGGAATATCTCTTCCCCCCTCTCAGCTATCTGACGCACCACTCAGCCTTATCGGGGCTCCTCTATCTCTCTGATACTTTCTATCTCCCTGGTTCACACATACACATGTTTCGCTCACGCTACATATAGACCCATCCAACACTCTCTGCCCTTGTTCTCTCTCTCTATGTGACACGCACCCCCCTAAGTACCATTATCTCTCACTAGCCATCAGGAACACATGTATTGTCTCCATCCATCCATACGTCTTTCTCGATATCTTTCGGGTTATCTTCTATCACGCACACACCTTGTCACTCGATCTCCCATCCATGTAGTCCCATCACAATCTCCATGGGATCTCTCTATCAGAAACATACACTCTCTCCTCCCCATGTCTACATTTTCTCCGTACGTCTCTCTCGACCTCTCTCCCTTGCTTGTCATACCCCTGTTGGCCACGCGCTAGGGGTCTTTCTCTCTCGGTTGCAAACAACCACACACTATCTCCTCACCTTGCTTCCGTTGTCGAAGATGCATGTGTGATATGTTTGCATAAGCCACACACGCCTTTTCTCTACTTTTATCGAGTGTTGTCCATGTCTCTTTCACACACACACACTTTTTTCACTCACTCTTTCTATTTCTCTCTCTCTCTCTCTCTCTTGTTAGGGACTCTCTCACGTCCATAAGCATATGGATGTTTTGAAAAGTCAAACCTCAGAAAAGTTTGACTAGGTATATGTGGAGAAAAACATTTACATCTGGAACAATCATTAGATTCATCACAACATGTACTTACTTCATACTATCATTTATCTTTGGTATTGTAGATATAAGTAATTTCTTTATAAACTTGGTCAAAGTTTCAAAAGTTTGACTTTAAAAATGTTGGCACTACATTATCGAGCGGAGGAGTAGCTATTTCTCTCTCTCTCTCTCTCTTACTCTCTCTGCTATCTCTCACGGGCCTCCCCTCTCACTCGAACTCTCTATACCGACGGATTATACGCTCACCGTGTCAGCGTATAGCTCCGTGTATTGTTTAGTTGACCGGCCAACCAGTCCACATGCTGCCTTGTCAGCTCGTGTTCTCTATCTTCGTGTGCTGGCCCATGTGGCCGTGGGTGAAAATAAGTAAACTAGAGGCCCATCTGACATGCGGTGAAGTAAACAAAGTTGAAACCACTCGGGGTAGCACCCATGCGCTAGTAAATTGAGGGTTCATTGAGGACACACTTCTTCCAGCGTGAAGGGCGACTTTTCGCGCACAATTCACCACTACCCGTCCGCATGCACAGAAGGACGCACTCGCGCACACCCAGCAGACCAGCACACAACACAGACCAGCACACGTGTACACCGGCGTCGCCGTCGGTTGATATGGACGGCAAGGCAGCCGACAAGCGGAGGCGGCTCGAGCCAAAACCGCATCCGGCATGCCTGGACTTCATCAACAGCCTCCTCGACGACATGCTGCTCGTCTTCATCGGCCTACTCCCCACCAAATCCGTCGTGCGGACCGCCATGCTCTCCCGGCGGTGGCGCCCCCTCTGGCGCTGCGTCCTCCTAAACCTCACCGTCCACAACTGCCTCTACGACGGGGATTGCAAACGCATGGCCGCAGTCTCCAAGATCCTTTCATCGCACCCTGGGCCAGCCAAACGCCTTGACATCCGCATGTTCAGTACCAACTGCAAGGTCCAAGCCAAGTTCGACGAGTGGTTATTATCCTCCGCCCTAGATCAGCTCGAGGAGCTCATCTTTGAAGCTGGACGATGTCGCTCTCTGCCACCGTCCGCGCTCCACCTCACGCCAACGCTGCATCGTGCCAACTTCAGCTCCTGCTATCTTCAACAGATTAATGCCGCGCCTCCCCTTCTTTTCCTCAAATCAAGCAGCTTGACCTCTTCGACGTTGGCATCTCGAAGTAGGCTATGGAGCACCTGCCCCGCAGCTGTACTGCACTCGAGTACCTTCGTCTTGAGTAGATCCACGGGTTCATTAGCCTCCACATCGCCTCGACGAATCTCCGATGGATTTTTGTGTCTTGCTTGCCCCGCAACAAGACATCAATTGGGAAGAGATCACTCCAACTGTTCCATGTTATGGTCAATGAGAATGCTCCTTTCCTTGAGAGATTGCTTGTATCTGATCTAGAAGGTCCAACAAAAATCAGGGTCATTGACGCGCCGAAATTTACAGCGTTGGTGTACTCGTCTACCAAATTCTACGAACTCTTTATTGGATCCGTAATCGTTCAGGTACAACACTCATCTTCTTCTCCGTGTCTTGAAATTCACATTTTTAAATTTCTTCTTGATGTATTTACAACTGTCATCCAGAAAATGATTCCCACAAGCTTGACCCAATCTATGCGCATAGTGAAGATCTTGGCAATAAAATCTATCGACCTCAATCTGGATCAAGTTGTTGGATTCCTTACATGCTTTCCGTGCATGGAGAAGCTACTCATCCAGGTGCAACTTATTTCCTATTAGTAAACGGTAATCACAACGTAGCTCAATTTTTTTTCATAAATTTCCCAAATTACGATGACAAGTGTAGTGTTCAAAATGTTTTTAGTATTTTTTCTCACGTGATCACCTGCATCATTTTTTGTTGTACTACTGTAGTAGCCTAGGCTAATCATAGTGGAAAGTAGCTTAGACTAGTAACTCTATGGTTACCCTAAGAGCAAGTACTACCTCCGTCCTGGTTTACTCTTCCTATTTTGTAGTATCAAAATTTGACCATAGATTGAACTAACAAAATGTTAATACATGTGACTAAAAATTATATCGTTGGATTCGTATTTGAACATAATTTCAAATGGTATAATTCTTGGTGACATGCATTGGAATTTTGTTAGGGAAATCTATGGTCAACATTTTACACTAAATATGAGGTACACTAGTAGAAAAAGGGTCAAATGTGAGGCACATTAGTGCCGGTTTGATTTTAAGCCGGCACTAATGTGTCCATTAGTGCCGGGTCCAACGGCTAGCCGGACGCTCTCATTAGTACCGGTTCATGGCGAACCTTTAGCACCGGTTCGTGCCACAAACCGGTACTAAGGAGAGTGGTGGCAGGATGTTGTCAGTCTGGGGGCCCTCCAGCACCTTTAGTACCGGTTCGTGGCACGAACCAGTACTAAAGGTCGACGTACATAAACCCTTCGTCCACCCAAGCTTGCTCTGTTCTTCCCCTTTCCCCTCTCCTTCCTCTGTTCTTCACCTCTCTTCCTCGAGCTCATCACACATTTTGCCCAAAATTTGTCAAGATTTGAAGGCCCCCATCCATTCAAATGATCACAAAGGTTACTAACTTTGTCCTTTCATCTCTCATTGCTAGATTAGCTCTTGCAATGCTTTGTATAGTGATTAATTTGTGAGTTTAGTAATTTGGGAGGAATTATATGTGCTGTATTTGATTTATATGCAATTTGAGATCAAAAATAACACTTAGTTGCATATGTAGGTGTGGTTTACTTAGTGCCTTCTAAATATCCATCGTAACCACCGTCGATCGCCCGCACCGTCCCGTCGCCGGCACCACCTTGTGGAGAGGCTCTTGTTCATGAATGGTTTACATTACCAAATTGATGTTTGCGTGATTTGGATATATCGTTACTCGTATAATTATCTTACCCGTACGTTGTTTGTTATACATAGTACCATGGTTTTGATATCCGTCCCCGTCGGCCCTCGTCCTTGTTATCATTCGGATGTGGTATATTCTCTTTTAAAACTAGTTGTTGCATTTCGTGTTTATGACAAATTATGCCCATCAAGTTGACATAGATATTTTCATCTAGGAGGTATGTGAACCGGAAATTCCAACCGACCCTATTGTCGATAGGTTAAATTTAGTTGAAAGAGAAAACGAGTATTTGAAAGAAAAATTGAAAAGAATTGAGGGGGAGAAGATGGAATTAAAATTGAAAAGAATTGAGGGGGAGAAGATGGAATTGGAGTTGCATGTTGCCGATGTCGTCGATGATCACAAGATCAAGATGGAGAAAATGCGGTTGAAGATTAGAAGGATTAGAAAATATGCCATTGATAGTGTGGCTTGGTATCATTATGCTGTTGGATCAATTGTTACCTTAGTTGCGATCTTGATCGCATTTGTTATTGCATTTAAATTCTTTAGCTAGAGAGTCATTTTATGTTGCATTTAATTAAGTGTTGTATATGAACTTTATGTATGAACTTTATGTATGAACTTGTATTAATTTGGTCTATTCGGTGTTGTGTAATGAAGATGAGCCGACAATGGATGTATGATGACCGATGCTCTCCCGAGTTCATTAATGGGCGTGCATACTTTTCTACTTGCCGCCGAGGCAAACAAGCGGGCGGATGGTTTTATGCCTTGTCCATGTGCTGGCTGTAAGAATGGTCAAAATTACTCTACGTCAAGAACCATTCACGTCCACCTATTTGAGTCCGGTTTCATGCTCCACTATAATGTTTGGACCAAGCACGGAGAAAGAGGGGTTATGATGGAAGACAATGAAGAAGAAGAGGACGATGACGGCTATCCTGGCCATGGGTTTATTGAATACGAGGATACAACAATGGGGGAAGAAGCTGAGCCGGCAATGCGGGAAGAAGCTGAAGAAGAGGCATCATATGAGCCCGCTAATGATCTAGGTCGGGCCATTGCCGATGCAAAGAGAAACTGCGCAAGTGATTTGGAGAGGAAGAAGTTGCAGCGCATGTTAGAGGATCACAAGAAATTGTTGTACCCGAATTGCAGAGCTGACAAGAAAAAGTTGGGCACCACACTGGAATTGCTGCAATGGAAGGCAGAGAATGGTGTATCTGACAAGGGATCTGGAAATTTGCTGGTAATGATAAAGGGTTAGAGGTGCAGAAGATACATGCATGCCCTAATGACTGCATCCT
Source organism: Aegilops bicornis (assembly GCA_021605145.1). NCBI lineage: Eukaryota > Viridiplantae > Streptophyta > Magnoliopsida > Poales > Poaceae > Aegilops > Aegilops bicornis. The sequence goes on from CM038672.1 coordinate 643,057,554, forward strand.
CTACCGCGGTAAGTACGAGGAATTGAACGCTTCCCCGGTATGCGGTGCATTGCGCTATAAGATCAGCCACGATGACCCTGGTGATGTCAACGGCGAGCACCCCAGGAAGAAGATTCCTGCAAAACTGATGTGGTATGCTCCTATAATACCACGGTTGAAACGTTTGTTCCAAAACAAAGAGCATGCCAAGGCGATGCGATGGCACATAGAAGGCCGTAAGAAAGACGGAAAGTTGAGAGTACCCGCTGACGGGTCGTAGTGGAGAAAAATCGAGAGGAAGTATGGGAAGGAGTTTGCAGATGACACAAGGAACGTATGGTTTGGTCTAAGCGCAGATGGCATTAATCCTTTTGGGGAGCAGAGCAGCAACCATAGCACCTGTCCTGTGACTCTATGTTTGTATAACCTTCCTCCTTGGTTGTGCATGAAGCGAAAGTTCATTACGATGCCAGTGCTCATCCAAGGCCCTAAGCAACCTGGAAACGACATTGATGTGTACCTAAGGCCATTAGTTGAAGAACTATTACAGCTGTGGAATGGAACAGGCGTACGTGCGTGGGATGAGCACAAACAAGAAGAATTTGACCTAAAGGCGTTGCTTTTCGTGACCATCAATGACTGGCCTGCTCTCAGTAACCTTTCAGGACAGACAAACAAGGGATACCACGGATGCACGCACTGTTTGGATGATACCGACAGTATATATTTGGATAGTTGTAGGAAGATTATCTACCTGGGACATCGTCGATTTCTTTCGAGCAGGCATCCCGTGAGAAAGAATTGCAAGCATTTCAAAGGTGAGGCGGATCACCGGACGAAGCCTCGCCACCGTATTGGTGCTGATGTACATGACATGGTCAAGGATTTGAAGGTAATCTTTGGAAAGGGTCCTGGCGGACAACCTGTTCCGAAGGACGCTGACGGACGCGCACCAATGTGGAAGAACAAATCTATATTTTGGGACCTGCCATATTGGAAAGACCTAGAGGTCCGCTCCGCAATCGACGTGATGCACGTGACGAAGAATCTTTGCATGACCCTGCTTGGCTTCTTAGGCGTGTATGGGAAGACAAAAGATACACCAGAGGCATGGGAGGACCAGCAACGTATGCACGGAAAAGACGGCATACATCAGGGTCAGGCCAGCTACGCTCTTACCGAAGAAGAGAAGGAAATCTTCTTTGAATGCCTGCTCAGTATGAAGGTACCGTCTAATAAGTCTCCAACGTATCTATATTTTTGATTGCTCCATGCTACTTTATCTACTGTTTTAGGCAATATTGGGCTTTATTATACACTTGTATATTATTTTTGGGACTAACCTATTAACTGGAGGCCGAGCCCAGATTTGGTGTTTTATGCCTATTTTAGTGTTTCGAGGAAAAGGAATATCAGACGGAGTCGAAACGGAACGAAATGAACTGGAGAAGTTATTTTTGGAAGGAAACCCACCGGATAGACTTGGACTCTACGTCAGAAGATACGGGAGCTGGCCACGAGGGGGGGGGGGGGTGTGGGCGCCCCCTGCCTCGTGGGGCCCCCGTAGCTCGAAGGACGTTCTCCTTTCACCCATATATACCTACATACCCTAAAACTTCCAGAACAAAACCTAGATCGGGAGTTCCGCCGCTGCAAGCCTCTGTAGCCACCAAAAACCTCTCGGGAGCCCATTCCGGCACCCTTCCGGAGGGGGAACCCATCACCGGCGGCCATCTTCATCATCCCGGTGCTCTCCATGACGAGGAGGGAGTAGTTCACCCTCGGGGCTGAGGGTATGTACCAGTAGCTATGTGTTTGATCTCTCTCTCTCTCTCTCTCGTGTTCTCTACTTCATACGATCTTGATGTATTGCGAACTTTGCTATTATAGTTGGATCTTATGTTTCTTCTCCCCCTCTACTCTCTTGTGATGAATTGAGTTTCCACATTGGAGGAGAAAGTTTCAATGGAAGTACAATTTAGTATGAAAAAACTTTCATGCATTCTAAAGATTATTCATTTTTAGGAAATTGCAAAAAGAAATATCATTGCAAAAGCTTTTATATTGTCTTTGAGGATACAATACCATGCATCTTTAAAAGAAGTTCAGACTCAGGATGTAAGCAGAATACTATGATAGCTGCAAAATTCCTTCATCGTCCCCTTTCTAGCTGCGGACGAAAATATGCTCAAGTGCTGCAAAAGCAGGGCAGCGCCACTGCCAGCGTAATCGACTTAAATTTCTTCCTCACTGGAGACCAAACCATCAAACTTATCAAATTGCAACAATGACCAGAAATAATGGGTTGGCTTACCCAAAAACAAAATTTCCATGAGGCTATAGCAACAACAAGCTTTCCCACTAGATAAAAAGATTGGGAAGGAAACACGTAAATAGCATATTCACCAGAACAATTCAATGAGTAAATTAGCAAACAACTTCAGTGCATAGTAGTAGTGCAGTACCAAGAGGTGAGAAAACAGTGAACTGGAACATAAAGTAACCACTGAACATATTGGAGATGAGAACACACTTAACCTCTTGTTATCTGGCCTCACCTTTGCAACCGATAGATTCAATTTTTTGGGGTACCATTGTACGCCCCTCTCTTCCCCTTCTCTTGTTGATGCCTATAACTCCAAATTTAGCAATGATATGCTAGGTTTTTCCATCCTGTAGGAATAGGGGTCAATCCATTAAACAAAATTCACACATAATAAACCCAAAAGGTTAAATCATTTGTGGTTGAAATCAGCACAACGAAAATAGAGAGGGTCGGAGAGAGAACATATGAGGGACAAGAACCTTGAGGAGATGAGGTTGGTGCCTAAGCTGTGACGCCGCTCATCGGAAACCAGTCCTGAAAGGCCAGGAAGGGGCTGGACAACACGGGCATCAACGCCTCTGGGAACTGCTTCGCCATGGCCAGTATGCTATTCTAGTACTGGGCAGTGCTTCTCCACAGCAGGTTGAGCCCGGTCTTCCCCGGGATCTGTCCAGTGCCCGCCGTGAGGACGAGGGTTCGAGCAGAGAGAGCACCTAGTCGGAGGAGAGGATTTGAGCGCGTGGGGGCAGGCGGGGTGGGCGTCGAGCCAGCTGGGTCATCTTGAGGCGGCGGATGGTCTTGAGGGGCACGGTGGAGAGACCGGCGACGGGAGCCCAGGGCGGCGCGCTTGGGGAAGGAGAAGGGGAAATTAGGGATTTGCCCCGCGTGCGTGTGGTGAATTATCTGTAGTGGGGGAAAACTTTTGCGGGCCTGGCCCAAATGTTGGCGCTAAATTTTCCTTTGGGTGCGCAGGCCCATTTGCCATAGAAGTTCGGCCGGCGTTATTTACCGACCGACAGATCGATGGGCATAAGAGATTTCCTGATCGACCGTTTGACAAGGAATATTCCTTTATTCCCGACTGACTGTGTGTTATTGTTCATAGGTTTTCCCGACCGACAGTCTGCCACAAGTTTTTACGACCAACAGTCGGTCGGTAATAGCGACTTTTCCCAACACACGTCAGTAGGGAATGCAGGGGCATGGTGTAGTGTCCTCCGACATACTTCCTGCACCCATATATATCGTCATACCCTAAAACTTCCAGAACAGAACCTAGATCGGGAGTTCCGCGGCCGCAAAACCTCCAGAGCCACCAAAAACCAATCGGGGCCCTGTTCCGGCACCCTACCGGAGGGGGGGAACCCTCACCTGTGACCATCTTCATCATCCCGGCGCTCTCCATGACGAGGAGGGAGTAGTTCACCCTCGGGGCTGAGGGTATGTACCAGTAGCTATGTGTTTGATCTCTCTCTCTCTCGTGTTCTTGATTTGGCACGATCTTGATGTATCGCAAGCTTTGCTATTATAGTTGGATCCTATGTTTCTTCTCCCCCTCTACTCTCTTGTAATGAACTGAGTATTTTCCCTTGAAGTAATCTTATCGGATTGAGTCTTTAAAGATTTGAGAACACTTGATGTATGTCTTGCGTGGGATAACTCTGGTGACAATGGGTTATTCTATTGATCCACTTGATGTATGTTTTGGTGATCAACTTGCGGGTTTCGTGACATTGGGAACCTATGCATAGGGGTTGGCACACATTTTCGTCGTGATTCTCCGGTAGAAACTTTGGGGCACTCTTTGAAGTACTTTGTGTTGGTTGGATGAATATGAGATTGTGTGATGCATATCGTATAATCATGCCCACGGATACTTGAGGTGACAATGGAGTATCTAGGTGACATTAGGGTTTTGGTTGATTTGTGTCTTAAGGTGTTATTCTAGTACGAACTCTTTTATAGATCGATCCGAAAGAATAGCTTTGAGGTGGTTTCGTACCCCACCATAATCTCTACGTTTGTTCTCCGCTATTAGTGGCTTTTGGAGTGACTCTTTGTTGCATGTCGAGGGATTGTTTTATGATCTATCTATGTTATTATTGTTGAGAGAACTTGCACTAGTGAAATTATGAACCCTAGGCCTTGTTTCCTATCATTGCAATACCGTTTATGCTCACTTTTATCATTAGTTACCTTGCTGTTTTTATATTTTCAGATTACAAAAACCTATACCTACCATCCATATTACACTTGTATCACCATCTCTTCACCGAACTAGTGCACCTATACAATTTACTATTGTATTGGGTGTGTTGGGGACACAAGAGACTCTTTGTTATTTGGTTGCAGGGTTGTTTGATAGAGACCATCTTCATCCTACACCTCCTACGGACTGATAAACCTTAGGTCATCCACTTGAGGGAAATTTGCTACTTTCCTAAAAACCTGTGCACTTGCAGCCCCAACAACGTCTACAAGAAGAAGGTTGTGTAGTAGACATCAGTCGACGACACGCGCCGCCTGCCCCGATCGACGCCATCGCCGCCCCGGCCGTCCCCGCCCCTTGTCGCCGCCCCCGTCGACGTCGCCGCCCCGTCCGTCCTCGTCCCCGTCGTCCCGTCACACGCCCTTTCGCCGCCCGTCCGGTCTCCCGTCGTCGCCGCCCGTCCCGTCGCCCGTCGTCGCCGCCCCGTCGTTGCCTCGCCAGTGAGCTCACCCCGTCCGCCATGTCCACACACACACACACACACACAGACACACACACACACACACACATTACTTTGTTTGTTACAAATTTTAGTTATAGAATTTTCTGTTTTTTAGTTCTAGAAATATATAGAGAAATGTTAGAAAGTTTTCTGTTTTTTTGTTACAGAAATATTAGGAATGTTAGTTAAATATAAATGTTATAAATTTTTTCTGTTTTTTAGTTATAAAAATATTTATAGAAATGTGAGCAATTTTTCTGTTTTTTAGATGAATTAGATTAATGTCAAATTGTTAGAATTTGCATATATATAGAATTTTAGTTATCACAATCCAATATTTTAAAAAATGTTACTTTTTGCGGGCATATAGTATGTGTTCTCGACGATATGCCGGGCCCGCATCCTCACCGTCGACTCGTTCGCGAAGACGTCCTGCTTCAGAGGACCCATTTCCGGGACTGGGCTCCGCCGGGCTGGCACTGGGAGGTGCTACCTGGAAAGGCGCGCCGCCTTGTGAGGAACCCGGCCTCGGGTCCCATCGTCGACCCTGATCTCCTTTGGTGGCGTTCGTGTGGGCCACATTCGGTGCAGAGGGAGCCGGCGCCGCCGGAGGTGGTGCGTCGCCGTGTCAGGGAGGAGGACGAGCACGTCCATCGCTACATGGCTGCTATGGACGTCAGGTTCTCCAATACTTGGCAGGTTCTTTGGGCAGATGACCGGAGATATGATCCTGTGATAGTTCCTTCTCTTTGGGTGTCCACCGCCCGCGCTCCAGGAACCGCGAGTGGCCTAGATTCTTTTGTAGTACTCGATCTTTATTAGGTACCTAGCCAGTGATGTATTCGATATATAATATTCGAGACGATGTATTCGAGATTATATATATTATTCGAGACGATGATGTATTCGAGATTATATATTAATCGAGACGATGCATATATTATGTACTATATATATTATTCAGTTTTCCTTATTGATTGCAACCATGCATTGTAATTTGAATACTAAATTGTTTTATATTTCTTCTGTATTAGTTAAGTAAAAGCTATGGCGGACAATACCGGCAGAGAGAGGGAAGAGGAATTTTCGACATCATACGCAGCCCTCACAGGCTAGATGATCTGAATGAAGCAGACGGCGGCTCCCAATATCTGAATAATACCAGAGAGGGTGATGAAAAGATATTCGATCTCGACGACCGAGCTGATGAAGTCATGAACTATGATTATGATTATGATGACACAGACAATGCTGATCTTCAAATAACAAAGACTACCGGTGATGTATATTTATATAAGCAGGCATCATGGTGATCATCACATGTTTTTTTATCTAAAGATATATTAACGAATCACTACTAGGAAAAGGCCTACTAATGGCGCACTGGTTTTGCCTACTAATGGCGTACTACCGGTGCGCCATTAGTATCACGCCACTAGTATTTTCTACTAATGGCGCACCACTGGTGCGCCATTAGTATCTGGTATACTAATGGCGCACCACCTAGTGCGCCATTAGTATGTAACAACATGCCATTAATTAGTGTGCCTCCGGGGCCATACGTAATCATGTGCTTTGTCATACTAATGGCGCACCCTGTTATGATGCGCCATTAGTGTCCTTTGACACTAATGGCGCACCTGGTGGTGATGCGCCATTAGTATGAATATTTGTTTTTTTTACTTTTCTGATTTTTGCACAGGTTACAAAATATATTATTGGACAAAATATAGACAGCAGCACACAACAACAGCGGATTCATCGAATACAATAGAAGATTAGTCTCCGAATACAATTCATCGTATTAGTCTCCGAATTCAAAAGACCGAACAAAGATAAAACATTAAAAGTCTCAAGACCGCGAGTATCAACTTTGTCTTAACATTAAAGTCGATATCGATCATCTAAACTACCATCACATAGAAGAGAGCTACGGTCATCACGATGAGCATCATCGCGATCAAACTGGTCTTCATCCGGTTCCTCCAACGCTCCCTCCTCTCTCCCGCTAGATAGCGGGCGTATCTAGATTTGGCCTCCGCCCTAGTGGTGTACCCTTTGTAACTGTTACCTCTGAAATGGTGAACCTGTCTCCGACACTCCTCCCAGTCGTCGTAGACTCCGGGAACCTTACCCTTGTACACGACATACGGCGGCATCTCTATGCACAAGCCAAACAACAGACAATACATATGCAACAAAAGGATCGGAAGAGAAAAGCAAGACATTAATAGCACGATTCATGGTCCTACTAATAAATAGCATCGATTACATCTAAGTTGAACGACTGTCCAAATCAAAGAGATTTACAAATTCATTAAAGTTTAATTACAACATGAGCCAATAAATGTTTCAGAACTACACATCACTACTTTCGACTCGACTCATCGGACTGGAGCGTGGATGAAGCCGCCGTCTGTCGTGATGGTCATGAAATCGCGGTTGTTGTCACCCTGCATTTGTAGCGTTTCATCTATCTCACTGTTGGACGGTTGATATCTGCGGAAGAACTGCCCCGAGGTATGAAGGACATCTTGATGGATGATGTCCGCAAACTCCGACTGCATGCGAAAGAATTCTTGTCTAAGGTCCGCGTCCTGGGTTGCCGACAACCTCGCGGCCCAATCTTTGAGACTATCTGGTAGCAGAAGGTGATGATGGTCCCTTACGATCGCCCGTATGTGATGGAGGGCGTAGTAGGCATCCTTCTGACTGCCAGGCGGTTGCTTGACGCAACAGAACTTCGTATTGTGTGAGAAGGTGTGCTTGCCGTGCCTGAAACTGCCCGGAGAAGGTGCCTCCAGATTTGGCGTGGCAGGAGAACATCATCAAGAACTTTCTTGACATTTGTGTAGTCTATCTTGGAGTTACGGTTCAGGTCGAAATACGTGGCCATGGAATATTTCGGGCTTAGGAGGATGAGTGTGCAACGTGTGTCACTGCACACAACACGGAATGTTAGAAAAAAAAAGAACGATCGAAATCTAAGAAATCATATGTTACGGGGCGGTTAAGGGATGACTTACTCGGGAAAGTAAGCCACAAGGAAGTTATCCTTATCTCTGGGTTTGCCGAATGACGCCTTCGAGGTGTGAACTTCGCAACTTGGCGGTCCCCTCGCTGCTCAAGTGCTTGGCACGCATGTAGAAGGGGTCGACTATCACGATGTCCGGGGTCTTGTCTCTAATGATCCGCATCTCCATACTCAGCGAAAACAGCCGAACGAAGGTGTAGTGCAGCGGATGAAGGATTAACATAGCAAAGATGTCATCAAACCGTAGGAAGATCGTACCCCCGATGTCGCCATCCGCAAAGCCCTTGCCCTCTGGCACCTTGGCCACGAAAACCGGGTATGCCACATCATTCTCTCTCAGACGCCGCTTCTCCAAAGAAAGAACACTATCGTGCAGACTCCGCCTAGCACCGGTTGCAGCATTCAGCATATTTGGAGGTAGCATCGCCCTACCCGGCGCATGCACCCTCCTCGAGATATCCTTAGGTGAAGGTGGCCCATCCTGAGCACGGATTGAACTCGGTGCCGGCTGGCTCGCACCGGAGCCCTTGTTAGTCTTTCGTTTCCGTCCCTTCTTCTTGATCTCCTGTAATGGGACCGAGTTATGCTCACAGACCGCCTTCTTGAGCGTGTTGGGGCTGATAATATTTCGCACCTCAGCTATCTGAGGCTCGGTGAAGGCGGGAGCTGGAGGCGTGTCCTGAGAACTAAATGCCGGACGATGCCTGTTGCAATTGGATTTCTCCTCCGTACCAGCTAGATCGCGGTCGTCTTGGTTGGGTTCTTGAGAAAGAGGCCCGCAGAACTCGTCAGCGTACCCATGTTCGGCAAAGTACTTATCAACTTTGGTAAATGTACCGTCGTCGTAGTAAATGCGCCGTCCGGATCCTGTGCCATAGGGCTGTCCGGATCCTGTGCCATAGGGCTGTCCGGATCCTGTGCCATAGGGATGTCCGGCAGGTCCGGTAGCATTGCGGCGTTCTTGCCATGGCTTGGCGCCGGCACGACTGGCAGTCTTGTCTGTGGGGTGGTGTCCCCCGCCCCCAAACGAATCTGGCTCTTCGGTCAAAGCAGGGGCCAGTTCTGCAGCGCCGAGGGTCATCTCATCTTCTTCGTCGGCCCAGCGGGTCGAATCGGAGGTAAGAGCTCGTCGCAGCCTGGCAGCACCCGAACCACTTCAACCCTATACATTGTGGGTGCCATCGGATTACCGTGGAACATGCGGTTGCCCGGTTGAACGATTCTGCCCTAGGCGACATCGACCAACTCGCCGCCCATGATGTGCAGAAGAGGGCAAGGAACGTCGGCGGCGCCCTGCGAAAACATGTAGGGCGTCAGGGATTCCCAGTCAAAGGCAAGGAGATGAAGTCATCGGTCGAGAGGCTTAGTTACCGTGATGCCGTCGAGCTCGGGTAATGTCGAGGCACCGCCAACGGCGGGCGTAATCGACGGAGGGGCGCTTGTCGGCGAGGTGCCGGCCGGCGTACACCCGGGTGCATTAAACTCCAATGCCCGTGCCGGCGCCGGAGACACGAATACCGCCTCCGCCGAAGACACCAATGGCGCTGCCTGAGACACCAATGGCGCCGCCGGAGACACAATGGCGCCGCCTGCACGCTGTGCGAGTTGCTGGCCGTGAAGCTGGGAACCGGGGGAGGCCCCTGTTGGCCGCCCGCAATCCACGTCGTCAGCCCATAAATCAACGTAGGCACCATCGTGTTGAGCTTCGTTCCCAGTTGTTGTTCCACTTGCTCTTGGACAAGCTCCGGAATCCGCGCCACTTGTGCCTTGAGTGCTTCAACCTCGCGCGTCTGGCTTTCCGAGCTTGTCTTTTTCTCCTTCCGCACACCAGCGGTATAGTATGACCCCCATGTTGTGGACAAGCCTTTGCTGGCCAAACGACCAGCTGACGTCGGCTTAGTGAGCTTATCCTTCTTTTTCATTATGTTCAACGCCCTATTTAAAGGGGTGTCGAAAGGGGAGCTCTGAGACGACCCCGCGCTACTGCTTTCAATGTCCTGCGAAAGGAACGTGAACCATTTAGAAATATTGGGGATTAATTAGAGTGCAACCATATGGAGCTAATTACGCGGGGGTGTATTCCTTACCAGAACAAGCTCAAGCGCCCTGGTCTTCGGATCCGTGGTAAGCTCCTTTGTTATCGGGTCCTCCTTGTACCGGGCCCTGACAAAGTTCCTGGTCTGCTTGTCACCGCTGTATTTCTCGAAGCGGGGCGGTAGGCCTTGCTCGGCACGCTCCGCGTCCTCCTTGTCCCATATAGGCTCCGCCACTCTGTAACCGCCGGGACCGAGTTTGTGTTCCCCTAAGTTCAACTCCGCATTTCTTTCCCCACCGACTTGATTCGAGGTTGCGCTCTCGCACTTGATCTTGAACTCCTTGTACTCATCTTCGCTCATCAAAGGATATTTCACCTTGATCTTCTCATAAGTATCACCTTTATCAATCATTCTCTTCACCGCGCTTCTCCAAGTAGACAGGGCCGTGCTCATCGTCGTGAGGGCGGCACTGTTCACTTTATTCCCTGAGAGGCGTGTGTTTTCAAATTCGGTCGGGAACTTGTATTGTTCGTGCAGCTTCGTGAAGAGGAGGTTGCGCAAATTCCCGTGGTCCTTATGCCTAAGGTTCTCGGTGTTGGTCGAGACGGTGCTCCGGAGAATGCACCCGAGCTGAAGCGAGTACCCCTTGATCAGTATGTTTGGGCTCCGTTGGATGCCCGTCGAGTCCACTTGAGTAAATTCCTCCTTGAGGGTGCGGAGCGCATTCGGCGCCGGTCCTTCCTTTGCTTCTTCGGTTGGCTGCCATCCGTGTGCGCCGCCATCATCAGTGGTGGCATCCTCGGCGGCACCATCTGTGGTGTCATCCCCGACGCCACTAGGGGTTGTGTAGTCAGGATCGGTGTCTTCCGCGGCGTCCTCATAGCGGTGAGGTTGTTCCTCCATCTCATGGGACAGCTCTTAGAATTGCTAGCCGCCCGAACCACAGGCCTCATCGTTGTGGGCCATGTTTCGCTCTAAATAAGAAAACAGTTTGGTCAAAAAGTTGGTTATTGTCAAGGAACAAGATCATGGTCTCATCATTTAAGGTTTGTCGACGCCGAGGCACCCTAAAATCCTAAGCTTTCATCATTTAGGGTTTGTCGACGCCGAGGCACCCTAAAAGCCTAAGCGTACATCATTTAGGTTCTCATCGACACCGAGGCATCCGGGGCAGCCAAGGTTTCATCATTTAGGGTTTGTCGACGCCGAGGAACCCTAAATGCTAAGTTAAGTTTTCATCATTTAGGGTTTATCGATGCCGAGGCACCCTAGGTTGGGCCTAATCACTTGGCACTAATCACTTGACTCTATTGCCACATATGTTGGGTTTATCATCTAGGGTTTATCGATGCTAAGGAGAATTCTAAGTTGGGCCTAATCACTTGGCTCTATTGCCACCTATGGTTTAATGCAGCAAGAATAAAGGGGCAGTTGATCCTACTTAATTAAGTACTAAGATACCCCGGCCCATGCATTAGTAGCAAGTACCCCATATGTCCGTTTTTTAGCAAAGTCATGCTAAAATTCACAGAAAATTTCATCATGACCTTTGCTGAAAATAGGACATATGGAGTACCCGAATTTGCCGGAACGGAAGTTAATCGACATTCCGAAAAACTCAAGGGCCTCTCGGGGTACACCAGCAACATCACAAGTTGACAAAATTCCCAAGTAGTACAGCAGCAGCATCACAAGTAGTACCAATGAACATATAGTCCAACACATTCTGAATTTCGATAAATGACAGCAAGTTAACTCATGGTGACAACAACAAACTTAAAACAACATAAATGAAATTGCAGTTCCGAGTGGGTATGGGAAATAATAAAACCAGATAAATGATAGTGTTCACTCCAGTTAACAAAAATAAAGAAATGATTTTGTTCAATACATCTGGTAAGCTGCACACTGTCTAATGTGTGTCATAAATGACAAAGCTGCACACTGTCTAATATGTGTCATAAATGACACTAAGATCTCATTACACTCTACATATGCAGCATCTATAGAAAGAGACCATCAGTATTATTCGGGTACTGTCACAAAAATCAGTGTTAGGCGTGCAAAGATCCCCCAGCACATCCTCGAGAGGTTTTGCAGTGTGGACTAGTCATATTTTTCCTTGAAATCTAAGTGCAATCTGTCTGTCTTGTTGCTAACTGAATTTACAATATCTAAGTGGTCCCTAAATTCTGCAGTATTTATGTTCATGACTTTACTGAACTATGGTATCTTTCTTAACAATGCCTTGATCTAATTAGTTGTACTTTATCTCCATATAGTTCTGTGTAATTTGTTCCTTGATTTTCTGTCATCTCTGAATTTTGCTGTTCCTGTGCTTGCTGCTCCTTGATTCACACATGTACAGGAGGTACAAGAGGTTAAACTGAATCCAATGTTATATGTTTTGATCTCCTTTCTGAATTCCCTTTTCTTATTTTTTACTCAAACAAGTACCCTGATTTACCAAGACCTAGTGAGCATTGCCAGTGTTGGAGAGGGAGTGATCTGACTAGGTTTATGTGACTGATCTTCATTAACTTTTCTCTCTAACCTTTTTTACAGTCCAAATGATAACGATTTACAGATTGTAGTAGTTGTCTTTAACACGATGGAATCAGCATCTGGTTTAACCAACCCAAACAATGCACTATGCAATTATTTTAAAAGCAATCTTACAAAGTCCTCAAATGTCTGAAATTGGAGGCAACACCTTTTACCATCAGTGTTAGAACATCTAACAAACTATCGTAATTCCTATAATGACGCGGACACTCGTCAATTATAGTGTTATGGACATGTATAAAACCTGAATTTTGTTCACATGTTATTCAGATGATAGGTGCATTAGCATCTTACATTTCGCTTTTACGCTTTCAGTTGAGTAAGCATAGGTACATTAGCATCGCCATGTTCAGAACTATAGGTGCTAATAAAAATGGACTGAAACTTATAGGAAGAGTGTCCGAGCGCATTAGGGTCGCCATATTCAGAATTCGATCATTGTCGAATCAGAAATTTATTTTCTGCTGGTGGACTGAAACTTTCAGCAGAATAATAAAACTCTAGTGTTCAACTCACTACAAGAACCACCACATCTGTGTCAACACAACACCTAAGAGAAATGCAGCTAGCAACGCTGAAGTAGTGGCCATTGTCAAACGCGTTACAGACGAATGTCACCACACCGTTGTTCAAACAGTTTCAGAATTTTCGAACCGTGATGCCAGCACAAATAGGTTTCCTATATACTGTTAGGGAGAACAAATCAGTTTTAGCTAGCAGAAAAACAACAAATGAAAGGTTCTCCTGAACCCATGTCTCACCGTGGAGGGGTGGAGGAGTGGGCACTTGGGCTCCGGCTTCGGGACGGAGGCGGCGTGGGCAGCCGGTGCAGAGGGGCGCGGTGGCGGCTTCCTGTTGTCCCCGCTGCGGCAGAGGGCAGAGGGGCAGCCGGTGCAGAGGGGCGTGGCGGCGTCCGGTGCGTGCGTGCAACCTGCGTGAGGAAGGAAAATCAAATGGCGTGAGGGAGGGGCGGGGAGGGGAGGGAAGAAGAGCATATCGAAAATGGTACCTTGGTCGGACGGAGACGGCGTCGCAGTAGTAGAGGAAGATGGTACCTTGGTCCTCCTCCTCCGGTTCAGGCGCTGGCGGGGAGCTGTAGTGGTGGGCGCGGGCGGCGCGGGGAGCTGCGGTGGTGGGGGCGTGGGGCGGCGGGGTGGACTCATGACGTCTGGCGTGGCGGCTCGAGGTTTCTAGGGTTTCGAGGGGGAGGCGGGCTCGTGGGGCCCGGCGCCGAGAGGGGAGGAAGGGAGAGGGAGGCGGCGGGGCGTGGTGGGCGGCGTGCAGTGGGTCGGGGCCGCAGCGGCGGTGGCGCGGTGGAGGGAGGAGCGCGCGGTAGAGGAGAGGAAGGAAGTGTCGATCTGGCGAGAGGGAGAGGGACGGGTGCATGGATGGGGCAGATTACTAATGGCGCACCACCGTGGGGTGCGCCATTATAATATTTTTAGTTCGAGCACTCAGCAGGTTATATTACACCTAATCCAATCCACAATGTAACCCCCCCCACTAGCCCGACTGGTCAAGACGCCTTGACACACACACCAAGAGGTCCTGGGTTCGATTCCCAGGCTCCCCAATATTTTTTTTATGCATTTTAAATGCTGTTTGATATTTATTTGTGTTTAAATATGTTCAAACTTGTGTAAATCATAACAGTAATATTTTTTATAAAAACAGTAATCATTTTTTAAAAAATATGTTCAAATTTGTTACTTGAAAATCTCATCGGCGGCGGTGGAGGCGGGAGGTGCGGGGTGCCCGTTGGCGGCGGTGGAGCGGGGGAGGGTGCGGGGGGCCGGGTGCTCGTCGGCGGCGGTGGAGCGGGGGAGGGTTGCGGGTGGGATCGATTTGGAGGGGGATCGAGATCGAGATGGAGGGGGAATCGAGATCGAGATGGAGGGGGATCGAGATCGAGTGTCCTCATGAATTCAAAAAGTGCCCATGAAATTTAAAAATATTCATGATATCAAAAAGTGCCCATGAAATACAATCGAGAAATGAAGACTATGATTTAAATACAATCGATCTTAGCTAGCTATCTGTTCACAATCTTCTTGCTCTTCTTTTTCGCAAATGGAGTTCTTCTATGGAACGTACGTCCTTTAGGTAGGGTGGTCCTGCTTCTTCTTGTGGTGTGTGCTGGTACTTCATCGTCGTCGTCATGTTCGATCTTCAGGTCGCCGTACTTGTCGAAGTCTTGCTCATTGGCTACTCCATCCATTCCGATGATCTTCCTTTTGCCTCTCCTCACGACAACACGACTGGGCTTTGACGGGTCGGTAATGAAGAAGCATTGGTCCACTTGGGAAGCCGATACCCATGGCTCATTTTTTAGCGGTGACGTTTGCGCCCATGATCTTGGATTTGGTTTCGGGTATAACCATGGTGGTGAAATACCGGTCTTCTTTTAGGACGCTCTTAGCCCATCTGACACGGAACATCGGGACCTTCTCTCCAGCGTAGCTTAGCTCCCAGATCTCCTCGATCCTTCCGTAGTATCTGTCCTTGTCGTTGCCGGTGTAGGATTCCATAGTTACCCCGGAGTTCTGATAGGCTTCGCTCTTCATGTCCTTGTTCTCGGTGTAGAATGTGTAGCCGTTGATATCGTACGCCTCATAAGTCATCAGGTTATGCTCGGCGCCCTGTTGCAAGGCGAATATGAGTTGTTCTTACGCGGAAGAATCCTCATGTAAAGGGTACGACAGAAGCTTTTGCTTGAACCAACGCGTGAAACATGAGTTGTGCTCTTTGATTATATCTCCGTCCGTCCTCTGTTGGCCTCGGTCATTGTACGTCTTCTCAATAAAGGTTTTGTGCTCTACCACCCAAGGATCGACCACGTCTATGTGTTGTAGCGCGACTAGGTTTTCTCTTTCAAAGTCGGCGAGTCGACCCTCGAAGTCGACATGCATTTCGCGGCGACCCTCACGGTGACCCCATCCAGCGAGCCTGCCGAGGTGCCTGTTGATGGGCAGACCAACGGGGTTCTCGATGCCTAGATAATTTGTGAAGTAGGAGATGCACTCTTCGGTCAGAAAGCCCCTGGCTATACTTCCCTCTGGACGTGATATGTTGCGAACGTATCCTTTGATGACACCATTCATCCTTTCGAACGGCATCTTGCTGTGCAGGAACGTCGGCCCGAGTTGGATGATATCCTCCACGATATGGACCAGCAGATGCACCATAACGTCGAAGAATGCGGGCTGGAAGTACATCTCAAGCTCGCATAGTATCACCACGATCTCTTCCTGTAGCCTTCTGAGTTGCCTCACGCCAACCGACTTCCGAGAGATGACGTCGAAAAAGTTGCATAGGCCAAATAGCGTTTCACGGACGTGCGCGTCCATGATCCCACGGATTGCAACTGGAAGTATCTGCATCATCAGCACGTGATAGTCGTGAGACTTCATCCCGCTGAACTTCTTCTTCGTTGGGTCTAGGTATCTTCTTATCTTCCCCGCGTAACCATAAGGAAGTTTTACTCCTAGGAGGCATGTGAAAAACTGCTCGATCTCCTCCTGACTTAGAGTGAAGCACGCGGGAGGGTAGTCATTTCCGGTCTTCTTGGCCTTTTTGCCTTTGCGACGACTTTCTGTGTCCTGCTTCGCCTCATCATCATCATCATCATCATCATTAGCGTGAAGCTCCTGCCTGATGCCCATTGATTTCAAGTCTGCCCTTGCTTTCGGCCCATCTTTGGTCCTCTCTAGCATGTTGAGCAGGGTACCAAGCAGACTCTCGCACACGTTCTTCATGATATGCATGACATCAAGGCTGTGAGGCACATGGTGATTCTTCCAGTACGACAAGTCCCAAAAAACAGACCTCGTTTTCCATACCTTCAGCAGCAGCTCTGGCGCCTTTCGCTTCTTTCCCGGCTCTGGCGCCTTTTGCTTCTTTCCCGGCAGTGGGCAGTCTTTCCAATTTTTCAACAGCTCGTCTATTTCCTCGCCGCTCCTCGTACATCAGGCGTTTTGGGTTCGGTTTCACTATCGAACAGATCCTTGTGTTTCCTCCACGGGTCATCGTCGTGAAGCCACCTTCGATGTCCCATCAACACGGTTTTCGAAGACCCGGGATCTCTATCTAGCTGGCAATATGTTGTGTCATCCATGCACCTTACGCATCCACAAAATCCATGGACTACCTGCCCCACGAGATATCCGTAACCGAGATAGTCGTGCACCGTCATGAGCAGTGCGGCTCTCATAGGGAAATATTCTTTCTCTGCGGCGTCCCATGTATTGGCTGGCGTTTTCCATAGCGTGTCTAGCTCCTCCTTCAGCAGCCCCAGATACAGATTGATGTCGTTCCCTGGTTGTTTCGGCCCTTCAATTAGCATACACATGTGAATGTACTTCCTCTTCATGCACAACAAGGGGGGAAGGTTGTACATCCACACAAACACATGCCAGGTGCTATGTGTGCTTCTCTGGCTGCCAAACGGATTGACTCCATCGGTGCTCGCGCCCAGCACGATGTTCCTTGGATCCTTCCCAAATTCTGGGTATTCGAAGTTCAACGCTTGCCACTGGCTCGCATCCTTAGGGTGACTCAGCATCTTGTCTTTTTTATTTATCTCCGGATCACTTCCGTCATCTTCCCGCTTCTTCTCCTCCCTATCCGCGTGCCAACGCAGGAGCTTTGCTACCTTAGGGTCCGCGAAATACCGCTGCAGACAAGGAGTGATCGGAAAGTACCACACCGATTTTCGAGGAGCTTTCTTCCTCTTCTTGTATCGAGTGACGCCGCACACCGGACATATGGTAGACTCCGCGTGCTCGTCCCGATAAATGATGCAATTGTTCATGCACACATGGTATTTCACGTGCGGTAAATCTAGAGGACACACGATTTTCTTCGCCTCCTCGAAACTGGTCGGGCACTTGTTCCCCTTGGGAAGATGTTCGTGCCAGAATGACATGTTCTCGTCGAAGCATGCGTCGGTCATTTTGTGTTTTACCTTCATCTCCCGAGCCATGAGCGTTACTTTCAGGCGGGTATCCTCGGGCCTGCATCCTTCATACAATGGAGTAACCGCGTCTATCTCCAGTTGATCCAGCTTGGCTTTCTCTCGGGCGGCAGCTCTTGCGTTATCCGTCTGCTTGAGAAGCAGCTCTTGAATATGAGGGTCCAGCACCCAGCCTCCATCGTCGTCTGGTCCGGCATCTTCATCTTCATGATCATGCCCTTCGTCTTGATCTTCCTCATCATCATGTACAACATCTTCTACATGATGACTGTGTACAGCATCACCGCCGTGATCATGTCCTGGAGATTCTTCGTCTTCTCGCCCGCCATCGCCGCGGTGGTACTTGTCTTGTTGCCCTTCCTCATTTCTTGCCCGGCCCCCATGGACGACTTCATAGTCATCTTCATCACCTTGCCACCGATAGCCATCCATGAAACCATGCGAGAGCAGGTGGTCCCGCACCTGCCCGGAATCCGGGTCCGCAATAAGGCTCTTCAGCTTGCATCTTCGACACGGACATCTTATCTCCGTCTCGTTCTTTTGAAGCATCTCGGCCTTCGCAGAGCTCAAAAACCTATTCACGATGCCTTCGGTCATCGTGCGGACCATGGTCGCCTGCGGGGTAGAGCAAAACGATATTTTAGAACCAAGAAAAAATTTGGCATGACCTTCCCTAAAAATAGGACCAAAAAAATGCATAGTGCCAAAATTCTCGCAGAAACGGAAATGAATCAACATTCCGGCAAAATATTGGCAACTATCGCATTTGAAATACCGGTACCTGCAAACACAAACATATATGCAACACCACAAACACAAACCACAAATATACATAGATCTTGCTAGGCCACAAAAAGTGCATGTGCACGTTGTTGGAGAGAGCTAGGGAGAAAAAAAGTAGATTTACATCATGAAGATAGCTTTCCCCTTACTTACCTATCAAAAAAAGGTAATTTCACCACTTAATTTTGATAAATCTATGGTGCAAATGAGGTGAGGAGGAGGAGGCAGCCGAGACAAGCTTGGAGGAGGAGGTGGAGAGAATGAAGTGGGGAAAGTGAGTGGGTAGGTGGGCTGTCCAAAATATCTTGTTGGTCCCAGGTTACTAATGGCGCACCACCAGCAAATGCGCCATTAGTAACCCTGGTTACTAATGGCGCA
Source organism: Aegilops bicornis (assembly GCA_021605145.1). Lineage (NCBI taxonomy): Eukaryota > Viridiplantae > Streptophyta > Magnoliopsida > Poales > Poaceae > Aegilops > Aegilops bicornis. The sequence goes on from CM038672.1 coordinate 643,076,338, forward strand.
CCTGCAGGTGGTGCGCCATTAGTAGTTTTGCAGAAAAGTAAAAAAATATATACTAATGGCGCACTGTGGAAAAGTGCGCCATTAGTAGTTTAAACTAGTAATGGCGCACGGCGACACGGTGCGCCATTAGTAGTTTTGCAAAAAAGTAAAAAAAGAATATATACTAATGGAGCACTGTCTGCATGGTGCGCCATTACTAGTTAGAACTAGTAATGGCGCACTTCGGTCGGATGCGCCATTAGTATGGATGCGCCATTAGTAGTGGCGCACTGCATCCCTGGTGCGCCATTAGTGTCAATCCTATCTATAGCCCTTTTCCTAGTAGTGAATAGATCTTTCTTTTTTCAGCCCTCCGGATCGAGCAAATCTGCTTCTACATACAGCAGGACAAAGCGAGGCCCGGGCAGAAAGTTGAATGAGGGTGTAAAGTACAACATTGCCTCCATCAAACCTAGTGGCGAATCCCTCACGCCTATGAACATTGCGAACAAGCGGACTCATCAGTGCGGAGTTCTTGTGAAGGACCAACTCCCGATCTTCATTCAAGAATAGAAAGAGCCAAAAACTAAACGTCCAGGTGTTACTTGGGTCGTCGACAGAGCAAAAAAAGCCCTTTGGGAATCTCTCATGGAACATTTCACCCTACCAGATTATTTCACCAAGCGAGATGTGGAGAAAGTCAAGGGCGCTGCTCTTAAGAAGATGGCAATTGCATTCAACACCCACAAGAAAACTGTATGGGCCAACTACCTCGCTGCAGAAAGGAAGACTCCAGAATTCATGGGAACACTGGAGAAGCAAAGAGAACACTGGGTCGATTTCGTGAAATTCAAGGAATCAGAATTATCTAAGGAATGGTCGATAAAAAACAAGGCCACTGCCGCAAAAAAGACGCAGTTCCATAGGCTGGGTCCAGGTGGCTATGCGGTGGGAATGCCTAAGTGGGATAAGTCTGAGCAAGAGATGTAGGATGCAGGGTCACTCCGGTTACTGAGGAGCTGGCCCCAGTGCGTAACTTGGTTACGTGTGCATGGGGGCGTTGGACCCAAGACAGGCCTGGTTTCATGAAGGCAAGTCTAAAAGGAGCCGAACAAAAGATACTTGACGCAATAGAAGAAGCTCGAGCAGGGTGTTCACGCCCAACAGAGAGCAGCGAGCTTATGCGCATACAGGAAATCTGAACACCCGGGAAGAACACGAGGCAAGGGCGTTATTCCCTGGTATGAGGGCTTTTTGGAATGGAACGAGGACTACAGGTACTGTGCAAGAAACAAGATGGAGGAGGAGAAGAAGAGCAAGCTGGAGGAGGAGCAGAGGAAGCAGGACGCAGAATGCCTTCAAGGCCTAGAAGCAAGGCACGCGGACTTGGCACTCAAATTCCAGCAGCAGCAGCAGCAGATCGACTCATTTAGCCAGGTGTCGGTGTCAAAACCGGCGGATCTCGGGTAGAGGGTCCCAAGCTGTGCGTCTTAGGATTGATGGTAACATGAACACGGGATTTTACCCAACTTCGGGCTCTCTTGATGAGATAATACACTACATGCTGCTTGATTGACTTTAATGAGTATAGGGGTTACAAGATTTGATCTACCTCGAGATCATATGTTGTGGTCTAAACCCTAGAGGTATGATGAGTAATGTCATAATCCTCTATCGACTAGCCTGGCCTCGGTTTATATAATGTACCAGAGGCCTAGGATAACAAGAGTCCTAGCCGAATACGCCGGTGGGTAGGAGTCCTTGTCTTGATCACCAAGTCTTGTAGAATCTTCCTTGTATGCGGTAGCCGTCCGAACTGGCCCATGAGTATACAGCCACGAGGGTCCTCGTCCCAATCTAACTGATTGGGAGATGACATGGTGAGTACCCCCTATTTCAGGACACCGTCAGTAGCCCCCTGAACCGGTCTTCAAGTTGGGGACGCTCCTCGATTCTTCCGAACTGTTCTTCATCTTCGGTCGTCGGTCTTGAAAACTGGTTCAACCAATCTTCTTATCTTCGATCTTGAGGATCGCCGAAGTAAATCTGAAGAGTTTACACGTCGGGCATCCGAGGAGCCCCTTTAAGTTATCGGCCTTTATCAATGCCTTGTTATTTTTATGCCACACCTCTGGTTTGAAGTTGTTCCCGGGTGGCAGTGTCCTCTTGCGTCCGAGCTCCAACGCCGGAATGTATCCGAGCTCCAACGCCGGACTATGTCCCAGCTCCAACGCCGGACTATGTCCAAGCTCCAACGACGGACTATGTCCAAGTTCCAACGCCGGACTGTATCCGAGGTGTCATAGATCACCTTGGTTCAAAAAAGTTGAAGGAGTTTAGCCGAGCTTAATGCCGGGAATGCCCTCTACGGAGCCAGCCACTGGCGTCCGAGCTTTATGCCGGACTGCTTCCGGGGTGTCTATTATAGTTGAGCACCAACGCCGGACTATGTCCGAGGTGGTGCACCACCTCGGCCAAGGGCTGTAATTTATGAATTTAATTCTGAATTATGCAATGTAATCTCTGCCGAGACGTATAGTCAGTATCCCTCATGGTGCATGTTGGCCTAATATCCGGGATGCACCTGAAGGAAAAAATCAAACCGCTGACCCTAGTAGCCCTTGAGACTCAGGTCGATTCATAAAATTACCCGAGGATCAATTCCCAGCTCGGCAGCATAATTAGGAATAGAAACGCGGTGTGCAAAGTTATCGAGACTCAGGTTGAGTGCGGCCGACCTACCTGAGGATAATAATCTCCTCGAAAACTATATTGCGCTTCAAATTTTCTGCGTTGGATTGTCCACGCAGTAGCCCGGGAGACACTGGTCGGGTGGCAACACCAGATCAGGGGATCGATGTGCCCTTTTAATATTGATAAATAATAAGCCCGAAGCCTAGTAGCCCCGAGCAATAATGCGGGCACGGGAGGCCGAATTATTGATCGATATCCATAGTAAATCACAAATTATGATGTGTAATGATTCTATGTATCCAAGTACTTTACATCATTATTTCTCGAATCCGCATTGTACAAATACTTTGTTGACCGACCATCGGCTTAAACATCCTCGGCCAGTAGCCGGGGAGTGTTTGTCCCACTTTATAAAGCCTTTATGAGGGCAAAGATTTACAGCATGGCCATACCGTTTTATAAACAAAGGTACGCGGAGAGATATGTTATATTATTGTTTAACATAAGAAACATCGTCCAAAGAAAATAGTCTCACTATCGGTTCCTTTCTTTGGGTTGTCATGCTAAGCATGATCATGAAACCTCAGCTCCGATCAACGTGGGAGGAAAATACTGAGGATTTAGTTCGGGGAAAGCCTCCAAACTCTGTGGTCTGAATGAACCCAAATTTTTACTTCCGTTGCGACCGTTTATAATCTGAAAGTGGCCCATCTTCGGCTTCTACCCCCTTGTAGATGCTACGCAGGGTGTTTCCGAAATAACAAAACAACCCTTACCCGACGTCTCGGTGCCCAAAGGCGGTTGTGTTGGCGGAAACGAGGTAATCAGATATGCGGGCTTTATAAATTTCACTTAGTCATAGGAGCTTAAAGTTTGGGAGGCCAGCAAGTATCCCCCTGGTTAGTGTTCGGCGACAGCCGAGGTCAAGCCGTAAACTCTTCGGCCAATGTTATGAACGGCCCGTCATTTAATATAGTCATCGGACCGCTGACCAGTTTACACTTTATTGTGACAGTCAGTTTTCGGCTTTCTGCACTGTCGTGCTTAACCATGCGAACTGGAAGCACAAGCGCCATGGTTCTCCTTTTGCACACCTACCCGAACAAAGTGGAACATAGGAGGCAATCACAAGTGCCGGGCAACCCAACTATTGACCGAAGACACAATTCGAAACTGATGCATAGATAGCAATATCCGAGAATTTTTGCCGAATCTCTAATGGTGTCCGGCGGTGCACGGCGAGACGTATGCGGAAAACACACAAATAGTTGAAAAGTGCCAAAAGGTTGGAAAACCAAAAATCGTCAGGAAAAACTCAACGTCCGAACTAGATCAATTGTTCGGTGCCAATCAGAAAATTGGTCTTAGAGAAAAAATTGTGCTTCTGTCGTGCGTTAACATGACACATCCTATCTCAAAACTTTAAGCGGGTCAGCCTACGGCTTCAACCTCCTATGCAGAAGGTGGATGAGAGGGAAATCGGGCTATTGACCACACACTAGCGTCGAAAAAAGGAGTGATAGAAAGAAAAAAAACTTTGCAACGACTAGGAAGGAGAACACTTATTATAAACAGCTCATATAAATTTAAGAGCCCCCAAGTGACTTGGGAAAAGAATGACTATATGTACCGAAGTACTTATATCATATCTATATTCTCCCAAACTTTAAACGCGTCTTAACCGACCGTCGGCTTCTCCCTCTTCGGTCAAGGACCAAAAAGTGTTATGTACTCCACCTGTCGAGAATATCGACGGTGTTTCCGATAACCAGGCAATCAGGTCATAAGGTCATAATGAGACAAAGCGCGCTCCGGGAACTTATGCTAGATTACTGACAAAGTGTAAGAAGCATCTTTCGAAGAAAATAGTACCCCCACCGATACCTTTCTTCGGTGCTCATTGTTAATATGAGACTTGTGCAATAGATTTTTTGTACTCATGAGTTCCGTTGTGTGCCGACCATAATTGAATAACAATAAGAGCGCTAGCTTTCGGCTTCACCCAGTCTGAGGTCAGAGCTCGGAAGAACCGGTCGTGACAATCGCAGAGGTGCTCCCTTTACTCCCTAGCCGAACAATCGGGAACGTAGGGGTAAGCACAGGAGCCAGGCAACCCAGCTTGCAAATCACTTAGGTCAATATGGTGCATATTGTGGCGTAATACACGAACAAGGAACGAAGCCGTACAAGTATAATCATATGCAAGGGGAAAAGCTCCAGCAAGGGAGCCCCCAATTAAATGAGGTATTCGAATTTGTGTGTCACAAACAAAGTTTGGACAGGGAAGTTTTTCACAAGCAACTTTTTGCCAAAAAAGTATAATGCTTGGTCGAACCGAACAAAATTTAAAACTCAAGTTTTTGAGCATGAAAGCGACTTAGCTGGTTAATGTGCTCGGTGTTGATGACGCGGTTCGGGCTTGTGGAGGGACGAAGACGCCCATTGATCTGTGACAGGTCCGACAGGGTTCGCAGTCCTCGGCATGGCCGAGGTCCCAGCCCCCAGGCCCGAGGTGCCCGAGCAAGGAGTTCGGCACTCCGGAGTAGTGACCACGTAACGTAGTCAAAATCGATTACCTGCACACATAAACAGTGCGGTCTAGGAAATAATAATAATAATATATATATAATCCTTGCATAATTTCTTTACGCAAAAATAATTTATGTAAAGAGATGTGGCCCGGTGCCGAAGCCAATGTCGATGCAGGGCGTCGGCGTGACAAGGCCTGAATTTGCAGGGTGGTCCGGGCTCCAGATGCGGCCTTCGCCGAACTACAGACGGGAGACAGACCGAACCATTGCGCCACCATCGTTAATGCGGCCATCATTTGGCAGACCTGTGTACAGATGATGGAACAAATCAGAGTAATAATTTTTCGAAAAAATAAACCCAAGCAAGAAAAAATTACTAGGATTAATAGCACCTGGTTCATTTGTTGTAGTAGCCCAGAGGAAAAGTGACTCCCAAAATTGGGACTCGATCCGCATACCCATTGCCTGATGGGCGGTTAAGCGATGGCATGGCAACACTGGTAACGGTTGACTCGCCGAGGCCAAGCCCCCGGTCCAGCTGACGTGACGAAGCTGGTCGGCTGGTGTCGCCGGAGTCACCGGAGTGTGCTGATGAAGGGATGACGAAGCCCCTGGTCCGGACGAGGAGACTGAGCAGATCGATGAGGAGATGTTGCAGCTGCCTTGTCAGCCAAGGTGTTGAAGTAGTTCGGCGTTGGTGGACATTGGCTCGATGAAGCGACAGTGCGGCCACGCCGATGCAGGTCGTGACGTGGTCAATGCCGGCTTGATGAAGCGACCGAGTGGCGATGCCGGTGTGCCCGCTCCGTTTAATATGTGGGGCGGCAATGTTGGTGTTGATTTATCCCTTGCGATGCCTAACTCTTGTTCGGCTTGTCGATATGATGATCCGAAGAAGTTGAGTTCGGCTCAATAAAGTGACAATGTGTTTAGCGCAGGTCGGCAGCCGTAGAGCAACGTTGTCGGGCTGGTTTGACACCAGCGCGATGGTGAAGATCGTATTGGAAAAGACTTCAAAATTAGCGGGATGTGTTTGGGAACAAAACACAATACCCAATACAAATCTTCCTTCAAAAAGTATGTCCGAAATCCCGTTCATAAAAAATAAGAGTTCGGGTCGGATTCGTTCTCGCGCAGAAAACAGATATGAAAAGTGATGCACTAATCGGAAGGTTACTGGAGTTTTGACGGTCGGATCGAGCTGAAATTTTGAGAGGTGGTATATATAGGAATTCCGCAGCCGATCAACGGTTGGATCTTCCAAAGGACGTCCGAGCTAGAAGCTGGAAACCACGCCCTAAACTCGTCCAGATTCCCTTCCAGATTTGACAGGGCTCTGATATATCACGGATTGCCAGAGATTCCTCCATCGGAACTCGACGAAATTTTCCAGGGTTGTTGTAGACTCAATTCCACACAATTCCACCGAAGCAATCATTAAAACGACACTTGAGGAGGCGGTGGAAGCGGACACAAGTCCGCTGTCCAGAAAAACAGTACTGTCGCCTGAGGGCAATGTTGATGTTGAACCCCCGGGCTCCCTGGATGATTCCTCCATGATCTTGATAGAGATCGGAGTTGATGTTGATGAAGGCCCTCGTCCGAACATGACGATCGGAGGTGGGGCGCAGTCCTTGGTCGAACCAAGGTGACCAGTCGAGCTGGTGATGAAGATGCCGAAGTCGAAGTTGATCTGCAGGCGAGCCATCAATCTTTTGCTGAACACACAGCAGAACTCTCAATGAAAGCACCAATGCCGGTGTCAAACCGGCGGATCTCGGGTAGGGGGTCCCAAGCTGTGCGTCTTAGGATCGATGGTAACATGAACACGGGATTTTACCCAGCTTCGGGCTCTCTTGATGAGATAATACCCTACATGCTGCTTGATTGACTTTAATGAGTATAGGTGTTACAAGAGTTGATCTACCTCGAGATCATATGTTGTGGTCTAAACCCTAGAGGTATGATGAGTAATGTCATAATCCTCTATCGACTAGCCTGGCCTCGGTTTATACAATGTACCAGAGGCCTAGGATAACAAGAGTCCTAGCCTAATACACCGGTGGGGAGGATTCCTTGTCTTGATCACCAAGTCTTGTAGAATCTTCCTTGTATGCGGCAGCCGTCCGAACTGGCCCATGAGTATACGGCCACGAGGGTCCTCAGCCCAATCTAACTGATTGGGAGACGATGTGGTGAGTACCCAGTAGTCCGGGACACCGTTACTAGGAAAGGGGGTCTCAGCACCGGCAGCAGCAAGCGGATGATCGTCCAGCATTGGATAGCACCATCCCATCCATGCCGAGAAGCAGCGTTGGTTCTGCCCCGGGCGACACACTGCTGGATACATACCCTGTGGATGACATCATAGAGAACACTAACTGTGAGCTACCCTCCAAAATGAAGAACATGTCCATGAAGGTGGCGGACGGCGTTGCTTTTACAATTACCCTAGAAGCAACCTTCCTTTGCACCCCGATTCCAGAGGGCTATGCTCGTGTCTTGGTTGATGAAGTGGTGGACCCATATTCGGGGCTACAGCTTGACATTCACAGAGGTGAAGACGGCGCTGCTGGAGAGGCCATACATCGTATCATGCTATGGAGAAAGGATCGCATCATCTTTTGAAGTCCACCAACACCGCATTGTCTGCCGACTCCTCCCCGAAGTCCGCCACCGAGTCAGCAGACTCCCATTCCTCCAAGTCCACGAACGTGTGGGCCGACTCCTCCTTGAAGTCCGCCACCTCCTCCAAGTCCCCGAACGCGTGAGCAGACTCCTGCTTCAAGTCCGGCACAGTGTCAGCCATCTCCGCCGTCTCAGCAATCGCAGAAGAGACACGCCACGGCTATGGTGCGTAGAAGTATGAGTCGAGGTAGTATAGGAGGTACATGCGGATACAAGCGATGTAAATATGGTCCAAGCCTCGCTCCTCTTCCTTTGAGGCCTTACGACATGACCAAGGAGCAAAACGAAGCCGTAGTGCGGGCCGAAGTGGACGCCCATTTTGGACCGACACCGGCACCGCCGCCAACGGAGAAAGTGCCTGAGAAAGTTATTGACCACTTTATTCATATGGCAAGAAAACCCGCTCCCAAGCCTGTTGACTCAGACTATGAGCGCCAAATGAGGAAGGCACATCGAGCACGACTACAGAGAGAAGCGATATCGAGCTCGAGCCAACAAGCGGCTGTCAAAAAATGCGGGAAAATTGTTCCCCGGCTAGGAGAACAGGCGGCGCAATCGACCCCCTGCTTGTTGTGCCAACAACACATGAGCGTACGTGCGCCCTATATATATGTGGGCAAACCGTTAACGTTCCCCAGCTGGGCAATGTGGTAATAACCAAGGAGCATATAATGCAGGCTGAAATGCTCAATATCACTGTTGGACAACTCCTCGAAATCGAGCCCATGTCTCCGCTTAATTAGAGAGGAGGAAATAAAACGGAAATATGTCCGGGGCCAACCTTTGGTCGAGCCAGACGAGGTCAAGAACCTCCCATTGAGAATGTATGAATTGCATCAATGGTATATGAACATTACCAAGATTTCCAATCGAGAGTCCCTCATGGTGAATGTCAAGGAGGAGTATTACTATCATGAGAAAGCTGTGTCCATTGAGTATTCAGAACTATTTCAGTTCTTCAATCAAGATGCACTCGACAAATCTATCGTCAGTTGCTATTGTCTGTAAGTGATTTCTTTCTGTAATTTAAGTCTCAAGCTAGCTGTGTAGTGATCATTTCGATCAATCTATCATTACCTATCATTATCCTCACTATATTCTTTTCTGTGGTACTATGCAGGATGAAGATGTATGAAATGAAAAAATCTGGATGCTAAGCATTGGGTTCATTGACCCAAATACCATTAATGAATACACATGGAATGATGAATTTTAACGAACAAGTTTAGAGGAAAGCATGCTAGAGTTCTTGAAGCGCCTCAGTACTAATGAAGATATACTACTTCCTTACAACTTCCTGTGAGTCACACTGTCTTGTACTACAAATTCTGTTTTTGCTTACTGTGCACATGCCTGCTTAATTAAGTGTATAGGGTTTAGGGTAGTTGATTAGTGTTGTGCACATGCGCACTTAATTAAGACATGCAAACGTGTGCGCATGCAGTTTCCACTGGATCTTGTTAGACATTAAAGTTGAGGAAAGAAAAGTTGAAGTACTGGACTCACTAATTAAAGAAGACGGTGACTACACCAACGTGAAGGGGATAGTCAACAGGTAATTTCAATCATTATTAACTATATCTCGGCCTATTTAGGTTCGTCATTTCCTGATATGAACTATTAAATAACCCCTTTATTAATTTTCTTTGCCGGCAGGCAGGGCTTGGGCAAAGTTCATCAAGGTGACTCCAGGAAAATGGGCAAAAAAGCTGTTTTGGTATCGACCCAAGGTAAGTGATTAAGTAGTACCATCTAGCTAGCTAGATACCATCTCTTTAATTCTTGTTTAAATACCATTAATTAATTATCATGCTTGATTAATTATTACCTGATTAAATTCAATTCTCGTAAAGTCCCTGAAGCAGGCGCCAGGGTGTGATGTGTGTGCATTATACGTTTGCGAGAACATTTGCATGATGGCGTCCGAAAGGAGCAGATCTGATAGACAGCAATGGGTACGTTTCACAGAACACTATTCACGATTTTTACATGATTATCAATATTGATCTCTTTCTTAACAGTTCCATGATGTGCGGGACGAGCTCCTACCAATGGAGCGCATACAAGCACTTCAAGAGGAAATAGCGGGATTTTTGCTCGACCAGGTCATAGACCCAAAGGAGAATACTATTACCCGCTACCGCCCCCATGAACCACTTGACATCGTACTCCGAAGACACCAAGACAACATGTAGGAGAAATTGTATATATATATATATATATATATATAGTACCACATGGTAGTATATGAGACATATGGGGTAACTACCATGTGGTACTATATATATATATGGAAAAATTCATCCTACCACCCGGTGGTAGTTACCCCATATGCTCATATACTACCATGTGGTACTATATATATATATATATATATACATGTGTATGCGTGAAGAATTATTGGTGTTGGTTGTGAGACATTCGATGATATATATATATATATATATATATATATATATATATATATATATATATATATATATATATGCGGTTCTACGAGAAAATCTATTTATATATATGCATAACGTGTACAATATGTAGTATCGTAAAATACCAGCAAACAAAAAATAATTAAATGGAAAACACAAAATTAATGGAAAACAAAAAATAAAACCAAAACCCCCCAAACATTTAGTACCGGTTGGTGTTACCAGCAGTACTAATGGTCTACCAACACCGGGCCTGGAGTGCGTGCCACGTGGTGGCTCTTTAGCGCTAGTTCGTGCCGAACCGGTAGTAAGGGGGGGGGGGCTTTAGTCTCCACTCTTTAGTGCCGGTTGTAGAACCGGCACTAAAGGCCCTTACGAACCGGCGCTAAAGCCCGGTTCTGCAATAGTGCTAGTACAAAAGTGAGATATAACGGCCCTCCACTATGTAGGCCAAAACACGTGCCAAATTCACTTGTGATGAATTTGGCATCGATGCCCCTCCATTGCTCACCTGGTGCCCCAATCTGGATCACCTACTTTGCTCCGGTGCAAAATTAACTCACGCAATGAAAAAACACTTGCGTGGGAGCGAGAGAGGACTGAGGCAATAAAATAACACTTGTTTGGGAGAGTGAGAGGCTGGTGTAGTTGGTTTGATTGATTTGTTTATACATGTGGGTCTGTGTGCATAGCGGTGCCAGCTCTCTCACATCACGAGAGCGGTGCCAAAATCTTTTGATTTGACATCGATGCGTATTATGTGGCATACTTTTGAGAAATATGGCATCGGACTCATAGTGGAAGGCAACAAATGCCCAAGCTCTTCATGTGCTCCTAGGTAAATGAGAGGAAAGAGAAAGCGAGCGAGAGAGAGAGAGAGAGAGAGAGAGAGAGTGAAAAAATATCACTAGCCAGCCAACCTTATCGTATGAGTGAATGGTATTGGTTCCTCTTGATGACATGGCAATCTTATACGGCCAGCTGCTCTAATATGTTCTTTTCTTTTGCAGATAAAAAAAGACACGAAAGTGAAAAATGTTCTGCACTATAACAATCTCATCGAATGCCTTGATCTCTATCTTACAGAAATTGATTTGATCGACTACCGAGGTAGCACATCTGAGATTAAATTGGCCAGGTTCTTTTTGATGGAGGCAAGTGTGCTCAAGGTAATGAGGTTTGGCGTTCTCTGGTGCAACAATGAATGGTGTGCTGATCATCGCAAGCGTCTAAGCCTAAATGACAAAGTCTCCGCAGTAGCTGAATTTGTTTTTGAAACATCAAGTGGCCAGAGACTCGAAAATTTATTTGCCCATTAGTGACTTGTCAGGGCGGTGGATTTTGGTTTGTACGATAATGCTGCATCCACCTAAAGTAACGAAAGTTCTTACTTAAACTTCCTAGTAATTCCCACTTCGTAGGTGCAACATTAGTCCTAACATTTGTAATATCAGTTTGAAACTTCTAATATTGTCGTGTCCTATTCCTGCGTTTTCAAAATCCTACGAATCAAAGAGGTCCTGAGTTGGTGATGATGTTGTGCCTGCCATCTTTCGCCCATAGCCGAGGAGAAGATGGCCAACACGCACGTGAATTGAACGCAGTCTGCACTTCTCATATAAAGGCTCCCCGCCAGTCCAATCTACGAAATCCTACGCACCTACCCACCCTAACCAAGGGCAAGAGTGATCACTCGAATCGCAAGATCAGTTGACTATAAGCTAGACCCTTGGAGGCGATGAGCGCGAGCATCAGCCGGCTGTGCCAGATGATCCACGACGCCGGCCTACGCCCCGGCACCGAGGAACACCTCCAGGTCATGCTTGAGGCCGCCAGGGCGAGGGTCCGCTTGGACGACAGCTTCGTCTCCTTGTTCGACGAGGTCCTTGTCGGCTTCCTCGACAAGTTCACCGTCGTCTAGAAGCTCGTGGACGACCTTGATGTACGCCTCTAGCCCATGCACCCATGATCTATGATGCCTGCCACCCTCAACGGCCTCTATGGTGATAACATCTTCGACGCACTGGTGGCCCTGCGACTGCCCGCCGTCGCGCCGGAGAATGTACACCTCGAGGTCGCTTCGCCATGTATGGCCTGGCGCAACAAGACACCATCGACGTAATCACCCACGTCTACGTGCAAATCATCCACAAGGACTACTACATGCAAGAGGAGGACGATAGGATGCTGGCCTTCTTGGACCGCAGGGCAACCTTGGACGACATTGTTCAGAAGCACGTTGAGCTCACCGCCAACACCGCTACTCCTGACACGTCGGTTGGTGACCCGGCGCACTAGGGCGTGAGGATGTCGTTGATGGATCCATATGTATCTTTATCTTTCCGTCAAATCCATGTAGTAGTATATGGTACTATAACATGTAGAAGTTCTACCCTTCCTTCTGCATCAGAAGTGAAGAAAACCAAAATTGCAGAGGGAGCAGCTGTGAAGAAAAGGAAAGCATCTGCTTCATCGGAGTCTTCAGCTCTGATGAAAGTGAAGACTTTGACAACCTCATATGCAAATCCCATAGATGATGTTCCTCTATCAAGCATGCCATCAAAGGAGATTGTTCCCTTTTTTGAGGAATATGTGATTCCAAGTGAATCTGATGAAGAAGATCCTTTTGCTGCTACGTCAGAGCAGATTCATGAAGAAATTGAAGTGGACAACGTCATTTCAAGTCCACTGGTATCATTGCCCATGCCTCAGTTCACTGCTAAAGAGGCCGGCATTGAAGAAATAAATGAGGAAGATGAAGATATGGATATTGGGTGTTCAACGCCAATTCTGAATGATGACTACTGGGAAAGTCATCACCCCAATTCACCACTTTACACCCCTCTGCAACAGATTCCTCATTCCCAGTTCAAACTGAAGAAATTCACACGGGCTCTGAAGAACATCAAGCTTCTCTTCTCACTATTACTGAGGAAGTTCTAGCCACTAGTGTTGTTGTAAATGTTGCTAAAGAACTAGAGACCTAGGCTGCTGCTGATGACATTGTTCCTGAAATTCCTCAGCCTGCGGCTCAAGAGTTTGTGATTCTAGAGGCTGTGAAGACCTCGACTGACAATCCTTAGCCCAAGCCACATAATCCTTTCTCCAAGAAGCAGAAGTTCAAGGCTGATGATTTCTTCAATGATCACATTTTCTTCACTGACTACAATCCTTATGACTCTGCTCGTCTTTGACGCAAGCATTTTTGGACTGCTAGCTAGATGAACTTCTATTCCTCGCTGTTGTTTGATAAGGACAAGATCTTTGACCATGAGCATATTCCTCATGTGGACATGGAGTCTCTACCTTGCTTCACCCCAATCCTCAGTGTTCTTCATGACGCTGGGCTGCTCAATTTCTGCACCAACATCTGCGGCTGGAATGAAAAGCTCATTCTTCAGTTCTGTGCCACGTTACACATCACTGGCAACGTTGAAGATGTGAATTCATGGGTATTTGACTGGATGACCAAAAGTACTCACTACAAAGCACCGGCCTCTGAATTACTTCATGTCGTCCAAGTCAGTCCTCCCACCGAAGTGTTGATGAAGCCTTTGAAGCCAGGCCAAGCTCCAAGGACCAAATTCCTCGTCAAGGAATTGCTCTATGTGCGAAGGACAGTGTATAGGATATTGACCAAAACCCTCAGTCCTATCAAGGGCCACAACTCTGATGAAGAAGCACTAAAAAAAAATATACTTCCGTGATGATACATGTTTGTCACAGTAGGTCACGTTTTCTGTCATGCATGTACATCCATGACAATTTTATGACAGAATCAAGATAGTCATACCTGTGTTGTCATAGAAGTGTTCCATGCCATTACCAAAATTATCATCACGGAAGTGTCCACTTCCATGAAGATAAATCGCGCGTCATAGAAGTGCTTTCGTCAAGGGTGACCGACACGTGGCATCCACCGTAACGGGATGCCGTTAAGCTATCGGGTCCGGTTTTGGATCCGTTAACCCGTTAACAGCCCGGACCAATGAGGATTTTCCACGTGTAAAATTGTCATTGGCCGAAGGAAACACGTGTTGGCTCACCGTTGGGACAGATGTTATCCACTCATTGGACAGGAGGCGTCGCTGATACGTCGACACGTGGCACGGCCCAACAGTGGACCATTCCGGTGAAAAAGGCCGGCCCAGTAAAAATTAGCAGGCCGGCCCATATAAGGCCTACTTGTGTCTGGTCCATTTAAGCCCACGACCCATACGAGATGTGCCAATTTGGCCCGTCAATAGCCCATTAAAGATTTGACACCATTGCAGCCCATCGTCAGTTCGAGCCCGTTAACAGCCCGCTATATTTTTGGGCTCAGTATCGGCCCGATGTGATTTCGACCTGTTAACGACCCATTCAAGGGATGGGCCAATTTTCAGGATGTACATATTTCGGCCTTTTAGCGACCCATTTAAGTGTTGGGCCAATTTCCGCCCCGGTGTGTCTTTCAGCATGTTAACGGCCCATAAATGAGTTGGTGCATTTGTAGTCGGACCTTAGTTCTGGCCTTTTAGCGAACCATTTAAGTGTTGTGCCAATTCCTGGCACGGTGTGTCTTTTAGTTTGTTGACGGCCCATAAATGAGTTGGGCCATTTGTAGTCGGACCTGAGTTTTGGCCTTTTAACGGCCCAAGCTCTTCATGGTCCAATACCAGCCCGGTTTCTCTTTGGGCCTGCTAAAGGTACGACCTGAGTTTCGGCCTCTTAGCGGCCCATGCTCTTCGTGGTCCAGTACGAGCCTGGTGTCTCTATCGGCCTGCTAAAAGCCCACTGTATAGTTGGGCCATATGTAGCCCGACCTTAGTAACGACCTGTTAACGACCCGTGAAATCTAATGGGCCCACCTGTTTCCCGTTTGATGTCGGCCTGTTAACGACCCGGGAGGTAAGAGGGCCGACCATAAACTTTCGACGTGGTAACGGCCCATTAACTTCATGGCCCCACTAAAGTTCGTACATGTCTTTAGGCCCAATTAGATAATTTGAGCCCATTACGACGAGCAATTATGCACAGGACCAAAACCGATCAAGCAAAGGTACGGCATATAGGAAAAACGTTGCACATCCAGCATATATTACAGGAAATTACATCCACTGGGCAATCAAAGATTGATGCCAGTGCAAATAAATGAACAGAACCTAACAATCTACAACATCACAATCTGGAACCTCAGCGCGGATGACACGCATAAGCATGTGGGGAAGTTCTTGCTGCTTTGCTACACTGTCTCTAAAAACATTGATCAATTGTTTTTGCGCACGAATGTGCAGCTCTGATTCCTCCACCATTTCCATCATTGCTTCAGCCATTAATTGGTTCACAAACATACATTTCTTCCATTGCATTCGAGACAGAGGAAACTAAATAGATTCAGATGGCGATTTTGGCTGGCTTGTATTATTGATAGTGGAGAGTGTCTCGAACACTGCATCGTAGCATCAATTAGGAGGGGAACTGAACAGATTAATCATGAGTTATTGCCATATTACCTGGACCAGAATCAATGGGGTTGCCTTGCTGTTTTCAGAGTTTGTCTTCCTATCTTCAGCAGCCGGCACCAAATTAACACACTAGCATTGCTATCATTGGCCATGTCAGATAATAGGAAAGCAACATTGACACAACGAACTTTTGGGCAACCAGACCACACCAGCCTACACCAAATTAACACAATATGGCACATCTATCATCAGCCAGGTAAGGAAATACGAAAGCAACATTGACACAATGAACGAATGGGCAACCAGAGCAGCACTACAATTCAGTAATGTGCATGATATGAGATAGTACACTCATGCAGCTCAGTATGCAAAACTACCAGGCAATTTTCCTTACAAAAATCAACATTGTCGCCTTTAACATTTTGCTACAACTGAATTTAGATCAGATAAAGGTTGGATTCACACCGATTAACAAAATGCATGCTGATGTAAAAATATAGTGATATACAGCAGGTACTTACATAAGCATTGGAGCACAGAGAATTCCCGCAAGATACTTTCCTCAAATATGGTCCCAATGGAGGGAATCTTCTATTGTTTAACATTATTTTGTAAAAGAGAGGTGGGTAAGAAACATGTAGAAAATATGATCAGAATGCTATAAAATTTCATGATGCGAGGATACGCACGCGCTTCTTAGAATGGACTTGACATGTTTTTGCTGGACTTGAGCGGACTAGTTCTTTGGCAACTGGAATCTGCTTATTATCAGTGGGAGTTGGGTTTCTCTGTGCTGGAGCACTATCTATGAAAGTTGGAGTTGGTTTATTATCTCCTGGCATTTGGATCTTTTGCAAAGACCTGGTTTGTAACCCTTCATATTCTAACGTAGCTGTCTTCCCCTTGCATGCCTTATATAGAAGAATGGTGCTTCAATTATAAAACATGCTACAACAATGATGGAATAGGTACTGAAAATAGAAAGGCATGACATATTGACATGTATTCCCTCCTTCCGGAAATAAATGGATGGGACTAGGCGTATTTCAGTTCTAGATACATCCAGTTTTATCCATTTCTGCGACATGTAATCTGGACGGAGGGAGTATGATGTAAGAGCTAGGGATACGACAGGACAACAGTGTAAAAAAACACTACTTGAATGTAATACTGTATGCTAGCGGAATACATTACAGAAAAACACTAAGGCAACATATGCGTGTATGATTGGGAAACTAAGATGGCATTGCAAGAGACCACTAGAACAACACTTCAATGTAAAAAAAGAACATGGTATGGTAGACAGATGAAGTACATACTGATGAATAACAACGCATAAGTTATTGAGAAGCATGATGTCTAAACTAAGCAGATGGCATTGCGATAGAGTAGAATGACAGCACTTGAATTTGAAAACATGCTATCATTAATGGAATAGGTACTGAAAAACAGGAAAACATGCCATATTTACATGCATGATCAGCAGGCGAAGCACAAGGCATTGCAACAGAGTAAATGCACTCCAGGACATTATATGCATGTTGTACCCATATCAAGGGCCAAGTTAGAGAAAGGACCTTATGGGGTGAATAGGATTCATCATCTTTCTGCCAGTCTTGTGAAGACCTGCCTTTACATGTTCCATCATATTGGGTATCATTGACGTCAAGTGTGTTGGCCGTTCCATTGCTCCATGAGGTTCTTGTGGATAAATCAGTGTGTGCAATTATATCTGACATGCATGGAAGAAAACTAGTAGTTAGATTTATGTAATGAGTGCCTATAGGAGACGACATAAATAATAGGACTGGGGTTAACTAGCAGCAACATGTTTCAAAAACTAAAGGGAGAACATAGATGAATGCTACAGAATATGTATCGTTTGTACTCGAGATTAACTAGATGGCACACAAAAGTATTAAGGAACAACATAGGTTATACTAGAAGTGGTATAATACTATAATCACCAGCCTGTGGGACAGCATTGGCTGATGGATGATAACTATGGAACAACATTACCTAAAGAAGAAGTCTCTTAGCTGAACTATGGAACAACGTTAACTCCTGAACAAGACCCGTAAGAGATCAGCATGAATATACAGTGAAATGTGATAATCTATTTTCAATGCTTAGATGAATAACAAAGCCATAAATGTTGCACACAGGTAATATGAGGGCACAACCTATCTGGCCGCCATCCATAGGAGTGAGCATCATGTGCTGACTTGTCGATGGCCCTGCAAGTGTTGTGGTTGTCCATGTCGGGCACGCACATTCGATGTAGGGAACTGTTGAGCGGGGACTATAGCTCCCTTCTGGTGCATGCTTCCCTTGTTGGAGCAGCTGCGAGGAGTCGGAAGACGGTGTTTCTGAAGATGCAGAAAACGCATAATGTTAAGGACGACACATCTCTCTGATCTAAAGAAATACCCTAAGAGATCAACAACAAGGTACGAGAGTGCTCACACGTGTGTTGACTGAAGACTAAATTGGGGTCACACGATTTTATTTTATTTTGGTACTGTCCGATCTACGCCGGATGGCTTGATGGCCGTCTTGTGCCTCCCGGCTGACACTGTTCGAAATCTCCCCCGAAGAGCCACCGACCACCGGCAGAGCAGCCTGCCTCCGCCATCCGTGGCCCCAACCACAACCCCGCTCCCTGCCCCACCGCACTGCCGTGGTTGCGCCGCTCCCGGGCAAATCCACAAAGACTCGCCGTCATCCAGATCAGGCGGCGGCAGTACCTTCACCCATGCAACTCTAAGATTGCCAGTTCAGCGCTGCTTCCGCGGTGAACTTGCGCCCCCGCACCCTTACGTTAGACACCAGCCAACCGACACCCTAGGAGCTCTGCCGGCTCAAGGGGCGCTGCTTCCCATTCTGAATCGATTGGCCCAGAATAAAAATTTAGACACCTGACGAGTAAATAAAGTGATTTGAGATGAGGGTGCGACCTATCTGGCGGCCCGGTGAAGTAGGAAGCTCCAGCTGCCTAGTCGGTGAGGCCGGCGCGGTTGCGGTGGCTACCGGCGGCAGGGAAGTAGAGATCTCGTGATGGTCGACGACTACTCGGAAGCAGCGCCGGGGTTCTGGACGGGTCCAAAGTTGGAGTCGCTCCGGTGCCGTGACCAACGGCGGGGGTGAATCGGCTCCGGTACGGTTCACGTGGCCATCGTTGAGGCAGCTCCGGCAGCATGGAGTAAGAGGCACACGGCCCAGTGCACGACGGCAAATGGACAGAGTCTCTGGGATTAGAGGCGGCTGTGAATTTGGTGCTGTGGGGGCGCCATGGAGGAGGGGCTGAGGTTTCGCGGCTCGGGAGAAGGGAGCTTCCGGAGAGAAGGTGATCTGGCACCCGCGAGGTATGAATGGGGAATTGGGAGGGGGGACCGTGTCTTACGGACGTATTTGTCTGAAATGTGGGGGGGGAGTTATAGTTCTACCCCTGCCTCTAGGCTTCTCGGCTTGGGTCTGTGTACTAAGGGTCGGGGATTGTAGAGTAACTTTGCGTCTCCCAAATAGTGGGCGCTAGCGATTTCGGGCAAGGAGGGCGTGTTTTGAAATATACTGGGCATGAGCGATTTCGGGCGAGGAAGGTGTGTTTTGAAATATACTGGGCGCGAGCGATTTCGGGCCAGGAGGGCGTGTTTTGAAATATAGTGGGCCCGAGCGTTTTTGGGCAAGGAGGGCGTGTTTTGAAATATAGTGGGCGCGAGAGATTTCGGGCGAGGATATCGTGTTTTGCAATAGTGAGCGCGAGCTATTTCGGGCGAGGAGAGGGTGTTTTGCCGACCATGGTTTATGAATTATTCGGCACATGTCATTTCTGCAGTGGAGAAGGCGCGCTTAGATGAAGTTACGAACCTACCCTCAATGTACAACGGGCCAATTGATGCGTGTCCCACATAGGCCGGTAGTTTTGCGACTCCCATTTATTTGCTCGGGCGATGTAGCGACCAGACCTCAGACAGTCAAGTCTCTGTGCATCAGTGTCATCCCTGGATCAGTAATGCTGACACGCACAACACTAAAAGGATTTATAATAGAGTAGCAATCACACACTTATGACATCGAATTTCTCAAAAGAGAACTTATTACAATAAATATGGCTTAAGGCCATCAAATAACGATAACAACGGAAGGCTTGGAAGATAAGTGAGTCCATCAACTCCAACGGCATCACTGAGTATAGAACCACGACCTAAGGCACCTTACTCGTCGTCTGAAAAGTCTGCAACATAAAACGTTGCAGCCCGAAAACGGGTCAGCACATGGAATATGCTGGCAAAGTAACACATAGAGAGTAATGAACAGAAATATGCTATACTACATGCATATATGGCTGGTGGAAAGCTCTATGGTTACAGTTTTGCGAAAAGCCATTTTTTCCCTACTACAAAGGAATAATCTTATTTAACTATCATGGTGGTTGTTAAACATTGAGAATGGTTGACAGCATTCTCAATCCCAATTAAGATAACATCATCAAAACCCAACAAAATTAATTAAAGTAACATGATGAGATTCACATGATAATCCAGGTACTAGATACTCAAGATGTCCATAACCGGGGACACGGCTAACCATGATTAGATTGTACACTCTGCATAGGTTTGCGTACTTTTCCCCACAAGACTCGATCTCCTCCGTTGGGGTTCTTGCACTACAATGTGTTTGAGAAACGGATGACCGAGACACAGTCTTTCAGAAGCGTTAACTCTCTACTCCGGGCAGACAGTACCACCTACATCCCCTACATCTGCTAGTCTATCTCTTCGAGAGCTCACACTACCTACTCAACTATGCTAGAGCCCATAATAGCTTGTGGCTGCACACGGAAGTTTCTAGCATGGATAATCTCATGATCCCTTTGAGCCTGGGTGGCGGTCCAAAAGAAAAAGGCAATCCTGGAATACCCAGGTACCTCAATCCACCTAGATGTGTGTTTTAGTTTCCACCTTAAGTAAACAATTAATTAACAATCTAACATCTGTCATGGATACACTCAAACCCAATCCACGTCTACTAGCATAGCATAGCAATATAAGCAAACGTAGAAGTAACTCCCAGGGGTTTGATAATGAACAGGGCAATAGGTACTACCTCATCTACTTCCCAGATCCCACAATTTAATTAGACCCTAATCATGCAATGTTTGAGGGTTGATCTAATGCAATTAAACTGGATAGTAAAAGGGTATGGTCAAAGTGTTACTTGCCTTGCTGATGATCCCCAAAACCTAGTGATTCGAAATAGCAAGCTGCGCACTCCGGGTATTCTATCGCAAACAAACAAGCATACAATAAGTACTCATCTAATGCACAGGCAAAACTCGAATAAGAGATTTAACCAGAAAGTTCAACTTAAGAACTCCGGTTTGCAAAAAGAATCAAATCAAACGAAAGTCAAACGACAAAAGAAACTAGCTTCGTTTACTAATATGGACCTAAGTCAAATTTTACAGAAGGAAAAACTTGTTTGGGTTGGTTAAACAGAAAGAGGGCTTCGAGACGTAACTCTAGGCGCTTTAATCGCCTAATTCCGGTAAACGCGCGAAAAGAAAAACGAAAACGAAAATCGGATCTGAAATCGTGATCAGAAATAATCGCAGAAAATCCGAGAAAAAGAAAAACTGACGAACAGTTTAACAAACGGACGATCGTTAACTGTAATTAAATGAAGAATGGGTTCGTTAAAACGAACGAACGAGTGAACGCTCGCTAAATTGAGAAAACCAAAAAAAATGAGCAAAACCGATCTAAAAAAAACCTAGGGTTTCAAAAAAACCGAAGCGGTTTTCTTGAAAAAAATCGGACCGGCGGCGGGCGGTGGCGGTACCTCCGGCGAGGCACTCCGTGGGCGGCGAGGGGCTCGGCGGGCGGGCGTCGAGGCGGCGGCGACTGGCGGCGCGTCTCGGCGGGCGGGTCGGCGGCGGCGGCTGGGACGGGGTGAGAGGGGCGGGGGCGACGGTTTATAAAGGGGGGGGGGGCTTGCTTGGGCGAGGGGGCGCCCGGGGAGGAGTCCGGCTTGGACTCTCCTCGCCACCCGTGCCACGCATGGCGGCGCGCTAGAGGGGAGGCGGCGACGCGAGCAGGCCGGCCCTAAAATATTCCGCCGAAACTAAAAAAATCTAGAAAATAAAATAAAATTCTAAAAATGCCAAAATAAATTGTCACCGTCTAAATAAAATATTTAGGATGTGATGAACATTTTTTTGGCCCTAAAATGAAATTTTGAAAAATGTGCAATTTTCCTAAATTCAAATAAAATAGCAAAACTCCAAATAAAATAAATATTTGATTCTTTTATTAATCCTCAATATTTCTTAATTTTGGGGAAGTCATGTTATTCCCTCTATTTTTTTATAGAAGAAAAAATTGAAGATAAAATAAATAAAATCAAGTGATCCTATTTACAAAATTCGAGTAAACTCAAATATGAAAATAACGAAATCCCCAACTCTCTCCGTGGGTCCTTGAGTTGCGTAGAATTTCTAGGATCAAACCAAAATGCAAATAAAATATGATATGCAATGATGCTCTATGTATAACATTCCAAATTGAAATTTTGGGATATTACAAACCTACCCCCCTTAAGATGAATCTCGCCCTCGAGATTCGGGTTGGCTAGAAAATAGGTGAGGGTGGTCCTTCTGTAGATCTTCCTCTCGCTCCCAGGTGGCTTCATCCTCGGTGTGGTGGCTCCACCGAACTTTGCAAAACTTGATAACCTTCCTGCGGGTGACTCGGCTGGCATATTCGAAAATCTTAACTGGCTTCTCCTCGTAGGTCAAATCGTCCAATTGAATCGCTTCCAGCGGCATGGTATCTCTCAGCGGTATATCAGCCATCTCTGCGTGGCACTTCTTCAACTGGGAAACGTGGAACACATCGTGAATTCCTGACAATCTTTTGGGCAATTCCAACTTGTAAGCCACTTCTCCCATACGTTCCAAAAATTTTATGGTCCTACTAATCGTTGCGCTAACTTCCCATTAACTCCAAAGCGCTTAACTCCTCGAAGTGGTGATACACGGAGATAAACTCTGTCTCCAACTTCGTAAACTGTCTCCCTGCGTTTAGAACCCGCATAGCTCTTCTGCCTGGATTGGGCTACCTTGAGCCTATCGCGAATCAACTTCACCTTCTGTTCAGACTCCTTAATCAAATCTGGTCCAAACAACTGGCGGTCTCCAACTTCATCCCATAACAATGGTGTTCTACACCTCCTTCCGTACAAAGCTTCGAAAGGGGCCATCTTCAGACTAGATTGATAACTGTTGTTGTAAGAAAACTCTGCATATGGCAAGTTATCATCCCAACTAGATCCATAATCTAGCACACAAGCTCTCAACATATCCTCCAAAATCTGATTCACTCTTTACATGCATCCATCATGCATGGATGAAAGGCTGTACTGAACTCTAGCCTGGTACCCAAAGTTTCATGTAACTGATGCCAGAACTTTGAGGTAAACTGGGTTCCTCTATCTGATACAATGCTCCTTGGAATTCCATGCAGACATACGATCCTGTTCATGTATATCTTTGCCAACTTAGCACTGCTGTAAGTGGTCTTCACTGGGATGAAATGAGCTACTTTCGTCAAACGATCGACTACAATCCATATAGAGTCATAGCCTGAACGAGTCATGGGCAATCCCGTGATAAAATCCATACCTAGCTTATCCCACTTCCATTCGGGTATCGGCAATGGTTGTAGCAATCCGGCTGGCTTCTGATGCTCTGCCTTCACTTTCTGACATACATCACAAACTACTACATACTCCGCAATATCCTTCTTCATTCCGGTCCACCAGAAAGTATCCTGTAAATCCAAATACATCTTGGTATTTCCTGGGTGAATCGAATACGGCGAATCATGGGCCTCTTGCAGAATCAACTTCCTGATGTTCGGGTCATTAGGCACATAAACGCGGTCCTCAAACCATAAGGTATCGTGCTCGTCCTCACAAAATCCCTTGGCTTTCCCATTGCTCATGTTCTCCTTTATCTTAGCAGTCTCCTTGTCGGTCTTCCGAGCTTCCCTGATCTTATCCATCTGAGTAGACTGAATTTCTAATGCGGCAACATAGCCTCTCGGAACTATCTCCAAACATAGCTCACGAAGATCCTCGGCTAATTCCTTTGGTAACTCTCCGGTCATGAGTGTGTTGACATGGCTCTTGCGGCTCAACGTGGCTGCTACTACGTTAGCCTTTCCGGGCTGATAATGCAATCTCATATCATAATCCTTTATGAGCTCCAACCATCTCCTTTGCCTGAGGTTCAACTCCTTCTGCGTGAAGATGTATTTCAAACTCTTGTGATCCGTGTACACCTCACAGTGGTTTCCAATTAGAAAATGTCTCCATGTCTTTAGCGCGTGCACTACGGCTGCTAACGCCAAATCATGCGTAGAATAATTCAGCTCATGGGGCTTAAGCTGTCGTGAGGCATATGAAATAACTCTCCCTTCCTGCATCAGCACTGCTCCAAGTCCTCGACGAGAAGCGTCACAGTAACCTTCATAATCCTTGCGCTGATCTGGCAAAATCAACACTGGTGATGTAAGCAAACGTTTCTTCAACTCCTGGAAACTAGCTTCACATTCCTCAGTCCAATTGAACTTGGTGTCTTTCTTCAACAGCTCCGTCATGGGCTTGGCAATCCTCGAGAAATTGTCAATGAATCTCCGGTAGTATCCTGCAAGTCCAAGAAAACTCCGGATTTCTCCAACTGATGTGGGTGATTCCCAGCATGTTACTGTGTCAACTTTGGTGGGGTCTACTGCTATTCCTTCTCCGGATATAACATGTCCGAGGAATCCAACTTCCTTCAGCCAAAACTCACATTTGCTGAACTTGGTGTATAACTGATGTTCTCTGAGCTTCTCAAGTACCAAACGCAAATGCTCCTTATGCTCCTCTTCGTTCTTTGAGTAGACCAAAATATCATCAATGAACACTACGACGAACTTATCCAGAAACTCCATAAACACTTAGTTCATCAGGTTCATGAAATAGGCAGGTGCATTAGTCAGACCAAATGACATAACGGTATACTCGTATCGCCCATACTTGGTGGTAAAAGCCGTCTTAGGTATATCCTGCTCTCGGATCTTCAACTGGTGGTATCCTGATCGCAAATCGATCTTGGAAAATACCTTCGCTCCTTGCAATCGGTCAAACAAATCATTGATCATTGGTAGTAGGTACTTATTCTTGATGGTCACTTCATTCAATCCTCGGTAATCAACAACCATTCTCAACGATCCATCCTTCTTCTCCACTAGAAGCACTGGCGATCCCCAAGGTAAAGAACTTGGGCGAATATATCCTTTGTCCAATAACTCCTTAATCTGCTTCTTAATCTCCTCCAAATCTTTTGCGGGCATCCTGTACGGTCTCTTAGATATTGGTCCTCTGCCTGGCAAAAGCTCAATCAAAAACTCAATGTCTCTATCCGGTGGCATACCTGGCAAATCTTCTGGAAATATGTCAGGAAAATCCTTCACCACTGGTACTTCCTCCTGTACCACTCCTGATAAGGAATTCACTTGAGTCCTCTTAGGCATATGCCGGGATACATACTTGATCCTTCTTCCTTCTGGGGTGGTAAGCAAAATCGTCTTACTAGCGCATTCAATGTTCCCTCCATACTTCGATAACAAATCCATGCCTAATATCACATCCAGTCCTTGCGATTCCAGTACTATTAGGTCCGAGGGAAACACTTAGTTACCAATCCTTAATGGTAACCGATCACACCATAAACTAGCCATATACTCTGCTCCTGGCGAGGTTACTAACATGGGTGACCTAAGGGCTTGGGTTGGCAGTTTATACTTATCCACAAATCCCCTTGATATGTATGAATGTGATGCACCAGTATCAAAAAGAACGAGTGTAGTAAATGACTTAACCAAAAACTTACCTATTACTGCATCTGGCTGGGCTTCAACCTCCTCCATGCTAACGTGGTTCACATGTCCTTTGTTGAAAGGGTTCGGCTTCTTCCCAGAGCTTCCATTGCTATTTCCATTCTGGGCTTCAGGACAGTCATTGTATAATGTCAAGTCTTCTCACACTTAAAGCAAGTGACTTGACTCAGGTTTCTCTTAGCTGGGGTTGAAGGGTTGGTACGGTTCTGGCCGTTGCTCCCTCCATTCCCATTACCATTCTTGGGGTCATTATGGTTGTGTGAACCTCCTCCATGTGTATGCTGGAATGGTCCTCCCGATTTCAGGGTAAAACATGGCTTCTGCTGAGCTCCAGAATTATACTTCCCTTGTCCATACTTCCTCTTGCGGTTTTCAATCTGCTGCTGCTTCCCTTCAATCATGAGAGCTCTATCTATGAATTCCTGGTAGTTGTTGAAGGTTGCTACCATCAACTGCATGCTCAGCTCATCATTCAGTCCTTCCAAAAACTTCTCCTGCTTGGCTGCATCTGTAGCAACGTCATCTGGGGCATAACGTGCTAACTTACTAAAGTCCTCCACATACTGGCCTACGGTGCGTCCTCCTTGGCGTAAGTTGCGAAACTCACGCTTCTTCATAGCCATAGCTCCTGCTGAAACATGGGCAGTACGAAAAGCTTGCTGAAACTGGTCCCATGTGACAGTGTCTGCAGGGTGTGTGGCTGTGTAATTCTCCCACCATGATGCTGCGGGTCCATCAAGCTGATGTGCGGCAAAAATGCACTCTTTCCGCATCTGTGCATCCTGGAGTGGTCAACTCCCTTCCAACTTTGCGGAGCCAATCATCTGCAACAATCGGCTCGGTGCTACTGGAATACACCGGCGGATTCAGTCTAAGGAAACGGGTTAAGTGATCAACAGGTGGTGGAGGTGGTGGGTTGTTGTTGTTGTTGTTCCCCTGATTCTGGTTCTGGACTAGTAACTGCATGAATGCATTCTGCTGGTGGATCAACTGAGTGAGCTCCGGTGGGAAAGCAAATCCGGTGTCATGTCTCGGAGGCATCTGAGGGTTTAGAAAAGATGAGAAGTCATAATATAATGAGGTCTACAGAGAAAACACTACCCATATGCACATGAGCCAAAAGCAAACAATATCACTCATATCAATTCAAACAAGGGCATACTAACGATCTAACTATCGTTACAAGTGCTTGGACTATACTATATACATGGGGGAATTCTACTACTGATATGGTTGTCTACTAGAAATTTTGATCGGTCAAAGACTCCATGATATCTGCTCCAACTTCATCAACAAAGTCATCTTCACTTGGGTCTGAGTCGGTGTCGTCGATGATGATGTAGTTATCCGGGCAAGTGCAATCATCGTCTTCTCCACCTGATGCTGGATCTCCCATGAATACTCAGATCTTCTTTTCCAGGTCGTCATTCTTCTCCACCAGTTTGACGATTTCCTCCATATAATCCTTGCGTGTAGCCTTGAGTTCTTCCTCCAGCTCCGTGATCTTTATCAATGCCTTCTTCAAATCTGTCATGCCTGCACATATCTGGTTCTCCTGGCGATGAATGTGCTGGTTTAATTCCTGGATGAAAGCTGCAATTGATCTATCCTTCTTGGTACTGATCATCTCCCATTGTTCATCTCGGCGCCCACAAATCTAGTAGATAGTATCCTTAAGCTCCTTGTGGTATACTTCTCCAATGCGTCCCATGGTGATGTGAGCTGCCATGCTCTTTCCTAGACTCCAGGTTGGTGCATCAAAGGAAAACTCTACGGGCTCAGTGACGGGCATGAACGTCCTTCCCGAAACTTGAACTTGAATCAACCAACGCTCCTCTTCTGGTAGTGTGGTGTTGTAGGTTCCGGTGAAGCTTGGAATTCCGATGTTCAGGTATCTAGTGACTTCCTTCAAGTGGCGTCCAAAAGGTGTATCCTCATCTGGTTGCATAAACTTGTTCCTTGCGTTCGCCATCCTAAAAGAGTAAAAAATGGAGAGAAGTAAAAAATGAGAAGAGAGTAGTGATCTATGGTTTAAGCTTAGTGGTCATGTCCTACAGTCAGCGTGTGCTCTGATACCATCTTGTAGCGACGAGACCTCAGACGGTCAAGTCTCTGTGCATCAGTGTCATCCCTGGATCAGTATGCTGACACGCACAGTACTCGAAGGATTTATAACAGAGTAGCAATCACACACTTATTACATCGAATGTCTCAAAAGAGAACTCATTACAATAAATATGGCTTAAGGCCATCTAATAATGATAACATCGGAAGGCTTGGAAGATAAGTGAGTCCATCAAATCCAACGGCATCACTGAGTATAGAACCACGACCTAAGGCACCTTACTTGTCGTTTGAAAAGTCTGCAACATAAAACGTTGCAGCCCGAAAACGGGTCAGCACATGGAATATGCTGGCAAAGTAACACATAGAGAGTAATGAACAGAAATATGCTATACTACATGCATATATGGCTGGTGGAAAGCTCTATGGTTACAGTTTTGCGAAAAGCCAATTTTTCCCTACTACAAAGGAATAATTTTATTTAACTATCATGGTGGTTGTTAAACATTGAGAATGGTTGACAGCATTCCCAATCCCAATTAAGATAACATCATCAAAACCCAACAAAATTAATTAAAGTAACATGATGAGATTCACATGATAATCCAGGTACTTGATACTCAAGATGTCCATAACCGGGGACACGGCTAACCATGATTAGATTGTACACTCTGCAGAGGTTTGCACACTTTTCCCCACAAGACTCGATCTCCTCCGTTGGGGTTCTCGCACTACAAGGTGTTTGAGAAACGGATGACCGAGACATAGTCTTTCAGAAGCGTTAACTCTCTACTCCGGGTAGACAGTACCACCTACATCCCCTACATCTGCTAGTCTACCTCTTCGAGACCTCACACTACCTACTCAACTATGCTAGAGCCCATAATAGATTGTGGCTGCACACAGAAGTTTCTAGCATGAATAATCTCATGATCCCTTTGAGCCTGTGTGGCGGTCCAAAAGAAACAGGCAATCCTGGAATACCCAGGTACCTCAATCCACCCAGATGTGTGTTTTAGTTGCCACCTTAAGTAAACCATTAATTAACAATCTCACATCTGTCATGGATACACTCAAACCCAATCCACGTCTACTAGCATAGCATAGCAATATAAGAAAACGTAGAAGTAACTCCCAGGGGTTTGATAATGAACAGGGCAATAGGTACTACCTCATCTATTTCCCAGATCCCACAATTTAATTAGACCCTAATCATGCAATGCTTGAGGGTTGATCTAATGCAATAAAACTAGGTAGTAAAAGGGTATGATCAAAGAATTACTTGCTTTGCTGATGATCCGCGAAACCTAGCGATTCTAAGTAGCAAGCTGCGCACTCCGGGTATTCTATCGCAAACATGCAAGCATAGAATAAGAGATTTAACAAGAAATTTCAACTTAAGAACTCAGGTTTGCAAAAAGAGTCAAATCAAACGAAAATCAAACGGCGAAAGAAACTAGCTGTGTTTACTAATCTGGACCTAAGTCAAATTTTATAGAAGAAAAAACTTGTTTGAGTTGGTTAAACGGAAAGAGGGCTTCGAGATGAAACTCTAGGCACTTGAATCGCCTGATTCTGATAAACGAGCAAAAACAAAAACGAAAACGAAAATCGGATCTGAAATCGCGATCAGAAATAATCGCAGAAAATCCGAGAAAAAGAAAAACTGACAAACAATTTAACAAACGAACGTTTGTTAACTGTAACTAAACGAATGAGCGAACGCTCGCTAATTAAGAAAACCAAAAAAATGAGCAAAACCGATGTAAAAAAACCTAGGGTTTCAAAAAAAAACCAAAGCGGTTTTCTTAAAAAATCTGACAAGGTGGCGGCGGCGGTACCTCCGTGAGGCACTCGGCAGGCGGCGAGGCGGGGCTCAGTGGGCGGGCGTTAAGCGTGGCGAGTTGGTCGGCGGCGGCTCGGGTGGCGCTCGTGGCCGGCTGGCTGGCCAGCTGACGGGACGAGGTGAGAGGGGGTATATAAAGGGGTGGGCGGCGGCTTGCTTGGGCGAGGGCACCTGAGGAGTCCGCTCGGACTCTCCTCGGCGTCCGTGCAGCGCCAGACGACGGCGCAAAGTGACTGGTTGGGCCTTGACCCGATCGAGTCTTGAGCGTTTAAAAAACAATTCATGAAACTAAAAAATCCTAGAAAATAAAATAAAATTCTAAAATGCCAAATAGCAAAACTCCAAATAAAATAAAATATTTAGGATGAGGTGAACATTTTTTGGCCCTAAAATGAAATTTTGAAAAACATGCAATTTTCCTAATTTCAAATAAAATAGCAAAACTCCAAATAAAATAAATAAATAAAATCAACTTATCCTATTTTCAAAATTCAAATAAAACATGCATATATCCTCAATATTTCTTAATTTTGGGAAATTCATGTTATTCCCTCTCTCTATTTTTATAGAAGAAAAAATTGAAGAAAAAATAAATAAAATCAACTTATCCTATTTTCAAAAATCGAGTAAACTCAAATATGAAAATAAAGAAATCCCCAACCCTCTTCGTGGGTCCTTGAGTTGCGTATAATTTCTAGGATCAAACCAAAATGCAAATAAAATATGATATGCAATGATGCTCTATGTATAACATTCCAAATTGAAAATTTGGGATGTTACAGGCGAATTCCACCTAGCAGAGGTGTTTAACGGTCCGTTCAAATTTTGGGAGAACGAGCATCCACGTCTACCTTACCAAGTCGATTCGAAGAAAATTTTGAAATATTAGCTTGCCACTTCTTTTTTAGACGAAGAGATGATGCTCAGAAGTAATGTGTTTTTACATGCTCGTTGCTAGCGATTTACTATATGACAAATAGTTGACCCACTCAAAAACGAGAATCAAACCCAAAATGAAATATCTCGATTCAATGAAATAGCTCGTTCACCAGGTCAAAATAGTGAACTAAATCCAAAATTGAACACCTCAATCGAGTAGCATGTTGTACAGTATTATAGTACTCCATGAACATGTTGAGAGTCAAATTAATGAACTTGTTTGATATATGCATATATCCGTTCATGTGTGGATTGCAGACAACATGTTCTCCAATTTAAATATTTGAATGCAAGTTTATATCAAAACATGGTTTATATCAGTCTTTGATGCATAAAACGTGACCTCCCCCTCTCCCGGACTCCAGCTCTCTCTCTCTCTCTCTCTCTCTCTCTCTCTCTCTCTCTCTCTCTCTCTCTCTCTCTCTCGCGGACAATCTTTAATTCTGTCACACGCATCCAACACACAAACCTTGTTGGTCCCTCTCCCTCTCTCTCTCAGTCTCTCTCTCTCTCTATATATATATATATGTGTGTGGGGGGGGGGGTCTTTCTAGTCCGCATGCATTTATACTCCATCTATAGGTCTCTCTACACACTATGTATGATTCTCTAGTCCAAGCTAAATATCTTGGGTGCACTCATCGACGCACACAAATTCCTTGGCTCATTGCCCTTAACTCTCTCACGCACCACTCTATTGTCTTGGAGCTCTTCCCTATCTCTCTCAAACTCTCCATCTACCTGGGTCACACATACACATGCATATCTCACTCGCACTCGATAGACCCATCTAAAACTTTATCTCTCTCCCTCGTTCTCTCTCCATCTCACACGCACACACACACAATCTCATGTCTAGCCATGTATGATGGTCTCCCACTCAAATGTAGGCGCACGCAGTCCCCCCTATATGTATATGACTAGCTAATCTTAGTCTCCATCACAAACATGTGCATGGTCTATCTCGATTTCTCTCGGGCATCTTTCTATCTCGCACGCACCTCCCTCGATCTCCCACCCATATAGTCCCCTCACGATCTCGAGGGTATGTCTCTATCGCAAACACACCCTCTCTCCCTCCCCATGCGTCCATGTTCTCCATGTGTCCCTCTCGACCTTTGTTCCTTGTTGGCCATACCTCTATTGGACATGTGCTATAGGGGTGTCTCTCTCCATTGCAAATAACCACGCACTAGCTATCTTCTTGTATCTCCTCACCTCGCTTTTCTATCTCGGAGATGCATGCGTGATATGTTTGAATAAGAAACAAAAAAACACACACTCTCTCTAATTTATCGTTTGTTGTCCCTTTGTCTTTGACACACATACTCTTTTTGCACACTCACTCATTCTCCTTCACACGCACTTGATTTCTCTTGACTTAGGCACTCTCTTCGGTCCATAGCATATAGATTTATTGAAAAGTCAAACATCACAAAGTTTGACCATGTACGTGAAGAAAAACATTTACATCTAGAACGGCAAACATATACCATTAGATTCATCATGAAATATAGTTTCGTATGATTTATCTTTGGTATTGCAGATATAAATAACATTTGCATAAACCTGATCAATCTTTCCAAAGTTCGACTTCTAAATTTTTTTACAT
Organism: Aegilops bicornis; assembly: GCA_021605145.1. Taxonomy (NCBI): domain Eukaryota; kingdom Viridiplantae; phylum Streptophyta; class Magnoliopsida; order Poales; family Poaceae; genus Aegilops; species Aegilops bicornis. The sequence continues at coordinate 643,108,511 of CM038672.1, forward strand.
GCACTGCATTATCGAGCGGATGGAATATGTCTTTCCCCCTCTCAGCTATCTGATGCACCACTCAGCCTTATCGGGGCTCCTCTATATCTCTCATACTTTATATCTCCCTGGTTCACACATACACATGTTTCCCTCACGCTACATATAGACCCATCCAACACTCTCTGCCCTTGTTCTCTCTCTATGTGACACGCACCCCCCTAAGTACCATAATCACTCACTCCATCATAGGCGCACGCACTCCCCCCCATAAGTATAATTATCTCTCACTAGCATCAGGAACACACGTAATGTCTCCTTCCATCCATACGTATTTCTCGATATCTCTCGGGGTATCTTCTATCGTGCACACACCTTGTCACTCGATCTCCCACCCATGTAGTCCCATCACGATATCCAGGGGATCTCTCTATCACAAACATACTCTCTCTTCCTCCCCATGTCTACATTTTCTCTGTACGTCTCTCTCGACTTCTCTCCCTTGCTTGTCAGACCCCTGTTGGCTACGTGCTAGGGGTCTTTCTCTCTCGGTTGCAAACAACCACACACTATCTCCTCACCTTGTTTCCGTTGTCGAAGATGCATGTATGATATGTTTGCATAAGACAACACGCCTTTTCTCTACTTTTATCGTGTGTTGTCCATGTCTCTTTCACACACGCACACACACTTTTTTCACTCACTCTTTCTATTTCACACTCCCTCTCTCTCTCTCTCTCTCTCTCTCTCTCTCTCTCTTTAGTTGGGGACTCTCTCATGTCCATGAGCATATGGATGTTTTGAAAAGTCAAACCTCAGAAAAGTTTGACCAGGTATATGTGGAGAATAACATTTACATCTGGAACAATCACTAGATTCATCACAACATGTACTTACTTCATACTATCATTTATCTTTGGTATTGTAGATATAAGTAATTTCTTTATAAACTTGGTCAAAGTTTCAAAAGTATGACTTTAAAAAATGTTGGCACTACATTACCGTACGGAGGGAGTAGCTCTTTCTCTCTCTCTCTCTCTGCTATCTCTCACGGGCCTCCCCACTCACTCGAACTCTCTATACCGACGGATTATACGCTCACCGTGTCAGCGTATAGCTCCATATATTGTTTAGTTGACCGGTCAACCAGTCCACATGCTGCCCAGCTCGTGTTCTCTATCTTCGTATGCTGGCCCATGTGGTAGTGGGTGAAAATAAGTAAACTAGAGGCCCATCTGACATGCGGTGAATTAAACAAAGTTGAAACCACTCGAGGTAGCACCCCGCACGCTAGTAAATTGAGGGCGTATTGAGGACACACTTCTTCCCTGTGAAGAACGGACTCGCACACAATTCACCACTGCGCGGCGGCATGCACAGAAGGACGCACTCGCACACACCCAACAAGGCAGCACACAACACAGACCAGCACACGTGTACACCGGCAACGCTGCCGGTTGATATGGACGGCGAAGCAGCCAACAAGTGGAGGCTGCTTGAGCCAAAACCACATCCGGCGAGCCTGGACTTCATCAACAGCCTCCTCGACGACATGCTGCTCGTCATCATCGGCCTCCTCCCCACCAAATCTTCCGTGCAGACTGGTCTGCTCTCCCGGCGGTGGCGCCCCCTCTGGCGCCACGTCCCCCTCAACCTCACCGTCGACAACTGCCTCTGTGACGGGGATTGCAAACGCATGGCCGCAGTCTCCAAGATCCTTTCATCGCACCCTGGGCCAGCCAGACGCTTTGACATGGGCATGTTCAATACCAACTGCATGGTCCAAGCCAAGTTCGACGAGTGGTTCTTATCCCCCACCCTAGATCAGCTCGAGGAGCTCATCTTCGAAGCTAGACGATGTCGCTCTCTGCCGCTGTCCGCGCTCCGCCTCACGCCAACGCTGCGTCGTGCCAACTTCAGCTCCTGCTATCTTCCTAGATTAATGCCGCGCCCGCCCTTCTTCTCCCTCAACTCAAGCAGCTTGACCTCTTCGACGTTGGCATCTCGAAGCAGGCTATGGAGCACCACATCGCCTCGAGCAGATCCACGGGTTCATTAGCCTCCACATCGCCTCGACGAATCTCCGATGGATTTTTGTGTCTTGCTGGCCCCGCAACAAGACATCAATTGGAAAGAGATCACTCCAACTATTCCATGTTATGGTCATTGATAAGGCGCCTTTCCTTGACAGATTGCTTGTATCTGATCAAGAAGGTCCAACAAAAATCAGGGTCATTAACACGCCGAAATTTACAGCGTCGGTGTACTCGTCTGCCAAATTCTACGAACTCTTTATTGGATCCGTAATCGTTCATGTACATCACTCATCTTCTTCTATGTGTTCTTGAAATTCACATTTTTAAATTTATTCTTGATGTATTTACGACTGTCATCTAGAAAATGATTCCCACAAGCTTGATCCAGTCTATGCGCACAGTCATGATCTTGGAAATAAAATCTATCGGCCTAAATCTGGATCAAGTTGTTGGATTCCTTACATGCTTTTCGTGCATGGAGAAGCTACTCATCGAGGTAAAACTTCTTTCCTATTAGTAAACGGTAATCACAACGTGGCTCAATTTTTTTGTGATTTTCCCAAATTACGGTGACAAGTGTAGTGTTCAAAATTTCATCTACGCACTGCATCGAAAGAAATGTTTTTAGTATTTTTTTCTCACGTGATCACCTGCATCGTTTTTTGTTGTACTGCTGTAGTAGCCTAGGCTAGTCATAGTGGAAGGTAACTTAGACTAGTAACTCTATGGTTACCCTAAGAGCAAGTACTACTTCCATCCTGGTTTACTCTTCCTATTTTGTAGTATCAAAATTTGACCATACATTTAACTGACAAAATGTTAATACATGTCACTAGAAATTATATCGTTGGATTCATATTTGAACATAATTTCTAATGGTATAATTTTTTGGTGACATGCATTGGCATTTTCTTAGGTAAATCTATGGTCAAAATTTTACACTAAATATGAGGTAGTACAAAAGTGGGATATAACGGACCTCCACTATGTCGGCCAAAAAACGTGCCAAATTCACTTGTGATGAATTTGGCATCGATGCCCGTCCATTGCTCAGCTGGTGCCCCAATATGGATCACCTACTTTGCTCCAGTGCCAAATTAACTCACGCACTGAAAAAACACTTGCGTGGGAGCGAGAGAGGACTGAGGCAGTAAAGTATATCCCTAGGATAAAGAAGAAGAAAAGTGGGCTAAGGAAACTCGCAAGGAAAGTTCCAACCGATCGTCTACTTAAGTTCGAGAGAGTTTTCAAAGCACAAAAACGTATCCCTATGTCTGTTTTCAAAGCACAAAGAGTTCTTGACGAGATTCGCTGGCGTTACTACGAGGAAACTGTTATGATACTGAACCTCATGCCCTATCGAGCATCTAAAAAACACTTGTTTGGGAGAGTGAGAGGCTGGTGTAGTTGGTTTGATTGATTTGTTTATACATGTGGGTCTGTGTGCATAGCGGTGCCAACTCTCTCACATTGCGAGAGCGGTGCCAAAATCTTTTGATTTGACATCAATGCGTATTATGTGGCATACTTTTGAGAAATATGGCATTGGACACATAGTGGAAGGCAACAAAAGCCCGAGCTCTTCACGTGCTCCTAGGTAAATGAGAGGAAAGAGAAAGCGAGAGAGAGAGAGAGAGAGAGAGAGTGCAAAAATATCACTAGCCAACCAACCTTATCGTATGAGCGAATGATATTGGTACCTCTTGATGACATGGCAATCTTATACGGCCAACTACTCTAATATGTTCTCTTCGTTTGTAGATAAAAAAGTCCCGGAAGTGAAAAATGTGCTGCACTATAACAATCTCATCGAATGCCTTGATCTCCGTCTTACAGAAATTGATTTGAACGACTACCGAGGTAGCACATCTGAGATTAAATTCGCCAGGTTCTTTGTTCTGGAGGCAAGTGTTCTCAAGGTAATAAGGTTTGGCATTCTCTGGCGCAACAATGAATGGTGTGCTGATCATCGCAAGCGTCTAAGCCTCAATGACAAAGTCTCCGCAGTAGCTGAATTTGTTTTTGAAACATCAAGTGGCCAGAGACTCGAAAATTTATTTGCCCATTAGTGACTTGTCAGGGCGGTGGATTTTAGTTTGTACGATAATGCTGCATTCACCTAAAGTAACGAAAGTTCTTACGTAAACTTCCTAGTAATTCCCTCTTCGTAGGTGCAACATTACTCCTAACGTTTGTAATATCAGTTTGAAACTTGTAATATTGCCATGTCCTATTCCTGCATTTTCAAAATCCTACGAATCAAAGAGGTCTTTAGTTGGTGATGATGTTGTGCCTGCCATCTTTCGCCAATAGCCGTCGGATCTAGATCTGACGCATAAAAACCAAACTTCTCCAATTTTGCAAAAAGATGCCCGAACTGGTTCCATATTTACAAACAACTCCTTGTCTCTCACAATCAGCCTTATCTCCTCCCCACCACATCTAGAAGGCCATGGAAAAATCTGGCGTGATGGCCGCTGCCGGTGCCGTCCACCCCCAATCTTGGTGTTCCGTGCAATGCACGGGCATCTACGCACGGGAAATTATGTCGAACACGGCTAGTTGTAAGCAGGCTAGCTCTACAGCCCTGATGATAGTGACTGTAGACGGTGAGGCTGACTATGGTATGCTGAACAAGGCGCCTATACTCAGGTGTCATCTCTGGCGCAGGTTCTTGTCACTTGACTGTGAGGAGCAGCACGTAATAATTTGACCAATGGGTAGTACAGTGCTACTAGTACATTGGTAGGACAACTACTTGTACTAGCACCACCGTCTAGATTTAGTAGTACTACCACATCCATCTCAATTTAGTATTTGACTAGCAAAATCTAGTAAAGCATGTCACCAAAAATGTACTACTCCCTCTATAAATAAATACATGGTGTATTGCTTTATTCCTATCGGTGAGAGAACTTAATGGTGTCATGTTTGGTAGTCTCAAGTCATTGAAAGCATGCACGACCCACATCTCTCATTGGTTGATATGTCACGAAATAAGAAATGAGGAGGCAGTTAATGTACCGTGCCTAAGTGTTTTGGGATTAGACAACATTTTCGGTTACATCCATTAACATTTTATTAGTTAAATCAAAGGTCAAAACTTGGCGCAAAATGCAAAGGGGAAAAATAAACCAGTAAACATCAAAGTCCTCTCGTTTGGCCCCAACTAGAGGTCCGATGAGATGACTATACTGCACCGGCAAAGAGGGGGACGTAGCTTCATTGACTTACTGCACCTGCCTTCGGTTGTATGACACGTGGTCCGAACAGGTGACTGGCCCACCTGTCATACAGCCGAAGCCAGGTGCAGTAGAGGGTCGAGGAGTAGATGGCCAACACGCACGTGAATACAACACAGCGTGCACTTCTCATATAAAGGCTCCCAGCCAGTCCAACCTACGAAATCCTAATCACAAGATCAGTTGACTAGAAGCTAGACCCGTGGAGGCGATGAGCGCGAGCATCAGCCGTCTGTGTCAGATGGTCCACAACGCCGGCCTGCGACCCGGCACCAAGGAACGTCTCCAGGTCATGCTTGAGGCCGCCATGGCGAGGGCCCGCTTGGACGACAGCTTAGTCTCCTTGTTCGACGAGGTCCTTGTCAGCTTCCTCGACAAGTTCACCGTCGTCAAGAAGCTCGTGGACGACCTTGATGTACGCCTCCAGCCCACGCGCCCAGGCTCTATGAAGCCCGCCACCCTCAACGGCCTCTATGGTGACAACCTCTTCGACGCACTGGTGGCCCTGCGACTGCCCGCCGTCGTGCTGGAAAATGTCCACCTCGAGGTCGCGCTTGCCGCGCAGCGCCTGGCGCAGCAAGACACCATCGACATACCCACGTCTACGTGCAAATCGTCCACAAGGACTACTACATGCAAGAGGAGGATGATAGGATGCTGGCCTTCTTGGACCGCAGGGCAACTTTGGACGACATTGTTCAAAAGAGTTGAGCTCACCGCCAACGCCGCTACTCCTTACACGTCGGTTGGTGACCCGGCGCACTAGGGCGTGAGGATGTCGTTGATGGATCCGTATGTATCTTTATCTTTCCGTCAAATCCATGTAGTAGTATATGGTACTATAACGTGTAGAAGTTCTACCCTTCCTTCTGCATTAGAAGTGAAGAAAACGAAAATTGCAGAGGGAGCAACTGTGAAGAAAAGGAAAGCATCTGCTTCATCGGAGTCTTCAGCTCTGATAAAAGTGAAGACTTTGACAAGCTCCTATGCAGATCCCATAGATGATGTTCCTCTATCAAGCATGCCATCAAAGGAGATTGTTCCCTTTTTTGAGGAATATGTGATTCCAAGTGAATCTGATGAAGAAGATCCTTTTGCTGCTACGTCAGAGAAGATTGACGAAGAAATTGAAGTGGACAACGTCATTTCAACTCCACTGGTATCATTGCTCATGCCTCAGTTCACTGCTAAAGAGGCCGGCGTTGAAGAAATAGATGAGGAAGATGAAGATGTGGATATTGGGTGTTCAACGCCAATTTCTGAATGAGGACTACTTGGAAAGTCATCACCCCAATTCCCCACTTTACACCCCTCTGCAACAGATTCCTCAGTCCCGGTTCAAGCTGAAGAAATTCACACGGGCTCTGAAGAACATCAAGCTTCTCTTCTCACTATTCCTGAAGAAGTTCTAGCCACAAGTGTTGCTGTAAATGTTGCTGAAGAACTGAAGACGTAGGCTACTGCTGATGACATTGTTCCTGAAATTCCTCAGCCTGCGGCTCAAGAGTTTGTGATTCAAGAGGCCGTGAAAAACCTCGACTGACAATCCTTAGCCCAAGCCACAGAATCCATTCTCCAAGAAGAAGAAGTTCAAGGCTGATGATTTCTTCAATGAGCACATTTTCTTCACTCACTACAATCCTTATGACTCTGCTCGTCTTGGACGCAAGCATTTTTGGACTACTAGCGAGATGAACTTCTATTCCTCGCTGCTGTTTGATAAGGACAAGATCTTTGACCATGAGCATATTCCTCATGTGGACATGGAGTCTCTACCTTGCTTCACCCCAGTCCTCAGTGTTCTTCATGATGCTGGGCTGCTCAATTTCTGCACCAACATCTGCGACTGGAATGAATAGCTCATTCTTCAGTTCTATGCCATGTTACACATCACTGGCAACGTTGATGATGTGAATTCATGGGTATTGGACTGGATGACCAAAAGTACTCACTACAAAGCACCGGCCTCTGAATTACTTCATGCCGTCCAAGTCAGTCCTCCCACCCAAGGTGCAAGGCTCATATATGCTGAACCAGAAGTCTCAAATCGTCTAATGCAAGTGTTGATGAAGCCTTTGAAGCCGGGCCAAGCTCCAAGGACCAAATTCCTCATCAAGGAATTGCTCTATGTGAGAAGGACAGTGTACAGGATATTGACCAAAACCTTCAGTCCTATCAAGGGTCACAACTCTGATGAAGAAGCACTACAAAAGAAATACACTTCCGTGATGATACGTGTTTGTCACGGTAGGTCACGTTTTCTGTCAAGCATGTACATCCATGACAATTTTATGAAAGAATCAAGATAATCATACCTGTGTTGTCGTAGAAGTGTTCCATGACATTACCAAAATTATCACCACGGAAGTGTCCACTTCCATGAAGATAAAAAACACATCATAGAAGTGCTTTCGTCAAGGGTGACCAACACTTGGCATCCACCGTAACGGGACGCTGTTAATCTATCAGGTCCAGTTTTGGATCCGATAACCCGTTAACAGCCCGGACCAATGAGGATTTTCCACGTGTAAAATTCTCATTGGCCGAAGGAAACACGTGTTGGCTCACCGTTGGGACAGATGTCATCCACTCATTGGACAGGAGGCGCCGATGATACGTCGACACGTGGCACGGCCCAATAGTGGCCCATTCTGGTGAAAAAGGCTGGCCCAGTGAAAATTAGCAGGACGGCCCATATAAGGCCTACTTGTGTCAGGTCCATTTAAGCCCATGGCACATACGAGATGTGCCAATTTGGCCCATCAACAGCCCATTAAAGATTTGACACCATTGCAGCCCATCGTCAGTTCGAGCCCGTTAACAGCCCGCTATATGTTTGGGCTCAGTATCGGCCCGATGTGATTTCGGCCTGTTAACAGCCCATTCAAGGGATGGGCCAATTTTCAGGATGTACATCTTTCGAATTTTCAGCGACCCATTTAAGTGTTGGGCCAATTTTCGGCCCAGTGTATCTTTCAACCTGTTGATGGCCTGTCGGGGATATACCCCGCGGTATAAACCGCCGGATGTATGACCCGGCTAGAGTTTGGCGATTCACCGGCGACCCACTTGGACCCAGGGCCGTATATGGGCATGTGCAATAGGAGCGTCCGAACAGGGCCCTGAGCACCCGAGGGGCCCCATTTCTTGTTAATCAACGTGTTAACTAAAGCATTAGGTACCAGAGTAACGAACTGTTTGAAATACTTTACACCATCCCACCCTACGCATCTCTCTAATCACGATCCATCATTTCCTCTCAGCTCTCTCTCAATCTCACAGCTCTTCCAAAACATCATGGTACAACTAAAAAAAGCAGATTAAGTACATGCTGTCTATATGCCTTTAAACCTTCCGCTCCCAACTGGTGAAAACTTTTTGTGGAAAACTACACCAGTTGACAAAAATATATTTGTTTTTCTTTCACACAAAGGGCCTAATTTTGATTTGCACAGGGCCTCCGATTTCCCTGGTACGGCCCTGCTTGGACCTGGCGGTTTAAGATTCATTGGTAATCCGGCAGGCGGGTCAGAGGAGCGACAAGACCCGGTGGCCCAACTGGCGGTTTATGGAAGGCCGGATAACACTATGATGGGCTGGTTTATGAGGAAATCACAAGGAATATTTTTCTACAAAGGAAGCAAGACTAGGACTCCACTTGTAATAGAGTAATCCTAATCCTACTAGGACTAGTCATGTAACCCGCCCCTTCAACATATATCAGGAGGGGCAGGGCTCCCAAAAGAGGGACAAGAAAGCAAACAACAATCTCTAGGGCTAGACACAATTAGAGGAGAGCTTGTTTACGGCGACTCTCTCGTGATGATAATGAAACCTAGCCATAAACAACATGTAGGCTATTCCGGATGATGTTTCCCGGGGCCCGAAGCTGTCTAAATCCTCGTCTTGTGTGATGATCCGCCTCGCGTCTCTCGTCCCGATCAACCCCTCTCAAGCTACCACATAGACGCGCTGGCCTCACGACTAAGTCCTCACACTAGGACATCTGTCGTGACAATTCCACGACAGTTGGCGCCCACCATGGGGCCTGCGCACGATGTTGTTGAGTTCTTGAAGGGATCTTTTTTAGGGTTTGAGGGACTCATAATTTTTTCTGATGAAGAAGAGCCGGTTTGAAAAGGCCTGCGTCAGCTTCAAGTTCGTCGGATCAGATTTATGAACAGAGAGATTTGAAGGTTAAACAAAAACTTAGGGCTGCGTCGTGAGCCGCCGCCTTTGCAAGTCGGATCCAGAAGAGACAAAATCTCCACTATTGCTACCGCGTATCGCTGAGACTGACATAATCACATGGCTAGGTGATCCATCTAATCCGGATTAATGTCTACCGCACTACCACCAAGCTTCAAAATATGGGATATCGGGTTCATATCGGTTTCGCTTTGACATATCGGATGTGGGTTATCGGGTGATATATCGGACGATATGTAGATATATCAGAGAAAATATGTCTAGTTTTTTTTTCATTATTCTTGTTCAAAAAATTTTATTTTTAGTAAAGAAAGTATGACGCCAATGCTTTAACATAACACTTTTCGGTTCCTAGTTTATTAATTTGTTGGTTAAGAAATTATTAAGGAAAGATTCACAAAATCCTTACTCTATGATTAAAAACAATACGATATATATGCATTTGTACGGAACATTGTGCATGACTTTGATAATATATAATGAAGAGGTAAATGAATAATCATATTTCACTGCTTTCTAATAAAGAATTGTTGTCATCTACATATCATTCTATATCGGTGGACATATCGGGCTAGATATCGGCCATATCGGTCGATATTTCGGCCCATATCGGATGATATGTTCGAAAATGATATTTCCAAAATGATATGCTATGTTTATATCGGTAGAGCCCAAAAAGTGATATATCGGTTGTATCGGCCTAGATTTAAAAGCTTGACTACCACAAGAAGACATGTGCAAGGGGAGTTCCATCCATACACACCAAAATCATTAAGTTGCGATCGTTTTCTGTCTAATTGGTCGAGCCGCTGCCGCTGCGTACAAGCACAGGGTTGAGGCAAACAAAAGGGGCGGAGATCATGCATCAAGTCAAAAAAACACCCATTGGTACACGCGCACGAGGAAGCTATTGGGAGGATAATTCAAGAATTATGGAAGGAAAAGATACTTTTTTTTGAGGGGGAAGGAAAAGATACTACTATGTAAGTTCACAGGCCTCGCACTGTCTTACACGCCTGGGTCAATACGTGTTGTTTCTGAGCGACCATCGACGGAAGTGGACGAAGCCACGGACTTGGACACGGCCACTGTTTTCGTCTCTGAGCCGCCATCATCGGGCGCGCCTCCGACTGTCGCTCGACCGCGCTCCGTGCGCCCCCGCTGAACCGGCACTTTCCAAACCCATCAGTCCATCACCGGCTCAACCACACTTCGCCACCTCCGCGGAGTCATCACCTCTCCGAACCACCGTGGCGGGTCTTCCGCCTCGCCCCTGCTGGGCCACCGCAGCGTGCGCCACCCTCGGCGATCCGCCAAGCCATATGCTGCAGCTGCTGAAGCTCCGCCGTTGTGGCCTCTTGTCAAGCCGGCTGGCCACTGCGCTTCTTCCTGCTGAGCATCGCCTCCACCGGCGCATTGCCAAACCGCTGTCGCACCTTGCCGAGTTGTCCGCATATAGAGTTACCCTCATCGGCGTGATAACCGTCTCTCCGACTCCGCCTCGCCACTGCGGGCCTACCGGCGCGTTTCCAAGTCATCCCCGATATCAATCTGCATCGCCGTGTTACTGTATGAACCGGCCGCCGTCACGCCTGCTTTACCCCGAGAGCCGGCTGTCTTCGACCTCGCTCGGCTGCTCTATTGACCCGCCACCACTACTGCACGTGAGCCGTTCTTCGCTAGTATGGTGCGCTTCGCTGCCTTCGCCAAAACCTATCCGCGAGCCGCCGTCGTCGCCTCCGCTTGCTTCCACCAGTGCCTAGTTCCAAGTCACTCCAGCTCTGTTGCAAATCCCCGGGCGAAAATTACTACTCGTTGCCTATTGACAATGGATGGTTTGGATATTTTTTCGACATGGCTGAGCCAAGAAGCTACTCAGGAGCCATCAACTATTATTCTTGTCATTTTCAAAGATACAAGACGTATCTGGCAAGGCCAGAAATATGCTTTCCAGGTTAAGACAATTGTGAAAATTCCGGCGGTACAGATTTGGTTAAAGTTTCTGAAGACCGTCAAATCAGTTTGATGTTTGAAGAGCCATCAAACATCAGATACCAAACGTGGGGATTAAAAATTCAGGGTCATCCACTGTTATGGCAGTGGAAGTATGCGCATCGACGCTACCGCTGGGCCTCTATATATGTGAGTTAATCTCTGATCCCCACAAAGATCAAACTATAATTGAGATGCATCAGTTGATATCTTTCCTTTGTATTTTATCAATACATAATAAATTGTTTGAGAAACAATTACTCTGGTCTATGATATTTCTTTTCTGGACCATTATTCATTACAAAAATGTCGCAAAGGGGTATGCGCCAACATTATTTTTGGTAATAGCACTCGCCCGTGCCATGCTGCTCAACGGATATACATGCAAGTCGCCGCCCGCTGTTCGGTTTACATCCGTCCGTGCCAGCGGCTGACTCATGTGTCCGCACCGCCTTACAACGCCACGAACGACTCGCTCGTCCGCCCTCGCGACCGGTTCACGTGTCCGCGCCAGCTTGCAACATGGAGGACAACTCGCTCGTCCGTGATGGTTTACAACACTATGGGCGACTTACCCGTCCGACCCCGTGGCCGACTCTCCCGTCCACGCCGTTTTACAATGCCACGGGCGACTCGTCTGTTGACCGGGCGAATCAGGTGATATCCTTCTAAATATAATTTTGGCACATATTCATTTTGTCAAAAAACAATTACTCTGGCCTGCGATGTTTTTGATGCAGGACAATTGTTCACTACATTAAAATGACGTGGTTGACTCACCCGTCTGCGCCGGTTTACAACACCGCGGCCGGTTCATCTATCTGAGCCGCCTCTGATGCTGATGTCGTCTTTTCCGTCCGCCTCTCGCGGCCTGGTCTACATCAGCTTACCGGGCCGCACATGTCTGCATGAGCTGTCTGAGCAAGTCACAGCTTGGGTAGGCCGGTTTTTCTTTCAACAAAATTGAGGGAAATTATCATATACTATCAGCCGCCGTCTACACTGGGTTGCTCAATGGGCAGGCGCACAAGTCGTCGCCACTACAGTTTGGTTAACTTCAAATCGCCAGTTGGAAGGAACCATTGGCCGAGTTGCTGACACGGCTCATACGGGATCATTTATAACCCGCCGCAGTCACCTCAACCTTCTGTGGATTCACATCGTGCTATCAACACCAATGACATACAAGTTATGCCGGTTTATATCACAGTCAAATATGAGAGTTTCAAGCCAACTCCTCGAGTCACCTTTGAGACTCGGGGGCTACGATGACATGACTCAGCAAATCTTGCCAGTTTTAGCAAATTTAAGAACCCCAGGACGATGGAGGGAAGGATAACCCGGTCCCGGAGGCTACTGTTATATTCATGAAAATTTAAAGGCCGTCAGAAAATTTCCGGCTTAGAAAGTATATGACAGTTACAAAATCCCGGCTCAATGAAGAAGTTCCGGGTCATCAGAAAGGATTCCGGTTTACAATCCGGCTCAAGGGAAGTCAGTCTCACTGAAGCTCTCAAATATCCGGTTTACAATCCGGTTCAAGAGAAATATATTCTCCCACAAAGTTCTGAAGCTCTCAAATCCGGTTTAAAAATGTCCGGTTCAAAAAGGAATTAACTTCTCGCAAGTTCAAGTTTAAAGGCCGTCAGAAAATTTCCGGCTGAAAATGAAGATTCCGGTTTAAAACCGGTTCAAGGGAAAGATTTCTCCCACAAAGCTTTGAAGCTCTCAATATCCGGTTCGAAATCCCGGTTCAAGAAGAATTTATCTCTTGCAAAAAGTTAAAGGTTGCCGAAGAGGACCCGCTGCCATGATGCGCGGTTCAAACATGGGTATCCTGCCTTATTGGCTTATTGTATTATTTATCATGTGGGGGCTTCTACTTACAAAGCGACGTCCTGTTTTGTCCATTAAACTGGCTATCATGCCACAATACATCTTGAGAGCTTCACACCCAAGGGGCCAAAGAGAGTATTGTTGCTAAAAGAACAACTCAAACATAGGCACCCATTGAGCACAGCTCACAAAGTTAGTTGGTGGCTCTTTGTGTAAAGTAACAAAGAGTTTGAAAGGACCCTTGTAATTGGGTATCGACCCACGGCTTGGAAGCCTGGTGTATTCACCTAAAACCCCGGGTTAACCTGCCTTCATCAAGTAAGCCACTACTATCTAGGTAATCCTGGCATGAACCGCCGAACGTTTGAAAAGTTACTCTTATATAGACCCTAAACTTGTCAAAGTTAAAACGACGATTGGTTAGTTGGAGGCCCATCTTAATAGGCTTTGTCAAATGGTTTAACTCAGCGGCCCGGCAGCCCACGAAAAGCCTCGAATTTGGGCCTGGCAGCCCTCGAAAAGCCTCGACTACAAGTTTTATTTTATTTTGATTTTTGCAAATTTTATCTCTGTTAACAAAGTTGTAAGTTAAATCGGTGTCTACTGACCCGGCCAGACCATATGTCATTACATCAACCCGGTGTTTCTTAACCCGGCATGGCTTACAGTTATCAGCTGTTAGCACATAATCCATTATGAACCGGCATCTCTTAATCCGGTCTGGCATTGACTATAAGTCGCCAGGATGATCATCCAGTGTTTATTACAACCCAACACGGTTTTATTACAAACCGGAAAAATATGAGGGGAGTTATCATACTCAAGATTTGGGTTATCACCCTTACTACAAAAAGTTGGTAAACCAATGATGTGATTCAATGTCACAGGTATGATTCAATGTCACAGGTATTAAGTGCAACCTTGGTTATAAACCCGGGTTATATGTTGGGCATTATGACCCGTCCAGTGGTAAACCGCCAGGACACTTGAAACTTGTTGTATGCAGAAACAGGTTGAATAAAGCATAAATGCAAATCACCGGTGTTTATTAACCCGGCCTGGCTTTGGACTATAATCGCTAGTATATATTTGGATTGCGCCATTGGAATCATGCGCTTATAAATCATTGGGTATATTATTCAAATAGCCAACATTGCTGGATTTTTATTATGGTTATCAATAACCAGTATTATGATTAAGGTTTTCAAAGTCGCTTTAGCGCAAGGGCTATCATATTATCAATGGATATGATTTATTCTACAACTGAAGGAATAGTCCCGAGTCGCTGTAGGCTTACGACCCGGCACTTGGGGGCTACATTATTTAAGTTGAGATTACATCAAATACACAAGTCTCATGTTGCTGCAAGCATGCACCATGACACTTGGGGGCTAATGCAAAGTCATATTGTTTGCTCACCTTATTGAAGACCCGACTCATCACATCGTAATGAGCCGGCCCTTGGGGGCTACCAATTGCTCCTGTCAACAATTCAAGGTACAAAGCTTTTTATTCATTATATTGAAGGGTCCACTGCTCAGTTGGTAAAGCACAAGGCTCTTAACCTTGCGGACGTGGATTCAAGTCCCATGATGGGGGTTACATCATATGATGTTAGTTTCATTAAAGTATATATAGAGTCCCAGCTCAATATTATCTTACTGAGCCGGCCTTGGGGGCTACACATCATTTCTCAAATCTACATGATTATACCTACAAAGTCCCTGCTCATTATTGCATAATGACCCGGCCCTTGGGGGCTACATTGGTTGAAGGTTTTATGTGTATAAGACAATTACAAATCCTAGGTTGCTGCAAGCATGACAACCCGGCACTTGGGGGCTACATAATATGGAGTATTAAGTTTTTACCAAGTGACTGGGATGAACAACATGGATTTCTTCTTAAGTGGCAGTATTTATATTGAAGCAAGTCTTAAGCCATCACTTTGTTCTGCTCAAGACTTGGGGGCTATAGGTATTATATTATTATCGAAGAACTATTTTCAAATTCTCTGTTTTGAGCAAATCGGATTGACCCGGCATCACCAATCATTACGACCCTGTGTCTGCAACCCGACGTCATCAATAATCATGAACCGGCGTTGGCAACAATCATGAACCGGCGTTGGCAACAATCATGACCCGGAATTATCAGCTTTATAACCCGACAATGGTAGTAATCATAAACCGGCAAGTTTTACATCTTCAAGCCGGCTGGATATCAGTTGAATATTTCAGAGACTAATATTTTTGTCAAGTCAGAGCATTGAAGGCCAATTCAAATGGATTCTTTATTTACAAAATATCTTCTGCAAGCAAATCGATTATGAAACTGGTCTATTGACTCGGATTTTTTTGAAGGAAGAAATGACAAGGATAAGGATGATCAAGTGCCGGTTTACAAGAATATTTAAACCGGAGCAAAACCCGACAAATTTGTTCTTGTGTTTATGTTGCTGATCAGTTTAACATGGATGAATCCAAATTAAACTAGGGGCTAATGTCGGGGATATACCCCGCGGTATAAACCGTCGGATGTATGACCCGGCTAGACTTTGGCGATTCACCAGCGACCCACTTGGACCTGGTGGTTTAAGATTCATTGGTAATCCGGCAGGCAGGTCAGAGGAGCGACAAGACCCGGTGGCCCAACGGGCGGTTTATGGAAGGCTGGATCACGCTATGGTGGGCCGGTTTACGAAGAAAGCACAAGGAATATTTTTCTATGAAGGAAGCAAGACTAGGACTCCACTTGTAATAGAGCAATCCTAATCCTACTAGGACTAGTCATGTAACCCGCCCCTTCAACATATATAAGGAGGGGCAGGGCTCCCCAAAGAGGGACAAGAAAGCAAACAACAATCTCTTGGGCTAGACACAATTAGAGGAGAGCCGGTTTACGGCGACTCTCTCGTGATGATAATGAGACCTCGCCACAAACAGCATGTAGGGCTATTCCGGATGATGTTTCCCGGGGCCCCAAGCTGTCTAAATCCTCGTCTTGTGTGATGATCCCCCTCGCGTCTCTCGTCCCGATCAACCACTCTCAAGCTACCACATAGATGCGCTGGCCTCACGACTAAGTCCTCACATTAGGACATCTGCCGTGACAATTCCACGACACGACCCATAAATGAGTTGGGCCATTGTAGTCGGACCTTAGTTTTGGCCTTTTAGAGAACCATTTAAGTGTTGTGCCAATTCCTGTCCCTGTGTGTCTTTCAGCCAATTGACGGCCCATAAATGAGTTGGGCCATTTTTATTCGGACCTGAATTTTGGCCTTTTAAGGGCCCATGCTCTTCATGGTCCAATACCAGCCCAGTTTCTCTTTCGGCCTGCTCAAGGCCCACAACACAGTTGGGCCATTTACTGTACGACCTGACTTTCGGCCTCTTAGCGTCCCATGCTCTTCGTGGTCCAGTACGAGCCTGATGTCTCTATCGGCCTGCTAAAGGCCCACAGTATAGTTGGGCCATATGTAGCCCGACCTTAGTAACGGCCAGTTAACGGCCCGTGAAATCAAATGGGCCCACCTGTTGCCCGCTTCGATGTCGGCCTTAACGACTCGGGAGGTAAGAGGGCCGACCATTAACTTTCGGCCTGGTAACGGCCCACTAAAGTTCGTACATGTCTTTAGGCCCAATTAGATAATTTGAGCCCATTACGACAAGCAATTATGCACAGGACCAAAACCGATCAAGCAAAGGGACGAAGGAAAAACGTTGCACATCCAGCATATATTACAGGAAATTACATCCACTAGGCAATCAAAGATTGATGCCAGTGCAAATAAATGAACAGAACCTAACGATCTACAACGTCACAATCTGCAACCTCAGCGCGGATGACACCCATAAGCATGTGGGCAAGTTCTTGCTGCTTTGCTACACTGTCTCTGAAAACATTGATCAGTTGTTGTTGCGCACGAATGTGCAGCTCTGATTCCTCCACCATTTCCATCATTATTTCAGCCATTAATTGGTTCACAAACATACATTTTTCCATTGCATTCGAGACAGAGGAAACTGAACAGATTCAGATGGCGATTTTGGCTGGCTTGTATTATTGATAGTGTAGAGTGTCTCGACCACTGCATCATAACATAAATTAGGAGGGGAACCGAACAGATTAATCATGAGTTATTGCCATGTTACCTAGCCTAGATTTATTGGAAAGAAACAATGGGGTTGCCTTGCTGTTTTCAGAGTTTATCTTCTTATCTTCAGCAGCCTGCACCAAATTAACACACTAGCATTGCTATCATTGGCCAGGTCAGATAATAGGAAAGCAACATTGACACAACGAACGTTTGGGCAACCAGACCACACCAGCCTACACCAAATTAACACAATATGACACATCTATCATCAGCCATGTAAGGTAATGAGAAAGCAACATTGACACAATGAATGAATGGGCAACCAGAGCAACACTACAATTCAGTAATGTGCATGATATGAGATAGTACACTCATGCATATCAGTATGCAAAACTACCAGGCAGTTTTCCTTACAAAAATCAACATTGTCGCCTTTAACATTTGGCTACAACTAAATTTAGATCAGATAAAGGTTGGATTCACACCGATTAACAAAATACATGCTGATGTAAAAATATAGTCATATACAGCAGGTACTTACATCATCATTGGAGCACAGAGAATTCCCGCAAGATACTTTCCTCAAATATGATCCCAATGGAGGGAATCTTCTATCGTTTAACCTTATTTTCTAAAAGAGAGATGGGTGTAAGAAACATGTAGAAAATATGATCAGAATGCTATAAAATTTCATGATGCAAGGATACGCACACGCTTCTTAGAATGGAGTTGACATGTTTTTGCTGGACTGGAGCGGACTAGTTCTTTGGCAACTGGAATCTGCTTATTATCAGTGGGAGTTGGGTTTCTCTGTGCTGGAGCAGTATCTATGAAAGCTGGAGTTGGTTTATTATCTCCTGGCATTTGGATCTTTTGCAAAGACCTGGTCTGCAACCCTTCATATTCTAAGATAGCCATCTTCCCCTTACATGCCTTATATAGAAGAATGGTGCTTCAATTATAAAACATGCTACAACAATGATGGAATAGGTACTGAAGAATAGAAAGGCATGACATATTGACATGTATTCCCTCCATCCGGAAATAAATGGATGGGACTAGGAGTATTTCAGTTCTAGATACATCCAGTTTTATCCATTTCCGCGACATGTAATCCGGACGGATGGAGTATGATGTAAGAGCTAGGGATACGACAGGACAACAGTGTAAAAAACACTACTTGAATGTAAAACTGTATGCTAGCGGAATACATTATAGAAAAATACTAAGGCAACATATGCGTGTATGATTGGGAAGCTAAGATGGCATTGCAAGAGACCACTAGAACAAAACTTCAATGTAAAAAAAAGAACATGGTATGGTAGACATATGACGTACATACTGATGAATAACAATGCATAAGTTATTGAGAAGCATGATGTCCAAACTAAGCAGATGGCATTGCGATAGAGTAGAATGACAGTACTTGAATTTGAAACCATGTTATCATTAATGGAATAGGTACTAAAAAACAGGAAAACATGCCATATTTACATGCATGATCAGCAGGCGAAGCACAAGGCATTGCAACAGAGTAGATGCACTCCAGGACATTATATGCATGTTGTACCCATATCAAGGGCCAAGTTAGAGCAAGGACCTTATGGGGTGAAGAACTGCCTTTACATGTTCCATCATATTGGGTATCATTGACGTCAAGTTTGTTGGCCGTTACATTGCTCCATGAGGTTCTTGTGGATAAATCAGTGTGTGCATTTATATCTGACATGCATGGAAGACAACTAGTAGTTAGATTTATGTAATGAGTGCCTGTAGGAGACGCCATAAATAGTAGGACTGGGGTTAACTAGCAGCAACATGTCTCAAAAACTAAAGGAGAACACATATGAAAGCTACAGAATATGTATCGTTTGTACACGAGATTAACTAGATGGCACACAAAAGTATTAAGGAACAACATAGGTTATACTAGAAGTGGTATAATACTATAATCACCAGCCTGTGAGATAGCATTGGCTGATGGATGATAACTATGGAACAACGTTACCTAAAGAAAAAGTCTCTTAGATGAACTATGGAACAACGTTAACTCCTGAACAAGACCCGTAAGAGATCAGCATGAATATACAGTGAAATGTGATAATCTATTTTCAATTCTTAGATGAATAACAAAGCCATAAATGTTGCACACAAGTAAGATGAGGGTACAACCTATCTGGCCGCCATCCATAGGAGTGAGAATCATGTGCCCACTTGTCCATGGCCCTGCAGTTGTTGTGGTTGTCCATGTCGGGCATGCGCATTCGATGCAGGGAACTGTTGAGTGGGGACTATAGCTCCCTTCTGGTGCATGCTTCCCTTGTTGGAGCAGCTGCAGTGAGTCAGAAGACGGTGTGGCTGAAGATGCAGAAAAAGCATAATGTTAAGGACGACACATCTCTCTGATCTGAAGAAATACCCTAAGAGATCAACAGCAAGGTGCGAGAGTGGTCACACGTGTGTTAAATGAGGACTAAATTAGGGTCACACGATTTTATTTTATTTTGGTACTGTCCGATCTACGCCGGATGGCTTGATGGCCATCTTGTGCCTCCCGGCTGACACTGTTCGGAATCTCCCCCGAAGAGCTAGCGACCACCGGCAGAGCAGCCTGCCTCCGCCATCCGTGGCCCCGACCAAAACCCCGCTCCCCACCTCACCGCACTACCGTGGTCGCGCCGCTCCCGGGCAAATCCACAAAGACCCGCCGTCATCCAGATCAGGTGGTGGCAGTACCTTCAAACCATGCAACTCTAAGATGGCCATCTTAGCGCTGCTTCCGCGGCGAACTTGTGCCCCCGCACCCTTACGTTATACACCACCCAACCGGCAGCCTTGGAGCTCCGCCGGCTCAAGGGGTGATGCTTCCCATTGGGAATCGGTTGGCCCAGAATAAAAATTTAGACAACTGACGCCTAAATAAAGTGATTTGAGATGAGGGTGCGACCTATCTGGCGGCCCGACGAAGTAGACAGCTCCAGCTGCCTAGTCGGTGAGGCCGGCGCCGTTGCGGTGGCTACCGGCGACAAGGAAGTAGAGATCTCGCGAGGGTCGGTGGCTACGGGGAAGCGGCGCCGGGTTCTAGACGGGTCGAAAGTTGGGGCCGCTCTAGCGCCGTGACCAACGGCAGGGGTGAATCAGCTCCGGTACGGTTCATGCGGCCGTCGTCGAGGCAACTCCGGCAGCACGGAGTAAGAGGCACACGGTGAAAGGACATGCGGTGCCCCCATGTGTGGTTTTGGTAATTGATGACATTCTCTATGGACTAATGGTGGCATTGAGTTATATTTGAAGGATTTGTCCATAGGCATTTCTTGAAGTCCATGTGTTGGTTTCAAGGAGTTTATGTGTTGACCAAGGTGCTATTAAGGAATTATCCAAAGATTGGTCATGTGAGTGTTGAGCTTATTGCAAGCATGTCTTGAAGAAGAAGATTGTGTGAGCATTCATGTTTACCTTCAAGACATCATCTAAACTAAGAGAGTTGGAAAGATTCAAGGTTGATAAAGACTAAGTCAAGAGTGAATCAAGTTGATCAACTCACAAAGCGTAGAAGATGTGCCGAGAGGGATCAAGTGATCCAATGGTATGGTAAGCATTGTCCATTGCATTTTTTGTACTAACCCATGGTCTATGTGAGAGTTCTATGTGGGGTTAGGTACATGTCCATGGGCTTGCGTCAAGAGGAAGATATCATACAACCCATGGCAAGGATGACATCAAGTAGTGATCGTCATCAAGATTGCCATGAGCAAGTTCAAGTGTAGCATCACGAAGAGATCAAGTGCTTGAAGCTTGCCATCCATTGTGCTGTCAATGGACTTGTGAAGATGTGCCGAAGAGTGGCTCAACCATAGTGGAGTATGGGGGAGCAATCATCTAGTCTCCATCGACCCAACGCAATCAAGAAAGGTGGTCCATCTTGCGGAGGACAAGATTGTCATCATCTAGATCAAGTGGATCATGTGCAAGGCAAAGGTTTGACCTTGATAGGTTTTCTATTTTACCGGTCTCATGGTGTTTGTTGGGAGACCGGGTTATAGGATTGATAGACGTACTATCAAGGGGGGCTCTCAACTGAGTAGCTTGATCGTATCGTTCGTTGAGAGCTCAAACCATTGCATCCTTACATGATGTTTCTTGGTTCTTATTTGGTTCTCTTTGTGAGTATTAGAGCTTATGGTCATCTTGATGACAAGCTTGAGTTCATCGAAAATGGAGTTTGCATGCGTCTTCTATGATGTTTTCGGTGTTGGAGGTTTTACCGGTCTTATCCGAGGAAGGGTTCTCACCATTTTATTTTGGGCCTTTTCTCATTTGCTTATTATTGGTATTTCTATCAAGATTGTCTTAGCCCTTGTCGCTAACTTTCCAACAAACTTGGTTTCGTCGAATTCAGAGTCTGAATGCAGAAGTTGTGGTAGTTTTAGTGTTCTGAAAAGGTTGCAGCGGTACTACCGCGGGTAGGAGCGGAAGTAATTTTTTACTACCGCCCTTGGAAGCGGTACTACCGCTCTTGGGAGCGGTACTACCGCTTGGAGTAGTACTACCGCGGCTACTTCCGCTCGGGACCAAAAACTCGTCACAAGTCCAGCGGTGGTAGGCACGGATGTAATTTTTTAGTACCGCTCGCAAGCAGTAGTACTGCTACGCTTAGCAGTAGAACCACTACCCCTAGCGGTAGTACCGTGACATCAAGCGGTACTACCGCTCGGTGCGGGCTGTGAGCATAACGGTTGGATTTTTTCCCACCTATAAAAGGGGGTCTTCTTCCCCATTGAACCTTATCCTTTGAGCTCGTGTTCTTCCCCCATTGTTGACCTTCTTCGAGCTTGCTAACTCTCAATCCCTCCATGGATTCTTGCTAGTTTTTGAGGGAAAAGAGACAGGAGATGTAGATCCACATTTCCACCAATCACTTTCTCCTCTATGTGAGAGGAACCCCTTGGATCTAGATCTTGGAGTTCTTGGTGTTCTCCTTCTTGTTCTTCCTCTCATTTTCTTCCCTAGTATTAGTTGCTTCGGTGGGATTTGAGAGAGAAGGACTTAGGCACTCCGTGTTCCCTTGCCATTGCATTTGGTGCATCGGTTTGTGTTCTCCACGGTGATACGTGGAAGTTACAAGTTGAGAATCTTATTACTCTTGGGTGCTTGGTGCCCTTGAGCTTGTTCCTCTTGGGTGCTTGGGCGCCCTAGACGGTTGGTGGTGTTCGGAGCTCAACCATTATGGTGTAAAGCTCCGGGCAAACGTCGGGGTCTCCAATTAGGTTGTGGAGATCGCCCCAAGCAATTTGATGGGTACCAGTGACCGCCCCCAATGGTTGCCATTTGTACGGGTTCGGTGACCGCCCTCAAGGGTCCCTTAGTGGAATCATGGCATCTTGCATTGTGTAGGGCATGAGGAGATTACGGTGGCCCTAGTGGCTTCTTGGGGAGCATTGTGCCTCCACACCGCTCCAAACGGACATTAGCATCCGCAAGGGTGTGAACTTCAGGATACATCGTCGTCTCCGCGTGCCTCGGTTATCTCTTACCCGAGCCCTTTACTTATGCACTTTACTTTGTGATAGCCATATTTTTTCTTGTCATATATCTTGCTATCACTTAGTTGTTTACTTTGCTTAGCATAAGTTGTTGGTGCACATAGGTGAGCCTAGTTGTTGTAGGTTTTGTGCTTGTCAAATTAACCGCTAGGTTTATTCCGCATTTGTTCTATCCTAAACCGTAATTATTTTAAAGCACCTATTCACCCCCCCTCTAGGCGACATCCACCATCTTTCAATAGGTATCAGATCCTCGTCTCTATTTGTTGGGCTTAACCGCCTAGAGAGTAAAGATGTCGACTAGGGGTTTAGGATTCTCTGACACCCTTAGTTTCGATGGCACAAATTTTGATGTTTGGGTAATTCGCATGCTTAATCTCTTTAGGGTCATGGACCCAAATTTAGAGCGAATTGTAGATATGGTTTTCCTCCTCCAAAGGATCCCCAAAGATTATCTTTAGAGGATGAGAAAAACTCTTATCTCAATGCTCAAGCTTCTAATGTGATTTTCGATGCTTTGAGCAATGTAGTTATATTTCAACTCATGTCGTTCTGGGATGCTCATGAGTTGTGGAATGAGCTTCAAGATAAATATGGTGTGTCCAAGATTTGTAGGGATGATTGTTCTCCTCCACCTCCGTCAAGATAGTCTTCTCAACTTCTTCTACTTCACCTACATGTGGTTTTCCACAAGGTAATGATATGGTGAGTAGTGTCGGTCATTGCAATGATGATAGTGTGCTTTTTGTGGATGATTCTTCATCACTATATTATTGCAATGCTCCGTCTTTGGGCTTTAACACTTCGAGCACTCCAAATGTTTCACTTACTTGTGTTGATAGTCCTTGCATATCATGAAGAAATTGCTTGACTAAATCTCATGATGATATGCTTGCTATATCTTGTTGCAGTGATAAAAATGCATGTATTTCCTCGAGTTGTTGTGCTAACAATGTAGATGAAACCCAACACTCCATTGAACAAGATGTGGTCTTGAATGGTGCTTCAAGGGATCCTATATCATCATCTATTGCATTTTGCCTTATGGCCAAGGCTTCAAAGGTATCTCCCACTTTGAATCCCAATATATCTTGTGATGATATTGATGATGGCAAGAGTGATGATGATGTTGATTATGATGAAGAGAGTGATGATGTTGCCTCCTTAAAAATTAAGGGGGAAATGATTTTTAAAGCTCTTCTTAAGAATAAAATTGCTCGTTCCAACTTCATGTAAATCATGTCTATTGCTATTGAGGGCAAGAAATATATTGATGAGTTGGAATCTCGTCTTGAGGAGCATGAGGTCACCATTGATAAAATGGAAGGTCATGAGCGTGATTACGCTAATGAGATTATGGACCTCTCTCAAGCTCTTGAACTTGAACAAACCACCAAGGAATCTCTTGAGGAGACTTTTTCTCTAGAATTATCTAGAGTGAGGGAATCTCGTGATAGAGCTCTCGAGGTGGCCAATGATTTTGAAACTAAAAATGAGGAGCTTCAAGTTGTGCATGCTAAACTCCTTAAGGACTTTGAGCACCTCGAAAATGGCTCAAGGGTCAATAAGAGTGAGCTCATCAAACTCACCGAGTCTCATGCTCAACTTAAAGCTTCATATTCAAAAGAGCTTGCCAAGTTGTCTTCTCCTCTTGTTGCTAATGATGATGCTTGTGCTACTAACTCTATCTCTTGTGAAGCATCGATATTGAAGGAGAATGTTGAGCTAAGGGCTCCACTTGAGTTGCTATCTAGCAATTATGGGATGTTGGAAGAAAATCATGTAAGGCTCACAAGCTCTCATGATGATCTTCTAGTATCCCTTAATGTGCTAAAGATAGCTCATGAGGCCATGCTTGCTAAGGTAACATCTAGTGAGCCTCATGTGGATACTAGCACTACTTCTAGTCAAAATGCTATATTTATATGTGCTAGTCCTTGTAATTCATCTACTCACAATGTTGGTACATCTTGTGATGAATTGCTTTCCTTGCCTTGTTGCTCTAATGATGAAGCTTATACTTCCTCTAGTACTTGTGTTGAGACTAACCATGTAGAGGAAATCAAAGAGCTCAAGGCCCAAGTCACTTCTTTGATGAAAGACTTGGAAAAGTGTCATGAAGGGAAGGTCACACTCAACAATATATTGAGTGTGCAAAAATCCCCCAATGACAAAGGTGGACTTGGATTCAACTCCAATAAGAAGAAGAAGTCCAAGATCAACAACAAGAAGGGCCAAAAACAAGTCAAGAGTTCGGCCAAGATTATTTGATTCAATTGCAAAATTGAAGGGCACCATGTTAGATCTTGCCCATTGAAGAAGAATGCCATTAGTGACAAGCAACAAGGGAAGCGACTACAAGTGCATTCTCATGCTCAACCTCAAGTTTAAGAAAGGCCTCTTCCCAAGAAGACTCAAGCTGATGCTTCTCAAGTTGAGAAATCAAGTGAGAAGAAAGTGAAGAGTAGCCGTTGCTACCTATGTCGTGAGAAAGGTCAACTCGCTTCTTCATGCACTAGTGGTAACTTATCCAACCCAATTATTATTGATGATGTCTATTCTCTTGGGAAGGATAAGGTTGGCAATGTGGTTGCCAAGTTTGTTGGTACTCAAAGTGGTTTGAAGCAAAGAACCATTTGGGTAGCCAAGCCTATTGTGACTAACCTCTTAGGACCCAACTTGGTTGGGGACCAACTAGCTCAAGCTTGATCAATAGGTGTTGTTGGAGGGCATTGGAGACTTGGCTACTTTATGAAGAATTAAGGGGACTTCATCATTCTAGTTGTCTCAAGCCAAGTCATTCGGATTATCAAGTTTCTATCTTATATCCAATGTTCCTCCTTGCGGTAACTCGTGCTTAAAATGTTTACATTGATAGCTACTTACCCCTTTGCATGTTTGGTTTCGTTCCTTTCATGTGTTTGTATATTTTGTGCTTGCAACTTGATTATCTTGAGCAATCAAGTATGTGTGTGTTGGTTTGCACATCATGTACGTGTGTGTCATGCGTTGAGCCTTTTGGTTCTTGTTTATTTCTTAGCTGGCTCGTGTGAGAGATTAATGGAATATCCCATTATGGGGGAGTGATGTGCTTTGTGCACCTCACAATCCTATATATGTGTGTACATGAGTAATACCATCTAGTATTGATATTTCAATATTATCTAGTCGCTATGTGGTATGTCTTCTCATGTGAAATTCAAATTCTAAATAGTCCATTAATTATCTCTTGTTGGATCTTTTAACTGCCTCTTGTCTATCTTTAATTGGTATCACGTTATGGGGGAGTAATATGCTATGTGTATATTGTCATCTAGAGTTGATATTGTAAATTATCTTGTTCATAGGTGGCATGTTAGCTCTACAAGTTGCAATTTGCTTTTTGTTTGGTGTGAAGATGATGTCGGATATCCTTGCTATCTACCACCGGGAATTATTTCCAAATACTTCTTGTCTTTTGACAATTGGTACTCACTTATGTGTGGTAGAAATTATTGATCATCTTTACATTGGCCTTTGCTTTCATTTGCTTTATCTCTTGCCTAGGATTGTGTCAACTCCCATTGTATTCCATACCACTTGTGGATCTTGTTAATTTCTTGACCTTGTCTAGTGTTTTCTAGATATAGTGAAAGTGGTGATCCCACCTTGTGCATTTTGTATTCAAATGCAAATTCTCTATAATGCACTAGTATTGGGGGAGCTATCCTATTCTCTATAAAACAATCATCTTGTGATCCTTATCAAGTGTGTGTTTGTGGAAGGCAAGCCGTTTCTTTTTGGTACTTTGTGCCATCATGAAACTTTGTAGAGGGCTTGGTTTGTTTGGAACCATTCTCTCTTTTGGGAGTTTGACATCTTTCTTTTTGAGTGTATCAATGGACATCTCATTCCTTGGTGTATCTTTTATGGATATCCTCCAAGTGATGATTTATTCATTTGTTATCTCTTCTTCACTTGGTAATTCTTTGTCAATTGGTATCGGTTCTTGAAAATATTGAGCATGCATATTAACTTTATGTAGTCTCCTTGACATGCTTTCTTTCTTTCTTTGACCCAATATATAGGGGAAACTACACCAAGTCTCAAATTGGATGAGATGTGCATGAAATTCATTCTCATATATTTATGCACATATTTAAGTGGAGTTTGTCCTATGTATTGTTGGTTCTCTAACTCTTTGGTCCCAATGAGTTTGGGTACCATTTTGTTTGTGTTGTTGTTCTAGGAACAATTGGACATGCATTGGATGCTCGGCTCACTCACAAGGAAGGTGGTGTCACCATGTGCTTATTGGATTCAAGCTAGGATGATCAATGAACTATCTACTACCTTCAATTGGTTTCTTCTACATCCTTCCAATGATATCTCAGTAACAAGTATCTATTCATGCATTCCTTTCTAGCATTCAACCTTGTGTAGGTTGCATCTTGGCATGATAATCATTACATCTTGTGATACCTTGTTTCCTTTCTCAAAGCATATCAACGATCATCTCATGTTGCTAGTTGTGATGTCTTTGATGTTCATGTGATCGGAATTCATTTGTATACAATAAGACCATATCTAGCCATGTGCTATGCTTTCAAGCAAATATCTTATTGGTATATTTATGACTTCCTTGTGGATATCTTATTCTTTACTTTTTGTAACTATTTCGTGTGTACATCCTTCTTTGCGGATAGATGTCATCATGATTTTCATCTACCTAGAATCTTATACACTTGAGAGAAATTACATATCTTGAAGATATCCTTTCTTTCTTGTCCATCTTTTCTTTCTTCTTTTATTTCTTTGGTGGCCCCGTGAAAGCTTTGCCTTGAGTACGAATCTTACCTTGTTGCATCTTGATGCACTCTTGTGTGGTGAAGATATTTTGTCTCTTGCTTGTCTTGATGAGGCTTTTGCCATCTTGATTGGTATCCGTCCTCTTGACATAGATTTCACTTTCTTTCTTCACCATGGGTTGTCACAAGCATTGGTTATTCTTTTTGCATGTTGAGTGTGCTTGTGAACCCCTTTGCTTGGTGTGTGTGGGAAGGACATGTCATGCACCTTGTATCTCCATTATTCAAGACTATGTTGATGCTTAATGCTCATCCATACATTAGTCTTCTCAAGTGCATTGCCTTGACTCACACACAGCATTTTGGTTGAGCCCATTCTTAAGTTGCCTCTTTTACTTGTTGCTCAACCATGTGTTTGTTACAAGTACTAGGCTTAGTTACCTATATGCTCACTTGCACTTGTTGTAAGTTTCTATTGATTTTGGGGGAGCTATGATCCTATTTTGTGCACTTTGTATCCTAATACAAAAATTCTTGATGTGCACAAATCATGGGGAGCTTCTCTAGTTTCTTTAGAACACTCCTCTACTCATATCATAATATCTTTATTCATGTGGCACGTAGGTTCATTGGTCTAGTTGGTTCAATTGGTATCTTTTGATAGCTTGCTTCAATTGGTATCTTTTGATTGCTTGATTGCTTGTTTCTCTCTTTGTTATGTCTTTGTGGTATATCATTCTTTTGCAATCTTGGTGCCTCAATATAGTTGGTCTTCCTCCAAGTATTACGTTTGGATATGTGTATGGCATTCCACTCTCTCATTGAGAAATGCACAACTTTTGGAGGAACACCTTTTATATTGGTCTTCTTAGCTTTTCGCCCATTTTGGCAATCGATGCCAATGGGGGAGAAGTTTCAGAGAGTTTTGTGGAGAATTCTTCAGAGTTTTCTCCTTGCTTTGGTTTTGTTCCTAAGCATTTGCATCTCGTACGCATGTATTATTGGTTATTGCATTGCATGGTGATGCATAATTCCTTATATAAACTCTCTTGAAAGTAATTGTCATCAATTACCAAAATGGGGGAGATTGAAAGGACATGCGGTGCCCCCATGTGTGGTTTTCGTAATTGATGAAATTCTCTATGGACTAATGGTTGCATTGAGTTATATTTGAAGGATTTGTCCATAGGCATTTCTTGAAGTCCATGTGTTGGTTTCAAGGAGTTTATGTGTTGACCAAGGTGCTATTAAGGAATTATCCAAAGATTGGTCATGTGAGTGTTGAGCTTATTGCAAGCATGTCTTGAAGAAGAAGATTGTGTGATTATTCATGTTTACCTTCAAGACATCATCTAAACTAAGAGAGTTGGAAAGATTCAAGGTTGATAAGGACTAAGTCAAGAGTGAATCAAGTTGATCAACTCACAAAGCGTAAAAGATGTACCGAGAGGGATCAAGTGATCCCGTGATATGGTAAGCATTGTCCATTGCACTTTGTGTACTAACCCATGGTCTATGTGAGAGTTCTATGTGGGGTTAGGTACATGTCCATGGGCTTGCGTCAAGAGGAAGATATCACATATCCCATGGAAAGGATGACATCAAGTAGTGATCGTCATCAAGATTGTCATGTGCAAGTTCAAGTGTAGCATCATGAAGAGATCAAGTGCTTGAAGCTTTCCATCCATTGTGGTGTCAATGGACTTGTGAAGATGTGCTGAAGATTGGCTCACCCATAGTGGAGTATGGGGGAGCAATCATCTAGTGTCCATCGATCCAACGCAATCAAGAAAGGTGGTGCATCTTGAGGAGGACAAGATCGTCATCATCTAGCTCAAGTGGATCATGTGCAATGCAAAGGTTTGCCCTTGATAAGTTTTCTATTTTACCGGTCTCATCGTGGTAGTTGGCAGACCGGGTTATAGCCGTACTATCAAGAGGGGCTCTCAAGTGAGTAGCTTGATCGTATCGTTCGTCGAGAGCTCAAACCATTGCATCCTTGCATCATGTTTCTTGGTTATTGTTTGGTTCTCTTTGTGAGTCTTAGAGCTTATGGTCATCTTGATGACAAGCTTGAGTTCATCGAAAATGGAGTTTGCATGCGTCTTCTATGATGTTTTCGGTGTTGGAGGTTTTACCGGTCTTATCCGAGGAAGGGTTCTCACCATTTTCTTTTGGGCCTTTTCTCATTTGCTTGTTATTGGTATTTATATCAAGATTGTGTTAGCCCTTGTCGCTAGCTTTCCAACAAACTTGGTTTCGTCGAATTCGGAGTCCAAATGCGGAAGTTGTGGTAGTTTTGGTGTTCTGAAAAGGCTGCAGCGCTACTACCGCGGGTAGGAGCGGAAGTAATATTTTACCACCGCCCTTGGGAGCGGTACCACCGCTTGGAGCAGTACTACCATGGCTACTTCCTTGGCTACTTCCGCTCGGGACCAAAAACTCGTCACAAGTCCAGCGGTGGTAGGCACGGATGTAATTTTTTAGTACCGCTTGCAAGCAGTAGTATCGCTACCCTTAGCAGTAGTACCGCTAACCCTAGCGGTAGTACCGTGATGTCAAGCGGTACTACCGCTCGGTGCGGGATGTGAACATAACAGTTGGATTTTTCCCCACCTATAAAAGGGGGTCTTCTTCCCCATTGGACCTTATCCTTTGAGCTCGTGTTCTTCCCCCATTGTTGACCTTCTTCGAGCTTGCTAACTCTCAATCCCTCCATGGATTCTTGCTAGTTTTTGAGGGAAAAGAGAGAGGAGATCTAGATCCACATTTCCACCAATCACTTTCTGCTCTATGTAAGGGGAACCCCTTGGATCTAGATCTTGGAGTTCTTGGTGTTCTCCTTCTTGTTCTCCCTCTCATTTTCTTCCCTAGCATTAGTTGCTTCGGTGGGATTTGAGAGAGAAGGACTTGGGCACTCCGTGTGCCCTTGCCATTGCATTTGGTGCATCGGTTTGAGTTCTCCACGGTGATACGTGGAAGGTACAAGTTGAGAAGCTTATTACTCTTGGGTGCTTGGTGCCCTTGAGCTTGTTCCTCTTGGGTGCTTTGGCGCCCTAGACGGTTGGTGGTGTTCGGAGCTCAATCATTGTGGTGTAAAGCTCCGGGCAAGCGTCGGCGTCTCCAATTAGGTTGTGGAGATCGCCCCGGGCAATTTGACGGGTACCGGTGACCGCCCCCAAGGGTTGCCATTTGTACGGGTTCCGTGACCGCCCTCAAGGGTCCCTTAGTGGAATCATGGCATCTTGCATTGTGCGAGGGCGTGAGGAGACTACGGTGGCCCTAGTGTCTTCTTGGGGACCATTGTGCCTCCACACCGCTCCAAACGGAGATTAGCATCCTCAAGGGTGTGAACTTCGGGATACATAAATCGTCTCCAGCGTGCCTCGGTTATCTCTTACCCGAGCCCTTTACTTATGCACTTTACTTTGTGATAGCCATATTGTTTCTTGTCATATATCTTGCTATCACTTAGTTGTTTACCTTGCTTAGCATAAGTTGTTTGTGCACATAGGTGAGCCTAGTTGTTGTAGGTTTTGTGCTTGTCAAATTAACCGCTAGGTTTATTCCGCATTTGTTCTAGCCTAAACCGTAATTATTTTAAAGCGCCTATTCACCCCCCCCCCCCTCTAGGCGACATCCACGATCTTTCACACGGCCCAATGCACAACGGCAAATGAACATCGTCTTCGGGATTAGAGAGGAGGGCGGCTATGAATTTGGTGCGGTGGGGGCGCCATGGAGGAGGGGCTGAGGTTTCGCGGCTCGGGAGAAGGGAGCTTCCGGGGAGAAGGTGATTTGGCGCCCACGAGGTATGAATGGGGAATTGGGAGGGGGAACCATGTCTTACGGACGCATTTGTCTGAAATGTGGGGGGAGTTACAGTTCTACCCCTGCCTTTAGGCTTCTCGGCTTGGGTCTGTGTACTGAGGGTCGGTGATAGTAGAGTAACTTTGCGTCTCCCAAATAGTTGGCGCGAGCGATTTCGGGCGAGGAGGACGTGTTTTGAAATATACTGGGCGCTAGTGATTTCGGGCGAGGAGTGTGTGTTTTGGAATATACTGGGCGCGAGCGATTTTGGGCGAGGAGGGCGTGTTTTGAAGTATAGTGGGCGCGAGCGTTTTCGGGCAAGGAGGGCGTGTTTTGAAATATACTGGGCGTGAGCGATTTCGGGCGAGGAGAGCGTGTTTTGAAATTGTGGGAGCGAGCTATTTCGGGTAAGGAGAGGGTGTTTTGCCGACCATGGTTTATGAATTATTCGGCACATGTCATTCCAGCTGAGGAGAAGGCACGCTAAGATGAAGTTACGAACCTACCCTCGATGTACAACGGGCCAATTGATGTGTGTCCCACATAGGCCGGTAATTTAGCGTCTCACATTTATTTGCTCGGGCGAATTCCACCGAGCAGGGGGTGTTTAACGGTTCGTTCAAATTTTGGGAGAACGAGCATCCACGCCTACCTTACCAAGTCGATTCGAATCAAATTTTGAAATATTAGCTTGCCACTTCTTTCTTAGATGGAGAGATGATGCTCAGGAGTAATGTGTTTTTACGTGCTTGTTGCTAGCGATTTACTATATGACAAATAGTTGACCCACTCAAAAACGGGAATCAAACCCAAAATGAAATATCTCGGTTTAATGAAATAGCTCGTTCACCAGCTCAAAATAGTGAAATAAATCCAAAATTTAACACCTCAATCGAGTAGCATGTTTTACAGTATTATAGTACTCCATGAACATGTTGAGAGTCAAATTAATGAGCTTGTTTGATATATGCATATCTCCGTTCATGTGTGGATTGCAGACAACATGTTCTCCAATTTAAATATTTGAATGCAAGTTTATATCAAAACATGGTTTATATCAGTCTTTGATGCATAAAACGTGACCTCCCCCTATCCCGGACTCCTGCTCTCTCTCTCTCTCTCTCTCTCTCTCTCTCTCTCTCTTTCTCTCCGTCTCTCTCTATCTCTCTCTTTGTGTGTGTGTGGGGGGGGGTCATTTTAGATCACATGCATATATACTCCATCTATAGGTCCCTCTCGCACACTATGTATGATTCTCTAGTCCAAGCTAAATATCTTGGGTACACTCATCATACGCTCACAAATTCCTTGGCTCGTTGCCCTTAACTCTCTCACGCACCACTCTGTCGTCTCGAAGCTCTTCCCTCTCTCTCTCTCAAACTCTCCATCTACCTGGGTCACACATACACATGCATCTCTCACTCGCACTCGATAGACCCATCTAAACTTTATCTCTCTCCATCTCACAAGCACACACACACAATCTCTAGCCAAGTATGATGGTCTCTCACTCAAATGTAGGCACACGCAGTCCCCCCCCCCCTATATGTATATGACTAGCTAATCTTAGTCTCCATCACAAACATGTGCATGGTCTATCTCGATTTCTCTCGGGGCA
Source organism: Aegilops bicornis (assembly GCA_021605145.1). Lineage (NCBI taxonomy): Eukaryota > Viridiplantae > Streptophyta > Magnoliopsida > Poales > Poaceae > Aegilops > Aegilops bicornis. The sequence continues at coordinate 643,141,665 of CM038672.1, forward strand.
TCTTTCTATCTCGCACGCACCTCCCTCGATCTCCCACCCATATAGTCCCCTCACGATCTCGAGGGTATGTCTCTATCACAAACACACCCTCTCTCCCTCCCCATGCGTCCATGATCTCCATGTGTCCCTCTCGACCTTTGTTCCTTGTTGGCCAGACCTCTATTGGAGATGTGCTATAGGGGTGTCTATCTCCGTTGCCAATAATCACGCACTAGCTATCTTCGTATATCTCCTCACCACGCTTTTCTATCTCGAAGATGCATGCGTGATATGTTTGCATAAGAAACAAAAAAACACACTCTCTCTAATTTATCGTTTGTTGTCCCTTTGTCTTTCACACACATACTCTTTTTGCACACTCACTCATTCTCCTTCACATGCACTTGATCTCTCTTGACTTAGGCACTCTCTTCGGTCCATAGCATATAGATTTATTGAAAAGTCAAACATCACAAAGTTTGACCATGTACGTGGAGAAAAACATTTACATCTAGAACGGCAAACATATACCATTAGATTCATCATGAGATGTAGTTTCATATGATGTATCTTTGGTATTGTAGATATAAATAACATTTGCATAAACCTGATCAATGTTTCCAAAGTTCGACTTCTAAGAAATTTTACATGCACTGCATTATCGAGCGGATGGAATATGTCTTTCCCCCTCTCAGCTATCTGACGCACCACTCAGCCTTATTGGGGCTCCTCTATCTCTCTCATACTTTATATCTCCCTGGTTCACACATACACATGTTTCGCTCACGCTACATATTGACCCATCCAACACTCTCTGCCCTTGTTCTCTCTCTATGTGACACGCACCCCCCTAAGTACCATAATCCCTCACTTCATCATAGCCGCACGCAATCCCCCCTAAGTATGATTATCTCTCACTAGCCATCAAGAACACAAGTATTGTCTCCTTCTATCCATACGCCTTTCTCGATATCTGTCGGGGTATCTTCTATCGCTCACACACCTTGTCACTCGATCTCCCACCCATGTAGTCCCATCACGATCTCCCAGGGATCTCTCTATCACAAATATACACTCTCTCCTCCCCATGTCTACACTTTCTCCGTACGTCTCTCTCGACCTCTCTCCCTTGCTTGTCAGACCCCTGTTGGCCACATGCTAGGGGTCTTTCCCTCTCGGTTGCTAACAACCACACACCATCTCCTCACCTTGCTTCCATTGTGGAAGATACATGTATGATATGTTTGCATAGGACACACACGCCTTTCTCTACTTTTATCGTGTGTTGTCCATGTCTCTTTCATACACGCACACACACTTTTTCACTCACTCTTTCTATTTCACTCTCTCTCTCTCTCTATCTCCCTCTCTAGTTAGGGACTCTCTCACATCCATAAGCATATGGATGTTTTGAAAAGTCAAACCTCAGAAAAGTTTGGCCAGGTATATGTGGAGAAAAACATTTACATTTGGAACAATCATTAGATTCATCACAACATGTACTTACTTCGTACTATCATTTATATTTGGTATTGTAGATATAAGTAATTTCTTTATAAACTTGGTCAAAGTTTCAAAAGTTTGACTTTAAAAAATGTTGGCACTACATTATCGAACGGAGGGAGTAGCTCTTTCTCTCTCTCTCTGCTATCTCTCACAGGCCTCCCATCTCACTCGAACTCTTTATACCGACGGATTATACGCTCACCGTGTCAGCATATAGCTCCGTATATTGTTTAGTTGACTGGTCAACCAGTGCACATGCTGCCTTGTCAGCTCGTGTTCTCTATCTTCGTGTGCTGGCCCATGTGGCAGTGGATGAAAATAAGTAAACTAGAGGCCCATCTAACATGCGGTGAAGTAAACAAAGTCGAAACCACTCGGGGTAGCACCCCGCACGCTAGTAAATTGAGGGCGCATTGAGGACACACTTCTTCCGCGTGAAGGACGCACTCGCGCACAATTCACCACTGCGCGGTGGCATGCACAGAAGGACGCACTCGCGCACACCCAGCAGGCCAGCACACAACACAGACCAGCACACGTGTACACCGGCGTCGCCGCCGGTTGATATGGACGGCGAGGCAGCCAACAAGCGGAGGCAGCTCGAGCCAAAACCGCATCCGGCAAGCCTGGACTTCATCAGCAGCCTCCTCGACGACACGCTGCTCGTCATCATCGGCCTTCTCCCCATCAAATCTGCCGTGCGGACCGCCCTGCTCTCCCGGCGGTGGCGCCCCCTCTGGCGCCGCATCCCCCTCAACCTCACCGTCGACAGCTGCCTCTGCGACGGGGATTGCAAACGCATGGGCGCAGTCTCCAAGATCCTTTCATCGCACCCTGGGCCAGTGTGACACGCCAAAATTTTAACCTTGTTTTATTAATTAAAATTTTGCCAGGAAAATTAAATTTTTATTTTTCTGGATTTATTCTTGATCTCAGAGCCTCTCTTTTCCCCTAAGTTGTGGAGTTTTCACCCCTAGTAAAAACTTTCCAATTATTATTGGACTTGTTTACCCTCTCAAATAAAACAATTCTTTTATCAGTGGTATTATCTATATAATTATTTTCCCCTGAGCTTTATTTCTCTAAATTGGTTTTTCATAAGTTTTTAGGTTCCATATGCACTGCAACCCTTTGATAAATTTATTTAAAAACCCCACCTAAATTTGGAGATGTCATGTGATGTTTCTAAACCACTTTTATGCAAAAATATATTTGATTCAATGAATATTTTGAGTTCTACACCAAGTTTTCAAATCTGGTCCAGTGGGCAGTTTTGCACTACAACCTATTTAAATATTTCTTTAAAACTTCCACCAAAATTATGGGATGTTAACAGGAGTATATTAATTAACTTTATGAAAAAACCCAGCTATGTTCTTGGAAAATTTTGAGTGAATCAACCTCTTTTCCATTCTGGTCCAACTTGATGATTTGTACAACAACTACATTTTAAGTTGCTCCTTTATCCATGATTACTTTTCCTACTTGTAGTCCTCCCTGCTAAACCCTTAAGACCAGGAGCATGAACCCATTGGAATATTTTTGGCCCATGAGATGACAGCCTCTAGTTTCTGCCAAAAACTGATTTTCTCAAATATTTGCACTAGCAAGTTTCTTCCCTTGACAAACTAACCTGGCCACCACCACCTTCACCTAAAGAGACCCCAATCTGGAGATTATGACCACTCCAAGAAATGCCTAGGTGCCCTTGGCATTTCGCCAAACACCTTGTGTGCATGGCCAGTTTTGACATGGTTTTTAGTTAGCATTGCAAGCTTGGTCCCCTGGCCTAACCCACATGTCCATATGCTTTCTTACAGACCCTAGCCTGGTCCTGTTAGTTGCCAGCCTCACCCGAGCGCTCTAGATCACCTTCGCATTCTGTCGAACATGTCGCGTGCATGCTCTGGGCGCGCCCAGAGCTCACGTTTTGCACGCGCGTGCACCGAGCCGCCGCGTCGCGCCCCTGACTTTTGCTCGCCCTGCAGAGTCGTGCCCCACCCTCGACCACCCGCTGGAACGCGCCAAGCTGCCCCTGGTTCCCTACAGCACTACCGTCAGAGCCCCTTGGCGGCACGCCGGCGTCCGCAGTGAGCCCCTGCCGCGGTCGGTGCTGCCCAAGCCACAGCCGCGCGCCAGCTGCCCCTTGAGCAGTCCAAGCTTATCCCTCGCTGCGCAAGCGCTCGTCGGTGCCACGACGCCTGCCCGCCGAAAGCGGTCGGCCGGTGATCCTATCCTTGGCGATGGCGGAACCGACCTAGCTACTCTATAAAAGGGTGACCCCGAGCTCCTCCTAGACCGCAGGCAGTCTCAAGCAAGTCCACTAGCGCTCCCCTAGCTCGCAATCGACCAGGAGAGGCCGTCTTCCTCGTCTCCGGCCAGCTCGGCCACCGCCACCCTCCGGTCTGTTTCGTCGCAACCAGGCCCTTCCCCGTCTAGCCAACACCACTGCCCGACTCCCCTTCGTCTTGCGAAGCCGCCCAGCTGCTCAAACACGACCGGGAGCCACCGTAGTTCAAACGCCCAAAACTCCCGAAACCACCGGTCACTGCGAAGCCCGCCGCCGGTGACTCCCTCCGTCCCCACCTGACTGGCGACCACCGAGAGGACCGCCCTGGACCCGCGGATCCATCCCCACCCTCGGTGTCTCGAAATGCTGCCGCCGTTCGCCGGCAAGCATCGCCGGAGTTCCGCCTCCGCTCGGGGCAGAGGAAGAGGAGGGAGAAGACCAGTCAAACCTGACCAGTGGGCCAGGCAGGCCCACAGTGACCCACGCACGGTCCACGCTAGACAAGTGGACGCGTAAAATCGGAATACGCCTTCGATGTGGTCAGTTCGAAACGTTTTTCCTTTTTATTCTATTTTATTTTAAAAACAGATTTTAACCACAACTTTGACTGGCCATAACTTTTTAAATATGACTCCAAATGAGTTGATTCTTTTTCCTACCTCTCTCAAATATTGTCTAGTTTATTTTAAGATTTATTTCACAAAAATTCAGACAACTTTTTGGTACTGTTTTTGAAACGATATATTGATCCAATAATATTTTAAATAGGATTTTTGGAGAGAGGAGAAAGCTTTCAAAAGTTTTGGAGTGCACCTTGCCTCCCCCGCAACTTGAAGGCAAGCATTCTGAACCCTGGCGTAACATATTTCATGCTTCGTGTGACAAGATTATAACACGTAGAACTCGTTATTTTATGTGGTGATTTGATCTTTTGCATGAATGCATATTGGAGTTTTCCTTGCTGTTGGAAATGGACAGGCTCAGGAAAGTGATCATCCTCGCGTACCTGCCGTGCCTGCCGGAAGGAAGCCGGGAAGTCACTGTCTTGGGTAGACCTGAGCTTCTCCCTAGTTCCTTGTCGAGACGAGTGTGTCCGGCATGGCATGAGGGGGTATGATGAGTGGTGATTCTGTATGTTGGATGAAATATATTCGTTATGCTAATCATGTAGGGAATACCTCCTGAGTCGACCATAGATCGAGTCTTGTTCCAGTAACCCCCATACTTGTTTCATACTACCACTTGACTCAGTAAGTCGTCAACCCCTGTCTAGCACACACCGTACAGAGAGGCCATGGTGGAAGATACCGGTTGTAGCCAGTAGGCATGCCACCTGGTCCGGGGGCATGGGTTTTTTCGGTTGAGACCCAGAGGGGAGGCCACCCCTTAGAGCGCGCGATATAAATTTGATCCCATGCTACGCGAGGTTGTAGCCTCCCCACTTAGAGTTTTGCTTGACAGGTGTCGTGGGTGATTCCAGAGACCGGTAAGTTAAGCTGGTGTGTGCAAGTTAGGTGTGTTTTCAACTAAAAGGCCGTAGACGGAATTAATCCCGATGGGCTAAAGGAATCCTTTACCCGTGGGTAAAGAGTACGCCCTCTGCAGAGGTTAAACCTATTCGAATAGCCGTGTCCATGGTTAAGGACTACAGTCTGGGATGGGTCAAGTGTTGGTCTTAGTGTCGGTCTTCGGAGGACCATGATTATTATTTTGTTATGGACTAATCCGTTATATTATTTGATTTATCGAGTATCCCTAGGATGGTTCTACCTCCTGGATATTCCCCGTGATTATTTATAAGCCCTTTATGTGGTGTCGCTGAGACGCCCGAATGTGGCATGCTTGTTATTTATTTACTTTATAAGCCCTTTATGTGGTGTCGCTGAGACGCCCGATCGTGGCATGCTCGTTATTCATTTACTTTATAAGCCCTTTATGTGTTGTCGCTGTAACACCCCAAAAATTTAACCAGGTTTTAATTATTAAAATTTTGCCAGAAGTTCAAAAATTTTGCTTTCTGGATTTTCTGTTGATCTTAGAACCCCTTTTCTTTAGTATTGAGGAGTTTTTACCCAAATGGAAACGTTCCAAAAATGTATTGGACTTTTATGCTCTCTCAATACAACAATTCTTAATCAGTAGATTTATTTATTTAATTATTTCTCTGTGAGCATTATTCCTTAAAATGAATTCCATTAGTTTTGGAGCTCTTTTTGAACTAAAACCATTTGATTAATTTAACCAAAATTCCAACCAAAATTATTAGATGTCATGTGATGTTTCTAAATCACTTTTATGCAAAAATATATTTCATTCATTGCATATCTTGAGTTCTACACCTAATTTTCAAATCTGGTCCAGTGGGCAGTTTTGCACTACAGCCTGTTTAAATATTTCTTTAAAGCCTCCACCAAAATTATGGGATGTCAGTGGTAGCATGCAATCCAACTTTATGCAAATACCTGGTGATGTTCTTTGGAAAAATTGAGTGAATCAACCTCTTTTTTATTCTAGTCCAGCCTTGTGATTTCTACTGCAACCCTAATTATTTTTGCTCTAGTGACCTTGTGCTTTCTCCTGCTTGTAGTCAACCCTACAAAACCCCTAAGTCCAGGAGCATGCGCCCTTTGGGACATTTTTGGTTCATGGAATGATGCCATTTACCTCCTGCCCAGAATTGAAGTTTTGCAAAACTTGCACTAACAAGTTTCTTCATTTGTCAAACTAACCTCACCACCCTCTCATGCATCTAAAGAGACCCCACTCTAGAAGATTTGACCACCCCAAGTACTGCCTGGATGCCTCTGGCATTTCGTCAAACACCCGGTGTGCATAAACAGATTTGGTATGGTTGAAGGTTTTGTGTTGTGAACTTCCCCCTTGTCCCAAACCAAGTTGTCTAGTAGCCTTCAATCTGTCTCTGACCTAGGCCTGTGGATTTGCAGTGGCTCCCTAGCAATTTTTGGTCGCCCTGGCATTTCGTCGAACGAGTGCCATGCATGCCCAGAGCGCGAGCAGAGCACGCGTTTTGCACGTGCTCGCGTCCAAGCCAGCACGCCCCCTGGATAAGTTTCCCCGAAGCTCCAACCGCCCCCTCACCCCTCGCAAAGATCGCCAAAGAAGCCGCTTGGCGGCACGCCTTGCCGCCACAGGCGCCCGCCTTTGGGCGGCACCGCCTAAACCACCACAGCGCCACCGCCTCCCTCGACAAAGAGAGTGTTCGTCATTAGCCCTTGAAGCTAGCCAGCCACAGCCACGTCGCCCTGCATCACAGTAGGGCGGTCCGCCGACGAGCTCATCCACGGCCGCCGCGAACCAACATGGAGGTGCTATAAAAGGAAGCCCCCAAGCTCCCCCGAGCACTCAGGCAGCCTCACGTCGTCCTCCTAGTGCCCTCGTTGCCATCAATTGAAGAGGAGCAGGCTGTCTTCACCCTCTCCGGTCAGCTCGGCCGCCGCCTCGTCCCGGTTCACCCCGGCGCCTTCCATCACCACCCCTCGGCTCCTCATCGTCTTGCGGAGCCGCCCAGAACCCCAACTACGACGGAGCATCACCCTATCCCGAGCCCCCAAATCCACCGAAACCTTCCCTCCGCCGCAGTGCTCGCCGCCAGCGATTACCTCCACCCCCGACGACCGTACAACCACCGGAAGGACCGCCCTAGATCCGCGGATCCATCCCCGCCCTCAGCTCCCCGCAAGGAACCGCCGTTCACCGGCGACGATCGCCGGAGTCCCGCCTCTGCTCGGGCAGAGGAAGAAGAGGGAGTGGAGACCAGTTAAACATGACTAGTGGGCCCCCTGGACCCACTGTTAGTGACTCCCCACGCGGTCCATGCTGGATAAGTGGAGGCGTAAAACCTCAAGTACGCCTCCTCTGCCCGAAAGCGTAATCTCGTTTGAAACATTTTCTTTTTGTGTTTTTATTAAAATCAAATTTTTACAAAAACTTTGACTAGCTATAACTTTTTAAATATAACTCCAAATGAGTTGATTATTTTTCCTACCTCTCTCAAATATTGCCTAGGTTATTTAAGATTTATTTCAAAAAAATTGAGACAACTTTTTGGTACTGTTTTTAAACTATATATTGATTCAAAAATATTTTAAATAGGATTTTTGGAGAGAGGAGAAAGCTTTCAAGAGTTTTGGAATGCACCCTGCCTCCCCATGAATTGAAGGCAAGCATTCTGAACCCTGGCATAATATTGTGTGTGATATTTGACACGGTGACAACACCACCTCGACACGGGGTATACATCATTTTATGTGATGATGTGTTCCTACTTATGAGTGCATATTATTGATTTCATGCTATTGGAGTTTGATATGGTTGTGATGGTATTCACCGTCATGTGCCTTTCGTGCATACCGGAAGGGAATCCAGGAAGGCCTCTGTCTTGGGTACACACGGTCTTGTCCCTAGTCCTCCGTCGAGACGGTCGTGTCCGGTATGGCATGAGGGGGTATGTCGCGTGGTGTTTCTGTCTGTTGGTTGAAGTATTTATTGTTATGCTAATCATGCAAGGAATATTTAAACCTCCTGAGTCGACCGTAGATCGAGTCTTGTTCCGGTAACCCCCATACTTGTTTCATGCTGCCACTTGTCCCTGCCATAGGTAGGGTATGGTTCAGTAAGTTGTCAACCCCTTTCCTAGCACACACCGTACAGAGAGGCCATGGTGGAAGATACCGGAGGCATCCGGTAGGCATGCCACCTGGCCCGGGAGCAAGGGTGTTTCGGTTGTAGCCAAGGGTAGCTCCCCTAGTTTCTTGCTGCGGTATAAATTTTGTGATCCCATGTTACGTCGAGGTTGTAGCTTCCCCACTTAGAGTTTCGCTTAACGGGTGTCGTGGGTGATTCCAGACACCGGTAAGTTAGTCTGGTGTGTGCGGATAGGTGTGTTTTCAACTAAAAGGCCGTAGACGAAATTAGTCCCGATGGACTGAAGGAATCCGTTACTCGTTGGTAAAGAGTACACTCTCTGCAGAGATTAAACCTATTTGAATAGCCGTGTCCATGGTTAAGGATTACAGTCTGGGATGGGTCAAGTGTCGGTCTTAGTGTCGGTCTTCGGAGGAGAAACTGTTAAACCAGAACTGGGATCACGACTTGAGACTTGTGATGATTATGATTATTATTTTGTTGTGGACTAACCCGTTATATTATTGGAATTATCGAATATCCCTGGGATGGTTCTACCTCCTGGATATTCACTGTGATTATTTATAAGCCCTTTATGTGGTGTCGCTGAGACGCCCGACTGTGGCATGCTTGTTATTTATTTTCTTTATGAGCCCTTTATGAGGTGTTGCTTTGACGCCTTAATCGTGGCATGCTTGTTACTTATTTTCTTTATAAGCCCTTTATGTGGTGTCGCTGAGACGCCCGACTGTGGCATGCTTGTTATTTATTTTCTTTATAAGCCCTTTATGTGGTGTCGCTGAGATGCCCGACCGTGGCATGCTTGTTATTTATCTTATAAGCCCTTTATGTGGTGTCGCTCAGACGCCCGACTGAGGCATTTCTCTTTGTTTACTAACCTTTCGAGGCGTCGCTTCAGACACCCGGTCGGTGCATTTTATTACTACTACGTTATTGCATATCCATAAGTAACCTTCTTTCATGCATCAGAGATTTTATTTTTGTGACTGACGTCATGATCTTAAATTATTTCAGAACATTATTACCGTTGTTATATTATACCCGTGTTCATAATGTTTGCGAGTACATTCAAAAGTAATCACTGGCTTGTCCCTGGCTATTGTCTTGGCCAGATTTCTTGCGCGGAGAGGAGCGACCGTGATGACAGCCCCGGAACCTAAGCAATGGTGATAGCAGCCTTGCGAAGATAGGAGTTATCATGGTCAGCTGTTCCTGTGGGAATTGGAGGCCCATAGACGCTGATGATCCACAAACCGCTTCCGCCACCAACCAGCTAGAAACCAAATTGTTGTACTCACAGGCCAGAATGGTCTTGTACTGCATATTTTGTATTTTGCTTGTAATTTTCTGTATCAAGTTGGTGCCTCATCAGCTAACAGTAATCCTGGGGCTGGTGAGCACAAGGGCCATTTTCTGGAAATTAATACCCGGAAAACCGGTCGTAACAAACTTGGTATCAGAGCCAGGCTGACCATTGGCTAATCCTATCTTAGCCAGGTCGAAAAACCTAGGTAAACCAACCCTTCAGACCTTAACCAAACCCCGGCCAAGCTTCTCGTGCAAGATAGCTACACAGTGAGCCTAACACCTTTTGACAGTCGGTGCCCAACCTATCAACTTAGCATGTCGATCACGTGCCAGTGACCGACGCCCATTGTGTCCCATCCGCAAGCGTGCGAAGGAAGGCTCCGTCCCCTTTTCTATAAAATGGGCACGCTAGCCTCAACCCAGCACAGCACAACATCTCCCCCGAACCAAGCCATAATGCCTGGCCCCGTAGTGCACAATCAGACCACAGCAACCAACCTTGGAGGTTTTGTGACCATACTCGCAAACCTCACCCGTTGTGCCTATGTGTTAGAAGAGCCCCCAGAATATGTTGTGTACCAAGGACCCATGAGCGGTGAGAGCCGTCAATCGGGCCACTGTGCACATCTACGGTAGGGGTCTGCCGCCGTAACGCCTTACAAGTTCACCGGAAGGACAACTTCCTTCGAGCCACAAGCCATCCAAATTTTGCCGCCGAGAGGCTATAGTTCAACCGGCGTGTGTCGCCCAGAGTTAACTGTCGCTCGTTCTACTACTACCCCAGGCGTGAAGGGTATGGTAGACCACCCCAAGTTGCCAACGGAGATCACGAGACGGATCCTGCATTGTTGCACCTAGTGCGCTATGTAGGTGCACTAGAGGCACTGTTCGATCAAATCACCATTGATCTGATCGCAGCTCGTGGAGAGCTGGTTCGCCGAGCCCCGGCAAGCAGGGAAGACGAGCCCGATGCCGACAACCCAGTCGTGCTGTTCGAACACCCGATCGAGACCCTGAGGTCAGCCCCAGCCATCAGCCAAGGTGCTTTGATGACCCCAGAAGTGCTTCGTCGCCTTTTGGGAGCACACTCCAACAGGATTGTGGCCAACAATCTCCGCGATGGTCATCATCGCCACCCCGACCCTGCAGCCCCTCAACAACCTCCAGCCAATCCCGACGGTGAGACCCGTGGAGAAGCCTCGACATCCACAAGGCACGCCCGTTTGGATATAAATGAGGTAGACTAAGTCACCCGAGTAGCGCCGAGTCTCAGTGTATCCTCGCTTTGTAATCGTGTGACCTTGTAAATAAACGCAGCCTGTTGTTGTGCCTCTGTTTTAATAGTAACCCTTGCATAATTGTGTCAGCCTGCAGTTGCATTTTTATTTCAGGCACAGCTACCAAAACCAACCCCGACGACACCCACAGTAACACGTCCCTTTTGTGAGATAGGTGTATCTGTGGCTTTGACCCCGACCCTTGGAGCTAAACCCGCAATTTTTTTACCTTTCACCACGGTAAACAACCCAGCCCGGATGCTATATAAGAAGGCCACCTCGTGGCCTTGCCAAGCACCCCTCACCTCGTGCACCACCCTCACAACCATTTTCTTGGCATGCCGAGCCCTAGTATTTATCTGAGAACCCCAGATGCAACCCCGGGTAGCTTTGTCAAAATATTGTGGGACTTTACCTGCAGTACCATGGGTTCTACCCAGCCACCCCAAAGACGAGCTGTTCAAATCGAGAATCACCCCTTCCACCTCGAAATATTGGGCAGCAGTACACATCCCTCCCGTAGACTCCAACCAAGACCCAACGGAGGTCTCCTTCATGGGGAAATCTATGCCGACTCCACATATGGCCATAGAAGTTGCTGCGTACGAAACGATTGCTCGTCTTCGATTCGCGGTACCTTATGCCAGCGAGCGAGGGTATTATTACTTTCTGAGCCGTGCAGCACCTGAAGAAGTAATACCTTTTCCTGGTGCACGATTTGAGAGAGACCCAGTACTGGCCAACCTTGTCCAGTACGTAATCGCTCAAGAACGTTTGAACCAGCGAGTAATGAGTTATCTCCAGAGTCTCGCTGATTTGAATCCTCAGATTGCCATTGGCAGACCACTGAGGCCCGACCAGGAGAGACACATACATCGACTGGTCAATCCACTCCCTCCAATAGAAGAAGAGTGTGTCCCAGTACCAGAGACATTTTCGCGGGACCCCGTCCAGTTACCGTCTTCATTTTAGACGTCACTGTTGTGTTTATTATTGCAACATTTATTATTGCGTTGTAACTTATGCGTGGTATCCTGAGTTTGTGCGACGAGTCGACTATTTGGTTTCTACTAATATGAGTAGTTTTTATTGTGGTTTATTTTTTTTAAAATTAACTAATTGTCCCCGCGAAAAATCCTGGAGTGAGATTTATTTTCCCTGAGTTGTTGCATCATTTATCTTCTCACGACATGGATTATTTTTATTCACGCAACACCACGGCAGCAGACCCACAACCACTTGGACTCATACACTGCTTGCAAAGACACGTAACCATGTTGCATCTCACCGACCCCTCCCTAAGCGCACCACAGCCTCCAAAGGAGAGATTAGTGGATAATCATCCGGATACTAGTCACCTCCGGCACACCGACAACAGTTAACACCCGGCATCACACCTAGTCCTCGTGATCACCGCCACCGCGGAGAGCCAGCACCCGAGCGGCAGCATCACGACGATCATCGAGGATCATCGCGCATAGGAGCACGGAGAGCCCCATCACTGCCGCCAGCCCTCCGCACACTAGGATCACGTACCAGTCCGGCACCGCCTCTGCCATTAGAGCCTCGTCTCGAGCTCCTGTAAGCAGTAATGGAGGAAAAGGAGGAGGAGGAGCAAGGCCAGGTGTGAGGAAGAAGAAGGAGCACCGCAGTCGTTTTATAGCTCGAGATCGGTGTACGGTGGGCAAGGTCCACAAGCGCCGCTCGTCGCCCGATCGCCGGTGTTCGGAGGCGAATCCACGAGCAGTGCCGACAGCTCACTGGCCAGTGAGGTGAGTGCACGCTGCGCCGGCAGCAAGCACGCCACGCACTACCGCGGTACGGCCTAGATGCCCTACGCTCTAGACGTCGCCGGTGGAGAAAGCGCGGGAAAGCGCGCGGGAGAGAGGAAGAAGAGAGAGCCAGAGGAAGGAGGAGAGACCGACAGTGGGCCCTGGGTGCACCTGTCAGCCAGAGGGAGCACTGTGCTCTCGGGTACGACCAGCGTATTTTAGAATTTAGAATTTATTCTAAATTTTCTACGTCCAACGTAGAAATCGCTCGTTTTTCCCTAAAACGTAGCTTTCTCCACACAACGCCAGTATCCCACACTGTAGTTTTACACCACTTATTGCCCTCTCACTGTAGCCGCATTTTACCGCTTAAGTAAAGTAATTGTTTTGACCTGGTAAAAGTAATATGAAAAAAACAATCCTTAGCAAATCTCGAGGACGAAATTTTTCTTAAGGGGGGTAGTATTGTAACACCCCAAAAATTTAACCAGGTTTTAATTATTAAAATTTTGCCAGAAGTTTAAAGATTTTGCTTTCTGGATTTTTTGTTGATTTCAGAACCCTTTTCTTTAGTATTGAGGAGTTTTTACCCAAGTGGAAACTTTCCAAAAATGTATTGGACTTTTATGCTCTCTCAATATAACAATTCTTAATCAGTAGATTTATTTATTTAGTTATTTCTCTCTGGACTTTATTCCTTAAAATGACTTCCATTAGTTTTGGAGCTCTTTTTGAACTACAACCATTTGATTAATTTAACTAAGATTCCAACCAAAATTTGGAGATGTCATGTGATGTTTCTAAATCACTTTTACGCAAAAATATATTTCATTCATTGCATATTTTGAGTTCTACACCTAATTTTCAAATCTGGTCCAGTGGGCAGTTTTGCACTACAGCCTATTTAAATATTTCTTTAAAGCCTCCACCAAAATTATGGGATGTCAGTGGTAGCATGAAATCCAACTTTATGCAAAAAGCTAGTGATGTTCTTTGGAAAAATTGAGTGAATCAACCTCTTTTTCATTCTGGTCCAGCCTTGTGATTTCTACTGCAACCCTAATTATTTTTGCTCTAGTGACCTTGTGCTTTCTCCTGCTTGTAGTCAACCCTACAAAACCCCTAAGTCCAGGAGCATGCACCCTTTGGGACATTTTTGGTTCATGGAATGATGCCATTTACCTCCTGTCCAGAATTGAAGTTTTGCAAAACTTGCACTAACAAGTTTCTTCATTTGTCAAACTAACCTCACCACCCTCTCATGCATCTAAAGATACCCCACTCTAGAAGATTTGACCACCCCAAGTACTGCCTAGATGCCTCTGGCATTTCGTCAAACACCCTGTGTGCATAAACAGATTTGGCATGGTTGAAGGTTTTGTGTTGTGAACTTTCCCCTTGTCCCAAACCAAGTTGTCTAGTAGCCTTCAATCTGTCTCTAACCTAGGCCTGTGGATTTGCAGTGGCTCTCTAGCAATTTTTGGTCGCCCTGGCATTTCGTCGAACGAGTGCCGTGCACGCCCAGAGTGCGTGCAGAGCACGCGTTTTGCACGTGCTCCCGTCCAAGCTAGCACGCCCCCTGGATAAGTTTCCCCGAGCTCATCCTGATCCTCTCCCTCTCGCCGCGTCACGCAAGAAGCCCCGACCGCCCCCTCACCCCCCGCAGGGTCGCCAGCAAGCCGCTTGGCGGCACGCCCGTGGCCGCATCCACCCCTACCATGGGCGGCACCGCCCAAACCACCACAGCACGCCAGCTCGCCTCCCTCGACAGTAGAGTGTTCGTCGTTAGCCCTTGAAGCTAGCCAGCCACCGCCACGTCGCCCTGCAGCACAGTAGGGCGGTCCGCCGACGAGCTCATCCAAGGCCGCCGCGAACCGACATGGAGGTGCTATAAAAGGAAGCCCCCGAGCTCCCCCGAGCACTCAGGCAGTCTCACGCCGTCCTCCTAGTGCCCCCGTTGCAATCAATTGAAGAGGAGCAGGCCGTCTTCACCCTTTCCGGTTAGCTCGGCCGCCGCCTCATCCCGGTTCACCCCGGCGCCACCAGGGCCTCCCCCACCCTTCCATCACCACCCCTTGGCTCCTCATCGTCTTGCGGAGCCGCCCAGAACCCCAACTACGACGGAACATCACCCTAGCCCGAGCCCCCAAATCCACCGAAACCTTCCCTCCGCCCGGTGCTGCTTGGCGATTCCCTCCACCCCCGATGACCCTACAACCACCGGAAGGACCGCCCTAGATCCGCGGATCCATCCCCGCCCTCATCTCCCCACAAGGAACCGCCGTTCACCTGCGACGATCGCCGGAGTCCCGCCTCTGCTCGGGCAGAGGAAGAAGAGGGAGTGGAGACCAGTCAAACATGACTAGTGGGCCCCCTGGACCCACTGTCAGTGACTCCCCGCGCGGTCCACGCTGGATAAGTGGAGGCGTAAAACCTCAAGTACGCCTCCTCTGCCCGAAAGCGTAATCTCGTTTGAAACGTTTTCTTTTTCTGTTTTTATTAAAAACAGATTTTACCAAAACTTTAACTAGCTATAACTTTTTAAATATAACTCCAAATGAGTTGATTATTTTCCCTACCTCTCTCAAATATTGCCTAGTTTATTTTAAGATTTATTTCAAAAAAATTCAGACAACTTTTTAGTACTGTTTTTAAACTATATATTGATTCAAAAATATTTTAAATAGGATTTTTGGAGAGAGGAGAAAGCTTTCAAGAGTTTTGGAATGCACCCTGCCTCCCCACGACTTGAAGGCAAGCATTCTGAACCCTGGCATAATATTGAGTGTGATATTTGACACGGTGACAACACCACCTCGACACGGGGTATACATCATTTTATGTGATGATGTGTTCCTACTTATGAGTGTATATTATTGATTTCATGCTACTGGAGTTTGGTATGGTTGTGATGGTATTCACCGTCATGTGCCTTTCATGCATACCGGAAGGGAATCCGGGAAGGACTCTGTCTTGGGTAGACACGGTCTTGTCCTTAGTCCCCGTCGAGACGGTCGTGTCCGGTATGGCATGAGGGGGTATGTCGCGTGGTGTTTCTGTCTGTTGGTTGAAGTATATATTGATTTGCTAATCATGCAAGGAATATTTAAATCTCCTGAGTCGACCGTAGATCGAGTCTTGTTCCGGTAACCCCAGTACTTGTTTCGTGCTGCCACTTGTCCCTGCCATAGGTAGGGTACGGTTCAGTAAGTTGTCAACCCCTTTCCTAGCACACACCGCATGTAGAGGCCATGGTGGAAGATACCGAGGCATCCGTAGGCATGCCACCTGGTCCGGGAGCATGGGTGTTTTGGTTGTAGCCGAAGGGGTTGCTCCCCTAGTTTGTGTGCAGTATAAATTTTTGATCCCATGTTACGTCGAGGTTGTAGCCTCCCCACTTAGAGTTTCGCTTAACGGGTGACATGGGTGATTCTGCATAACCGGTAAGTTAGGCTGGTAAAAGCGGATAGGTGTGTTTTCAATTAAAAGGCCGTAGACGGAATTAGTCCCGATGGACTAAAGGAATCCGTTACTCGTGGGTAAAGTGTACACTCTCTGAAGAGATTAAACCTATTAGAATAGCCGTGTCCATGGTTAAGGATTAAAATCTGGGATGGGTCAAGTGTCGGTCTTAGTGTCGGCCTTCGGAGGAGAAACTGTTAAACCAGAACTGGGATCACGACTTGAGACTTGTGATGATTATGATTATTATTTTGTTGTGGACTAACCCGTTATATTATTGGAATTATCAAATATCCCTGGGATGGTTCTACCTCCTGGATATTCACTGTGATTATTTATAAGCCCTTTATGTGGTGTCGCTGAGACGCCCGACTGTGGCATGCTTGTTATTTATTTTCTTTATAAGCCCTTTATGTGGTGTCGCTGAGACGCCTGACTGTGGCATGCTTGTTATTTATTTTTTTTATAAGCCCTTTCTGTGGTGTCGCTTGACGCCTGATCGTGGGTATGCTTGTTATTTATTTTCTTTATAAGCCCTTTATGTTGTGTCGCTCAGACGAGCGACTGTGGCATGCTTGTTATTTATTTTATAAACCCTTTATGTGGTGTCGCTCAGACGCCCGACTGAGGCATTTCTCTTTGTTTACTAACCTTTCGAGGCGTCGCTTCAAACACCCGACCGGTGCATTTTATTACTACTACGTTATTGCATATCCATAAGTAACCTGCTTGCATACATTAGAGATTTTATTTTTGTGACTGACGTCATGATCTTAAAATATTTCAGAACATAATTACCGTTGTTATATTATACCCGTGTTCATAATGTTTGCGAGTACATTCAAAAGTACTAACTAGCTTGTCCCTGGCTATTGTCTTGGCCAGATTTCTTGCGCGGAGAGGAGCGAACGTGATGACAGCCCCGGAACCTAAGCAATGGAGATAGCAGCCTCGCGAAGATAGGAGTTATCCTCGTCAGCTGTTCCTGTGGGAATTGGAGTCCCATAGACGCTGATGATCCACAAACCGCTTCCGCCACCAACCGCTAGAAACCAAATTGTTGTACTCACAGGCCAGAATGGTCTTGTACTGCATATTTTGTATTTTGCTTGGAATTTTCTGTATCAAGTTGGTGCCTCATCAGCTAACAGTAATCCTGGGGCTAGTGAGCACAAGGGCCATTTTCTGGAAATTCATACCCGGAAAACCGGTCGTCACAGTCGCTGAGATGCCCGACTGTGGCATGATTTTTATTTATTTACATTATAAGCCCTTTATGTGGTGTCGCTGAGACGCCCGACTGTGGCATGCTTGTTATTTATTTACTTTATAAGCCCTTTATGTGGTGTCGCTCAGATGCCCGACTGAGGCATGCTCGTTATTTACCATCAATTCGAGACGTCGCTTCAGACATCCGAATGGTGCATTTTATTCCTACTCTGTCATTACATATTCATTGTTACATATTAATAACTGGCGTGCATGCATCAAAGATTTTTATTTTTGACCGACGCGTTGTGATCATAGAATATTTCGTAACATGTTTTGATATATTATACCTGTGTTCATAATGTTTGCGAGTACATTCAAAGTACTCACTGGCTTGTCCTGGCTATTGTCTTGGCCAGATTTCTTGCATGGAGAGGAGCGAAGCGATGACAGCCCCGGAACCTACGCAATGGTGATAGCAGCCTCGCGAAGGTAGGAGTTAACCTGGTCAACTGTTCCTGTGGGAAATGGAGTCCCATAAATGCTGATGATTTACAAACCGCTTCCGCCATCAACCACTAGGAACCGTTGTTGTACTCATAGACCAGAATGGTCTTGTACTACATATGTTGCTATTTGCTCGGAATTTCTGTATCAAGTTGGTACCTCATCAGCTAACAGTAATCCCGGGGCTGGTGAGCACAAGGGCCATTTTCTGGGAAATCAATACCCGAAAAACCGGTCGTGACAAACTTTGTATCAGAGCCAGGCTGACCATTGGCTAATCCTATCTTAGCCACGTCGAAAAACCGAGGTAAGCCAAACCACCAGACCTTAACCTAAACCCAGTCAAGCTTCTCGTGCAAGATAGCCACACAGTGACCCCGTCACTTTTGGCAGTCGGTGCCCAACCTATCAACCTAGCATGTCGATCACGCGCCAGTGACCGACGCCTATAATGTCTCATTCGCAAGCGTATGAAGGAAGACTTAGTCCCCTTTCTCTATAAAAAGGGCACGCTCGCCTCAACCCAGCACAGCACAGCCTCTATCCCAAACCGAGCCATAATGCCTGGAACCGTAGTGCACAATGAGACCACAACAACCAACCTTGGAGGTTTTGTGACCATACTCGCAAACCTCACCCGTCGTGCCTATGCGTTAGAAGAGCCCCCAGAATATGTTGTGTACCAAGGGCCCATGAGCAGTGAGAGCCGTCAATTACGAGCCATCAGACACATCTAGGTAGGGTGCCGCTGTAACACCCCTACAGGTTCACCGGAAGGACAACTTCCTTCGAGCCACGAGCCATCCAGCTAGCTGCTCGAGAGGCTATAGTTCAACTCCGACAGTTGTCGCCCAGAGTTAACTGTCGCTCGTTCTACTACCACCCCAGACGTGAAGGGTATGGTAGACCACCCCAAGTTGCCAGCGGAGATCACGAGACGGATCCTGCGTTGTTGCACCTAGTGCGATATGTAGGTGCACTAGAGGAACTGTTCGATCAAATCACCATTGATCTGATCGCAGCTCGTGGAGAGCTGGTTCGCCGAGCCCCGGCAAGCAGGGAAGACGAGCCCGATGCCGACAACCCAGTCGTGCTGTTCGGACACCCGATCGAGACCCTGAGGTCAGCCCCAGCCATCAACCAAGGTGCTTTGATGACCCCAGAAGTGCTTCGTCGCCTTTTCGGAACACGCTCCAACGGGATTGTGGCCAACAATCCCCAAGATGGTCATCATCGCTACCCCGACCCTGCAGTTCCTCAACCACCTCCAGCTAATCCCGACGGTGAGACCCGTGGAGAAGCCTCGACGTCCTCAAGGCAGGCTCGTTTAGATATAAATGAGGTAGACTGAATCACTCGAATAGTACCGAGTCTTAGTGTATACACGCCTTATAATCATGTGACCTTGTGAATTAACGCAGCCTGTTGTTGTGCCTCTGTTTTAAATAGTAACCTTGCATAATTATGTCAGCACGCATTTGCATATTTTTCCGGGCACAGCTACCAAAACCACCCTGACGACACCCACGGTAACACGTCGCTTTTGTGAGATATGTGTATTTGTGGCTTTGACCCCGACCCTGTGAGATCAGGACCGACAAAGTAGTGACCCTCACCGCGGCCTATAACCTAGCCTAGAAGCTGTATAAAAAGACCACCTCCTGACCTTGCCAAGTACCCCTCACCTTGTGCACCACCCTCAAAACCATTTCTTGCCATGCCGAGCCCTAGTATTTATCTGAGAACCCCAGATGCAACCCCGGGTAGCTTTGTCAAAATATTGTGGGACTTTACCTGCAGTACCATGGGTTCTACCCAGCCACCCCAGTACGAGCTGCTCAAATCGAGGATCACCCCATCCACCTCGAAATATTGTGCAGTAGTACACATCCCTCCCGTAAATCCAAACCAAGACCCAACGGAAGTTTCCTTCGTGGGGAAATCTATGCCAGCTCCACTAATGGCCATAGAAGCGGCTGCACACGAAGCACTTGCCCGCCTTCGATTCGCGGTACCCTATGCCAGTGAAAGAGGATATTATTACTTTCCGAGCCGTGCAGCACCCGGAGGAGTAACATCTTTTCCCGGTGGACGGATTGAGAGAGACCCAGTACTGGCCAACCTGGTCCAGTACGTCATCGCTCAAGAACGTTTGACCCAGCGAGTAATGGGTTATCTCCAGAGTCTCGCGGATTTAAATCCTCAGATCGCCATCGGCAGACCAATCGAGGTCCGACCGTGAGAGACACATTCATCGGCTGGTCAATCCGCTTCCCCCGATAGAGGAGGAGTGTGTCCCAGTACCAGAGACGTTTTCTCGGGACCCCGTCCACTTACCGTTTGCATTATAGACGTCGCTGCTGTGTTTATTATTGCAACATTTATTTATAATTTGTAACTTAGGCGTGGTACCCTGAGTTTGTACGACGAGTCAATTATTTGGTTTCTATTAATATGAGTAGTTTTGTTGCGGTTTGACTCTAAAATATTACTATTTTCTCTCGCGAAAAATCCTGGAGTGAGATTTCTTTTCCCTGAGTTGCGGCATCATGTATCTTCTCACGACTTGGATTTTTATTCACATAGCACCACGGCAGCAGACTCACAACTACTCGAGCACATACACTGCTTGCAAAAACACGTAACCGTGTGGAGTAGTTGTTTCTCAAAACAGATCTTAAAAAATCTCGAGGGCGGGATTATTCTTAAGGGGGGTAGTGTTGTGACACCCCAAAATTTTAACCTTGTTTTATTAATTAAAATTTTGCCAGGAAAATTAAATTTTTATTTTTCTGGATTTATTCTTGATCTCAGAGCCTCTCTTTTCCCCTAAGTTGTGGAGTTTTTACCCCTAGTAAAAACTTTCCAATTATTATTGGACTTGTTTACCCTCTCAAATAAAACAATTCTTTTATCAGTGGGATTATCTATATAATTATTTTCCCTGAGCTTTATTTCTCTAAATTGGTTTTTCATAAGTTTTAGGGTTCCATTTGCACTGCAACCCTTTGATAAATTTATTTAAAAAACCCACCTAAATTTGGAGATGTCATGTGATGTTTCTAAACCACTTTTATGCAAAAATATATTTCATTCATTGAATATTTTGAGTTCTACACCAAGTATTCAAATCTGGTCCAATGGGCAGTTTTGCACTACAACCTATTTAAATATTTCTTTAAAACTTCCACCAGAATTATGGGATGTTAACAGGAGTATATTAATTAACTTTATGCAAAAACCCAGCTATGTTCTTGCAAAAAATTTGAGTGAATCAACCTCTTTTCCATTCTGGTCCAACTTGATGATTTGTACAGCAACCACATTTTAAGTTGCTCCTTTATCCATGATTACTTTTCCTACTTGTAGTCCTCCCTGCTAAACCCTTAAGACCAGGAGCATGAACCCACTGGAATATTTTTGGCCCATGAGATGACAGCCTCTAGTTTCTGCCAAAAACTGATTTTCTCAAATATTTGCACTAGCAAGTTTCTTCCCTTGACAAACTAACCTGGCCACCACCACCTTCACCTAAAGAGACCCCAATCTGGAGATTATGACCACTCCAAGAAATGCCTAGGTGCCCTTGGCATTTCGCCAAACACCTTGTGTGCATGGCCAGTTTTGACATGGTTTTTAGTTAGTATTGCAAGCTTGGTCCCCTGGCCTAACCCACATGTCCATATGCTTTCTTACAAACCCTAGCCTGGTCCTGTTAGTTGCCAGCCTCACCCGAGCGCTCTAGATCACCTTGGCATTCCGTCGAACATGTCGCGTGCGTGCTCTGGGCACGCCCAGAGCGCACGTTTTGCATGCATGTGCACCGAGCCGCCGCGTCGCGCCCCTGCTTTTGCTCGCCCTGCAGAGTCGTGCCCCACCCTCGACCACCCGCTGGAACGCGCCAAGCTGCCCCTGGTGCCCTACAGCACCGCTGTCAGAGCCCCTTGGCGGCACGCCGGCGTCCGGAGTGAGCCCCTGCCGCGGTCGGTGCCGCCCAAGCCACAGCCGCGCGCCAGCTGCCCCTTGAGCAGTCCAAGCTTATCCCCTCGCTCGTCTGCAAGGGCTCATCGGTGCCATGACGCCCTGCCGCAGCAGAAACGGTCGGTCGGCGATCCTATCCTCGGCGATGGCGGAACCGACCTAGCTACTCTATAAAAGGGTGACCCTGAGCTCCTCCTAGACCGCAGGCAGCCTCAAGCCACTCCACTAGCGCTCCCCTAGCTCGCAATCGACCTGGAGAGGCCGTCTTCCTCGTCTCCGGCCAGCTCGGCCACCACTGCCCTCCGGTCCGTTTCGTCGCAACCAGGCCCTTCCCCATCCTCCCAACACCACTGCCCGACTCCCCTTCGTCTTGCGAAGCCACCCAGCTGCTCAAACACGACCAGGAGCCACCGTAGTTCAAACGCCCAAAACTCCCGAAGCCACCGGCCGCCGCGAAGCCCGCCGCCGGTGACTCCCTCCGTCCCCACCTGACTGGCGACCACCGAAAGGACCGCCCTGGACCCGCGGATCCATCCCCACCCTCGGTGTCTCGAAACGGTGCTGCCGTTCGCTGGCAAGCATCACCGGAGTCCCGCCTCCGCTCGGGGCAGAGGAAGAGGAGGGAGAAGACCAGTCAAACTTGACCAGTGGGCCAGGCGGGCCCACTGTCAGTGACCCACGCACGGTCCACGCTGGATAAGTGGAGGCGTAAAATCAGAATACGCCTTCGACGTGGTCAGTTCGAAACGTTTTTCCTTTTTATTCTATTTTATTTTAAAAACAGATTTTAACCACAACTTTGACTGGCCATAACTTTTTAAATATGACTCCTAATGAGTTGATTCTTTTTCCTACCTCTCTCAAATATTGTCTAGTTTATTTTAAGATTTATTTCAGAAAAATTCAGAAAAAATTTTGGACTTTTTTGAAACGATATATTGATCCAATAATATTTTAAATAGGATTTTTGGAAAGAGGAGAAAGCTTTCAAAAGTTTTGGAGTGCACCTTGCCTCCCCCGCAACTTGAAGGCAAGCATTCTGAACCCTGGCGTAATATATTTCATGCTTCGTTTGACACGATTATAACACGTAGAACTCGTTATTTTATGTGGTGATTTGATCTTTTGCATGAATGCATATTGGAGTTTTCCTTGCTGTTGGAAATGCACAGGCTTGGGAAAGTGATCATCCTCGTATACCTGCCGTGCCTACCGGAAGGAAGCCGGGAAAGTCATTGTCTTGGGTAGACCTGAGCTTGTCCCTAGTTCCTCGTTGAGACGAGTGTGTCCGGCATGTCATGAGGGGGTATGATGAGTGGTGATTCTGTCTGTTGGATGAAATATATTCGTTATGCTAATAATGCAGGGAATACTTAAACCTCCTGAGTCGACCATAGATCGAGTCTTGTTCCAGTAACCCCCATACTTATTTCGTACTACCACTTGTTTCTACAACAAGTCGGGTACGGTTCAGTAAGTCGTCAACCCCTGTCTAGCACACACTGTACAGAGAGGCCATGGTGGAAGATACAAGTTGTGGCCAGTAGGCAGGCCACCTGGTCCGGGGGCATGGGTGTTTCCGGTTGAGACCCAGAGGGGAGGCCACCCCTTAGAGCGCGCGATATAAATTTGATCCCATGCTACGCGAGGTTGTAGCCTCCCCACTTAGAGTTTTGCTTGACAGGTGTCGTGGGTGATTCCAGACACCGGTAAGTTAAGCTGGTGTGCGCAAGTTTGGTGTGTTTTCAACTAAAAGGCCATAGACGGAATTAGTCCCGATGGGCTAAAGGAATGCTTTACTCGTGGGTAAATAGTACACCCTCTGCAGAGGTTAAACCTATTCGAATAGCCGTGTCCATGGTTAAGGACTACAGTCTTGGATGGGTCAAGTGTTGGTCTTAGTGTCGGTCTTCGGAGGAGAAACTTTTAACCAAAGTTGGATCCTGACTTGTGACTTGTGAGGACAATGATTATTATTTTGGTATGGACTAACCCGTTATATTATTTGATTTATCGAGTATCCCTGGGATGGTTCTACCTCCTGGATATTCCCCGTGATTATTTATAATCCCTTTATGTGGTGTCGCTGAGACGCTCGACTGTGGCATGCTTGTTATTTATTTACTTTATTATCCCTTTATGTGGTGTCGCTGAGACGCCCGACTGTGGCATGCTTGTTATTTATTTACTTTATAAGCCCTTTTTGTGGTGTCGCTGAGACGCCCGACTGTGGCATGCTTGTTATTTATTTACCTTATAAGCCCTTTATGTGGTGTCGCTGAGACGCCCGACTGTGGCATGCTTGTTATTTATTTACTTTATAAGACCTTTATGTGGTGTCGCTGAGACGCCCGACTGTGGCATGCTTGTTATTTATTTACCGTATAAGCCCTTTATGTGGTGTCACTGAGACGCCCGACTGTGGCATGCTTGTTATTTATTTACTTTATAAGCCCTTTACGTGGTGTCGCTCAGACGCCCAACTGAGGCATGCTCGTTATTTACCATCAATTCGAGACGTCGCTTCAGACATCCGAATGGTGCATTTTATTCCTACTCTGTCATTACATATTCATTGTTACATATTAATAACTGGCGTGCATGCATCAGAGATTTTTATTTTTTGACTGACGTTGTGATCATAGAATATTTCAGAACATGTTTTGATATATTATACCTGTGTTCATAATGTTTGCGAGTACATTCAAAGTACTCACTGGCTTGTCCCTGGCTATTGTCTTGGCCAGATTTCTTGCATGGAGAGGAGCGGCGATGACAGCCCGGAACCTACGTAATGGTGATAGCAGCCTCGCGAAGATAGGAGTTAACCTGGTCAACTGTTCCTGTGGGAAATGGAGTCCCATAAATGCTGATGATCCACAAACCGCTTCCGCCATCAACCACTAGGAACCATTGTTGTACTCATAGGCCAGAATGGTCTTGTACTACATATTTTGCTATTTGGTTGGAATTCTGTATCAAGTTGGTACCTCATCAGCTAACAGTAATCCTGGGGCTGGTGAGCACAAGGGCCATTTTCTGGGAAATCAATACCCGGAAAACTGGTCGTGACAGCCAGCCAGACGCCTTGACATCCGCATGTTCAGTACCAACTGCAAGGTCCAAGCCAAGTTCGACTAGTGGTTCTTATCCCCCGCCCTAGATCAGCTCGAGGAGCTCATCTTTTAAGCTGGACGATGTCGCTCTCTGCCGCCGTCCGCGCTCCGCCTCACGCCAGCGCTGTTTCGTGCCAACTTCAGCTCCTGCTATCTTCCCCAGATTAATGTCGCGCCCGCCCTTCTTCTCCCTCAACTCAAGCAGCTCGACCTCTTCGACGTTGGCATCTCGAAACCGGCTATGGAGCACCTTCTCGGAAGCTATACTACACTCGAGTACCTTCGTCTTGAGCAGATCCACGGGTTCATTAGCCTCCACATCGCCTCGACGAATCTCCGATGGATTTTTGTGTCTTGCTGGCCCCGCAACAAGACATCAATTGGGAAGAGATCACTCCAACTCTTGCACGTTATGGTCACTGAGAATGCGCCTTTCCTTGAGAGATTGCTTGTATCTGATCTAGAAGGTCCAACAAAAATCAGGGTCATTGACGCGCCGAAATTTACAGCGTTGGTGTACTCATCTGCCAAATTCTACGAACTCTTTATTGGATCTGTAATCGTTCATGTACAACACTAATCTTCTTCTCCGTGTTCTTGAAATTCACATTTTAAAATTTCTTCTTGATGTATTTACGACTGCCATTGTTGGGGAACGTAGCGGAAATTCAAAATTTTCTACGCATCACCAAGATCAATTATGGAGAGACAAGCAACGAGAGAGAGAGGGAGTGCATCCACATACCCTTGTAGATCACTAAGCGGAAGCGTTCAAGGGAACGGGGTTGATGGAGTCGTACTGTCGTGATCCTAATCACCGATGATCCTAGCGAAAAACGGAGGGCACCTCCGCGTTCAACACACGTACAGTTGGGAAGACGTCTCCTCCTTCTTGATCCAGCAACGGGAAGGAGAGGTTGATGGAGATCTAGCAGCACGACGGCGTGGTGGTGGAAGCAGCGGCGATCTCGGCCAGGCTTCGCCAAGCTGAGCGAGAGGGAGAGGTTTAACGAGAGGGAGAGGGAGGCGCCAGGGGCTAGGGTCCGGCTGCCCTCCCTCCTCCCACTATATATAGGGCCCCTAGGGGGGGTGCCGGGCGCCGACCCTAGGAGATCCCATCTCCAAGGGGGGCGGCGGCCAAGGGGGAAACTTGCCCCCCAATCAAAGTGGGGTGCCCCCCACCCCTAGGGTTTCCAACCCTAGGCGCAGGGGGAGGCCCAAGGGGGGCGCACCAGCCCACCAGGGGCTGGTTCCCTTCTCACTTCAGCCCATGTGGCCCTCCGGGATAGGTGGCCCTACCCGGTGGACCCCGGGACCCTTCCGGTGGTCCCGGTACAATACCGGTGACCCAGAAACTTTCCCAATGGCCGAAACTGGACTTCCTATATACAAATCTTTACCTCCGGACCATTCCGGAACACCTCGTGACGTCCGGGATCTCATCTGGGACTCCGAACAACTTTCGGGTTACCGCATACTAATATCTCTACAACCATAGCGTCACCGAACCTTAAGTGTGTAGGCCCTACGGGTTCGGGAGCCACGCAGACATGACCGAGACGACTCTCCGGTCAATAACCAACAGCGGGATCTGGATACCCATGTTGGCTCCCACATGTTCCACGATGATCACATCCGATGAACCACGATGTCAAGGATTCAATCAATCATGTATACAATTCCCTTTGTGTACCAGTATAGTACTTGCTCGAGATTCGATCGTCGGTATACCAATACCTTGTTCAATCTTGTTATGGCAAGTCTCTTTACTCGTTTCATAACACATCATCCCGTTATCAACTCCTTGATCACATTGTGCACATTATGATGATGTCCTACCGAGTGGGCCCAGAGATACCTCTCCGTCACACGGAGTGCCAAATCCCAGTCTCGATTCGTGCCAACCCAACAGACACTTTTGGAGATACCCGTAGTGTACCTTTGTAGTCACCCAGTTGCGTTGTGACGTTTGGTACACCCAAAGCATTGCTACGGTATCCGGGAGTTGCACAACCTCATAGTCTAAGGAAAAGATACTTGACATTTAGAAAAGCTTTAGCATACGAACTACACGATCTTGTGCTAGGCTTAGGATTGGGTCTTGTCCATCACATCATTCTCCTAATGATGTGATACCGTTATCAATGACATCCAATGTCCATGGTCAGGAAACCATAACCATCTATTGATCAACGAGCTAGTCAACTAGAGGCTCACTAGGGACATGTTGTGGTCTATGTATTCACACATGTATTGCGGTTTCCGGTCAACACAATTACAGCATGAATAATTGACAATTATCATGAACAAGGAAATACAATAATAGCCATTTTATTGCTAGGGCATATTTCCAACAGTCTCCCACTTGCACTAGAGTCAATAATCTAGTTCACATCTCTATGTGATTGAAATGAATCGACACCCATGGGGTTTGATCATATCTCGCTTGTGAGAGAGGTTATCAGTCAACGGATCTGAACCTTGCAGATCCGTGTGTCAATACTAGGAAAAGGGCTATAGATAGGATTGACACTAATGGCGCACCAGGGATGTAGTGCGCCAGATCCCCCTCGCCGCCGAGCACCCCCCGCACCCTCCCCCGCTCCACCTACGCCGACGACCCCCCGCACCCTCCCCCGCTCCACCGCCGCCGCCGACACCCCGCACCCTCCCCCACTTTTTGATGATATTTTCAAATAACAAATTTGATGATATTTTCAATTAAAAAAATTGATGATATTTTCAAAAAAAAAATGATGATATTTGATGATATCTTCTATTCTAGTCCTCATGAAAATAACAAATTTGATAAAAAAACAAATTATTAGATGCAACAAGAAATAATGAAAAAAAAGTTACTAATGGCGCACCCTAGGTGGGTGCGCCATTGCTATCAGAAAAAAAAGTTACTAATGGCGCACCAGAGGAGGGTGCGCCATTGCTATAAGAAAAAAAACTACTAATGGCGCACTAGAGGGTGGTGCGCCATTGCTATAGTGTCTAGTTGGATACCCCTTCACCCGATCCCCCCTTCCCTCTCCCTCGCCAGTTCCCTCTCCCTCGATCCATCGCGCCGCTCCTTCCCTCGTCCCTCCCTCCACCGCTCCGCCGCCGCCGCTGCCCCGACCCACTGCGCCACAGCCGCCCACGCGCCCCCACCGCCTCCCTCTCCCCTTCCTCCCCCTCGAGCCCGCGACCTCCCCGCCACCACCAAATCTCTCTCGTCGGAGCTGCCCCCTGACAGCGGCTAGCCTCGTCGGACGCACTCTTCGACGGCGGCGCGAGCCTCCCTGCGTGGCTGCTGCTCATCGACGACGGTTAGTCTCTGTCCCTCCCTCCCTCTCTCACCCGCTCATCCCCATGCCCCCACGGGGCGGCGACCTAGGGTTAGGAGCAGGAGCTCGCCGCCGCCACCCCGTCGTGCCGCTGCTGCTGCTTCTTGCGGCACGCCCTTGCATCTGGGAGGCGATCGAGCTCGTCAAAGGTGCCCCTCCCCTGCCCCCTCTGGATCTGATTTGATGGTGAATTGCAGGTCCAAGCCATTGTCTTTGGTCAAGGTTACAGATTTCTGATAATTATACTGAATCTTGAAGTGTACTGTCAACTGAATCTATTGGCAGAGTTCATATTTAGTCTGAATGTTTACTAGTCCTGTCAATAACATACTGAATATTTAGACAGTTCTTGAAGTATAGACTGAATGTTTAGACAGAGTTCTTATTCATGTCTAATTGTATTGACAGAGTTCAATGTACTCCTGTCAATAGAATCAAAATTGATTTATTACCTTTCCATATGAACTTTACTGAAAAATCAATTAAATTCAGTCACCATTCTAAAATTTGACAGTACTCTACAAACTGCTTCAAAATTAGTCCACACAAACAAGTGCATTTTTCTAGACCTGCCGCTAAATTATTCCAGTTTGAAACTGAGATCTGTATAATTAGAGTATTGAAGATGTGTATTTTCAATTTAGATAGGGGTAGGTTTGCTCAACAACAATTAGTAAGATCTCAATAATACTCATGCAACAAAAATCAGTAAGATTGAGATCTTCTTGCAATCTTTGTTTACAGCAGCACAATGAGATTACCAGTGAACTTTTCAACACAAGCATGAATTTGTGTACTGTGACTATCTACCTAGCTACTGTTCTTAATCTCCTATGTACTGCTTCTTCCTTCTCCAAGATTATGACATGACAAGTGCTTAACAGTTCAATTTATAAATAGCTCCATCTTAGAAATTTAATTGTAAAATGGCAAAGATTATGACATGACAAATGCCTAACATGTTCAGTAAACTACAGTGAACATCTTTCTCCAAGTAATTATTTGTGTTCCATGTGATTTATATATTTGAGGTGCACAACCTTTATGTCGTGAATATCTTGTCCATTGATTGTTCAAGTAGTTACAACTTGGTCATCACTGTCTTTACCTGACCTATTGCAGATCTTGTGAGAATTGTAGTGCTCAAACTGTCTTTACCTGACCTATTGCAGATCTTGTTAGAATTGTAGTGCTCAAACTATCTGATTTAAGAATCAGCTAGCAGATTTTGGTTAGCTGTAGCAGGAGAGTGCCTGCTGATTAGTGTTTATTTGCTTTTTTGGCGCTTAATTGGTTATTTGTCTGAATTAGTGTTAGTTCTGATCATGATTATTGTGCCTATGGCTTTAGAAATTGATAAACTGTTTGAATCTGGTAGGCAGGTGTCCTTTTAGATTTTGTTGGTAAATCCGTTTTATTCAATGGTTATTGACAGTAGATTATCATTCCTATTTTAGGAAGGTCTATTCCTGCAATATCATTGTTACCTTTTATTGGCAAATCATTTGGTTCACATCATAGAATCTTGTTGGATTTGTAACTTGGTCCACTCAACTTCTTTTGTACCATGTGAGTCATCATTGATGAAGTAGTAGTTTAAGGTCTGTTGGGTGTACCTAAATTACTCTAGTGATAGGAGTAGTAGTGGTGGCCATCTAGTTGGACTACTACTGCTAGGACTTGCTCCAGATTTTAGGATTTCTTTTCTTTTAGGATTTATTTTCTTCTAGGACTAGGTTTTTATTATTTTTCTGTTGTTATTGTTTTTTGAGCTCTTTCTTTTTCATTTCCTACTATCCTTATCCTAATTATCTTAAATTGTTCCTTATTCTAGGACTAGGTTTTTATTATTTTTCTGTGGTGATTGTTTTTTGAGCTCTTTCTTTTTCATTTCCTACTATCCTTATCCTAATTATCTTAAATTGTTATGATTTGTGTAACAGGATTATATCTTGGATTTGCTAGTGGACTTTGGGAGTTTCTTAGCCAGCTTGGTGACTCCATATTTTTCACTATTTCGGCAAGTCGTTTGTAAGCATTAAACTTTCAGCAATAAATTTTTATCTTATGTGTACATATGTTTGCTTCCTAAAATAGGAATGGGACTCCTTTCCTATATATGTGTATGATGATCCTCCTTTCCTACAGTAGTATAGCACTTGCAGTAGTATGGAACTTGCAGTAGTATGGCACATGCAGTAGTGGTGCCTACGCAAGATACAATTCCGATTTGAATTGTTTCAGAAATTGGTATGACCAAAGATGCTATTGTATATAAATGGGCTGCTGTAGAACTATTCTTCATCTTTACATTGCTGTTGTATACAAATATGCTGAATTTTCTTCTCTGATTGTTGCTCAAAGAAATTTAGCAAAAAATGGGGTCCTGGGAGACGCCGCTGCTGCTTGAGGCCCTTGAGAGGCCCTTCGTGTCGTGATGATTTTGCAGGTACCCCAAGAGGCCCTTGAGTTTGCCGGAATGTCGATTAACTTCCATTCCGACAAATTCGGGTACTCCATATGTCCTATTTTCAGCAAAGGTCATGCTGAAATTTTCCTTGAATTTTAGCATGAATTTGCTAAAAATCGGTCATATGGGGTACTTGCTACTAATGCATGGGCCGGGGTATCTTAGTACTTAATTAAGTAGGATCAACTGCCCCTTTATTCTTGCTGCATTAAACCATAGGTGGCAATAGAGCCAAGTGATTAGGCCCAACTTAGAATTCTCCTCAAAGATTGATAAACCCTAGTTGATAAACCCAACATATGTGGCAATAGAGCCAAGTGACTAGTGCCAAGTGATTAGGCCCAACCTAGGGTGCCTCGGCATCGATAAACCCTAAATGATGAAAACTTAACTTAGCATTTAGGGTGCCTTGGCGTCGACAAACCCTAAATGATAAAACCTTGGCTTTTAGGTTGTCTCGGTGTCGATGAGAATCTAAATGATGTATGCTTAGGCTTTTAGGGTGCCTCGGCGTCGACAAACCCTAAATGATAAAAGCTTAGCTTTTAGGATGCCTCGGTGTCGACAAACCCTAAATGATGAGACCATGATCTTGTTCCTTGACAATAACCAAATTTTTGACCAAACTGTTTTCCTATTTAGAGCGAAACATGGCCAACAACGATGAGGCCGGCAGTTCGGGCGGCAAGCAATTCTGGGAGCTGTCCCAGAGATGGAGGAACAACCTCACCGCTTATGAGGACGCCGCGGAAGACACCGATCCTGACTACACAACCCCTAGTGGCGTCGGGGATGACACCATTGATGGTGCCGCCGAGGATGCCACCACTGATGATGGCGGCGCACACACAGATGGCAGCCAACCGAAAAAGCAAAGGAAGGACCAGCGCCCGAATGCGCTTAGCACCCTCAAGGAGGAATTTACTCAAGTGTACTCCGACGGGCATCCAACGGAGCCCAAACATATAGTCAAGGGGTACTCGCTTCAGCTCGGGTGCATTCTCTGGAGCAGTGTCTCGATCAACACCGAGAACTTTAGGCATAAGGACCGATGGAATTTGCGCAACCTCCTCTTCACGAAGCTGCACGAACGATACAAGTTCCCCGCCGATTTTGAAAAAACACGCCTCTCAGGGAATAAAGTGAACAGTGCCGCCCTCACAAGGATGAGCACGACCCTGTCTACTTGGAGAAGCGCGGTGAAGAGAATGATTGATAAAGGTGATAGTTATGAGAAGATCAAGGCGAAATATTCTTCGATCAGCGAAGATGAATACCAGGAGTTCAAGATCAACTGCGAGAGCAGCGCAAACTCCGAATCAAGTCAGTGGGGGAAAGAAATGCGGGAGTTGACCTTAGGGGAACACAAACTCGGTCCCAGCGGTTACAGAGTGGCGGAGCCTATATGGGACAAGGAGGACGCGGAGCGTGCCGAGCAAGGTCTGCCGCCCCGCTTCGAGAAATACAGCGGTGACAAGCAGACCAGGAACTTTGTCAGGGCCCGGTACAAGGAGGACCCGATAACAAAGGAGCTTACCACGGATCCTAAGACCAGGGCGCTTGAGCTTGTTCTGGTAAGGAATACACCCCCGCGTAATTAGCTCCATATGATTGCACTCTAATTTATCTCCAATATTTCTAAATGGTTCACGTTCCTTCCGTAGGAAACTGAAAGCAGTAGCGTGGGGTCGTCTCAGAGCTCCCCTTTCGACACCCCTTTAAATAGGGCGTTGAACATAATGAAGAACAAGGATAAGCTCACTAAGCCGACGTCAGCTGGTCGTGTGGCCGGCAAAGGCTTGTCCACAAAATGGGGGTCATACTATACCGCTGGTGTGCAGAAGAAGAAAAAGACCAGCTCGGAAAGCCGTGACGCTAGCGAGGTTGAAGCACTCAAGGCACAAGTGGCGCTGGATTCCGAGCTTGTCCAAGAGCAACTGGAACAACAATGGGGAACGAAGCTCAACGCCATGGTGCCTACGTTGATTCATGGGCTGACGACGTGGATTGCGGGCGGCCAACAGGGGCCTCCCCCGGTTCCCAGCTTCACGGCCAGCAACTCGCACAGCGCGCAGGCGGCGCCATTGGTGTCTCCGGCGCCGGCACGGGCATTGGAGCTTAATGCACCCGGGTGTACGCCGGCCGGCACCTCGCCTGCAAGTGCCCCCTCCGTCAGTTGCACGCCCACTGTTGGCGGTGCCTCGACATTAGCTGATCTCGACGGCATCACGGTAACTAAGCCTCTCGGCCGATGACTTCATCTCCTTGACTTTGACTGGGCATCCCTGACGCCCTACATGTTTTCGCAGGGCGCCGCCGATGTTCCTTGCGCTCTTCTGCACTCCGTGGGCGGCGAGTTGGTCGATGTCGCCAAGGGCAGAATCGTTCAACCGGGCAACCGCATGTTCCACGGTAATCCGATGGCACCCACAGTGTATAGGGTTGAAGTGGTTCGGGTGCTGCCAGGCTGCGACGAGCTGTTACCTCCGATTCGAATACCGGGGCCGACGAAGAAGATGAGATGACCCTTAGCGCTGCAGAACTGGCCCCTGCTTTGGACGAAGAGCCAGATTCGTTTGGGGGCGGGGGACACCACCCCACAGACAAGACCGCCAGTCGTGCCGGCGCCAAGCCATGGCAAGAACGCCGCAACGCTACCGAACCTGTTGGACATCCCTATGGCATAGGATCCGGACAGCCCTATGGCACAGGATCCGGACGGCAACGACAACGACGGCGGTACATTTACCAAAGTTGATAAGTACTTTGCCGAACATGGGTACGCTGACAATTTCTGCGGGGTTCTCAAGAACCCAACCAAGACGACCGCGATCCAGCTGGTGCGGCGGAGAAATCCAATTGCAACAGGCGTCGTCTGGTGTTCAGTTCTCATGACACGCCTCCGGCTCTCGCCTTCACCGAGCCTCAGATAGCTGAGGTGCGAAATATTATCAGCCCCAACACGCTCAAGAAGGCAGTGTGTGAGCAGAACTCGGTCCCATTACAGGAGATCAAGAAGAAGGGACGGAAACGAAGACTAACAAGGGCGCCGGTGCGAGCCAGCCGACACCGAAGTTTGATCTCAGGCTCAGACGGGCCACCTTCACCTAAGGATATCTAGAGGAGGGTGAATGTGGCGGGTAGGGCGATGCTACCGCCAAGTATGCTGAATGCTGCAACCGGTGCTATGCGGAGTCTGCACGGAAGTGTTCTTTCTTTGGAGAAGCGGCGTCTGAGAGAGAATGATGTGGCATACCCGGTTTTCGTGGCCAAGGTGCCAGAGGGCAAGGGCTTTGTGGATGGCGACATTGGGGGTACAATCGTCCTGCGGTTTGATGACATCTTTGCTATGTTTAACCTTCATCACCGCACTACACCTTCGCTCGGGCTGTTTTCACCGAGTATGGAGATGCGGATCATTAGAGACAAGACCCCGGACATCGTGATAGTCGACCCGTTCTACATGCGTGCCAAGCACTTGAGCAGCGCTGGGGACCGCCAAGTTGCGAGTTCACACCTCGAAGGCGTCATTCTGGCAAACCCAGATAAGGATAACTTCCTTGTGGCTTACTTTCCCGAGTAAGTCCTCCCCTCAACCGGCCCGTAACATATGGATACATACGATCGAAATGGGGCTAGAGCTACCACTCATGACCCATTCTAGCAGCAGCAGTAGCAGAGATAGACAGCGAGGGACTAGGTTTGAAATGGGAAAGTTGTGGTTGAGTGGCCATGCAGCTCAACCTCTTATCTAGACTATTAAAGGGGATCATCGATGCTCCTCCCTCCTCTCCTCGTCTTTGTCCCGCCAGCTGCCGGGAAGCCCAGATTTGCCGCTCGCCTCCTCCTCCTTCGCCCCTCCTCGCCACCGCCGGTGAAGGTCGCTGGGCAAAGCCCGCTAGGCCTAGGCGGCAGCAGGGCCTTCTTCTCGTCTGCACGAGGATGGCGCCTCGGGACGCTTTCTTCTGACGGTGGGGAGGAGGGCGGAGGGGATGTGGAGGGCGCGGTGGAAGGGGAGGGAGGGAGGGAGGGAATGGGGAGGAAGGGTGGAGAGGGAGGAAGGAGGAAGGAGGAGAGGTACCTGGCGGAAAGGCCGGTCACGGAGGGTCAAGCGACGGTGGTGTGGACGGGGAGAGCGGGCGCCGACGCCGGGGCCTCAGCGGCGGTGGTTGGAGACGGGCGACAGGACGACGGGCGCAGGGCAAGGCGGGCGGGCGGCCGAGGCGGTGGGCGGCGCCGAGGCGGCGGGGCAGCGACGTCGGGAGAGGAGAGGGAAGGGATCGAGGGCGAGGGGCGAGGGAGAGGGATAGGTGTGGGCCCGGGAGGAACTATGGATGAGGGGCGGCACAATACTAATGGCGCACCACACCTCGGTGCGCCATAAGTACATCCATACTAATGGCGCACCCCACCCTGGTGCGCCATTAGTACTTTTTTTTTCCTGCTCGAGCCAACAGGTTATCTCCCACCTAACCTGATCCACATCAAGTTCCCTCTACTAGCTCGACTGGTCAAGAGCCTGGTTCTCACACCAGAGGTCCTGGTTCGATTCCCTGTGCTCCACAATTTTTTATGCATTAAAAATGCTGTTTGATACTTACTTGTGTTTAAATATGTTCAAACTTGAAACTTGTTTAAATCATAACAGTAATATTTTTTATAAGACAGTAATATTTTTTAAAAAATATCATCAAACAAGAATGCCGGTGGAGCGGGGAGGGTGCGGGGGTGCTGGGGGTCGAGGCGCCGGGCGTTTGAGTAGGGAGGGGTGCGGGGTCGTGGCGGCGGTTAAGTAGGGGAGGGGTGCGGGGGGTCGGCGGCGGCGGTTGAGTAGGGGAATCGAGGGTGCGGGCGGTCGGCGGCGGCGGCCGGTGGACCGGATCTGGCGAGGTGGGATAGCAATCGAGATGGAGGGGGATCGAGATGGAGGGGGATCGAGTGTCCATGAAATTAAAAAATATTCATGATAGTTCAAAAAGTGCCCATGAAATACAATCGAGAAATGAAGTCTACGATTTAAATACAATCGATCTTAGCTAGCTATCTCTTCACAATCTTCTTGCCCTTCTTTTTCGCAAATGGAGTTCTTCTATGGAACAGACGTCCTTTAGGTAGGGTGGTCCTGCTGCTTCTTGTGGTGTATGCTGCTACTTCATCATCATCGCGTCATGTTCGATCCTCGGTCGCCGCATTTGTCGAAGTCTTGCTCATTGGCTACTCCATCCATTCCGATGATCTTCCTTTTGCCTCTCCTCACGACAACACGACAGGGATTTGGCGGGTCGATAATGAAGAAGCATTGGTCCACTTGGGAAGCCAGTACCCATGGCTCATTTTTCAAGGTGACGCTTATACCATGCGGTCTTGGATTTGGCTTCGGTATAACCATGGTGGTGAAATATCGGTCTTCTTTTATGACGTTCTTGGCCCATCTCGACACGGAACATCGGACCTTCTCTCCAACAGTAGCTCAGCTCCCAGATCTCCTCGATCCTTCTGTAGTATCTGTCCTTGTCGTTACCGGTGTAGGATTCCATCGTTACCCCGGAGTTCTGATAACCATCGCTCTTCATGTCCTTGGCCTCGGTGTAGAATGTGCAGCCGTTGATATCGTACGCCTCATGGGTCATCAGGTTGTGCTCGGCGCCCTGTAACAAGGAGAATATGAGTTGTTCTTCCGCGGAAGAATCCTTATGTAAAGGGTACGACAGAAGCTTCTGCTTGAACCAACGCGTGAAACATGAGTTGTGCTCTTTGAGTATATCTCCGTCTGTCCTCTGTTGGCCTCGGTCATTGTATGTCTTCTTAATTAAGGTTCTGTGCTGTACCACCCAAGGATCGACCACGTCTATGTGTTGTAGCGCGACTAGGTTTGCTCTTTCAAAGTCGGCGAAGTCGACCCTCGAAAGTCGACATGCATTTCGCGGCGACCCTCACGGTAACCCCATCCAGCGAGCCTGCCGAGGTGCTCGTTGATGGGCGTACCAACGGGTTCTCGATGCCTAGATAATTCGTGCAAGAGGAGATGCACTCTTCGATCGAAGCCCCGGCTATGCTTCCTTCTCGACGTGACATGTTGCGAACGTATCCTTTGATGACACCATTCATCCTTTCGAACGGCATCATGTCAGTGCAGGAACGTCGGCCCGAGTTGGATGATATCCTCCACTATATGGACCAGCAGATGCACCATAACGTCAAGAATGCGGGCGGAAGTACATCTCAAGCTCGCATAGTATCACCACGATCTCTTCCTGTAGCCTTCTGAGTTGCCTCACGCCAATCGACTTCCGAGAGATGTCGTCGAAGAAGTTGCATAGGCCAAATAGCGTTTCACGGACGTGCGTGTCCATGATCCCACGGATTGCAACTGGAAGTATCTGCGTCATCAACACGTGATACCGTGGAGACTTCATCCCGCTAAACTTCTGCTTCACTTTGGGTCTAGGTATCTCGCTTATCTTCCCAGCGTAATCAGAAGGAAGTTTTACTCCTAGGAGGCAGGTGAAAAACTGCTCGATCTCCTCCTGACTTAGAGTGAAGCACGCGGGAGGGTAGTCATTTCAGGTCTTCTTGACCTTTTTGCCTTTGCGACGACTTTCTGTGTCCTGCTTCGCCTGATCATCATCATCATCATCATCATTAGCGTGAAGCTCCTGCCTGATGCCCATTGATTTCAAGTCTGCCCTTGCTTTCGGCCTATCTTTGGTCCTCTCGGCATGTTGAGCAGGGTACCAAGCGGACTCTCGCACACGTTCTTCGTGATATGCATGACATCAAGGCTGTGAGGCACACGGTGGATCTTCCAAGACGACAAGTCCCGAGAAATGCACCTCGTTTTCCATACCTTCGCAGCTGACTCTCGCGCCTTTTCGCTTCTTTCCCGGCTCTGGCGCCTTTTGCTTCTTTCCGGCAAAGGCAGTCTTCCCAAGTTTTCAACAGCTTGTCTATTTCCTCGCCGCTCCTCGTGCAGGCGTTTTCGGGTTCGGTTTCACCATCGAACAGATCCTTGCATTTCCTCCACGGGTCATCGCCGCGAAGCCACCTTCGATGTCCCATGAACACGGTTTTTGAAGACCGGGATCTCTATCTAGCTGGCGATACGTTGTGTCATCCATGCACCTTACGCATCCAGAAAATCCGTGGAATACCTGCCCCGCGAGATATCCGTAACCGAGATAGTCGTGCACCGTCGTGAGCAGGGCGGCTCTCATAGGGAAATATTCTTTCTCTGCGGCGTCCCACGTATTGGCTGGCGTTTTCCACAGCGTGTCAAGCTCCTCTTTCAGCAGCCCCAGATACAGATTGATGTCGTTCCCTGGTTGTTTCGCCCTTCGATTAGCATACTCATGTGAATGTAATTCCTCTTCATGCAAAACCAGGGGGAAGGTTGTACATCCACACAAACACAGGCCAGGTGCTATGTGTGCTTCTCCGCTGCCAAACGGATTGACTCCATCGGTGCTCGCGCCCAGACGATGTTCCTTGGATCGTTCCCAAATTCTGAGTCTTCGAAGTTCAACGCTTGCCACTGGCTCGCATCCTTAGGGTGACTCAACATCTTGTCTTTTTTATCTATCTCCGGATCATTTGCGTCATCTTCTCGCTTCTTCTCCTCCCTATCTGCGTGCCAACGCAGGAGCTTTGCTACCTTAGGGTCCGTGAAATACTGCTGCAGACGAGGAGTGATCGGAAAGTACCACACCACTTTTCGAGGAGCTTTCTTCCTCTTCTTGTATCGAGTGACGCCGCACACCGGACATATGGTAGACTCCGCGTGCTCATCCCGATAAATGATGCAATTGTTCATGCACACATGGTATTTCACGTGCGGTAAATCGAGAGGACACACGATTTTCTTCGCCTCCTCCAAACTGGTCGGGCACTTGTTCCCCTTGGGAAGACGTTCGCTGTAATGACATGTTCTCGTCGAAGCATGCGCCGGTCATTTTGTGTTTTACCTTCATCTCCGTGAGCCATGAGCGTTACTTTCAGCGGGTATCCTCGGCCTGCATCCTTCATACAATGGAGTAACCGCGTCTAACTCAAGTTGATCCATCTTGGCTTTCTCTCGGGCGGCAGCTCTGGCGT
Organism: Aegilops bicornis; assembly: GCA_021605145.1. Taxonomy (NCBI): domain Eukaryota; kingdom Viridiplantae; phylum Streptophyta; class Magnoliopsida; order Poales; family Poaceae; genus Aegilops; species Aegilops bicornis. Next base: position 643,180,633 of record CM038672.1, read on the forward strand.
TATCCGTCTGCTTGAGAAGCAGCTCTTGAATATGAGGATCCTGCACCCAGCCCATCGATGGTCCAGCGTCGTCTCCTCCGCCGGCATCATCATCTTCATGATCATGCCCGTTGTCTGCTCCGGCATCTTCCTCATCATCATGTCCTGCATCTTCTACATGATGACTGTGTACAGCATCATCGTCGTGATCATCTCCTGGGGATTCTTCGTCTTCTCGCCCGCCCGAGGCGCGGTGGTTGTCTTGCTGCCCTTCCTCATTTCTTGCCCGGCCCCCATGGACGAATTCGTAGTCATCTTCATCACCTTGCCACCAATAGCCATCCATGAAACCACGCAAGAGCAGGTGGTCCCGCACCTGCCGAATCCGCTCCGCAATAAGGCTCTTCAGCTTGCATCTTCGACACGGACATCTTATCTCCGTCTCGTTCTTTTGAAGCATCTCGCCTTCGCGGACCTCAAAACCTATTCACGATGCCTTCGGTCATCGTATGGACTATGGTCGCCTGCGGTAGAGCAAAACGATATTTTAGAACCAAACAAAAATTTGGCATGACTTTCCCTAAAATAGGACCAAAAGAATGCTTAATGCCAAAATTCTCACCAAACGGAAATGAATCAACATTCCGCAAAATATTGGCAACTATCGCATTTCAACTACCGTACACCTCCAAACACAAACACATATGCAACACCACGAACATACATAGATCTAGCTAGGCCATAAAAAGTGCATGTGCACATTGTTGTAGGAGAACAACATAAATATAGCTTCTCCCTTACTTACCTATTAAAACAAGGTAATTTAACCACTTAATTTGAATGAATCTATGGTGGAAATGAGGTGAAAAAGAGGAGGCACCGAGACAACAAGGAGGAGGCGGAGAGAATGAAGTGGGGAGAAAGTGAGTGTGGGTAGGAGAGGCTGTCCAAAATATCTAGTTGCTGCCCACTTACTAATGGCGCACTAGCAACAAATGCGCCATTAGTAATCCAGGTTACTAATGGCGCACCTTCTGGCGGTGCGCCATTAGTAGTTTTGCAAAAAAAAACTAATGGCGCACTGATCCGCAGTGCGCCATTACTAGTTTAAACTAGTAATGGCGCAACCGATCAGTCGCCATTAGTAGTATTGCAAAAAAGGAATAAAAAATATAATAAAAAAACAACATTAGTGGCGCACATGTGGGAGGGTGCGCCATTAGTACTACAACTACTAATGGCGCACTTTATCGAGATGCGCCATTAGTATGTTTGGACAAAGCACTACTACAAACAAAATTTATACCAATGGCGCACCCTTTGCACGGTGCGCCATTAGTAGTTTCAACACTAATGGCGTATCAGTAGGTGGTGCGCCATTAGTATATACTAATGGCGCACCAACTTTCTGGTGCGCCATTAGTGTCAATCCCATCTATAGCCCTTTTTCTAGTAGTGCCCGTAACATATGATTTCTTAGATTTCGATCGTTCTTTTTTTTTTCTAACATTCCGTGTTCTGTGCAGTGACACACATTGCACACTCATCCTCCTAAGCCCGAAATATTCCATGGCCACGTATTTCGACCCGAACCGTAATTCCAAGATAGACTACACAAATGTCAAGAAAGTTCTTGATGTTGTTCTCCCCGGCTATGCCAAATCTGGAGGCACCTTCACCAGGGCAGTTCGTAAGTACGGCAAGCACACCTTCTCACACAATACGAAGTTCTGCTGCGTCAAGCAGCCGCTGTGATCGAAGGATGCCTACTACGCCCTCCATCACATGCGAGGCGATCGTAAGGGACCATCATCACCTTCTGCTACCAGATAGTCTCAAATATTGGGCGCGAGGTTGTCGGCAACCCAGACGCGGACCTCAGACAAGAATTCTTTCGCATCCAGTCGGAGTTTGCGGACATCATCCATCAAGATGTCCTTCATACCTCGAGGCAGTTCTTCCGCAGATATCAACCGTCCAACAGTGAGATAGATGAAACGCTACAAATGCAGCGTGACAACAACCGCGATTTCATGACCATCACGACAGACGGAGGCTTCATCCACGCTCCTGTCCGATGAGTCGAGTTGAAAGTAGTGATGTGTAGTTCTGAAACATTGATTGGCTCATGTTGTAATTAAACTTTAATGAATTCGTATGTCTCTTTGGTTTGGATAGTCGTTCAACTTAGATGTAATTGATGCTATTTATTAGTAGGACCATGAATCGTGCTATTAATGTCTTGCTTTTCTCTTCCGATCCTTTTGTTGCATACTTACATATTGCTTATGTATTGTCTGTTGTTTGTCTTGTGCATAGAGATGCCGTCAGTATGTCGTGTGTACAAGGGTAAGGTTCCCGGAGTCTACAACGACTGGGAGGAGTGTCGGAGATAGGTTCACCATTTCAGCGGTAACAGTTACAAAGGGTACACCACTAGGGCGGAGGCCGAATCTAGATACGACCGCTATCTAGCGGGAGAGAGGAGGGAGCGTTGGAGGAACCGGATGAAGACTAGTTCGATCGCGATGATGCTCATCGTGATGACCGCAGCTCTCTTCTATGTGATGGTAGTTTAGATGATCGATATCGACTTGTAATGTGAAGACAAACTCGATACTCGCGGTCTTGAGACTTGTAATGTTTTATCTTTGTTCGGTCTTTTGTATTCGGAGACTAATATGATGAATTGTATTCGGAGACTAATCTTCTATTGTATTCGATGAATCTGCTGTTGTTGTGTGCTGCTGTCTATATTTTGTCCAATAATATATTTTGTAACCTGTGCAAAAATCAGAAAAGTAAAAAAAACCAAATATTCATACTAATGGCGCATCACCTCCAGGTGCGCCATTAGTATGCCAAAGGATACTAATGGCGCATCACAACAGGGTGCGCCATTAGTATGACAAAGCACATGGTTACGCATGGCCCCCCGGAAGGCACACTAATGGCGCATGGTGTTACATACTAATGGCGCACTAGGTGGTGCGCCATTAGTATACCAGATACTAATGGCGCACCAGTGGTGCGCCATTAGTAAAAAAATACTAGTGGCGTGATACTAATGGCGCACCGGTAGTGCGCCATTAGTAGGCAAAACCGGTGCGCCATTAGTAGGCCTTTTCCTTGTAGTGTGTGCTTGGCAAATGTCTATGTCATATCCTAGATGCAGCTACCACGCTCTATTTGGAGCTATTCCAAATAACTGTTCTACTATACGAATCCGGTTACTACTCAGAATAATCCGGATTAGTGTCAAAGTTTGTATCGACGTAACCCTTCACGACGAATTCTTTTACCACCTCCATAATCGAGAAAATTCCTTAGTCCACTAGTTACTAAGGATAAGTTTGACCGATGTCCTGTGATCCATTCCTGGATCACTCTTGTACCCCTTGACTGACTCATGGCAAGGCACACTTCCGGTGCGGTACACAGCATAGCATACTATAGAGCCTACGTCTGAAGCATAGGGGATGACCTTCGTCCTTTCTCTTTCTTCTGCCGTGGTCATGTCTTGAGTCTTACTCAATACTCACACCATATAACACAGCCAAGAACTCCTTCTTTGCTGATCTATTTTGAACTCCTTCAAAATCTTGTCACGGTATGTATTCATTTGAACGTAGTATTAAGCGTTTTGATCTATCCTTATAGATCTTGATGCTCTATGTTCAAGTAGCTTAATCCAGGTTTTCCATTGAAAAACACTTTTCAAATAACCCTATATGCTTTTCAGAAATTCTACATCATTTTCGATCAACAATATATCAACAACATATACTCATCAGAAATGCTAGAGTGCTCCCACTCACTTCTTTGGAAATACAAGTTTCTCACAAACTTTGTATAAACCCAAAATCTTTGATCATCTCATCAAAGCGTATATTCCAACTTCGAGATGCTTACTCCAGTCCTTAGAAGGATTGCTGGAGCTTTGCATACTTGTTAGCATCTTTCAGGATTGTCAAAACCTTCTGGTTGTATCACATACAACCTTTCCTCAAGAAAATCATCGAGGAAACAATGTTTTGACATCCTATATACAAGATTTCATAAATAATGCAGTAATTGCTAATATAATTCCAACAGACTCTTAGCATCGCTACGAGTGAGAAAGTCTCATCGTAGTCAACTCCTTGAACTTGTCAGAAAATATCTTAATGACAAGTCGAGCTTTCTTAATGGTGATACTTACCATCTTTACCCGTCTTCCTTTTAAAATCCATCTGCACCCAACAGCCTTACGACCATCAAGTGGTTCTTCCAAAGTCCATACTTTGTTTTCATACATGGATCCTCTCTCGGATTTTATGGCCTCGAGCCATTCGTCGGAATCCGGGCCCACCATCGCTTCTCCATAGCTCATAGGTTCATTGTTGTCTAGCAACATGACCTTCAAGACAGGATTACCGTACCACTCTGAAGTAGTACGCATCCTTGTCGACCTACCAGGTTTGGTAGTGACTTGATCCGAAGTTTCATGATCACTATCATAAGCTTCTACTTCAATTGTTGTAGGCGCCACACGAACAACTTCCTGTGCCCTGCTACACACTAGTTGAAGTGATAGTTCAATAACCTTATCAAGTCTCCACCATCCTCCCACTCAATTCTTTCGAGAGAAACTTCTCCTCGAGAAAGGACCCGTTTCTAGAAACAATCACTTTTGCTTCCGGATCTGAAATAGGAGGTATACCCAACTGTTTTGGGTATTCTATGTAGATGCATTTATCCGCTTTGGGTTCGAGCTTATCAGCGTGAAACTTTTTCACATAAGCGTCGCAGCCCCAAACTTTTAAGAAACTTCTATAAACCATATTTCATACGGTGTCATCTCAACGGAATTGCGTGGTGCCCTATTTAAAGTGAATGCGGTTGTCTCTAATGCCTAAACCATAAACGATAGTAGTAATTCGATAAGAGACATCATGGTATGCACCATATCCAATAGGGTGCAGTTAAGATGTTCGGACACACCATCACACTATGGTGTTCCAGGCAGTATTAGTTGTGAAACAATTTCCACAATGTCATAATTTCATACCAAACTCATAACTCAGATACTCATCTCTATGATCATATCATAGACATTTTATCCTCTTGTCACGACGATCTTCAACTTCACTCTGAAATTACTTGAACCTTTCAATAATTCAGATTTGGGTTTCATCGAGTAAACATACTCAGAATCTCTACTCAAATCATCTGTGAAGTAAGAACATAACGATATCCACTGCATGCCTCAACACTCATTAGACTGCACACATCAAAATGTATTACTTCCAACAAGTTGCTTTCTTGTTCCATCTTACTGAAACCGAGGCTTTTCAGTCATCTTGCCCATGTGGTATGATTTGCATGTCTCCAGTGATTCAAAATCAAGTGAGTCCAAACGATCCATCTGCATGGAGTTTCTTCATGCGTATACACCAATAGACATGGTTTGCATGTCTCAAACTTTTCAAAAACGAGTGAGTCCAAAGATCCATCAACATGGAGCTGCTTCATGCGTTTTATACCAATATGACTTACATGGCAGTGCCAGAAGTAAGTGGTACTATCATTACTATCTTATACCTTTGGCATGAACATGTGTATCACTATGATCGAGATTCAATAAACCATTCATTTTAGGTGCAAGACCATTGAAGGTATTATTCAAATAAACAGAGTAACCATTATTCTCCTTAAATGAATAACCGTATTGCGATAGACATAATCCAATCATGTCTATGCTCAACGCAAACACCAAATAACAATTATTTAGGTTTAACACCGATCCCGATGGTAGAGGGAGCGTGCGACGTTTGATCACATCAACTTTGGAAATACTTCCAACACATATCGTCACCTCGCCTTTAGCTAGTCTAAGTTTATTCCGTAGCCTTTTATTTCGAGTTACTAACACTTAGCAACCGAACCGGTATCTATTACCATGGTGCTACTAGGAGTACTAGTAGAGTACACATTAATATAATTTATATCCAATATACTTCTGTCGACCTTGCCTGCCTTCTTATCTACCAAGTATCTAGGGTAATTCTGCTCCAGTGACCGTTCCCCTTATTACAGAAGCACTTTGTCTCGGGTTTGGGTTCAACCTTGGGTTTCTTCACTAGAGCAGCAACTGATTTGCCGTTTCATGAAGTATCCCTTCTCGCCCTTGCCCTTCTTGAAACTAGTGGTTTCACTAACCATCAACAATTGAGCTCCTTCTTGATTTCTACTTTCATGTGTCAAACATCGCGAATATTTCAAGGATCATCATATCTATCCCTGATATGTTATAGTTCATCACGAAGCTCTAGTAGCTTGGTGGCAATGACTATGGAGAAACATCACTATCTCATCTGGAAGATCAACTCCCACTCGATTCAAGTGATTGTTGTACACAGACAATTTGAGCACAAGCTCAACGATTGAGCTTTTCTCCCTTAGTTTGCAGGCTAAGAAAATAGTCGGAGGTCTTATACCTCTTGACGTGGGCACGAGCCTAAAATCCCAATTTCAGCCCTCGAAACATCTCATATGTTCCGCGACGTTTCAAATTCGTCTTCGGTGCCTCAATTCGAAACCGTTTAACATTACTGAACTATCACGTAGTTATCAAAACGTGTATGTCAAATGTTCGCAACATCCACAGACGATGTTTGAGGTTCAGCACACCGAGCGGTGCATTAAGGACATAAGCCTTCTACGCGGCAATGAGGACAATCCTCAATACGGACCCAGTCCGCATAATTGCTACTATCAACTTTCAACTAAATTTTCTCTAGGAACATATCTAAAACAGTAGAACTAAAGTGCGAGCTACGACATGATTAGCAAAAACCTTTTGGCTATGTTCAGGATAATTAAGTTCATCGTATGAACTCCCACTCAGATAGACATCCCTCTAGTCATCTAAGTGATTACATGATCCGAGTCAACTAGGCCGTGTCCAATCATCACGTGAGACGGACTAGTCATCATCGGTGAACATCATCATTTGATCGTATCTACTATACGACTCATGCTCGACCTTTCGGTCTCTTGTGTTCCGAGGCCATGTCTGTACATGCTAGGCTCGTCAAGTCGACCTAAGTGTTTCGCGTGTGTAAATCTGGCTTACACCCGTTGTATGTGAACGTTAGAATCCATCACACCCGATCATCACGTGGTGTTTCGAAACAACGAACTTTCGCAACGGTGCATAGTTAGGGGGAACACTTTTTTGAAATTTTAATGAGGGATCATCTTATTTACTACCGTTGTTCTAAGAAAATAAGATGCATAAACATGACAACATCACCTGCAATCAAACAGTGACATGATATGGACAATATCATTTTGCTCCTTTTGATCTCCATCTTCGGGGCTCCATGATCATCATCGTCACCGGCATGACACCATGATCTCCATCATCGTGTCTCCATGAAGTTGTCTCGCCAACTAATTACTTCTACTACTATAGCTAACGGTTTAGCAATAAAGTAAAGTAATTACATGGCGTTGTTGAATGACACGCAGGTCATACAATAAATTAAGACAACTCCTATGGCTCCTACCGGTTGTCATACTCATCGACATGCAAGTCGTGCTTCCTATTACAAGAACATGATCAATCTCATGCATCACATATCATTCATCACATTCTTTTGGCCATATCACATCACATAGCATACCCTGCAAAAACAAGTTAGACGTCCTCTAATTGTTGTTTGCATGTTTTACGTGGCTGCTATGGGTTTCTAGCAAGAATGTTTCTTACCTACGCAAAAATCACAACGTGATATGCCAATTTGCTATTTACCCTTCATAAGGACCCTTTTCATCGAATCCGATCCGACTAAAGTGGGAGAGACTGGCACCCGCTAGCCACCTTATGCAACAAGTGCATGTCAGTCGGTGGAACCTGTCTCACGTAAGTGTACGTGTAAGGTCGGTCCGGGCCGCTTCATCCCACAATACCGTCGAAACAAGATTGGACTAGTAACGGTAAGCATATTGAACAAAATCAACGCCCACAACAACTTGTGTTCTACTCGTGCATAGAAACTACGCATAGACCTAGCTCATGATGCCACTGTTGGGGAACGTAGCGGAAATTCAAAATTTTCTATGCATCACCAAGATCAATCTATGGAGAGACTAGGAACGAGAGAGAGAGGGAGTGCATCTACATACCCTTGTAGATCGCTAAGCGGAAGCGTTCAAGAGAACGGGGTTGATGGAGTCGTACTCGTCGTGATCCTAATCACCGATGATCCTAGCACCGAACGGACGGCACCTCCGCATTCAACACACGTACGGTTGGGAAGACGTCTCCTCCTTCTTGATCCAGCAAGGGGAAGGAGAGGTTGATGGAGATCCAGCAGCACGACCGCGTGGTGGTGGAAGCAGCGGCGATCTCGGCAAGGCTTCGCCAACCTCAGCGAGAGGGAGAGGTGTCAAGGGAGGGAGAGGGAGGCACCAGGGGCTAGGGTGCGGCTGCCCTCCCTCCCCCTAATATATATAGGGCCTCTAGGGGGGCGCCGACCCTAGGAGATCCCATCTCCACGGGGGGCGGCGGCCAAGGGGGGAAACTTGCCCCCCAAGCCAAGTGGGGCGCCCCCCACCCCTAGGGTTTCCAACCCTAGGCGCAGGGGGAGGCCCAAGAGGGGCGCACCAGCCCACCAGGGGCTGGTTACCTTCCCACTTCAGCCTATGTGCCCCTCCGAGATAGGTGGCCCTACCCGGTGGACCCCCGGGACCCTTCGGTGGTCCCGATACAATACCGGTGACCCCGAAACTTGCCCGATGGCCGAAACTGGACTTCCTATATACAAATCTTTACCTCCGGACCATTCCGGAACACCTCGTGACGTCCGGGATCTCATCCGGGACTCCGACCAACTTTCGGGTTACCGCATACTAATATCTCTACAACCCTAGCGTCACCGAACCTTATGTGTGTAGACCCTACGGGTTCGGGAGACACGCATACATGACCAAGACGACGCTCCGTTCAATAACCAACAGCGGGATCTGGATACCCATGTTGGCTCCCACATGTTCCACGATGATCTCATCTGATGAACCACGATGTCAAGGATTTAATCAATCTCTTGCACAATTCCCTTTGTCTACCGGTATAGTACTTGCCCGAGATTCGATCGTCGGTACACCGATACCTTGTTCAATCTCGTTATGGCAAGTCTCTTTACTCGTTACATAACACATCATCCCGTGATCAACCCCTTGATCACATTGTGGACATTATTATGAGGTCCTATCGAGTGGGCCAAGAGATACCTCTCCGTCACACGGAGTGACAAATCCCGGTCTCGAGTCGTGCCAACCCAACAGACACTTTCGGAGATACCCGTAGTGTACCTTTATAGTCACCCAGTTATATTGTGACGTTTGGTACACCCAAAGCATTCCTACAGTATCCGGTTGTTGCACAATCTCATGGTCTAAGGAAAAGATACTTGACATTTAGAAAAGCTTTAGCATACGAACTACACGATCTTGTGCTAGGCTTAGGATTGGGTCTTGTCCATCACATCATTCTCCTAATGATGTGATCCCGTTATCAATGACATCCAATGTCCATGGTCAGGAAACCATAACCATCTATTGATCAACGAGCTAGTCAACTAGAGGCTCACTAGGGACATGTTGTGGTCTATGTATTCACACATGTCATCCAGAAAATTATAGCATGAATAATAGACAATTATCATGAACAAGGAAATACAATAATAACCATTTTATTATTGCCTCTAGGGCATATTTCCAACAGTCATCCAGAAAATGATTCCCACAAGCTTGACCCAGTCTATGTGCACAGTAAAGATCTTGCCAATAAAATCTATCGGCCTCAATCTAGATCAAGTTGTTGGATTCCTTACATGCTTTCCGTGCATGGAGAAGCTACTCATCGAGGTGAAACTTCTTTCCTATTAGTAAACGGTAATCACAACGTAGCTCAATTTTTTCGTTATTTTCCCAAATTACGATGACAAGTGTAGTGTTCAAAATTGCATCTACGCACTGCACTGAAAGAAATGATTTTAGTATTTTTTTTCTCACGTGATCACCTCCATCGTTTTTTGTTGTACTACTGTAGTTGCCTAGGCTAGTCATAGTGGAAAGTAACTTAGACTAGTAACTCTATGGTTACCCTAAGAGCAAGTACTACCTTCGTCCTGGCTTACTCTTCCTATTTTGTAATATCAAAATTGACCATAGATTTAACTGACAAAATGTTAATACATGTCACTAAAAATTATATCTTTGGAGTCGTATTTGAACATAATTTCAAATGGTATATTTTTTTGTGATATGCATTGGCATTTTCTTAGGTGAATCTATGGTCAAAATTTTACACTAAATATAAGGTAGTAAAAAAGTGGGATATAACGGCCCTCCACTATGTAGGCCAAAACACGTGCCAAATTCACTTGTGATGAATTTGGCATCGATGCCCCTCCATTGCTCACCTGGTGCCCCAATCTGGATCACCTACTTTGCTTCGGTGCAAAATTAACTCACACAATGAAAAAACACTTGAGTGGGAGCGTGAGATGACTGAGGCAATAAAAACAATTGTTTGGGAGAGTGAGAGGCTGGTTTAGTTGGTTCGATGGATTTGTTTATACATGTGGGTCTGTGTGCATAGCGGTGCCAACTCTCTCACATCGCGAGAGCGGTGCCAAAGTCTTTTGATTTGACATCGATGCGTATTATGTGGCATACTTTTGAGAAATATGGCATCGGACACATAGTGGAAGGCAACAAATGCCCAAGCTCTTCACGTGCTCCTAGGTAAATGAGAGGAAAGAGAAAGCGAGAGAGAGAGAGAGAGAGAGTGAAAAAATATCACTAGCCAGCCAACCGTATGAGCAAATGATATTGGTACCTCTTGATGACATGGCAATCTTATATGGCCAGCTGCTCTAATATGTTCTCTTCTTTTGCAGATAAAAAAAGACCCGAAAGTGAAAAATGTGTTGCACTATAACAATCACATCGAATGCCTTGATCTGCATCTTACAGAAATTGATTTGATCGACAACCGAGGTAGCACATCTGTGATTAAATTGGCCAGGTTCTTTGTTCTGGAGGCAAGTGTGCTCAAGGTAATGAGGTTTGGCGTTCTCTGGCGCAACAATGAATGGTGTGCTGATCACCGCAGGCATCTAAGCCTAAATGACAAAGTCTCCGCAGTAGCTGAATTTTTTTTGGAAACATCAAGTGGGTAGAGACTCGAAAATTTATTTGCCCATTAGTGACTTCTCAGGGAGGTGGATTTCAGTTTGTACGATAATGCTGCATCCACCTAAAGTAACAAAAGTTCTTACGTAAACTTCCTAGTAATTCCCTCTTCGTAGGTGCAGCATTACTCCTAACATTTGTAATATCAGTTTGAAACTTGTAATATTGCCGTGTCCAATTCCTGCATTTTTAAGATCCTACGAATCAAAGAGGTCCTGAGTTGGTGATTATGTTGTGCTTGCCATCTTTCGCCAATAGCCGTCGGATCTAGATTTGACGCATACAAACCAAACTTCTCTAGTTTTGCAAAAATATGCCCGCACTTGTTCCCTATTTACAAACAACTCCTTGTCTCTCACAATCAGCCTTATCTCCTCCCCACCACATCTGGAAAAATCTGGCGTGATGGCCGCTGCCGGCGCCGTCCAGCCCCAATCTTGGTGTGTCGTGTAATGCACGGGCATCTACGCACGGGAAATTATGTCGAACACGACTAGTTGTAAGAAGGCTAGCTCTACATCCATGATGATAGTGACTGTAGATCTGAACAAGGCGCCTATACTAAGGTGTCATCTCCGCCGCAGGGTCTTGTCACTTGACTGTGAGGAGCAACACGTAATAATTTGACCAACGGGTAGTACAGTGCTACTACAACTACTAGTAATAGCACCAGCGTCTAGATTTAGTAGTACTACCACGTCCATCTCGATTTAGTATTTGACTAGCAAAATATAGGAATGCATGTCACCAAAAATGTACTACTCCCTCTGTAAATAAATACATGGTGTATTGTTTTATTCCTATCGGCGAGAGAACTTAATGTCTTTTTGCTAATTAATAGGATTACATGCAATGAACTAACCAGTGCATGTCATGTTTGGTAGTCTCAAGTCATTGAAAGCATGCACGCCCCACATCTCTCATTGGTTGATATGTCATGAAATAAGAAATGAGGAGGGAGTTAATGTACCATGCCTAAGTGTTTTGGGATTACACAAAATTTTTGGTTACATGCATTAACATTTTATTAGTTAAATCAAAGGTCAAAACTTGGCGAAAAATGCAAAGGGGAAAAATAAACCAGTAAACATCAAAGTTCTCTCGTTTGGCCCCAACTAGAGGTCCGATGAGATGACTATACTGCACCGGCACAGAGGGGGACGCAGCTTCATTGACTTACTTCACCTGCCTTTTTTTGTATGGCATGCAGCTTCATACAACCAAAGCTAGGTGCAGTAGAGGGCCGAGGAGTAGATGACCAACATGCACGTGAATTCAACGCAGTGTGCACTTCTCATATAAAGGCTTCCCGCCAGTCCAATCTATGAAATCCTACGCACCTACGCACCCTAACCAAGGGCAAGAGTGATCACTCGAATTACTAGAAGCTAGACCCGTGGAGGCGATGAGCGCGAGCATCAGCCGGCTGTGCCAGATGGTCCACGACGCCGGCCTGTGACCCGGCACCAAGGAACGTCTCCAGGTCGTGCTTGAGGCCGCCATGGCGTGGGTCTGCTTGCACGACAGCTTAGTCTCCTTGTTCGACGAGGTCCTTGTCGGCTTCCTTGACAAGTTCACTGTCGTCAAGAAGCTCGTGGACGACCTTGACGTACGCCTCCAGCCCACGCGCCCAGGCTCTATGATGCCCGCCACCCTCAACGGTCTCTATGGTGACAACCTCTTCGATGCACTGGTGGCCCTGCGACTGCCCGCCGTCGCGCCGGAGAATGTCCACCTCGAGGTCGCGCTCGCCGCGCAGCGCCTGGCGCAGCAAGACACCATCGACATAATCACCCACGTCTATGTGCAAATCGTCCACAAGGACTACTACATGCAAGAGGAGGACGATAGGACACTAGCCTTCTTGGACCGGAGGGCAACCTTGGACGTCATTTTTTAGAAGCACGTTGAGCTCACCGCCAACACCGCTCCTCCTCACGCGTCGGTTGGTGACCCGGCGCACTAGGGCGTGAGGATGTCGTTGATGGATCCGTATGTATCTTTATCTTTTTGTCAAATCCATGTAGTAGTATATGGTACTATACCTAGTAATTATCTTAGCTTTCGCATCAACTTCATAATTTTCGTACGTACTCCATGCATGAACTGCGGTAGAACCAAACTTCTCATTACTCTAGGGAAAATCGTTATTTCTATCTATCGGTCGCGCCATGGAGCAGAACCAAATTTTACAAGTTACAAGTTCAAAAGGAAAAGTCTGATGTGTTCGCGTCGCACCCCCACACGGTTGGTACGGCACGCCCCTCAAGGGGGGATGTGTGCTGTGTTGCATTTTCACTTACAAGTGGGACCGAAGTTGAGCAAACCGACTATCGGCAAACCCCCACCCTGCCCACCGTGCGATGGCTGAGAAAATAGGAGGAAGAAGCGATGACTGTAGCACGGACTTCAAGAAAATTGGTGTCGGATGGGACTCGTGAGGGTGGCGTGTGCCGTATTGCTAGACGTGAATGCTAGTTATGGCCCATGCCACCCCACTATATAGAGCCTATATCGAGGTGCTGGTTACGTAGAACAAATTTCCTGGAGTCCGTCCTCAGCCCTCCTCTATCTCTCTTCTCAGGCAGCCAGCAGATGCGCGAAGCCCATCATCTGTTTGCTCACATGCGGTCCCACATGTCAGTGAAAACGCAAGAGGACCCACTGAACCCGCACATCTTTCACCCCGATGTGCTGGTGATGAAAAACAAATCCAATAAAGATCTTCGATGGCCGCTTTTGGAGTTACTCAAGAGTAGTAAGATTCTATTTACAGTTTAACCCAAGATGCACATCACATGGCTTCAACTACCACTCCATTTTCTTGCATGACACGACCTGGATGCTGGATCCCACGTGTCGGCAAAAGGAGGAACAACTCGACCAAATCTTCTCCACATTTAGACCGGAGGAGTAGGAAACACGGCAAGCCCTGTGCCTACATCATACTACGTACAAGCCCACCTCACGCAGTCACGCTATCACCATATTTCTCGGCCTCCGTGCGACACCTAGCTCTAGTTGATCTAACTAGAACTAACTATTGGTTGGCTCTATGTGATGTGGCAACTTCATACTACTACGGATGCTGGCTATACTACTACGGCACTAACACTCCAAGAAGTGAGTCAAAAACCATTTATAAATTGAGTTTATGACATGCATATGCAAATGTACCATTCATTACATACAACAAGTCATCAACACACAACGGCAACGAGGATACATGTTGGATTATAGATTATAGTTCCAACAAAATATTCTATTAAATACTAAAGTTTTCATCACACAACAAATAACAAGCAATGAAATGAACTTTATCTCAACCACTCCTCGGCGTTGGAAACGCTTGCTTTGAACGAGAAGAGTTCGTCTCGGAAGGGCCAGCTACTGTCAATCTCGAGACCAACGCAGGACTGATCATCCAGCCTGAAGCGGCCTATTCCATGACCCATATTGTGATAGCCACGGTAGGGAAGCATTACAATGTCCGAGGTTTAGATACAATTGCTTCTCATAAATGGTAGTAACATTGTGCCAACAGCAGCTGGATCGCCTTTCACCATGATTGGATAGTTTTGTCCAAGGAAGAGCGAGTTTCATCCAAGATTATGAATACAAAATCAGGGAGAAGGCGTTGGCGCTAGCACAGTAGTATCCATCCCGAGTACCCTGCAACGGATGTTGGAATGGATCCGGAGAGTGCGAGCATGGGAGACAACACCTGCTTCCTTAGTCACATCAGCGGTTCCCTGTATACAGACAAGAAGAGGTGATCCATCGGAATAAGTTGCTAGGCGCCACTAAGTATATGGGTCCTCATGCTCGTGATCATCATCGTCGTCATCTCCCCCTTGGTTATAAAATTTTTCAAGTATAGGTGGTGGAATGTTCACATGACCTTGGAAACAAAAGAAGGTTAATTAGTAAAGGGAAACTAGCTAACCCGCATGCATGTGGATGAAACAATTATAATTACGGTGGAAGACAAACGTACCGAAAGCATAAGGATTCCATGCAAAAACAGTGCCACGAGTGGTGGCAGCAAACACAAGACCCTCGTATTGAATTGCATCACAGTACTCATCCTTGTATAGAAACTGATTTTTGAGCAATATCCATCCATTCGAACTATGAAGGAAGGCAACAATATTGTCGAAGATAGCAACAACTACATATACCATTAAATCCCAAGAGCGGCCGGGAACTTGACAAATTGCTATCTTCTGTAGACGACAGTCACCATGATTGTAGTTGAACGTACGGTCATAACTGGTGTGCTCAACCTCTGGGCAGTCTGAGATTTTTGAAAGTGGAACCTGGTGACGAGTGTACACATTCACAAGTTCCCACTTGCAGTTGGACCCAATACAAACAACCCAATCTCCATTTGCACCTGCCCAAGCCTTACCCTCAAGCGATGGCATCTTAACATCACATGTATCATTATCAAGCGGCACCAACTTGCACAAGGCGAGGCTCCCGTTGTCCGCGCGCCAGTGAGCAGGATCACGGTGAAGAAGATAGGGGAGATCAAACCGCTCCTGGACCCTTGGGTTCCTTGTAATGATGTTATTAGTTGAGTCGAGAATGGTCTTGAACGAACCTGCCATGCTAGCCGAGGTGATGACGTCGCACCAATCAATGAGTTCCTCCACCACGTCATCATTCAGATCGGGGCAAGAATAACGGGGTCGTTTCCGGCCTGTTCCCTCCATGGAAAAGACGATCGAACAATGGAAGAAGGAAGGGTGAAGGCAAATGGAGGAGGCAGGAAGAGCGTGCGACAGCAGTTCAAAATCGAGATGGAAAGGCAAAGAGTCGGTGGATGGTTTCCACGGTACACGAAGAGGTGCCCCAGCCTACATAGACATCCGTTCGTAAATTGTACAAAAGGACTCGTCGTCGTCTCACTAACATGTGGGAACGGGACTACATGTCAACGAAGAGGCTAGTGGGGACCGGACGGTTGCCACAGAGGTCACACACTGATGACAAGCCCGTCCTATCAGACCTAGAGCCCGCGCGGGATGGCTTCCGTCCCCCACATGAGCGAAGCCACTTCGCACCCCCACACGATTGATCCGCCACGCCGATAGACCAACTCCAGCGCGTGCAGCTCGGACGCGCGCTCGCTCAGCTCCCTTTCCCTCAACGCCCCGGAGCTACCCAACCAAGGCTACGTGTTTTGCGCACCCAGCGGCCGGATTTGGAGCGGATCCGATCGGGCTTGAGCTCAATCGGCTGTGGGAGGCCGCACCACGCGATGGACTGGCTGGGCACCGGGCCGGAAGGCCCCGGCAAGGCCGCAAGGCCGCATGCAGGTACTGACTCCTCCTCTAGCCGCTCGGATCTACACCGTCAGCGATCCGCTGGCAGATACACGAATGGCGGTCGGCCGGGCTCGGTGCTGGCCCAAAAGCTCGTCGGCGCACTGTTGCCACTCATTACGTGCGAAGACTGCCCAAAGAAGGTCTTGTGTTGCGTGTCTACAACGCCGGAACATCCCGGATGGGTGTTCATCAAGTGCTCAACCGATGGGGTATGTGCTACTTTAGCTTCAGTTGTGCTCTCGGGTTAGACTAGTTGTGCTAACTTAAAATTTTATTGTGTAGAATGGATGCAAGTTCTGGTATTGGGAAGAAGAGTACATCGATATATTGATATAGCGCAATTTAGTAGATGTTCTAGCACTTTTAGCTAGCATAGAGCCTAGAGATGAGACTAGTGCGCTTGTTGATAGAATAGAGGCTAGACATGAGACTAGATGCAAGGAAGCAACGTCTACTTGTTTACACTCGAAGAAGAAAGAAGCACGCAAGATGGAGCCTCTGCAGACCAACAATGAATGCATCGAGAAGGCACTAATCCAACTAGCAATTATGGAAGTTGGATATCTTCTAAAATGTATTCTCCTGGTTCTTGTTTTCTTTGGTCTTGCTTTTCTAGTCAAATTTTGGTGATGTATATCCATGTACCAAAAATCAATGATGAAAAAAAGATATGTGTTTGCGAAGAAAAACGTAGGCGGCCGGGATGCATCCGCGCGTTGGGCGCAAGGCCACCGCATCCGAGAAATGGCCCGGACACGACCCCATTGGCCTACCCAAACGGACAGAACTCGGGCAAAACGGAGGTCCGTTTGTGGTCGTGCGTTGGAGTTGGCCTTTCAAGTGGGACCGCGGTTGAGGAAACCGTCTATCGGCAAACCCCCACCTCGCCCGCCGCGTGATGGCTGAGTTAGAGAAACGACGAGGTTGAAGAGATAGTTGTAGCACGGACTCCAAGAATTATGGTGTCAGATGGAAGTCGTGCTGGTGGCGTGTTCCGTACTCCTAGACGTGAATGCTTGTTCTGGCCCATCCCACCCTACTATATAGTATGTAGTATCGTGGATTCGAGGTGCTGGTTACGTACAGCGAACACATTAACATATGGCCCACCTCACATTCTGGCCGAATTTCCTGGAGTCTGTGCTAGGTTAAAAAGTGTTACTTGGGAGGGTGGGTGGCTGGTCTCAAGTTTACATATATGTAGACGTAGAGATAATGCAGCAGTTTTGAAAGTTTGAACCCTAAACATCAGAATGCAATTTCTACTGGACTCATCCGAGGACCTAGATGATGGGATTACAAGCTACAGTGAAAACACCCTCCCTACGCGCGAAGCATGTGAAGCTAGTACAAATAGTAGTAGTTCTATTGTTGATTGGACTCATCCGATAACCTGTTGCAATGCACGTACAATTATGTATTCGGAAAATATTTTTTTCCTCATCGCAGCACCCTGATACGTCTCCAACGTATCTATAATTTTTGATTGCTCCATGCTATATTATCTACTGTTGTGGGCAACATTGGGCTTTATTTTCCACTTTTATATTACTTTTGGGACTAACCTATTAACCGGAGGACCAGCCCAGATTTGCTATTTTTTGCCTATTTCAGTATTTCGAAGAAAAGGAATATCAGACGAAGTCGAAACAGAACGAAATCAACTAGAGAAGTTATTTTTGGAACGAAAGCCACCCGATGGACTTGGACCCACGTCAAGGAAGGAACGAGGAAGCCACGAGGGTGGGGGGCGCGCCC
Organism: Aegilops bicornis; assembly: GCA_021605145.1. Classification (NCBI taxonomy): domain Eukaryota; kingdom Viridiplantae; phylum Streptophyta; class Magnoliopsida; order Poales; family Poaceae; genus Aegilops; species Aegilops bicornis. Next base: position 643,198,950 of record CM038672.1, read on the forward strand.
CCTGCCTCGTGGGGCCCTTGTGGCTCCCCTGACGTGCTTCTTCCGCCTATATAACTTCACGTACCCTAAAACTTCCAAAATAGAAGATAGACTGGGAGTTCCGCCGCCGCAAGCCTCTGTAGCCACCAAAAACCTCTCGGGAGTCCGTTCCGGCACCCTGCCGGAGGGGGAACCCATCACCGGTGGCCATCTTCATCATCCCAGTGATATCCATGATGAGGAGGGAGTAGTTCACCCTCGGGGAAGAGGGTATGTACCAGTAGCTGTGTGTTTGATCTCTCTCTCTCGTGTTCTTGACTTCACACGATCTTGATGTATCGCGAGCTTTGTTATTATAGTTGGATCTTGTGATGTTTCTCCCCCTCTACTCTCTTGTGATGAATTGAGTTTCCCTCTTGAAGTTATCTTATCAGATTGAGTCTTTATTTGAGAACACTTGATGTATGTCTTGTCGTGCTTATCTGTGGTGACAATGGGATATCATGTGCCACTTGATGTATGTTTTGGTGACCAACTTGCGGGTTCCGCCCATGAACCTATGCATAGGGGTTGGCACACGTTTTCTTGACTCTCCGGTAGAAACTTTGGGGAACTCTTTGAAGTACTTTGTGTTGGTTGGATGAATCTGAGATTGTGTGATGCATATCGTATAATCATGCCCATGGATACTTGAGGTGACAATAGAGTATCTAGGTAACATTAGGGTTTTGGTTGATTATTGTCTTAAGGTGTTATTCTAGTATGAACTCTATGATAGATTGAGTGTAAAGAATAGCTTCATGTTATTTTACTACGAACTCTTGAATAGATAGATCAAAAAGAATAACTTTGAGGTGGTTTCGTACCCTACCATAATCTCTTTGTTTGTTCTCCGCTATTAGTGGCTTTGGAGTGGCTCTTTGCTGCATGTCGAGGGATTGTTATATGATCTATCTATGTTATTATTGTTGAGAGAACTTGCACTAGTGAAAGTATGAACACTAGGCCTTGTTTCCTATCATTGCAATACCGTTTTTGCTCACTTTTATCATTAGTTACCTTGCTGTTTTTATATTTTCAGATTACAAACACTCATATCTACCATCCATATTGCACTTGTATCACCATCTCTTCTCCAAACTAGTGCACCTATACAATTTACCATTGTATTGGGTGTGTTGGGGACACAAGGGATTTTTTTGTTATTTGGTTGCAGGGTTGTTTTTCATCCTACGCCTCCCACGGATTGATAAACCTTAGGTCATCCACTTGAGGGAAATTTGCTACTGTCCTACAAACCCGTGCACTTGCAGGCCCAACAACGTCTACAAGAAGAAGGTTGTGAAGTAGACATCACACCCAATCAGAGAAGCGACTCGAAAGTCATTCATAAATTTAGTAAGTTTATCACAGGCATATCATTTTATTACATACAATAGGTCATGAACCCACAACGACAACGACAATACATTCTAGTTAATACTAAAGTTTTCATCACACAACAAATAACAAACAATGAAATGAACTTTAGCTCAACCAATCCTGGGCGTTGGAAACGGTTGCTTTGAACCAGAAGTGATTCTCTGGGAAGGGGCAGCTACTGTCAATCTCGAGACCAACACAGGACTGATCATCCAGGCTGAAGTGGCCTACGTCAGGATGAATATTTTGATAGCCACGGTATGGAACCATAGCAATGTCCAAGGTATAGATACAATAGCTTCTTATAAATGGTAGTAACGTTGTGTCAACAGCAGTTGGATCGCCATTCACCAAGATTGGATAGTTTTTCCCAAGGAAGAGCGAGTTTCCTCCAAGAGTATCAATACTAAACCAGGGAGAAGGTGTTGGCGCTAGCACAGTAGTATCCATCCCAAATACCCTGCAACGGATGTTGGAATAGGTCCGGAGAGTGCGACCATGGGAGACAACACCTGCTTCCTTAGTAACATCAGCAGTGCCCTGTATACAGACAAGAAGAGGTGATCCATCGGAATAAGTTGCCAGGCGCCACTGAGTATATGGATCCCCATGCTCGTGATCATCATCGTCGTCATCTCCCCCTTGGTTATAAAAAAATTCAAGTATAGGTGGTGGAATGTTCACAGGACCTCGGAAAAAAAAGAAGGTTAATTAGTAAAGGGAAACTAGCTAACCCGCATGCATATGTACGAAACAACTGTAATTACGGTGGAAGACAAACGTACCGAAAGCATAAGGATTCCATGCAAAAATAGTGCCACGAGTGGTGGCACCAAACACAAGACCCTCGTATTAAATTGCATCATAGTACTCATCCTTGTATAGAAACTGATTTTTGAGCAATATCCATCCAGTCGAACTATGAAGGAAGGAAACAAGTTTGTCGAAGATAGCAACAACTACATATACCTTTAAATCCCAGGAGCGGTCGGCAACTCGAGAAATTGCTATTTTCTATAGACGACAGTCACCATGACCGTAGTTGAACGTACATAGAATACCGGTGTGCTCAACCTCTGTGCAGTCTGAGATTTTTGGAAGTGGAACCCGGTGATGAGTGTACACATTCACAAGTTCCCACTCGAAGTTTTACCCAATATAAACAACCCAATCTCCATTTGCGCCTGCCCAAGCCTTACCATCAAGTGATGGCATCTTAACATCACACGTATCTTTATCAAGCGGCATCAACTTGCACAAGGCGAGGCCTCCGTCGTCCACGCGCCAGTGAGTAGGGTCACGGCGAAGAAGATAGGGGAGATCAAACTGCTCCTAGACCCTTGGGTTCCTTGTAATGATGTTATTAGTTGAGTCGAGAATGGTCTTGAACGAACCTGCCATGCTAGACGAGGTGATGACGTCACACTGATCCATGAGTTCCTCCACCACGTCATCATTCAGATTGGGGAAAGAATAACGGGGTCGTTTCCGGCATGTTCCCTCCACGGAGAAGACGATTGAACAATGGCAGAAGGAAGGGTCAAGGAAAATGGAGGAGGGAGGAAAGGCGAAGAGTCGGTGGATGGTTGCCATGGTACACGAAGAGGCGCCCCGGCCTACATAGACGTCCATTCGTAAATTGTACAAAAGGACTCGCCGTCGTCTCACTGACATGTGGGAATGGGACCACATGTCAATGAAACATGGTGTGTAATTTCTCGCGCAAAATGCGATCTGGCAGCGTTGGCCCGAGGTGCCGCATTAGTTATCGACCTTTATTTTTTAATGGCGTGTCGTTCAGTTTTGAAGCACGACTAACGGGTACTGTATGCAGAGAAAATATAGACTACTGTACCACTACTCCACCTCTAGTACTAGTAGTATAAACAATATATATAGGCTGGAGCTTCAGCGCTTTCTTGCTAAGGGCTGGCCACTTGCTTCTCACACTATCACCCTCTCTCCAGATCTAAAATAGACGACCTCTCTCTCCCTCCTCATCGGTGGTCACAGATCCGCCAGGAAAGAAAAGGACGTGCAGCGTTGACGCACTCGTACATCGTCGGCGAGCAAGGTCATGCACTGACGACAAGGTCGTCCTCTCAGACCTAGCGCCCGCGCGGGATGGCCTCCGTCCCCAAGCTCGCTGCCGAAGTGTGTGCGGAGGACGACAACCACGAGCGAAGCCACTTCCCACTGACCCTCAGGTATGCTACCTCTTTTCGAACAATACCCTTGTTCTATTGCCCCATCTGCCAGGTCACTGCATGTGGATCTTTTTCCACTCCACCATCTTCCCAATTTGCTATCTCTGCTCTACCTGGTCACGCAGACGAAAACCTTAACTTGGACTATTAAAGGAAAGCCTACTTCATGCAGACTAATCCATGTCTGGGTTGAATAAGGAAAGGAAGGGAGACTGTACTGTCCAAGAGACTAGGCATCGAACCCGCATCTAGGTTGAAAAGGGGAAAATTAGTAGCTAAGGAACGAGTCTCATGTCTCTTGGTTGAAGAAGGATAGAAAGGCATGACAACGCAATAGAGAATGACCAGGTCGATCGGTTTGTTGTCCTCACATAGGAAAAAGGTGGCTAAAGAGAACAAAAATGGGACGTATTCCACATATGCTGTCTGGATATTTGTTGCTCTGGGCAACCATACCTCCCTCACCACTCTATGAGTCTGTGGAGGTACATCGTACTGGTGCGCTCACTGTCCGAATGGGCCTCCCATGCTCTTATTGCAACTTTTTTTCTTTTAGTATAACGCCAGCGGTCAAGTCAAGAAATGCCACTACTAAAGTGACGCCACATTTAACTAATGCCGCACTCATTCTAATGCCACCGATAAATTTAAGCAATGTCATTTAATGTCACTGGATTATTTAAGGGTTAGCTGTTGATTGTGGTTGCATTAAAGATTTTTCAGCTAAGGCATTCTAATGATGTTGCACGGCCAGTATACCAATGATGAATCTTGTTACTACCTTCAGATTTTTGCACTGTTAATGCTTATAGATTACATACCTCACTTTCATGAGATAAGTCATTTTTTTTGTACAGTGTCAAGAGGAAAGGTCAAGAGTGGGCACCTCCTCCTCCGGCTGTTCTCTTGATTCGTTCGATCATGTTTTTATGTTTGACCTATTATCAAGATTGGGATAGCAATTTTTAGGCCCCCTCGAGTTCGAAATGATATTTACCTTGAAGGTACATGGTTTGCAAATATTTTATACTATCATTAGTTAATAATGCAAGTTACCTTCAGAATTTTGTATTTGTTTTAATGCTCTTGCACAACTAGTATACCAATGCTGAAACTTGTTACCTTTACATTTTGTATTGTTAATTCTTATAGAAATCTTCCAGTGCTAGAGCTTATGGAAACCTGTTCAGTAAAACCATTGTATTGTACCCTGTAATAAAATAAGTACTCTACTATTGCACTAGCCACTGGATTAGTGTATATTTGTACTATTTGAATGGCGTTGCATTAGCGTGTGGACATATATAAAGTGTGGCAAGCTTTCCCAAATATGTGCTCAAGAAAACTACTACCTATTTTTCTAAATACTAGACGTTTGGGTACATTAAATTGAACTGCGAAAACGTCTTATATTAAGGAACATAGGGTGTAGAGTTCACTCAAATTATCCCGGTAAAGCTAGTCACACATTTGTTAAAATTAATGTTCATTATGTTATCGGAGGAGGTCTGTATGTTTGTCTCTAATGCCTGTCGACTACATACCTAACATCATGATGTAATGTTAAGTCATTTCCTTTTGTATAGTGTCACCGAATTGTCAAGGCAGTGCTGGCATTTTATTTTAGTTGAACTGCACAAAATATGCTTAGAAGTAAAGGAAAGTTCAGGAATGGCTCAATTTTTCAGAAAAAACTATGTATGCCTTCCTGACATCAGCTGATGTTGCCTTATTTATTCCTTCAAATAGGTGGTCAGAAACAGTCTTGCTACCTTTTCCCATTAAGAAATTGGAATGCTTATATTTGTGAGTCTATGCTTCAACTAGTGCCACTTTTATAGTAATCACACTTTCAATATCTATGCAAACAGGGATGCTCGATTTTAGTGCAACTGCACAAAAAGTCCAAATGGTTCAACATTAGGAGCATGTTTTCTTCCAAATCTTTATATCCAATTGGTGGTTCTATGAGCTGTTCATTACGAAGGTACATGGTTTGGTACTATCTTGCTACTCTTTTTGTACTGTCATTAGATAGTAATACTAGGGTGGACCTACATTGGAGGTGCAGGATAGGATTCAATGATTGGATGCTAAATTTCGGTTGTATCGATATCACCTCTTCCATCATGGCGAACATGGATATCCTTGGTCTGATGAAGAATAGGTGCTATATTTCTGCTCTGAACCAGCAAATCAATTCAGTATGAAATTGTCCAGGGCAAAACATGCATGTATCAAATTGTCCAGTGCAAAACATGACAGATGCTAGGCGGAAGAGACGTGTTTAAACCTAAAATACAAGGTGGGGTATATGTTTACTAGCTGCTTGATATTTGTGCAGATAGAGATGTCTGCCCATTGCTATTTGGCAAGCAAACAAAGTGACCGCAATTTTGGTTGAACTGCACAAGATAATAGTATAGTCACTGCATGCAGTGCCATTTGAAAATAGACACAGAAAGATTGGATAGTCACTTCAAGGACTGCAGAAAAGTAGTATTGTACTATTTATTCGCCAACACTAGGTGCTTCATTGCTCTGGTCTCATTATACATTGGGCATCATTTTGCCTAAGTTAAAGTTTGTATTACGAAAATAGTCTCGCCGTGTGATCGAGAGAAGACCAATTCATATTGCAGTGGATGTTCCTCCATCATGTGTGGTTCATTCGCATGGTTCCAGCTGTTGGTGAAACCACTTACGTTTGCAAGAGGAATTGTAGACTTCACAAACTAATTTTTCTTTCACTCTGTTCTGAATGTTGGCCAAGAGAAGAATCCATGTTAGTAGGAAGAACAAATGTTTTTTCTAGATCTTTGCTTTTGGAGCAACATATTTGTATATGATCTGTGAATCATTGAGATGCATTAACATGTTGATCTTATGTATGGGAATCGTATTAGTTAGTTTTGAATCGTACTAATGTGACCATATTACAATGCCAGGCCTGTGAGTCTCGTGTGAACATTCTGAAGAAACTGCCAGCAAAAACATCCGCAAATGCCTTACCTCCCAGCGAACGTTCATCAGCTAATGCGATCGTACACGTACACCACCCGACTTACACGATCCTACACGTACACTATTTGACCTACTCGATCCTATATGGATAAATAGCAGATCACACACGTACTACCTCCTTTCCGGATTGTAGGGCTCAATTCAAGAAACGACCTACTCGATCTTTCACGAATAAATAGCGGATCACGCACATACTACATCATTTCCGGTTTGCAGGGCTTAATTCAAAAATCTAACCAACCAAGGTAGATGATGAATGGTGGAATCATCTTTGACAAGGACGGAGTACCTCATCTAGATGATTCAAGTGCATTCGTTTGACCGTCATGCCGGCGTGCGATCCAACACGGACGGGATGCACCACTGACGGGACGGGACATGAATTGAATTCCGATGACCGCGATGACCATCACATTTCCCGCGACACACTGGTTCGCCTACCTTCCGCCTATAATTATTGTTTCCCGGCCTTCTCCGGTGGCACCATCACCCAACTTGCCCTATCCTCATAATCCCCCACCGGCCCGACGTCGCTCGACACATCCGCCATGCCCCCGCCCGTCCGTGATAGGCGACGCCGGAGGCGGTCACTGCCGGAACTAGTGTTCAGTTTTTCACCGGAAGGAAGACAGAGGGAGGAGGCATTCTATCGGTCTTTAGATGGCAATGCGGAGGTCGAGGACTTGTTGGAGCGCGACCGCCTGGCGGAGGAGCAGCATATCCCCAATTTGCGTCGCCAGCAGGGCATGGAGTAGCAACGCACCGCCGCTTTGAGTCGCGAGCAGAGCTCCCGCGACTGGGCCGACTACGTGGAGGACGGCGCCCGGCAAATAGCCCTAGAGGCTGTCGGGCACACATGCGTGCGCGTCACAGAATTTTACTACCAGCTCGTCAAGTGGGTTTCCCGCTTAGAAGCCGAAGCTTCGGTGGACACGCCGGCATGGAACAGGCCAACGTCGATGCTGGCATTTAGCGTGTACCGCAGATGGCCGCCGACATCGTCTAGTTAGCTAAGAGTAAGTTAGTACTTTTACACTACTAGAGTATTAGTGGGAGTAGATAGTTAACTTGGCTATGATGGTTGTCAACGTGGAAGTTCGGTACTCTATATCTGGACCAGACCTGTTACTTTGCTCTGAATATTGAACTTTCTGTTTGAACGCATGGAATGGGTTGTTATTTCTTTAAATGTGTTGTATTTGTCTGCCAAGGGTTTAGAGGGTGGCTTGTGGGCCTACCAAGTTGACGCGTACACAATCAGGAGATGATTATACATGGAGAGGATGATAGCAGGGACCCACCAAGGTCATGGCGTACGCAAGCAAGTGCCTCCTTATTTCAAGCCAATAAAAAAATGGCTCCTCCTAATGGATTTATGATATCTGGCTCCCATGCCATTTTCAACATACGTAGTCAATAAACGAGAGAATTGCACAACAAGCGGCTGACACCAGGGACCCAGCAGTTCGCCCAGTTATTTTTGTTTTGGGTTATTTTGATAAATGCCACTCCAAATTTGGTGATTCCGAGAAATGCCACTGCAATTTCCAAACTTTGAAAAATGCCATTTCCAGTGGCATTTTTCAAAGTCTGGAGTGGCGTTTTTCAAAGTTTGCAAATTGCAGTGACGTTTTTCAAAGTTTGTAAAAATTGCAGTGGCATTTTTCAAAGTTTGAAAATTGCAGTGGCATTTTTATGAATCGCCATAATTAGAGTGGCATTTATCTAATTTGTCTTTGAGACGAAAGCAGGGTCTCAACTGGGCTGTGCGGGGCACTCTGGCCTGTCTAGACAGACTTTTCTTTTATGTTTACCACAAACCAGCCCAGTAGTTTTTTTGTTCTTTCTGAAAATGGCTAGCCCAGTTTTTTTGTGATTTGTCAAGTAAGTCGCTTTGTCACCTGTTGGGCTGTAAACTTTCAAGATGAGGAGAGCTTCATTCGGCTGGCCGAGAAAATGGCCTTTCAGTAATGAGAAATGGGTTGTACATTTTCAAAACACATCAAACCAGCAATTAGTTTCAAATTTCTTTTTTTTCAAGATTTTAAATTGCATTGATTTTTATGCAAGGACAATTTGTTGGATTTTATATTGATATACATTTATTTTTACAATCAGTTTGAATGTGACTCGAAATTTCGGGATTAAAAACAGTTCGGACCGCACCGAAATATGCAAAAATTCATATAATTTTTAACCGTGGCCACAATATGGGCTGTAATGCTAACAAAAAGAACATGGGCTCCAAAAAAAACCTTAAGAATTAGCAAATGGGCTGTAAATTATTAGAAATACTGGCAGATGGGTTGTATGATGTTTCCCACAGATTTGAGGCTTTCCTAAAAAAAGGTTGACGCACAACCAGTGACTGTTGGAAGTCCATCCAATGCCCGTCGTGCTTCTTCAATCTCTGCTCTTCCTCCTCCAGCCGCTCAAACAAGCGCCGTCGGGACTGCCTGCTCCCTCCTCCCGCGGCTGGCTGTGCAGCCGCGCAGGCCTGACTGCCCCACTGTACTTCCATCGCTGGCCTAGCCATCCCTCTACTCACCCACACCTGTTGTTATTTTCCAGCGACGGCAGCAGAACTAGTCAACCCTCGTACTCCCCACTGCGTGGGCAACCACTGTCATGTCTTCCCCGGCTCCGTGTCGTTCCCTTCGTTGGCTGATGTCTACTACACAACCTTCTTCTTGTAGACGTTGTTGGGCCTGCAAGTGCACAGGTTTGTAGGACAATAGCAAATTTCCCTCAAGTGGATGACCTAAGGTTTATCAATCCGTAGGAGGCGTAGGATGAAGATGGTCTCTCTCAAGGAACCCTACAACCAAATAACAAAGAGTCTCTTGTGTCCCCAACACACCCAATACAATGGAAAATTGTATAGGTGCACTAGTTCGGCGAAGAGATGGTGATACAAGTGCAATATGGATGGTAGATAAAGGTATTTGTAATCTGAAATAATAAAAACAGCAAGGTAACTAATGATAAAAGTGAGCGTAAACGGTATTGCAATGATAGGAAACAAGGCCTAGGGTTCATACTTTCACTAGTGCAAGTTGTCTCAACAATAATAACATAGATAGATCATATAACAAGCCCTCAACATGCAACAAAGAGTCACTCCAAAGCCACTAATAGCGGAGAACAAACGTAGAGATTATGGTAGGGTACGAAACCACCTCAAAGTTATTCTTTCGGATCGATCTATTAAAGAGTTCGTACTAGAATAACACCTTGAGACACAAATCAACCAAAACCCTAATGTCACCTAGATACACCATTGTCACCTCAAGTATCCGTGGGCATGATTATACGATATGCATCACACAATCTCAGATTCATCCAACCAACATAAAATTACTACAAAGAGTGCCCCAAAGTTTCTACCGGAGAGTCAAGAACGTGTGCCAACACCTATGCGTAGGTTCATGGGCGGAACCCGCAAGTTGGTCACCAAAACATACATCAAGAGGCACGTGAAATCCCATTGTCACCACAGATAAGCACGGCAAGACATACATCAAGTGTTCTCATAAAAGACTCAATCCGATAAGATAACTTCAAAGGGAAACTCAATTTATCACAAGAGAGTAGAGGGGAAAACATCATAAGATCCAACTACAATAGCAAAGCTCGGGATACATCAAGATCGTGCCATAGAGGGAACACGAGAGAACACGAGAGAGAGATCAAACACATAGCTACTGGTACATACCCTCAGCCCCGAGGGTGAACTACTTCCTCCGCGTCATGGAGAGCGCCGGATGATGAAGATGGCCACCGGTGATGGGTTCTCCCTCCGTGAGGTGCCGAGCAGGCTCATGAGAGGTTTTGGTGGCTCTGAGAGGCTTGCGGCGGCAGAACTCCAGATCTATCTTCTCCGTGGATGTTTTTAGGGTACGTGAGACTATATAGGCGAAAGAAGTCGGTCGGGAGGTGCTCGAGGGGCCCACGAGACAGGGGGCCGCGCCCTGTAGGGGGGGGCGCCCCCCTATCTCCTGGGCTCCTCGAGGATCTTCTGACTTGATCTTAAAGCCTCCAGGATGATAATCTTCCAAAAAACACGTTGCCGAAGGTTTCATTCCGTTTGGACTCTGTTTGATATTCCTTTTCCTCGAAACACTGAAACAGGCAATAAAACAGCAATATGGGTTGGGCCTCCGGTTAATAGGTTAGTCCCGAAAGTAATATAAAAGTGTATAATAAAGCCCATAATCATTCAAAACAGGTAATATAATAGCATGGAACAATCAAAAATTATAGATACGTTGGAGACGTATCAAGCATCCCCAAGCTTAATTCTTGCTCGTCCTCGAGTAGGTAAATGATAAAAACAGATTTTTTGATGTGGAATGCTAGTTGGCATAATTTCATTGTAATTCTTCTTAATTGTGGTATGAATATTCAGATCCAAAAGATTCAAGACAAAAGTTTAATATTGACATAAAAATAATAATACTTCAAGCATACTAACTAAGCAATTATGTCTTTTCAAAATAACATGGCCAAATAACATGCTCTATCTTCACCACACAAAGTATTTAAATCATGCACAACCCCGATGACAAGCCAAGCAATTGTTTCATACTTTTGACATTCTCAAACTTTTTCAATCTTCACGCTATACATGAGCGTGAGCCATGGATATAGCACTATATGTGGAATAGAATGGTGGTTGTGGAGAAGACAAAAAGGGAGAAGATAGTCTCACATCAACTAGGCATATCAACGGGCTATGGAGATGCCCATCAATAGATATCAATGTGAGTGAGTAGGGATTGCCATGCAACGGATGCACTAGAGCTATAAGCATATGAAAGCTCAACAAAAGAAACTAAGTGGGTGTGCATCCAACTCGCTTGCTCACGAAGACCTAGTGCATTTGGAGGAAGCCCATGATTGGAATGTACAAGCCAAGTTCTATAATGTAAAATTCCCACTAGTATATGAAAGTGACAACATAGGAGACTCTTTATCATGAAGATCACAGTGCTACTTTGAAGCACAAGTGTGGTAAAAGGATAGTAGCATTGCCCCTTCTCTCTTTTTCTCTCATTTTTTTATTTTTTTTATTTTTTTATTTGGGCCTTTTCTCCTTTTTTATGGCCTCTTTTTTTTCTTTTCTTTTTTCTTTTTCATCCGGAGCCTCATCCTGACTTGTGGGGGAATCATAGTCTCCATCACACTTTTATTTTCTTACAACTCAAAAATTACAAATCGATTCTTAGAACAAAATATGACTCTATATGAATGCCTCTAGCGGTGTACCGGGATATGCAATGACTCATGAGTGACATGTATGAAAGAATTATGAACGGTGGCTCTGCCACAAATACAATGTCAACTACATGATCATGCAAAGCAATATGACAATGATGGAGCGTGTCATAATAAACGGAATGGTGGAAATTTGCATGGAAATATATCTCGTAATGGCTATGGAAATGCCATAATAGGTAGGTATCGTGACTGTTTTGAGGAAGATATATGGTGGGTGTATGATACCGGCGAAAAGTGTGCGGTATTAGAGAGGCTAGCAATAGTGGAAAGGTGAGAGTGTGTATAATCCATGGACTCAACATTAGTCATAAAGAACTCATATACTTATTGCAAAAATCTACAAGTTATCAATGCAAAGTATTACGTGCATGCTCCTAGGGGGATAGATTGGTAGGAAAAGACCATCGCTCGTCCCCGACCGCCACTCATAAGGAAGACAATCAATAAATAAATCATGCTCCGACTTCATCACATAACGGTTCACCATACATGCATGCTACGGGAATCACAAACTTTAACACAAGTATCTCTCAAATTCACAACTACCAAACTAGCATGACTTTAATATCACTAGTTCCATATCTCAAAACAATCATCAAGCATCAAATTTCTCTTAGTATTCAACACACTCATAAGAAAGTTTTTACTATTTTTGAATACCTAGCATATTTAATATTATTTAAGAAAATTACCATGCTATTTAAGACTCTCAAAATAATATAAGTGAAGCATGAGAGTTCATATATTTCTTCAAAATAAAACCACCATTGTGCTCTAAAACATAAAAGTGAAGCACTAGAGCAAATGACAAACTACTCCGAAAGATATAAGTGAAGATCAATGAGTAGTTAAATAATTGTGCAACTATGTGAAGACTATCTAACATTAAGGAATTTCAGATCTTGGTATTTTATTCAAACAGCAAGCAAAGCTAAATAAAACTACATTGCAAGGATAGCACAACTCATGTGAAGAAGTAAAAACTTAGGCTCAACCGATACTAACCGATAGTTGTTGGAGAAGAAAGGTGGGATGCCTACCGGGGCATCCCCAAGTTTAGATGCTTGAGACTTCTTGAAATATTATCTTGGGGTGCCTTGGGCATCTCCAAGCTAGAACTTTTGTGTATCCTTAATTCCTCTCATATCATGGTTTCTCTTTTTATCAAAAGCTTCATCCACAACAAACTCACAAGAACTCGTGAGATAGGTTAGTATAAACCAATGCAAAACCGTATCATTTTCTACTGTAACAAATTAATAACATTATTATTAAACATTGAATACTAAATTCCTCTGCATATTTAATACTCCTATCCTTAAATATAATCATTAAACAAGCAAACATATTCAAACAATGCAAACATAACAGCAATCTGCCAAAACAGTACAGTCTGTAAAGAATGCAAGAGTATCAATACTTCCCTGACTCCAAAAATTATAAACTAAAATTCACACTGTAATAAATTTATCAGAGCTCAATATGCAAAAATATTCAACATTATACCACTCCCTGACTTTTCTAGGGAATTTTTGCAACAGCGGTAAACTTTCTGTTTTCAAACAGCAACATGTATACTTGCAAAATAAGCATGGCAAAAGCTATCCTTGACTTTTTTATTGAAACTAGAGATGCAAAACATTATTCTAAATAAAAGAAAGCAAATACTAACAAGAGAAAATGACACTCCAAGCAAAACACATATCATGCGGTGAATAAAAATATAGCTCCAAGTAAAGTTACCGATGAACGAAGACGAAAGAGGGGATGCCTTCCGGGGCATCCCCAAGCTTAGGCTTTTGGCTATTCTTGAATATATTGGGGTTCCATGGGCATCCCCAAGCATAGGATCTTGCCACCCTTTATTCCATAGTCCATAAAAGCTTTACCGAAAACTTGAAAACTTCACAACACAAAACTCAATAGAAATCTCGTGAGCTCCGTTAGAGAAAGAAAACAAAAGACTACTTCAAGGTACTGTAATGAACTCATCCTTTATTTATATTGGTGTTATACCTACTGTATTCCAACTTATCTTTGGTTTATAAACTATTTTACTAGCAATAGATGCATCAAAATAAGCAAACAACACACGAAAAACAGAATCTGTCAAAAACAGAACAGTCTGTAGTAATCTGTAACTAACGCAAACTTCTGGAAGTTCAAAAATTCTACCAAAATAGTAAGTCTTAGGAAATTTGTCTATTGATCTACATCAAAAAGAATCAACGGAAAACCACTTTTCTGTGATTTACTAAATTTTTTCTCGTGCGCGCAAAGTTTCTGTTTTTCAGCAGAATCAAATTAACTATCACAATAGGTTATCCTATGGGTCTTACTTGGCACTTTATTGAAACAAAAGATATAAAACATGATTACTACAGTAGAACAATCATGTGGACAAAAACATTAAGGATAAATATTGGGTTGTCTCCCGACAAGCGCTTTTCTGTAATGCCTTTCTAACTAGGCATGATGATGACAATGATGCTGACATAAAAGATAAGAATTGAAACATAACGGGAGCATCATGAAGCATATTACTAGCACATTTAAGCCTAACCCACTTCCTATGCATAGGGATTTTGTGAGCAAACAACTTATGGGATCAATAATCAACAAGCATAGGAAGGTAAAACAAGCATAAGTTCAAAACTTGAAGCACATAGAGAGGAAACTTGACATTATTGAAATTCCTACAAGCATATATTCCTCCCTCATAATAATTTTTAGTAGCATAATGAATGAATTCAACAATATAACCAGCACCTTAAGCATTCTTTTCATGATCTACAAGCATAGAAAATTTACTACTCTCCACATAAGCAAATTTCTTCTCATGAATAGTAGTAGGAGCAAACTTGACGAAATAATTATCATGTGAGGCATAATCCAATTGAAAACTAAAATCATGATGACAAGTTTCATGGTTATCATTATTCCTAATAGCATACAAGTCATCACAATAATCATCATAGATAGCAACTTTGTTCTCATAATCAATTGGAACCTCTTCCGAAATAGTGGATTCATCTCTAAATAAAGTTGACACTCTTCCAAATCCACTTTAATGTTCATCACAATAAGATTCAACATGCTCCAAAATAGTGGGATCACTACTTCCTAAAGTTGACACTCTTCCAAACCCACTTTCATCAATATAATCATCATAAATAGGAGGCATGCTTTCATCATAATAAATATTCTCATCCAAACTTGGGGTGCTAAAAATATCATATTCATCAAACATAGCTTCCATAAGCTTGTGGCTTTGCATATCATTAGCATCATAGATATTCAAGGAATTCATACTAACAACATTGCAATCATGCTCATCATTCAAAGATTTAGTAACAAGCATTTTAATGCATTCTTTTTCTAGTACTTGAGCACAATTATCCCTTCCATAATACTTACGAAAGATATTGAAAAGATGAAGCATATGAGACAAACTCAATTCCATTTTTTTGTAGTTTTCTTTTATAGACTAAACTAGTGATAAAACAAGAAACAAAAAGATTCGATTGCAAGATCTAAAGATATACCTTCAAGAACTCACCTCCCCGGCAACGGCGCCAGAAAAGAGCTTGATGTCTACTACACAACCTTCTTCTTGTAGACGTTGTTGGGCCTGCAAGTGCACAGGTTTGTAGGACAGTAGCAAATTTCCCTCAAGTGGATGACCTAAGGTTTATCAATCTGTAGGAGGCGTAGGATGAAGATGGTCTCTCTCAAGCAACCCTGCAACCAAATAACAAAGAGTCACTTGTGTCCCCAACACACCCAATACAATGGTAATTGTATAGGTGCACTAGTTCGGCGAAGAGATGCTGATACAAGTGCAATATGGATGGTAGATAAAGGTATTTGTAATCTGAAATAATAAAAACAGCAAGGTAACTAATGATAAAAGTGAGCGTAAACGGTATTGCAATGATAGGAAACAAGGCCTAGGGTTCATACTTTCACTAGTGCAAGTTCTTTCAACAATAATAACATAGATAGATCATATAACAAGCCCTCAACATGCAACAAAGAGTCACTCCAAAGCCACTAATAGCGGAGAACAAACGTAGAGATTATGGTAGGGTACGAAACCACCTCAAAGTTATTCTTTCGGATCGATCTATTAAAGAGTTCGTACTAGAATAACACCTTGAGACACAAATCAACCAAAACCCTAATGTCACCTAGATACACCATTGTCACCTCAAGTATCCGTGGGCATGATTATACGATATGCATCACACATTCTCAGATTCATCCAACCAACATAAAATTACTACAAAGAGTGCCCCAAAGTTTCTACCGGAGAGTCAAGAACGTGTGCCAACCCCTATGCGTAGGTTCATGGGCGGAACCCGCAAGTTGGTCACCAAAACATACATCAAGAGGCACGTGAAATCCCATTTTCACCACAGATAAGCACGGCAAGTCATACATCAAGTGTTCTCATAAAAGACTCAATCCGATAAGATAACTTCAAAGGGGAAACTCAATTTATCACAAGAGAGTAGAGGGGGAAAAACATCATAAGATCCAACTACAATAGCAAAGCTCGGGATACATCAAGATCGTGCCATAGAGGGAACACGAGAGAGAACACGAGAGAGAGAGATCAAACACATAGCTACTGGTACATACCCTCAGCCCCGAGGGTGAACTACTTCCTCCGCGTCATGGAGAGCGCCGGGATGATGAAGATGGCCACCGGTGATGGGTTCTCCCTCCGGCAGGGTGCCGGAACGGGCTCCCGAGAGGTTTTTGGTGGCTACAGAGGCTTGCGGCGGCAGAACTCCAGATCTATCTTCTCCGTGGATGTTTTTAGGGTACGTGAGACTATATAGGCGAAAGAAGTCGGTCGGGAGGTGCTCGAGGGGCCCACAAGACAGGGGACCGCGCCCTGTAGGGGGTGGCGCGCCCCCTATCTCCTGGGCTCCTCGAGGATCTTCTGACTTGATCTCCAAGCCTCCAGGATGATAATCTTCCAAAAAAACACGTTGCCAAAGGTTTCATTCCGTTTGATATTCCTTTTCCTCGAAATACTGGAACAGGCAATAAAACAGCAATATGGGCCGGGCCTCCGGTTAATAGGTTAGTCCCAAAAGTAATATAAAAGTGTATAATAAAGCCCATAATCATTCAAAATAGGTAATATAATAGCATGGAACAATAAAAAATTAGAGATACGTTGGAGACGTATCATAGGCCTCACCGTCGTCCACTGCCCTGGTGCTCACGACGCGGCGTGGTGAACGAACGACATCCATCGGAAGTGGACTGTACGTGGAGAGGATGACACCTAGGTCCACGGCCACACACAAGGAGATGCCTCCTTATTACGCGCAAAATAATGATTCCTCCACCTGACATCTGGGACCCACCGGAAGGGCCTCTGTATTTCATGAAAAAGATGTTCCCGCCGCTAACAGCTCGGACCCACCAGCTATATCTTCGTACGCAAGGAAGTGCCTCATTATTACGCAGAAAAAAACGAATACCCCCTGCGTGGGAGGCTGACTTGTGGGCGTACTAAGTTGACGGGGACGGAGGGCTTTGTCAACTTAGTCCATGTGAACGATTCTAGATCCAGCGACCGTACGATGTCCATCCAATGGCCATAGTGTTTATTCCACCTCTGGTCTTCTTGCTCTAGCCGCCCAAACCAGCGCCGGTCATGCCGCGTGCTCCTACCTCCTGTGGCCGGCTGTGATGCCGCAGAGGCCTCACCGCCCCCTACTACTCCCACCGCTGGCCAAGCCATCCGCCTCTACTCACCCACACCCCATGTTATTCTGCGGCGACGACAGCCACACACCATAGTCGAACAAGTGAACCCTCGTACTCCTCTCCGTGTGGGTTTCCACTGTCGCGTCTTTCCCGGCTCCGCGTCGTCCCCTTCCTAGGCCTCGCCCTCATCCACCACCGTGGTGCTCTCGGCGCGGCGTGGTCAACGTGGTCAAGGAATGGCTTCCATCGGAAGATTACTGTACGTGGAGAGGCTGATAGCTGGGTACGCGGCTGCAGCAAGGAAGTGCCTCCTTATTACGCGCAAAATAATTATTCCTCCACCTAAAAGCAGGGACCCACTGGACGGGCCACCGTATTTCATGAAAAATATGTTTCCCCCCTGACTGCTGGGACCCACCAGCTACATCTTCGCACGCAAGGAAGTGCCTGACAGTCGGGACCCACCTGGTCGAAGCATACGTAGCGCTGTCATTCTGGTCGCGAACGTGTAGATACATACTAGTCGATCGGTATGTATGCAGGCTGCAGCGATGAACCGTAGCCGTGCAAGGAAGGGCACATGTCGTAGTAGAGGCGCACACGTGTCGTAGTAGAGGCGTGCATGTAGCATGTACATGTACATACAGTGGCCAGGGTGCAAGAAAGAAAATTTGGCCACGTACGTACATACGGGTGGGGTCTCGAACGCCTACTCGCGCATACGTATGGCAAGGGCTCGTGTACATGGCTAGGTCAGAACGGAGAAACTGCGTCGTTGTCGCGTCCATGGGGAGGCACCGGAATGCGTCGTGTTCATCGGGAGGCAACAAAATGTGTGTTGTTCATTGGGAGCCAACCGGCTTGGACGGAATAGCCGATGGAAACGAGGCCTGGCGTACCGCAGAACGGAGGAAACTGCGTTGTGTTTGACCGACCATGGTCGAAACGGGATCCTGTTCACCGGGAGGGTTCTGGCGTACCGCAAAACGGAGGAAACGGACTTCTGTTGGGCCTCCCATAGTCGAAACGGGGTCCTATTAACCGGGAGGGCGTGGCGTAGCACAAAACGGAGTAAACGGACTTGTGTTGGAGCGCTATGGTCGAAACGGGGGTCCTGTTCCTCGGGAGGGGTGTGGCTTACCGCAAAACGGGACTCCACGAGATACTGTTCATCTCCACCATGGACCTCCTCCAGCCTCCACGGGCTACTGTTCATCCACCGTCGATATCTTCCAGCCTCCACCTGCGACTGTTCGTCCATGTTCTCCTGTTCATCCAGCCTCCACCGCTCCTCCACTGGCTACTGTTCAACCAGCCCTCTCCACGGGGTCCTGTTCAACCACCCCTCCACGGGCTACTGTTCATCCAGCCCTCCACGGGGTCGTCCTATTCATCCAGCCCTCCACGGGGTCGTCCTATTCATCCAACCCTCCACGGGGTCCTGTTCATCCACCCCTCCACCGGCTCAATCGATCAGGGCCCTGTTCATCCAGCGGCAACGGCCTCTACTACAACGGGGTCCTGTTCATCCAACCCCCCCTCATCACGAACTGTTCATCCAAACCCCCCAACAACACTCACACTTCATCAAGGGAAGGAGGTAGCAGTGTTCGATCGGCTTTAGTTAGCAGCAGTAGATAATGAAGGAATCGCTCGGGTTCAGTAACGCGTAGCCTGCAGTGCAATTAATCAGGTTCAGTAGGCGAACGCCTCACTCGGGTTCAGTTAGAGCCCAACGCCTCGCACCCACGCGCGTACTTGTATGAGAGAAACGTGCATCGCTCAGCCCCCGGCGACCCACCGTAACCGGGAACTCCCCGATATTTTCCACGCGCTCGCTTCTACCACGGTTTTTTCCGTCATGGACGGCCCAAAGAATGTCATGCAGCTGCGTCTCCAGCCCTCCTAGTACGAAAAGCCCATTTTCTGTCATGATTTTTTGTCATAGAAGTAGGAGCCCACCACATCTATGATGATACCGGGTTTTGTCACAATTATTGTCATAGAAGTGTCATAAGTATGACAGAAAAAAAGTTCGTTCGGCCCAAAATGTCACGGATGTGACTTTTTTTGTAGTGAAGAGGTTGTTGGCATCATGAAGAATCTGCTTTTCAACGTCATACATGGTATTCCTATCAACTACCACAATTTGTTCATGAGGACTTTGGCCAATCACTACTAGAGAAAAGGCTACTAGCAGCGCGGGTACCCGTGCTACTAGTTGAAGGAAATATGCCCTAGAGGCAATAATAAATTTATTATTTATTTCCTTATTTCATGATAAATGTTTATTATTCATGCTAGAATTGTATTAACCGGGAAAATAATACATGTGTGAATACATAGACAAACACAATGTCACTAGTATGCCTCTACTTGAATAGCTCGTTGAATCAAAGATGGTTGTGTTTCAAAACCATAGACATTAGTTGTCATTTGATTAACGGGATCACATCATTAGAGAATGATGTGATTGACTTGACCCATTCCGTTAGCTTAGCACTTGATCATTTAGTATGTTTCTACTGCTTTCTTCATGACTTATACATGTTCCTATGACTATGAGATTATGCAACTCCCGTTTACCGGAGGAACACTTTGTGTGCTACCAAACGTCACAATGTAACTGGGTGATTATAAAGGTGCTCTACAGGTGTCTCCGAAGGTACTTGTTGAGTTGGCGTATTTCGAGATTAGGATTTGTCGCTCCGGTTGTCGGAGAGGTATCTCTGGGCCCTCTCGGTTATGCACATCACTATAAGCCTTGCAAGCAGTGTAACTAATGAGTTAGTTGCGAGATGATGTATTACGGAACGAGTAAAGAGACTTGCCGGTAACGAGATTGAACTAGTTATTGAGATACCGACGATCGAATCTCGGGCAAGTAACATACCGATGACAAAGGGAACAACGTATGTTGTTATGCGGTTTGACCCATAAATATCTTCGTAGAATCCAGGTTCCGCTATTGGATATTGACCGGAGAGGTGTCTCGGTCATGTCTACATAGTTCTCGAACCCGTAGGGTCCGCACGGTTAATGTTCGGTGACGATTTGTATTATGAGTTTATGTGTATTGATGTACCGAAGGTAGTTCGGCGTCCCGGATGAGATCAGGGACATGACGAGGAGTCTCGAAATGGTAGAGACGTAAAGATCAATATATTGGACGACTATATTCGGACATCGAAAAGGTTCTGAGTGATTCGGGTATTTTTCGGAGTACCGGGGAGTTACTGGAATACAGGGAAGAAATATTGGGCCTTAATGGGCCTTAGTGGGAAGGAGAGGCAGCAGCCAGGAGGTGGCTCGCGCCCTTCCCAAGCCTAATCTAAATTGGACAAGGGGTTTGGGGTGCGGCCCCCCTCTCCCTTCCTTCCCCCCTCCCCTCCTTTCCCCCTTCTCCTAGTTGGACTAGGAAAGGAGGAAACCTACGTCTACTAGGAGTAGGAATCCTACTCCCTTGGCGCGGCCCTCCTAGGGCCGGCCTCCTCCTCCCTTGCTCCTTTATATATGGGCAGGGGGCACCCCAAGACACAACAATTGATCTCTTGATCTCTTAGCCATGTGCGGTGCCCCCTCCACCATAATCCACCTAGGTAATATCGTAGCAGTGCTTAGGCGAAGCCCTGTGTCGGTAGCATCATCAACACCTTCATCACGCCGTCGTGCTGACGGAACTCTCCCGCAAAGCTCTGCTGGATCGGAGTTCAAGGGACGCCATCGAGCTAAACGTGTGCTGAACTCGGAGGTGTCGTACGTTCGATACTTGGATCGGTCAGATTATGAAGATGTACGACTACATCAACCGTGTTGTGCTAACGCTTGCGCTTTCGGTCTACGAGGGTACGTGGACAACACTCTCCCCTTTCGTTGCTGTGCATCGCCATGATCCCGTGTGTGCGTAGGAAATTTTTTGTAATTACTACGTTTCCGGACAGTGGTATCAGAGCCTGGTTTTATGCGTAGATGTTATATGCACGAGTAGAACACAAGTGAGTTGTGGGTGATACAAGTCATACTGCTTACCAGCATGTCACACTTTGGTTCGGCGGTATTGTTGGATGAAGCGGCCCGGACCGACATTACGCGTATGCTTACGAGAGACTGGTTCTACCGACGTGCTTTGCACATAGGTGGCTGGCGGGTGTCAGTTTTTCCAACTTTAGTTGAATCGAGTGTGGCTACGCCCGGTCCTTCAGAAGGTTAAAACAGCTCTAACTTGACGAACTATCGTTGTGGTTTTGATGTGTAGGTAAGAACGGTTCTTGCTCAGCCCGTAGCAGCCACGTAAAACATGCAACAACAAAGTAGAGGACGTCTAACTTGTTTTTGCAGGGCATGTTGTGATGTGATATGGTCAAGACATGATGCTATATTTATTGTATGAGAATATCATGTTTTGTAACGGAGTTATCGGCAACTGGCAGGAGCCATATGGTTGTTGCTTTATTGTATGCAATGCAATCATCCTGTAATTGCTTTACTTTATCACTAAGCGGTAGCGATTGTCGTAGAAGCAATAGTTGGCGAGACGACAATGATGCTACGATGGAGATCAAGGTGTCACACCGGTGACGATGGTGATCATGACGGTGCTTCGGAGATGGAGATCACAAGCACAAGATGATGATGGACATATCATATTCCTTTATGCATCTTATTTTTCTTAGATCGACGGTAGCATTATAAGATGATCTCTCACTAAAATTTCATGGTATAAGTGTTCTCCCTGAGTATGCACCGTTGCGACAGTTCTTCATGCCGAGACACCATGTGATGATCGAGTGTGATAAGCTCTACGTTCAAATACAACGGGTGTAAGAAAGTTTTGCACACGCAGAATACTCAGGTTAAACTTGACGAGCCTAGCATATGCAGATATGGCCTCGGAACACTGAGACCGAAAGGACGAGCGTGAATCATATAGTAGATATGATCAACATAGTGATGTTCACCATTGAAAACTACTCCATCTCACGTGATGATCGGACATGGTTTAGTTGATTTGGATCACGTGATCACTTAGATGATTAGAGGGATGTCTATCTAAGTTTGAGTTCTTAAGTAATATGATTAATTGAACTTTAATTTATCATGAACTTAGTCCTGGTAGTATTAGCATATCTATGTTGTAGATCAATGGCTCGAGTTTAGATCCCTTGTTTTATTTTGATATATTCCTAGCGAAAAATAAGTTGAAAGATGTTAGTAGCAAAGATACGGACTAGCTCCATGATCTGAGGATTTTCCTCATTGCTGCACAGAAGAATTATGTCCTTAATGCACCGCTAAGTGACAGACCGATTGCAGGAGCAGATACAGACGTTATGAACGTTTGGCAAGCTCGATATGATGACTACTTGATAGTTTAAGTGCACCATGCTTTACGGCTTAGAACCGGGGCTTCAAAGACGTTTTTAACACCATGGAGCGTATAAGATGTTCCAAGAGTTGAAATTGATATTTCATGCTCATGCCCATGTCGAGAGGTACGAGACCTCTGACAGTACTTTTCCTACAAGATGGAGGAGAATAGCTCAACCAGTGAGCATGTGCTCAGATTGTCTGGGTACTACAATTCCTTGAATCAAGTGGGAATTAATCGTCCAGATAAGATAGTAATTGACAAAGTTCTCGAGTCACCATCACCAAGTTACTACAACTTCGTGATGAACTATAATATGCAAGGGATAACGGAAACGATTCCCAAGATCTTCGTGAAGTTGAAATCGGCGAAGGTAGAAATCAAGAAAAACATCAAGTGTTGATGGTTAACAAGACCACTAGTTTCAAGAAAAGGGCAAAGGGAAGAGGGGGAACTTCAAGAAGAACGGCAAGCAAGTTGCTGCTCAAGTGAACAAGCCCAAGTCTGGACCTAAGCCGGAGACTAAGTGCTTCTATTGCAAAGGGACTGGTCACTGGAAGCGGAACTGCCCCATGTATTTGGCGGATAAGAAGGATGGCAAAGTGAACAAAGGTATATTTGATATACATGTCATTTATGTGTACTTTACTACTCCCTCCGTTCCTTGATATAGGGTGTATTGTTTTCTTGCACGAATATTAACATAGGGGCTGGGAGGGGAGATTTCGTTGGTTTTGGACGTAAAAGCCCCTGGTGCAAACATGTGAGACTAGAGAGAAAAATAGGAAAATCATGACCCGCTTCTTTATTTAGCCTAACAAATCCCACAATATCCTCTGTGACCATGTTTTCTCCATAAAACTAAAGCCCGGCGTGATATGCAGTAGTACATGCAATCTTATCTTTCCAAGCAAACCTACAGGGCATGCAGAACATATACTACGAGATGGGGATTTACCATCTTATTTTCTAGGAAGGTCATACGTGGGCTGTAGTTTTAGTAGGGGTAGAAGTGTCAACTAAATATATACACTTTATAATATGAACTTTTCCACAAAAAGCTATACACCCTATATCAAGGAACGGAGGGAGTAGTGTTTATAGCAACCCCACGGTATTTGATACTAGTTCAGTTGCTAAGAGTAGTAACTCGAAACGGGAGTTTCAGAATGAACGGGAACTAGTGAAGGGTGAAGTGACGATGTGTGTTGGAAGCAGTTCCACGATTAATATGATCATCGCACACTCCCTATACTTTCAGGATTAGTGTTGAACCTAAATAAATGTTATTTGGTGTTTGCGCTGAGCATAAATAAGATTTGATCATGTTTATTGCAATAAGGTTATTCATTTAAATTAGAGAATAATTGTTGTTCTGTTTACATGAATAAAACCTTCTATGGTCATACACCCAATGAAAATGGTTTGTTGGATCTCGATTGTAGTGATACACATATTCTTAATATTAAACTCTTTTGCCCTAAGAAGTTTGATATGTTTGAATTTGTGTCGTCTGTTGGTAATTCTGGGGGTTTAATTACTGCGTGGATGAGTTCGGTGTTAACAGGTGTCTCTGTTTTTTCTGAATCTTTTGCGCTCAGTGTTAGGCTTACCTCGACTCAGTCCAATGATGCGTGGACACTTGTTAACGTTTATGGTCCTTGCGCTGATGCCAATAGAGCTCTTTTTACTGCATGGCTCTTTGATCTCCATGTTACAAATGGGGAAGATTGACTTCTATTAGGTGATTTCAACTACATCACAGCGCCCGATAATCGTAACTCTGGGGGAGATGATGCTAATGATATGCTAATCTTCAACGAATTCATACGTAGACAGTCTCTGGTGGAACTACCGATCAAAGGGCGTTTGTTCACATGGACAAATATGCAAACTAACCCCCTCCTTGAATAGTTAGACTGGCATTTTACCTCTGTGAACTGGGCGGCCAAATATCCGAACACTGTAGTCATGCCCCTGGGGAAACCCATATCGGATCATTTGTCGTGTTATGTCAGCATCCAGTCCAAAATCCCCAAGACCAAGTTATTCCGCTTTGAGGACTACATGATCAAACAGCCAGGCTTCTTTGATGTGGTGCAGAGATCATGGAATAAACGCTGCTATGCCCCAAACACAGCTATGGTTTTGTGCAAAAAACTCAAAACCAGCGATATGATTTGAAACAATGGAGCAAGGAAATCTCCAAGCTGTCTGTGTTGATAGAGAACTGTAACAAAACCATTCTGGAGCTTGATGGTCTTGAGGAGCGTCGGCGATTGTCTGTGCCAGAAGCAAATTTTAGAAAAATCCTGAAGAATCACCTTCTGCATCTGCTTGACTGCAAAAAAGCGTATTGGAAGAAATGCTGCACCATCAGACACTTCAAATTTGGTGATGGCAAGACCAAGTTCTTCCATAGAGTTGCGACCGAGCACTTTCGCCGAAACAACATTGCCTCGTTGCGCCTGTCGGAGGACAAAGTCGTCTATGATCATGTGGGCAAGGTGGTCGTCCTTCTCCAAACATACAAAGGAAGGCTGGGCTGCTCTAATCCTAGCAACATGAAGTTTGATCTTAATCGCATCATCAAAAAGTTGGATGGACTGCAGGCATTGACCGAGCCCTTCACTCGAGAGGCGATTGATCAAGTGGTCAAGGAGATGTCGTCGGATCATGCCCCTGGACCGGATGGTTTCAGTGGTAGCTTCATAAAAGCCTGCTGGCATATCATTAAGGAGGAGTTCTATTGACTTTGCTTCGATTTTCATGCAGGTACCCTGGACCTGGGAAGTTTGAACATTGGTTTTATAACTCTCATCCCAAAAAAATTATTCGCCGGAGATAGCTGATGAATAGCGCCCTATGACACTTTTAAACTGTTGCCTCAAACTGCTGACAGAACTCTTGGCCAACCGTCTGCAGAAAGTGGTTCTTAAGATTATAAAACCAGTATGGATTCTTGAGGGGTAGGTCGATCCAAGATTGTGTGGCGTGGGCATATGAATTCATACACCAGTGCTAAGCGTCGAGACGTGAGATCGCCATTCTTAAGCTTGATTTGCGAAGGCCTTCGATACGATCGAGCATGCTCCAAGGATGCCGATTATAAAATGCATGGGCTTTGACGATCGTTGTCTTGGGTGGATCCACTGCTTGTTCTCGACCGCAAAATCCTCGGTGCTGCTAAACAGGACCCCTGGTAGGCAATTCTTCTGCAAGAGAGGGGTGTGCCAGGGAGACCCGCTTTCCCCGATCATCTTCGTCTTGGCGGTTGATCTTCTCCAAGCAGCCATCAATGACGCGTACCAAAGCGGGCAGCTTGAGCTACCCATGCCAACTGTGGCGGATGACTACCTAGTGATCCAGTATGCAGACGACACAATCCTCGTGATGCCAGCTGATCAAGTGCAAGTGGAGACGATCAAGTGCATTCTGCAAGATTACACCTCCTCCATAGGGCTGCGCATCAACTTTCAAAAATCGACGCTGATGACTATCAACACGGCAGTAGATGCAATTGAACGCTTCGCGGAGGTTTTTGGCTGCAAAGTTGTCAAGATGCCATTCACATACCTTGGCATGCCGATGGGCACTGCTAAACCGACAGTGGCTGACCTAATGCCTCTAGTTGCTTCGGTCAAACGCAGGCTCTCCACTGCTGCCTCGCTTCTGGACCTTGGATCAAAGCTCACTCTGGTCAACTCGGTGGTCACATCCCTGGTGATTTACGCCATGTGCTCCATCAAACTACCTCCGAAGATCCTGGAGCATCTTGATAAGCTCAGGCGATACTATCTCTGGGCAAAGAACACGGAGGATGTTCACAAAGCAGTGTCCATGGAGGCGTGGAACCTAGTCTGTCGCCCCAAAGAGAAGGGTGGCCTGGGAATTATTGATCTTGAAATTCAGAACCAAGGCATGTTGCTTAAGCAACTGCACAAATTTTACAACCGCTGGGATGTGTCGTGGGTTAACCTAATTTGGTCCACTTACTATGAGGGTTTGGTGCCGCACGCAACTCAAAAATGCGAATCCTTCTGGTAGCGTGACATCCTGCAGCTTACTTCAACTTACAGGGGGTCACGTCGATGGAGGTGCGAGACGGGAGCACGGTGTTGTTCTGGAAAAATTTGTGGCATAACAGAATCCTCAGTGACAGCCACCGTCGGCTGTTTTCCTTTGCTGCTAATGAAGATGTCTCGGTGCAAGCACTATTAACAGCGCCGACACTTGGGCAGAATTTTCAACATCCGATCTCTCCGCAAGCCAGGGAAGAGTTGCGTGACCTTCAATGCAGCATGGCCTCGACTGATCTGAGTGATACCGCTGACATTTGTAGGTGCGTATGGGGATCGGGGGATTTTGCTTCCAAAAAATACTACCATCATTGCTTCCGTGGGGTGGTGGCGGATGATGCATTCAAATGGATCTGGAGATCAAAGTGCACTAATAAGTGGAGGGTTTTTGTGTGCCTACTTCTAGCGGACAGGTTGAACACTAGAAACATGTTGAAGAGGAAAGGTATGCAGCTGCAGGATGACGTGTACACTTGCCTCCTCTGTGATAACCCGCCTGAAGAGACGGTAGAACATCTTTTCTTCGACTGTGCCTTCAGTAGATTGTGTTGGAGGAAGCTGGGGGTCGAATGGGCGCACGGTGGAAACAGGCTCCAACTTGGGCATGAGGCAAGGGGCAGGTGGACAGGCCCCATGTTTATGGAGGTCTTTAGCATTGCGGCCTGGAGTGTATGGAAGGAGCGCAACAACAAGCACTTTAGAGGTGTGCTGCCAACGTTTGATGGCTGGCTTATGAGATTCAAAAACGATTTTGGTATGATGAGGCACAGAGTCAAGGAAGCGTTGGTGCCATGTGTGGATAGCTCTGTTACTTCCATCTAGTTTACAACAACCGTTTTATTTTACTCTTTTGTACAATCTTCTCTCGCTCTGGTGGTGAGAACCTGCCATACCACCATCATGTAGCCCCAGAGAATTTGTAAGTTGTGTTTGTTGACGTAATATAAATCAGTGGGGGGTGCCCTCACTGTCCTGAGCTTTCAAAAAAACTTATTTGTGGCACTGCCGTTTAGGTCATATCATTGTAAAGCGCATAAAGAAACTTCATAAAGATGGACTTTTGGAATCACTTGGTTATGAATCATTTGATGCTTGCAAACCGTTCCTTTTGGGCAAGATGACTAAAACTCCGTTCTCCAGAACAATGGAACGAGCTACTGACTTGTTGGAAATAATACATACCGATGTATGCGGTCCAATGAGTGTTGATGCTCGTGGCGGATATCGTTATTTTCTGACCTTTATAGATGATTTGAGCAGATATGAGTATATCTACGTAATGAAGCACAAGTCTGAAACATTTTGAAAAGTTCAAAGAATTTCAGAGTGAAGTGGAGAATCATCGTAACAAGAAAATAAAGTTTCTACAATCTGATCATAAAGAAGAATATTTGAGTTACGAGTTTGGTCTTCATTTGAAACAATGTGAAATAGTTTCACAACTCACGCCACCTGGAACACCACAATGTAATGGTGTGTTCGAACGTCGTGATCGTACTTTACTAGATATGGTGCGATCTATGATGTCTCTTACCGATTTACCACTATTGTTTTGGGGTTATGCATTAGAGACAACTGCATTCACTTTAAATAGGGCACCATCAAAATCCGTTGAGACGACGCCTTATGAACTGTGGTTTGGCAAGAAACCAAAGTTGTCGTTTCTTAAAGTTTGGGGTTGCGATGCTTATGTGAAAAAGTTTCATCCTGATAAGCTCGAACCCAAATCAGAGAAATGTGTCTTCATAGGATACCCAAAGGAGACTGTTGGGTACACCTTCTATCACAGATCCGAAGGAAAGAAATTCCTTGCTAAGAATGGATCCTTTCTAGAGAAGGAGATTCTCTTGAAAGAAGTGAGTGGAAGGAAAGTAGAACTTGATGAGGTAACTATACCTGCTCCCTTATTGGAAAGTAGTTCATAACTGAAATCTGTACGTGTGACTCCTACACCAATTAGTGAGGAAGCTAATGATGATGATCATGTAACTTCAGATGAAGTTACTACCAAACCTCGTAGGTCAACCAAAGTAAGATCCGTACCAGAGTGGTATGGTAATCCTGCTCTGGAGGTCATGTTACTTGACCATGAAGAACCTACAAACTATGATTCTGCAAAATGGCTTGAGGCCATGAAATCTGAGATGATATCCATGTATGAGAACAAAGTGTGGACTTTGATTGACTTGCCCGATGATCGGCAAGCCATAGAAAATAAATGGATCCTCAAGAGGAAGACGGAAGCTGATAGTAGTGTTACTATCTACAAAGCTAGACTTGTCGAAAAAGGGTTTTGACAAAGTTCAAGATGTTGACTACGATGAGATTTTCTCACTCGTAGCAAGGCTTAAGTCTCTCCGAATCATGTTAGAAAATTGCCACATTTTATGAAATCTGGCAAATGGATGTCAAAACTACATTCCTTAATGGATTTATTAAAGAAAAGTTGTATATGATGCAACCAGAAGGTTTTGTCGATCCTAAAGGTGATAACAAAATGTGCAAGCTCAAGTGATCCATCTATGGACTGGTGCAAGCATCTCGGAGTTGGAATGTACGCTTTGATAAGTTGATCAAAGCATATAGTTTTATACGGACTTGCGGTGAAGCCTGTTGAGGGAGTCCTGGATTAGCGGGTGTCCGGATGGCCGGACTTTGACCTTCGGCCGGACTCCTGGACTATGAAGATACAAGATTGAATACTTCGTCCCGAGTCCGGATGGGACTTTCCTTGGCGTGGAAGGCAAGCTTGGCGACACGGATATGTAGATCTCCTTCCATTGTAACCGACTCTGTGTAACCCTAGCCCTCTCCGGTGTCTATATAAACCGGAGGGTTTTAGTCCGTAGGATCTAACAACAATCATACCATAGGCTAGCTTCTAGGGTTTAGCCTCTTTGATCTCGTGGTAGATCTACTCTTGTACTACCCATATCATCAATATTAATCAAGCAGGAGTAGGGTTTTACCTCCATTGAGAGGGCCCGAACCTGGGTAAAAACATCGTGTCCCTTGTCTCCTGTTACCATCCGCCAAGACGCACAGTTCGGGACCCCCTTCCCGAGATCCGCCGGTTTTGACACCGACATTGGTGCTTTCATTGAGAGTTCCTCTATGTCATCAACTTTAGGGTTGATAGCTCCTTCGATCATCAACAACGACGCGGTCCAGGGTGAGACTTTTCTCCCCGGAAAGATCTTCGTATTCGGCGGCTTTGCACTACGGGCCAATTGAAAGCTACGCCCCTGGCCATCAGGTAATATTTGGAAGTTTGAACTACACGGCCGATGTCCGCGGAGACTTGATCTTCGACGGGTTCGAGCCACAGCCAAGCGCGCCGCACTGCTACGATTGGCAGGATCTAGCTCTGCCGCCACACAGTGTCCTGGAGGCCGCACCAGTGTCCGCTCCGACCCTTAGCTCGGAGCCGACTGCGCCTATCGAGGACGGGTTGCTGGACACCGCCTCGGGGGGCTGCAATCTCTCTGATGATCGAGCCAACACCATACCTGTCCTTCTTGGCTTCGTGACTCCGAGGTGTCGGACTCCTTTCCGGACTCCGAACCTTCCGCGCCCCTGCTAATCGAATCTGATTGGGCGCCGATAATGGAGTTCACCGCCGCGGACATTTTTCAGCACTCGCCCTTCGGCGACATTCTGAATTCACTAAAGTCTCTCTCTTTATCAGGAGAGCCCCGGCCGGACTATGGTCGGCAAGGTTGGGACGCGGACGACGAAGAAATTCAAAGCCCACCCACCTCCCACTTCTTAGGCAATCACGATGATTTAACCGACATGCTCGACTTCGACTCAAGACATCGACGGTATGGACGACGATGCAGAGACGAACAAGAACCAGCGCCTACAGGCTTTGGAAGGCCACCTCGTCATAAGACATATACATGGTGGACACCCCAAAAGAAGGAACGGCGATGGAACAACGGAGGATGACCCTCCAAGAAACAGCCTAAGCGCCCGGCGCTTAGCGGCGCTGTTTCTAAATCCGCCCACAAGAATACGGCGATTCCGGCACCGGAGACAATAACACCCGGACGGTCAAGACAACCCCTCCAAAGAGGATTCAGCACAGGAGGATGGAGAAGCCAGCCCTCATGAGAGAGCGGCAGACAGAGAGGTAGAGGACGATAATTACATGCCTCCCTCCGAAGACGAGGCAAACCTCGAAGACGACGAACTTTTCGTGCCTGAGGATCCCGTCGAACAAGAGCGTTTCAAACGCAGGCTCATGGCCACGGCGAGCAGCCTCAAGAAAAAACAGCAACAGCTTAGAGCTGACCAAGACTTGCTAGCCGACAGATGGACTGATGTCCTTGCGGCCGAAGAGTACAAACTCGAACGCCCCTCCAAGAGCTACCCAAAACGCAGGTTGCTTCCTCGATTAGAGGAGGAAGCACCTAGACCTACATCACCAGCGCATGATACGGCCGACCGCCACCTGCGTGGTCATGAGAGAGGCCTCTCGGCCCTCCACTCAAGCCGCACCCTAGCGCCGCTCAAAGAATACCAAGGCACGGGGAAATGCGCCAGACCTGCGAGATATATTGGAGGACAGGGCAAGGCAAACAAGATCGATCTATGGATCGCGTGGGCGCCCCACGACACGTGACAATAACCGTCATGCCGGATATGGTAAATCCGGCCGGGCCGAACATAGCAGACAAAGCTCATTTGAGCAACGTCGTGATATAGCCCAATACAGAGGCGACGCACACCCACCATGCTTCACAGATGAAGTAATGGATCATCAAATCCCCGAGGGTTTCAAACCCGTAAACATCGAGTCATACGATGGCACAACAGACCCTGCGGTATGGATCGAGGACTATCTCCTTCATATCCACATGGCCCGCGGGGATGATCTACGCGCCATCAAATACCTCCCACTCAAGCTTAAAGGACCAGCTCGGCATTGGCTTAACAGCTTGCCAGCAGAATCAATTGGTTGTTGGGAGGACCTGGAAGCCGCATTCCTCGACAACTTCCAGGGCACCTATGTGCGACCACCAGATGCCGATGACCTAAGCCACATAATCCAGCAGCCAGAGGAATCGGCCAGGCAATTCTGGACACGGTTCCTAACGAAGAAAAATCAAATAGTCGATTGTCCGGACGCAGAGGCCCTTGCAGCCTTCAAGCATAACATCGGTGACGAGTGGATTGCCCGGCACCTAGGACAAGAAAAGCCGAAATCCATGGCAGCCCTCACGACACTCATGACCCGCTTTTGCGCGGGAGAAGACAGCTGGCTAGCTCGTAGTAATAACATGACCAAGATCCCTGGTAATTCGGATACCGAGGACAGCATGGGCAGGTCGCGTCGCAACAAGCAAAAGCGCCGCATTAACAGCGATAATGCTGAGGATACGACAATCAATGCCGGATTCAGAGGCTCTAAACCCGGTCAGCGAAAAAAGCCATTCAAAAGAAATACTCCGGGCCCGTCCAATTTGGACAGAATACTCGATCGCTCGATACACGGCACCCCTGAAAAACCAGCCAACCACACCAACAGGGATTGTTGGGTGTTCAAGCAGGCAGGCAAGTTAAACGCCGAAAACAATGACAAGGGGCTGCATAGTGATGACGAGGAGGAGCCCCGGCCTCCGAACAATAGGGGACAGAAGGGTTTTCCCACAAGTGCGGACGGTGAACATGATATACGCAACCCACATACCCAAAAGGGAGCGGAAGCGTGCACTTAGGGACGTATATGCGTTGGAGCCAGTCACCCAAAGTTCAACCCATGGTCCTCCTGCCCGATCACTTTTGATAGAAGGGACCACCCCACTAGCATCCGCCATGGCGGATTCGCCGCATTGGTTTTTGACCCAATCATTGACGGATTTCACCTCACTAGAGTCCTTATGGACGGCGGTAGCAGCCTGAACCTGCTTTATCGGGATACGGTCACGAAAAATGGGCATAGATCCCTCAAGGATTAAACCCACAAAGACGACCTTTAAAGGCGTCATACCAGGTGTAGAGGCCAATCAGACAGGCTCAGTTACATCGAGGTGGTCTTCGGATCCTGGATAATTTCCGCGAGGAGTTAATCTTCGACATAGTCCCGTTCCGCGGTGGCTATCACGCACTGCTCGGACGAACCGCATTTGCAAAGTTCAATGCGGTGCCGCACTACGCATACCTCAAGCTCAAGATGCCGGGCCCTCGAGGAGTCATTACGGTCAATGGAAACACCGAACGCTCTCTTCGGACGGAGGAGCATACGGCGGCCCTCGCGGCGGAAGTACAAAGCAACCTGTCAAGGCAATTCTCCAGTCCGGCCATTAAACGTTCGGACACCGTCAAGCATGCCCGGAGTAACCTAAAACAAGACCGCCTAGCACGTTACGAGCACGCGTAGCAATGCAGCCCTAACCCCAGCCCTCGCGAAATTGCGAAACCAGTACTGCGCATGCATAACTACGCTCTGGCAATACCATGGGCATAGGGGGAGGGACACGACCATGGCACGCCCAAAATATAGCTCAATCGCACAAGGAGCTCCCGATTTTGTTATTCTTTTTTTCTTTCTTTCTTACTTTCAGGACTCCACTTCTCGGAAGGCCTGTCCGGCAGCATAATCGACGAACACACGATGCAACAGCCAGGGAGGCAGAAAGCTACGTCGAGTGTCCAGGTGGTCTCTATAACGAGCAATATACTTGTTTCACATATAATCCCGCAGCTCGCCCTTGGAGGGGGGACATGTCAAATAGTCTCATCTCTTGCTTATCGCACTATTTGTATTGTTCTGCTTTTACCGCACACTTTTCGAATAAACAATGCATAGCTTTTGTCTATTATTGCATTCTCTTTTTTATATAAAAAAATATGTTCAGTTATGACATTATGCAACCGTACACTTTGGTACGGCCAATACACCAGGGGCTTACGCACCCCAGAATATGGAGTGAGAAGTCCGAACACTCTCATGAGTGCGGCACCCCGAACTTATAGCATTATATGCACCGGCTCCGAATCATGTCTTGGGTCAATAGTTGGGTTTGCCCGGCTCCCATGTTTTGATACCTTAAGTTTCGTTATATCGGCTAAGGTAGCACTGGGAGAACCACTGCGATTGTGCCCCGGTTGAGCCGGGCTGAGCACCTCAGTGGAGAAAGCTAAAACTGACCGTCATGATAGGGCGAGAGCTGGTCGCTGTTCGAGAGGTTTTCGAGTCCCTAAACTCTTATGCCGCTTAGAGCGAGGAGTCGGCTTTGTCCGGCCTAGGCGTGGATAGCGCCCCGAACTCGCTCTTCCGAATACTAGCGGCTTCGCCGAAATTTAAAATTGTAGAATTCTATGGCTAAGTCAGAGTGTTCAAGGATTATAGTCCGATTGCCTTGTTCGTTCTGTTGAGCGCCTCCCTCGAAGGACCCAATAATGGGAAAAAGAGCGCTCAATTTTTATCCCGAACACCCCAGCACTCGCGGCATGGGGGTAGAAGCCGACGACTCGCCATCTCTCAATTTTGATAAACGGCCGCACAGAAGGTAATATTTTAAATTCAAAAGCGTTGCTTAGCGCATATGAAACAAGTTTTCAGCGTGAGGATCACAAATGCGAAGTTTACTAAAAATTACATCTTTGGAGCACTCATCCGCTATACGGCGGGCACCCTTCAGGACGCCCTCATAATACATCTCGGGCTTGCGATGCTCCTTGCCCGGTGGTGGTCCGTCCGTCACAAGCTTCTCGGTGTCCATCTTGCCCCAGTGCGCTTTAGCACGGGCAAGGGCCCTACGGGCACCTTCGATGCATACGGAGCGCTTGATGACTTCAAGCCTTGGACAAGCATCCACCGGCCGCCTTACCAGCCCGAAGTAGTTTCCAGGCATGGCTTCCCCGGGCCACATCCGGACTGCGAGACCCTTCATGGCCTGTTCGGCCACCTTATGGAGCTCGACCAGCTGCTTCAGCTGGTCGCTCAAAAACTGCCAGGCGTCCGCCTCGGATATCGAGACCAGAACACCTTCTCCGTCGAGCTTCCCTCCTCGGCTCGGTAGAATGCGGCTGCGTCGGACACACTCCAGGGAAGATCTGCGAATGCTCCTGGAGAGCTCCGGACTCGGGTAAGTAACAAGTAATTCACTTTCGCGTGCTTGCTTTGCATAAAGAATGCCTTACCCGCCGCTATCTTCTTCATCGCCTCAATTTCCTGGAGGGCTTTTTGGGCTTCGGCCTTGGCAGATTTGGCGCTCTCAAGCGCCGAGGCGAGCTCGGACTCTCGAGTCTTCGAGTCACGCTCCAAACTCTCGTGTTTTTCCACGAGACCTCCTGCTTCTCTCGCTCGGTGCGCTCCATGGCCGCATTGTTTTCGGCCTTGGACAACGCTTCCTTCAGGGTCGCCACCTTGTTCGTGGCCCCTGCATACCCACGTTGATCCTATCATTTTTTTGCAACCACATTTTTTTAATATATACTTACATAAGGTATTACTTACCTTCCTTGTCCACGAGCTGCTTCTTGGCAAGGCCGAGCTCGTCCTCGGACCGCTCGAGGCTCTGCTTCAATACATTGACCTCCGCGATCGTCTTTGCAGAGGTCGGCACAGCCTGCATTCCCATATTGACACACTTATGTTAGACTCCTGCGTATATCTTTTTGATCCTCGATTCGGCTTTTCTTTCTGAACACCAAACTGAGCATCAGGGGCTACTGTCTATGCGGTAATATTTTTACATATCTTAAATACATACCTCAAAGCCTGTTAGGAGGCTGGCACAGGCTTCGGTCAGCCCGCTCTTGGCGGACTGAACCTTCTGGATCACCGCACTCATAATAGTACGGTGCTCCTCGTCGATGGAGGCGCCGTTAAGCACCTCCAGCAGATTATCCGGTGCCTCCGGTTGGGCCGAGGTCACCGGCGTCGTAGGCTTGCCCTTCTTAGTAGGGGGCCGCCTGCCGGATGCCGGAACAGTTGAAGGTTCCGGAGCGGTGTCCGGCCTAGGACCGGACTTAGAGCTCTTAGGGGTTTTATCCCCTTTTCGCCTTGAGTCCGGGAGGTCGCCTTGCGGCGCCTCCAGGACCATCTCCTCCTGGCTTGGCCCCTTTTGGGACGCCACCTCGGCGTCATCTGCGGCGTGAGCAGAGGAGGCGGTTGGAAGTGAAGTGTTGTTCACATCCGACGAACCCAGGGAACCGCTCGACGAAGCGTCCAGCCCGGCCTTGGGCGAGCTGCACGATTATATCCGACATCAGAAGGTACTATGCAACGAAGGAATGCCATGAGTTATTCTGGTATCCGAAGACTTACGATTTCGCCAGGGGTTTGGCCCTAGGTGGCCACTCTTCTTCGCCGTCGTCGGCGTTGGTGGAGTAGTACGGAGGGAGGGTCCTTCCCTTCTTGGACCCTCCGGCCTCCCCATTTGGGGCGGCCTTCCTTTACTTCTCTCCCTCCACTGGGGGAGAGACCTATCTTTCGTCCTCCTCGTCTTCACGGGAGGAGTCCGCCTCGGAGTCATCGGACGATGAGTCCGACACCACCCGGCGCTGGGAACTCTTTCGAGTTCCCGTGGCCTGCTTCTTGGCCTTATTCTCTGAAACCACGTAAGGTGCCGGGGTCAGCAGCCCCGTCAAGTGGGCGTCTGCTGGATCTTCGGGCAAAGGAGCCGGACAGTCGATCTGTCCGGTCTTCTTCTGCCATTCTTGTCAAAGGAACGGGAGCTTAGATCCCGAATAGAGTTAAACTATGAAAAACAAGTATCCCGTAAAGGGTAAAATAAGCTTACCACGCAGGCTTGTCGTTTCGCGCGGAATCCGCGATCCTCGGTGATGGGAGGGGGAACCTCGGCACCCTTGAATAGCACCTTCCAGGCATCTTTGTGCGTTGTGTCAAAAAGCCTGGTCAAAGTTTGGTGTTGGGCCGGGTTGAACTCCCATAAGTTAAAGGCCCGTCACTGACACAGGAGGATCCGGCGGATGAGCATGACCTGGACTACGTTAACGAGTTTAACCTCTTTGTTCACCAGGTCTTGGACGCAGGATTGGAGTCCAGTCCGCTCTTTTGAATTACCCCACGACATGCCCGTCTCTTTCCAGGAGGTGAGCCTTGTAGGGAAGCTAGATCGGAATTCCGGGGCCGCTGCCCATTCAGGGTCACGCGGCTCGGTGATGTAGAACCACCCCGATTTCCACCCCTTTATGGTCTCCACGAAGGAGCCCTCGAGCCATGTAACATTGGGCATCCTGCCCACCATGGCGCCTCCGCACTCCGCTTGTTGGCTGCCCACAACCTTCGGCTTAACATTGAAGGTCTTCAGCCATAAGCCGAAGCGGGGCTTGATGCGGAGGAAAGCCTCGCACACGACGATAAACGCCAAGATGTTGAGGACGAAGTTCGGGGCCAGATCGTGGAAATCCAGGCCGTAGTAGAACATGAGCCCCCGTACAAATGGGTGAAGTGGAAAACCTAGTCCGCGGAGGAAGTGGGTGAGGAACACCACCCTCTCATGGGGCACAGGGGTGGGGAGGACCTGCCCCTTGTCTGGGAGCCGGTGCGCGATGTCGTTAGACAAGTATCCGGCCTCCCTCAACTTCTTGATGTGTCCCTCCATGACGGAGGAAACCATCCACTTGCCTCCCACTCCGGACATGGCTGGAGAAGGTTGAGGTGGGATGTGCGGACTTGGGCGCTGGAACTCGAAAAGTCTTGTGAAAATGGATAAGCAAAGGAGGAAGAAGGCGTAGATGGGAAAGGTGGATCCTTATCCCCTTATATGGGCGGACGAAACTATGCGCCCCCACCAGCCTGGTAAAACTCGCTTATCTCCCAAGCGCCGTAAATTAATGGCATGGTTGGGTTGCCCATGACCGTATTGATGAGAATCCCGGAATAAGGGGACACGATCTCTGCTTCAACAAGACGTGCCAAGGAAACCGCCTCGCTAAGTGCATTGAGCTGGGACAGTGAAAACGATTCGAATAAAGGCTTGGCCGTGGTGTGATGACATGCTGTGAAATACGTCAGCAGATTAGATTTGTGTGAATATTTCTCTCTACGGTGGTATGTAGAAATTATTTTGCAGAGCCGGACACTATCCTTGTGTTCAAAATCTTCTATGAAGTATTCGGAGGATGAACTCGCCTTGCAATGCCGAAGACAAACTGCACGCCGGACTCGTCGTCATTGAAGCCTGGTTCAGGGGCTACTGAGGGAGTCCTGGATTAGGGGGTGTCCGGATGGCCGGACTATGACCTTCGGCCGGACTCCTGGACTATGAAGATGCAAGATTGAAGACTTCGTCCCATGTCCGGATGGGACTTTCCTTAGCGTGGAAGGCAAGCTTGGCGATACGGATATGTAGATCTCCTTCCATTGTAAACGACTCCGTGTAACCCTAGCCCTCTCCGGTGTCTATATAAACCTGAGGGTTTTAGTCCGTAGGACGAACAACAATCATACCATACGCTAGCTTCTAGGGTTTAGCCTCTCTGATCTTGTGGTAGATCTACTCTTGTACTACCCATATCATCAATATTAATCAAGCAGGAGTAGGGTTTTACCTCCATCGAGAGGGCCCGAACCTGGGTAAAAATATCGTATCCCTTGTTTCCTGTTACCATCCGCCTAGACGCATAGTTCGGGACCCCCTACCCGAGATCCGCCGGTTTTGACACCGACACCTGTATTTACAATAAAGTGAGTGGGAGCACTACAGCCTTTCTAATAAGTATATGTGAGTGACATATTGTTGATCAGAAATGATGCAGAATTTTTCTGGAAAGCATAAAGGAGTGTTTGAAAGGAGTTCTTTAAAAGAAAGACCTCAGTAAAGCTAATTACATATTGGACATCAAGATCTATTGAGATAGATCAAGACGCTTGATAAGTTTTTTCAATGAGTCCATACCTTGACAAAAAAAATGAAGTAGTCCAAAATGGAACAGTCAAAGAAAGAGTTTTTGCCTGCGTTGCAAGGTGTGAAGTTGAGTAAGACTCAAAGCCCGACCACGGCAGAAGATAGAAAGATAATGGAAGTCATTCCCTATGCCTCGGCCATAGGTTCTATAAAGTATGCCATGCCGTGTATCAGATCTATTGTATACCCTACACTGAGTTTGGCAAGGGAGTGCAATAGTGATCTAGGAGTAGATCACTTGATAGCAGGCAAAATTATCCTTAGTGGAATAAGGATATGTTTCTCGATTATGGAGGTGACAAAAGGTTTGTCGTAAAGAGTTACGTCAATGGAAGCTTTGACACAGATCTGGATGACTCTAAGTCTCGATCTAGATACATAATGAAAGTGGGAGCAATTAGCTAGAGTAGCTCCATGCAGAGCATTGTTGACATAGAAATTTGCATAATACATACAGATCTGAATTTGGCAGACCCGTTGACTAAATTTCTCTCACAAGCAAAACATGATCACACCTTAGTACTCTTTGGGTGTTAATCACATGGCAATGTGAACTAGATTACTGAATCTAGTAAATCCTTTGAGTGTTGGTCACATGACGATGTGAACTATGGGTGTTAATCACATGGTGCTGTGAACTATTGGTGTTAAATCACATGGCGATGTGAACTAGATTATTGACTCTAGTGCAAGTGGGAGACTGAAGGAAATATGCCCTAGAGGAAATCATAAAGTTATTATTTATTTCCTTATTTCATAATAAATGTTTATTATTCATGCTAGAATTGTATTAACCGGAAACATAATACATGTGTGAATACATTGACAAACACAATGTCACTAGTATGCCTCTACTTGACTAGCTCGTTGAATCAAAGATGGTCACTACACCACGACACTACAAATACGAGATGCATCTATTGGCATAACTGTGCATTAGCGACACATTATCTGTCCATAACACCGTCGACACATTGATTCTCAGGGTTGCTCAAGAGTGCCGATGTTCTATCTATCGGCAATGAATAAAGGATTCCAGACATACCATGTGTCGGCGTATTGTTTCATTAACGATACATCGTCTGACGGCGTTTCTTTGCAATGGAAAAAGTGTCGGTGTTGCCTGGCCTTGAGCCCACCTCAAAACATTGGCCCGGCAATACAGGGCCACCTGAAACCCCAAAATTTCCATCAAGTCTCCCATTCCCATGCCAGCACCCCTCGAAAGAAAATAAAAGAACTTCCCACATATATTGTTAAACAATGCAAGTTCTACACAATGTGTTCAAGTTTTTTCATCAATAGCTTTAAGTTTTATTTCAACTTTTGGATGATAACAACACCCTTCATTCATTCTACCTGAGAGTACATATGTTTTATTTTTTCTTTAGTTTTAATATATATCTTTTTGCATGGGTTAATATATATCTTTGTTTACTGATAATAAAAGGTGACCATGCAAAAAAATATTTGTTTATTGTTCTTGCTTGTTCTAATATGTTTATTGTACCACTCTTAGAACTTGTGCGGTGCTTCTCTCTTTGTATTTCTTTTTCTTGTATGTTTTTTCAAATAACATGAGTAGTACAATCGACCATATGTGCAATGATTTTTTCTGTAGCAGTACTATAGTAGATGATCATGCCCAAGTTTCAAATGAGCATATGCTTTGAACTTGGCCTATAGATAACTGAGAGCATGTAGTAATTAAATGGACTATGGATGGACTCAGAGGTCTTAGACACCAAACTAGAGTGCATATGTCTTCTAGATGGAAGATCTGCTTATATTAACAAATTATTTCTCCCTCCGTAAACTAACATAAGAGCGTTTAGAATACTAAATTAGTAATCTAGACGCTCTTATATTAGTTTACAGAGGGAGTAGTTCATAAATTCAGCTCCAGAGTGAAGTTGCTATTATGTTTTGTCAGATCTAGTCCACTGACAAAACATGAATTGCTTGCTCTTTTGCAGTTACGATAATTAGCAGAGTTGCATGATCTGAAAATGTATATTTGGTGGTTAATTGCTTAGGTTTTTTCTGCTTGTATTGCAGGAGAACCTACAAGGCTTCTACGCGACCAATACAGAGCGACCTCTCCAATAGTTGAAAACCAAGTAAGGAGGTGCTTTCAGATTCAGTTTTCTGAGCAGCGACTAGTGAGCATGAAAGAAAATAGTATTTTAATATCCTGCAAACTTATGCATCAACATACGATAGTTGATCATTCACATATGTTGACGTGTAGTCTTACATTGAATGTAGTTGTAGTAGTCAAAAAATAACTTTAATCGTTTCAAAAAATAAATAAATAGCTTTATGACTTCCATACTAGAAAAAGAAGAACAGGTTATCAGTGTTTGGAAGGCACTACTGGGTCTAGCAATCTAACTGATCAATTTTCACAATGACCTGTTGGTTCTCAATTGCTATCGTTCAGAGTTGTATGTTTGATTAAAACTCTAGCTAACTTTGAACGATGTGGATGCATACTCACCCTTGTTTAGGCACTACTTCTTTTATCACCATATGAAAACTCTCATGTAACATGCATACTGTCATGGATCTGTACGCATGTGTTTGTAAGAACTTTTGTATGCGTGTGTTTGAAAGAAGTTGAATGCTGGTCTCATGCTTTATTTTCTGGAAAGTTGGGCTAAATGTTCACGTCTTCTTCCTGATAACTGTGCACGCAACTGGGTTTCTTCACTTCATTTAAATAATTGTATTTTTTGGGCTTTCACCTATACATATAACCAGTGGCGGAGCCTGAATCAAATATTAGGAGGGGCCAAATGAGTGTATATGGCATAGAAAAGGCTAGGATGATCAGAGACGCCGGACAATTAGTACAGCAATTAGCAGATAAGTAAGTGTATTTGGTAAATTTTCCTCTTGGAAGGGGGGGCCAGGGCCCGGAATTGTCCCCACTACGCTCCGCCACTGCATATAACAACACTACCAAGCCAGTTTGTTGTACATCTTCTGTTTTTGGTTCTTTTTGGACTCAAGAGTAACTCAGAAATTTGAACAAAATGCTACTATGATAATATTGCTCAAACATATGAGTGGTTTTGCAGTATCAAATAGCAGGATGTATCAAGTCAAAGATATTATGGCTTTTGTACATCTTGTATTTTCTTAGAATGAAAGTTTATGTCGGTTTGACGATACAAGACTTGGCTCTTCCATAGTGTTCTGTAGAGTGATCGAAAACTTAGTCTCTTATGAACTTGGCCCATATTTTGTAACATGCCACGACTTGTATGTTGACTTGAGTATTTCTTTAATGGTTGTAGCGAGGAAAACTAATGAATCTTCTATAGATGTTGAATAAATGTGTTGGTCAATGGCATCTTGTGATGAATAGAAGAGTGCAATTGTTGGTATGTCTACTGCAAAGTGAACATGATTTGAATATTTTGAATTTAATTTGATGTTAATATATGGTGCATTTGAATTTGTGCTGATATGTATAACCATGGCAGCAAATGTACCGGCAGAAGTATTGGAGGTCGCAAAGACTGTCGGCATAGCATAGTGACAGACAAACTGTCGGTGTAGCAATGGCTGTTGCACTATCTGTCATTATAGCACACTGTCAAATGATCTTTCGACATAGCACAATCTGTCGCTGAAGAACTGTCTATCGCTACAGCCCTCACCAACCCCGTCAAACTGCCTGTCGGCATATAATTATCTGTCGCTAAAGACCTTTCCCGGCAGGACTATAGGCGACAGCTCCTTTCTGTCGACAAAGGTCTTTGCCGACATTAATGTGTTGCCTTAGGTGACCTATGTCGACAGATTGTTTGACGCTGCTTTGAGTGTCGTGGTTTAGTGGGTTGTGTTTCCTAACCATAGACATGAGTTGTCATTTTATTTACGGGATCACATCATTAGAGAATGATAAGATCGACTTGACCCATTCTGTTAGCTTAGCACTTGAAAGTTTAGCATGTTGTTATTGCTTTCTTCATGACTTATACAAGTTCCTATGACTATGAGATTATGCAACTCCCATTTACCGGAGGAACACTTTGTGTGCTACCAAACGTCACAGCTGTCAGGACCCCGATTCAAGGTCACACCGATCTAGCCTGTAACACCTCATATCACTTTGCGGCCTCACGCACGGTATTCCCATGGGTGTCGCCTTACCATGGCCCGGGGCCGTTTGTGCCTTTTGGCTCACGTATATGATAGTGTCGCTAGCATCCATATGACAGAGAACCCGGGCCGACATGGCTAGTCGTGAACCCAAAGCGGCGCTAACCCATGGGGACAGGCATACATGAATCAACTTCGAGCATGTCGGTCAACAGCGTGTGAATCCAGGTTGTAGCACTGGGCTAACAGGACTCTGGTAACCCGGGCTGTAGCAGGCTAGGCAAGACTCCGGATGTCACCGTGTGACATTTCCCTGAAGGGACAGACATAGGAACGAAGTTAAACACATGTTCAGTCAAGTGTCCCGAGCGGTAGTCTTTGGGCTAGCAGGACTCCGGTGAACCGGGCTGTAGCGGACTACTATGGCTCAAGGAAGCACTAGACTACATTTCCCCATAAGAGAGGTTGCCAAGGATAAACAACTAGATTGTCGGACCCCACACATACCAAGCATTTCAATAACATACACACAATATGCTCGATATGTGCAAGTACAACATGGCATCACAACATGACTCTATGACTCAAGTATTTATTCATTAGGCTCCGAGGAGTGAGAGAGTGGGGTTGTATCGGAATGAACAAGGAGTTTTTGCTTGCCTGTCCCTTCTGAAGATATTATAGTTCTTCATCGGTGTCATCGAACTCATCGACAGAACATACGTCTACCGAGGGGGAACAACCACCGGCAAACATAGAAAGAACACAATCAATGCAATGCTCAAAATGATGCATGATCATCACATGTCAATATGCTGTGATTTGGGCTAATGCAACAGAAAGTCATTTTGATTGAAGTGGAATTCAAAGCTAGATTAAATTCCAACTCCATGTCTAATTTCAAATTTGTCCTAATCCTGTTTCATCCTAAACGGTGAGGTTAATTTGGTCAAACATGCATGAAAATGGTACAGATGGATAGGTTGGATTTTTTTGATAATTTTTCATATATAAATTATTTGATTTGGAGTTACGGTTGAATTTCTATGATTTTTAGAAGTTTATACTATTTTTTGGAATTTCCTGAATTAAATTAAATCCAGAAAATGACTTATTGCGACAGCACTAGGTCATGCTGACCTCAGCAGGTCAACAGGCGGGTCCAGGTCAAACCTGACCAGTGGGGTCCACTGGTCAGTGACTGGGGTTGGTTAGTGTCGATGACATGTGGGCCCAGTCAACAGCCACGTCAGCTTGGTCAAAGCTGACGCGTGGGCCCACTGAGGTTAATTAAAACTAAACAGAAATTAAGCTATGTTTAGTTAGACAGTGGGGCCTAGTTGTCAGTGTCTCTAAGCTTAATTAGTGGGGCTGTTAGTGGCTGGTGACGGCCACGTCGACATCACCGGAGTTCGGCCGGCGACGACCAAAACCGCGGCGGCGACTTGCCGGACTTGCGCTCCGAGCGGCGGCTGGACGCGCGTATACCACCGGGGCGTAGCCCGTCGTCGTCCGCATCCAGTGGAGCATGTGGGAGGAGCTGGGGAGGTCGGAGCTCGCCGTTGCGGAGCTTCATGGCGGCCCGGAGCTCG
Organism: Aegilops bicornis; assembly: GCA_021605145.1. NCBI lineage: Eukaryota > Viridiplantae > Streptophyta > Magnoliopsida > Poales > Poaceae > Aegilops > Aegilops bicornis. The sequence goes on from CM038672.1 coordinate 643,243,629, forward strand.
GCTCGAGCAGCAGAAGGGGCTAGAGGCGCATGAGGGCAGGGGAGTAGTGGGAGCGACGACGGGGCTCACAACGGTGTCGTGGGGGGTGCTCTTTGGCTCGGGGGATGCGCCGGAGAAGACGGGCGATCGCCGGCGATCTCGGGCGGCTGACGATGAAGATGACGGCGATGGCGGCTCCTCGAGGCGCTCCGGCTTGCGTGGATGAGGGAGATGATGCATGGAAACGGCGCGGAGCTCGTGGGCACGACGAGAGAGCGAGGGGAGGCGGTATCTACGGCTGCGGCGAACGGCGGCGATGGGCGGGTTCGGGGGCGTAGTAGGGAGAGAGCAGAGGAGGGAGAGAGGTCCAGGGAGAGAGGAGAGGGGCCAGGGGCTGCGTGGCTTCGCTGGTGCATCGAGGAGGAGCCAGGCAGGCTGGGAGGGAGGAGGTGGAGGCCTCGGGCGCGCTGGCGTCGACACGCCTCTGCCCTCTTGGCGAGAGGTTGAAGGCAACGACCATGCACTGGTGGGCTGGGCCTCGGCCTACGATCTTTGGGCCAGCTAGGCTGCCAGGTGAGCGCCAGGTAAGTTCTCTCTCTCTCTGGTTTCTCTATTTTAATTTATGTTTTCTATTATTCTGTAACCTTTAGGGCTTTTCTAAAAATACCTAGACCCTTTCAAAAATCACTAAACTGAACATGCCCACTGTATAGAATATATCCAACATGGAACATTTCAGTTTAGGAGTATTTGGACATTTAAAATATTTTATAGAATTTAAATGTCCAAATTCAAATACTTATGATTTAATTCAGTGACCTTAGGATGACCTAGAAAATTGTGCACCATTTTTGTCAGAGGTTTAAGACCAAGGCAAAGATGATGAACATTTTAGAAGGGCATTTCAGGTTCATTGAAAATGATTTTATGTTGAACCTAATTGAGTTGATCTGGTGCTAGGGTTTGATCAGTCCCCATTTCAAGTTCATTTGAAAAGTTAAACATGATGCACACATGAAGGGCTAACCTAGTGCATACCAGAACTAGGGATGTGACAGCTCACCCCTACTAAACAAGAATCCCGTCCCGAGATTCAAGTCGTGAGGTAAGAAGTCAGAGAGGTCACAAGCTAACACGATCTTCATGATCCAAAATCCCTTCTCGAAGATGTTGATTTATTGCTACAATTGATTTTGATGTCTTCGCTTTCGAGATCTTCATCCAGCATGATGGCGACAGAGAGAAACTCTACAGGAATTGATCTCCTTAAAGATCTCCTTGAACATCTCTCGAGCTAATACACGAAACATACATCAAGAGGGATGGAGTGGAACAGAGAGCGAGGATTCAAGTTTATAAGCACAATTCCATGCTGAAAAAGATGGTGCATGGCTTCAAAGTAGCAAGGAGTTAGTTGCCATGACTCCATAACAGGGCACCTTAGGGAAGGTGGCTCGTAGAATTATTCCCTTAAGTGGCAAAAAGAATTACTTTTGACACATAGTGTCACAGCCCTAGAGCTTGCTTGTAACTAGTGGCATTGCATCCATGCATCATGTTTAATTTTCATGAAATCTGAAATGGGGATTGCCTAAACCCTAGCATTAAAGGAATTCAAATAGGCTCAACCAAAAATATTTTTCAGTGAACCCAAATGGCCTTAAAAAATGTTCACCATTTTTGGAAAAATGCTGGAAACAGTAACCAGAGATGTTGCACATTTTTCCATGACATTTGGATCTTTGAATTAAATCATAACTATTTGAATTTGGACATTTAAATTCTATAAAATATTTTAAATGTCCAAATACTCCTAAACTGAAATGTTCCTTGTTAGATATATTCTATACATTGGGCATGCACAGTTTGGTGATTTTTGAAAGTGCCTGGATATTTTTAATAAAGCCCAACAGTTTACAGAAAATTAGAAAACTAAAACAAATAAAAAAGGACAGGAGAGAAACCCTACCTGGCGCTCACCTCTCAGCCCACCTGGCCAACTCCAACGGCCCAGCCCACCACCGCCTCCTTCCCTGTCGCCTTCCTCCTCTGCCAGGAGGATGGCCAGCGTGGCCGCCCAGACGCCACCGACGGCCGCCACCTCCTGCTTGCCGTTTCCCTCCCCGACGCTCTGGGCGCCTCCCGCGATGCCACGCACACCCTCCGACCCCTCGTCCTCTCCTCACACTCCTGCGCTCTTTCCCTCCTCTGTTCCTCTCTCCCGGCGCCACCGTCGCCGCCTGCCCTCGCTGCCCTTTGCCTCCCCTCGACCCCTCGCAGTGTCTGCGAGCTCTGTCTCGACGTCCCCGACCTCCTCGATGACCCACGAGGCCCCGGACGCGCTGCAACGCCGCCACCGATGCTTTTCCCCTCCTCAGCCACCGGAGATCGACCTTGCCGCCTCGCTCAGCTCCGGCCTTCCCCGAGTCGCCGTCTGCTTCAACCGACTCCCCGTGAGCTCCTCTTCCTCCTCCCCCTTTCTGTTCCTGCTCTCAAGCACCACAGCGACCGCACCGAGCTCGACCGAGCTCGCCGCCGCCATCAAGACGTCGCCGTCGTGGCCACAACCACGTTGGCTTGATTCCGAGCATGTCACCGTGCTCAAAGACATCACTAGGAAGCCATAGCACCCAGCCGTTAAGCCCGCGTGCCCCACAGCACCATTTCTCCCGCCTTAGAACTCCGGCCGCCGCCTTGGAGCTCGCCGCCGTCGATTCCGGCCGCCCCGAGCTCAACTGACTCCACCAAGAGCTGCGGCTCGACTCCAGCTACACGTAGATGCCCTCCACGACCCATTTGGTCGCCGGAACGGCAAAATTCACTTCCGCCGCCGCGTCGGGCTCGCCGGCGGCTAGACGCCGGCAGCCGACGTGGACTTTGACCACGGGTGGGCCCTGGTTGACTCTCCTGAGTCAATGACAGGTGGGGCCCAGCCCTGTTAACCATTTAGGATTAGTTTAATTAATTTTTAGTTAAGCTAATTATGCTGACACGCGAGACCCACTGTCAGGTTTGACCCGGACCAGTCCTGTTGACCACTGACGTCACACTGACATCAGGTTGACGCAATAATTGATTTTCTGGATTTAATTTAATTCAGGAAATTTCAGAAAATACCCCAAATTTCAAATATTCATAACTTTTAATCTGTAACTCCAAATTAAATAATTTATATATGAAAAATGATCAGAAAAATATGAAGAATCTGTTTATGCCATGATCATGCATGTTTGAACAAGATAACCTCACTGAATAGGATGAATCATGATTAGGGTAAATTATGAACTAGCATTTGGAGTTGGAGTTTAACCTTGTTTGAATTCCACTTCAATTAACTTGGCTTACAACTGCATTAGCTCAATTCAGTTCCTTAACATGACATGTCATTCATGTGAATGTGCATTGCATTGATTGTGTTCTTTCTCAGTTGCCGGTGTCTGTCCCCTCTCGATAGACGTGGTTCCGACAATTGTTCGAAGACACCGATGAAGAACTATATTATCTACAGAAGTGCCAGGCAAGCAAAACCCCCTTGTCCATTCTGATATAATCCCCCTCTCTCGCTCTTGCTCTATTTTACTGCATTAGGACAACAACGACTCATGTGTTACTTGCTGCGGTAGCTGAACCCCTTTATCCTCTGCATGACCTGTCATTCCACAGTAATTAGATGAAACCCACTAGCATGAGTAGGAGTTGTTTGAGCCATGTTGTGCCTACTCATTCATGCTTGTTGTCATGCCCGCTACTACTTAGAGTTGAGTCGGTATGATTCATCGAATGAATTGGAATGGTTGTGTGAACATGTCCCTCGTGTGTGAGCTAAGTGTGTGAACACGATTTGGTAAAGGTAGCGGTGAGAGGCCATGTAGGAGTACATGGTGGGTTGTCTCATTGCAGCCGTCCTCGTGAACTGAGTTCTGTGTTTGTGATCCATGAAACAGTTACTACCATGCATTGGGATCCTTAATTGACTCTCTCGGCTTCTTAACCACCCTTGTCCTCGGTCCGGGACTTGCAAGTAGTTTACGTGTTTGTAGCATCTTTGGAGGCCGCGCATAGCCGACCGTAGGGGTGGGTTGTGTTGTCAGAGGCACCGTGGGCCCGGTGTACCGATTCGCCGTTTGGTTTCTGGGAACCCTGCACACATCGTTCGGGGCTGTATGGGAAACCTCGGCCGGACTCCCTGTGGATGGAACCCGAATAGGCGATAAACCTGGACTAGGGACTTGAGTGTTTAGGTAGGCTGTGGCCGACACCCACGTTGGGCTTCCGCTTGAAGGTTGCCGAGTACAGGTCGTGTAAACGGCGGTAAGTGGTGAGCGTGTGTGAAGAAGTACACCCTGCAGGTTAATATGATCTATTCGAATAGCCGTGTCCACGGAGAAGGACTTCTGGGTTGCCTATACCAGTTCATAGAGAAGTGAAAGTGGATACTCTAAAATGCGCAAGATAAGCGTGAGTGCTATGGATGGCGTTCTCGTGAGGGAGGCAGGGCGGGTCCATAGTGGTGTATTGATACGGTGAATATGTGGACTCATGTGCGCCACCTCGAAAGAGTTACTTGCAGTCGTAGTTCAGGATAGCCACCGAGTCAAAGCTGGCTTGCTGCAGTCAAACTCCACCACCCCCTTTTTGATAGTGATGCATATGTAGCTAGTTCTAATGTAAGTCTTGCTGAGTACGTTTGTACTCACGTTTGCTTATTTTATGTTTTGCAGAGAGACTTCAGTCTCGCTAGTAGTTCCGCTTGGACTTCGACGGTTAGCTTGTTACCCCAGCTACGATCTTGTGCCCACGGCAGGATCTGGTAGATAGTCAGGCTTCTCAGCCTTCTTCATTTATAGTTGTCTGTACTCAGACATGTTTAGCTTCCGTTTGTGCTTCGACTTGTATGCTCTGAGTGTTGGGTCATGAGACCCATGTTTGTAATATCTCGCTCCTCGGAGCCTAATGTATAATATTTGAGTCGTAGAGTTATGTTGTGCTGCCATGTTGTATCTACACATATTGAGCATATTGTGTGTATGTTTGAAATGCTTGGTATGTGCGGGATCCGACAAACTAGTTGTTTATCCTTGGCAGCCTCTCATATGGGGAAATGTAGTCTCGTGCTTCTGAGCGATAGTAGTCCGCTACAGCCCGGTTCACCAGAGTCCTGCTATCCCAGCACTACTGCTTGGACACTTGACTGGCCGGCATGTGTTTCACATCGTTCCTATGTCTGTCCCTTCGGGGAAATGTCGCGCGGTGTTATTCGGAGTCCGGCCTAGCCTGCTACAGCCCGGTTCACCGGAGTCCTGTTAGCCCAGTGCTACAGCCCGAATCTATACGTTGATGACCGACATGCTCGATGTGATTCATGTATGCCTGTCCACATAGGTTAGCGCCGCTTTGGGTTCACGACTAGCCATGTCGGCCCGGGTTCTTTATCATATGGATGCTAGCGACATTGTCATATACGTGAGCCAAAAGACGCAAACGGTCCCGGGCCATGGTAAGGCGACACCCGTGGGAATACCGTGCGTGAGGCCGCAAAGTGATATGAGGTGTTACCGGCTAGGTCGATGTGATTTGGAATCGGGGTCCTGACAGCGTTGGTATCAGAGCCTGACTGCCTGTAGGATTACCAAGCCAAACTGGTCGAAGTTGTGTCTAGAAATGCTTTAGTTATGTAAGGAATTGATTGTGGAAGGGAACGTAAGGCTCTTTTTACTCCTTATATCTCATGGCCTTCTGATCTGAGTCAACCTCTTCTCTTCTACGGGGGTTAAGAACTAGGCTTCTCATCTATCTATCAGGATGACGTGTTACTAAACCATAGACCTTTGAGATTGTTGGTTTTAAGCCTCAGTTCAGTTCCTACTATTTCTGTATGATAATTGTTGATCTCGGAACCTTGATATGATGTTGTTAAGTGGCTATGCCACCATTTTGCAAGATGCCTCAAATCATTTTGAGCATTTACAGCCGTTATGCTTCCCGAGTCATCCCAGGTTTCTAAATAGTTTGATGCGTTTGCAAATCCCTCCCCTCCATCTCTAATGTTCATCCGGGCCAGATTAATCACACAAATTAGTATGTTGAGGTACTCCGCTGCCTCGGCATAGATGTTGGAGTTATTATTATGACCCTAGTTGTTAGGAAGTCGCCTAGCAATTTACCAATGCTTTTGTATCCCCAGTGTGATGTTTCTGGCCATTATTCTGGAAAGCATCCCGTGATGTTATTAGTTAGTAGGCATCCTATTCCTGGGTTCTTGAACCCGAGATTCACCCTACTTACCTAATGTTGATAGTGTTTGCTAGCTCCTTTAGGATACTAGTAACTTTGCGATAGTCCTCGAGGTCCGTGGTATTTCCTTCTTCCAAATACTACGAACCGCTTATGGCAGAAGCTCCTTGTTGAACCAAAACATCACAATAAGAGTGCTCTTGAGGAGTTCTCCATTCATAATTGTGAATCTGCCAATTCTACCTTTCCGCATGGGTTATCCGGAAGAAATGTTGAGCTTCACTCGACACACTAATCTATGCATCCACAAGTCAGAAAACATATGTTCCTTCGAGTTGTTCTTTTTAGTTGTATTCCGACCCCGTCATCAATTGATAGTCGAGGAGTATGTATGCATTCGTTTATCGATGCCTATTATCCTTGTGGTCCGTCAAGCCATTACATTCGAATGACTAGGAGAAACAAACTCGATACCTCATCCATTTCTAGGATTGGGTCAAAGTAGTTGTATTCCGCAGATCAAAATGTCAATTCAGCTTTTGTTACATTCTACCCTGAAGTATTACCCACTTTATGTCAGGAATGTCATGAGAATCGCACCTTCTCTTATGAATTCTTGACGTAGTGATACTTCTCGCTATCATTACTCATTCCTCGGTCCCGTGTTGATGCAACCAGAATGTCGACAAGTGAATTGTGATGTGTGAAATCGATACTCCTAGCAACCTCGTTGCTTGGTAGTTAATGGACAATATTTCACTCCTAGCGTGTTGGTTATTAAATCATCATACTAAGTTTGATCGTGCTACCTAGTCCTTATTTCTGGTGCACCCTTCGATCAATGAGATAGGATTATTCAATCCCTTGCTTATTTGATCATATCGCCTTGCCCTCAAAAGCAAGATTGATCTCGAGCTTAGTAACATACCGGTGGTTCGTGACTTTCCAAATATCTTCTTGGAAGTGTTACCGGGTTGTTTCCTGACTGTTATGTTGAGCTCGTGATCAAGTTGGTTTCTTGTGAACCACCCATTCTCCAAGACTCTGTGTTGGATATCCCTGAACTAGTTGGTTGAGCTAGACAACAACTTGGAGAGTTGGAAGATAAAAGCTTGCCTAACTTAGTTTGTTCCAAAGGGATATTCTTGTGTAGTGTGTGTTGAAGAAAGATGATATCTTCATCAATTGGTCCTTGTGATCAGTTGCCGGACCTATTGTCTTATTAATCCTTTGATTTGAGTGTGGGCTATCGTCAAATCGAATCAGTACCAACGATGCTCGTAATATTGTCTTACTCGTGGTTGATCCCTCGAGCATACCCCATTACATCTTTTCGTCTGACCAGTGCTATCACCGTGTTCACATGATGGTGGAAGTCCAGTGATATGGAAATTCCGATGAGTTGTTGTTGAACCCATCAGCAGCATTTTGTCTCCCCCGTGAGTCATGTTGAACATCAACCTAGTGTTGGAAACTTGTGTAAGCATTTCTTCGTGTTCCGTTCATGAAGCTTATGCTTGGATGGAAAGGGTGACTTCCTCGAATTCATGTGCTTTAGGTGTAAGTTGCCGCCATGAATTTGAGAAAGGTTTGTTTTGTTTCCTTTGGAATCATCCCAAGTCACCATGCACGCATGCGAAGTATTCTGTGGTTCGATAGACTGATCATCTTCATTCCATATGAATTCCATAGCACACCAAGCCACTGATTGATTTGTTCAAGGAAAAGGAGTTGTTGTGCAAATCCTAGGTCATGCACAAGACTTCGCTATCCTCGTTGATGGTTCCCCACCTGAGCTCGGTAGTGTCTTATGATAAGACTACTATGTGGTCATTCTTGTCTTGGACAACATGTTCACATGTTAGTAGCAGAACCAGCTCATGTTTTGGAGCTTGCTATCGTAGTTCATTCCCGAGAATCTCGCAACATCTTCTCGTCGATTTGTGTTGCAAACTTTCATTTTTATTCTAGACTCGATGAGTCTGGAATACCCTAACACCAACCAGATCTGAATCTCAGGCAGATATGATAGTTGGAACATTCCAACAGTTGCATTTCGTTCCCATCTTGCACCGTCCTTATGCCATTTCACTATGGGCTGCCTTCTTAGTAATTCTTGTCCAAGATCATCCTCAAAAATGGTCCTACCATTGGTTCCCTCCAGCTCCGATGATAAGCAAAAATCATCCATTGCGTTGTCTTCAACAAGGTAGTCCACATCGTCCATTCTAGTCTGGGTATGCCATTCCTTGCACTCCACCAAACGATCTTTGTGAATTGCCTTAGGCTGGTATGAAGAGTTTCAATGATCTCTGATTCAAAAGTAATTCTTTTTGCCACTTAAGGGAATAGTTCCTCGCGTCACCTCCCCTGGGGTGCCCCATTATTGAATCATGGCAAATATTTCCTCGCCACCTTGACACCATCCACCATCCTTCTAAGCATGGAATTGTTGCCCACCAACCAAACCCCGTCGTTTGTTCTTCCATCCCTCTCGATGTGTTTTGTGTCTCAACTCGAGATGTTCATCCTCTCATTCCGTGAGTTGATCGTGAATTGCTCGATCTTCAAGAAGATTAAATCCTGTAGGGTTTCCCCCTCTTTCTGTTGTCATGTCGAGTGAAGATCTCGAAAGCAAAGACGTCAAGACCAAGATGATGGAATGAATCAACATCTTCAAGAAGGGCAAATGGATCATGAAGATTGTGATAGTTTTGTGACTTCCCTTTTCCTCTTACCTCACGTCTTGAATCTCGGGACGAGATTCTTGTTTAGTGGGGGTGAGTTGTCACAGCCCTAGAGCTCGCTTGTAACTAGTGGCATTGCATCCATGCATCATGTTTAATTTTCATGAAATCTGAAATGGGGATTGCCTAAACCCTAGCATTAAAGGAATTCAAATAGGCTCAACCAAAAATATTTTTCAGTGAACCCAAATGGCCTTCAAAAATGTTCACCATTTTTGGAAAAATGCTAGAAACAGTAACCAGAGATTTTGCACATTTTTCCATGACATTTGGATCTTTGAATTAAATCATAAGTATTTGAATTTGGCTATTTAAATTCTATAAAATATTTTAAATGTCCAAATACTCCTAAACTGAAATGTTCCTTGTTAGATATATTGTATACATTGGGCATGCACAGTTTGGTGATTTTTGAAAGTGCATGGATATTTTTAATAAAGCCCAACAGTTTACAGAAAATTAGAAAACTAAAACAAATAAAAAAGGAGAGGAGAGAAACCCTACCTGGCGCTCACCTCTCAGCCCACCTGGCCAACTCCAACGGCCCAGCCCACCACTGCCTCCTTCCCTGTCGCCTTCCTCCTCTGCCAGGAGGATGAGCGCGTGGCCGCCGCGCGCACGGCCACCGACGGCCACCTCCTGCTTGCCGTTTCCCTCCCCCGACGCTCTGGACGCCTCCCGCGATGCCACGCACACCCCTCCGACCCCCTCGTCCTCTCCTCACACTCCCTGCGCTCTTTCCCCTCCTCTGTTCCTCTCTCCCGAGCGCCACCGTCGCCGCCCCTCGCTGCCCTCGCGGCCACTACCTCCCCCTCGACCCCTCGCCGTGTCTGCAAGCTCCGTCTCGACGTCCCCGACCTCCTCGATGACCCACGAGATCCCGGACGCGCTGCAACGCCGCCACCGATGCTTTTCCCCTCCTCAGCCACCGGAGATCGACCTCGCCGCCCCGCTCAGCTCCGGCCTTCCCCGAGCTCGCCGTCTGCTTCAACCGACTCCCCGTGAGCTCCTCTTCCTCCTCCCCCTTTCCGTTCCTGCTCTCAAGCACCACAGCGACCGCACCGAGCTCGACCGCGCTCGCCGCCGCCACCGCACGTCGCCGTCGTGGCCACAACCACGTTGGCTTGATTCCGAGCATGTCACCGTGCTCAGCACATCACTAGGAAGCCGTAGCACCCAGCCGTTAAGCCCTTGCGTGCCCACAGCACCATTTCCGACCCCGCCTCAACTCCGCCGCCGCCTTGGAGCTCGCCAACACGATTCCGCCGCCCGAGCTCAATCGACTCCACCAAGAGCTGCGGCTCGACTCGACTACGTAGATGCCCTCCACGACTCATTTGGTCGCCGGAATGGCAAAATTCACTTGCGCCGCCGCGTCGGGCTCGCCGGCGGCTAAACGCCGGCAGCCGACGTGGACTTTGACCACGGGTGGGCCCTGGTTGACTCTCCTGAGTCAATGACAGGTGGGGCCCAGCCCTGTTAACTATTTAGGATTAGTTTAATTAATTTTTAGTTAAGCTAATTATGCTGACACGCGGGACCCACTGTCAGGTTTGACCCAGACCAGTCCTGTTGACCACTGACGTCACACTGACGTCAGGCTGACGCAGTAATTGATTTTCTGGATTTAATTTAATTCAGGAAATTTCAGAAAATACCCCAAATTTCAAATATTCATAACTTTTAATCTGTAACTCCAAATTAAATAATTTATATATGAAAAATGATCAGAAAATTATGAAGAATCTGTTTATGCCATGATCATGCATGTTTGAACAAGTTAACCTCACTGAATAGGATGAATCATGATTAGGGTAAATTATGAACTAGCATTTGGAGTTGGAGTTTAACCTTGTTTGAATTCCACTTCAATTAACTTGGCTTACTGCTGCATTAGGTCAATTCAGTTCCTTAACATGACATGTCATTCATGTGAATGTGCATTGCATTGATTGTGTTCTTTCTCGATTGCGGTGTCATCCCCTCTCGATAGACGTGGTTAAAGCGATTGTTCGATGACACCGATGAAGAACTATATTATCTTCAGAAGTGCCAGGCAAGCAAAACCCCCTTGTCCATTCCAATATAATCCCCCTCTCTCGCTCCTGCTCTATTTTACTGCATTAGGACAACAATGACTCATGTGTTACTTGTTGCGGTAGCTGAACCCCTTTATCCTCTGCATGACCTGTCATTCCACAGTAATTAGATGAAACCCACTAGCATGAGTAGGAGTTGTTTGAGCCATGTTGTGCCTACTCATTCATGCTTGTTGTCATGCACCTCTTGCTTAGTGTTGAGTCAGTCCGATTCATCGGGAATGAATTGGAATGGTTGTGTGAACATGTCCCTCGTGTGTGAGCTAAGTGTGTGAACACGATTTGGTAAAGGTAGCGGTGAGAGGCCATGTAGGAGTACATGGTGGGTTGTCTCATTGCAGCCGTCCTCGGGAACTGAGTTACGTGTTTGTGATCCATGAAACAGTTACTACCATGCATTGGGATCCTTAATTGACCCTCTCGGCTTCTTAACCACCCTTGTCCTCGGTCCGGGAGTTGCAAGTAGTTTACGGTGTTAAGTAGCATCTTTGGGGGCCGCATAACGCTGACCGTAGGGGTGGGTTGTGTTGCGGTAGGCACGTGGCCCGGTGTACCGATTCACCTGTTTGGTGTCTCGGGAACCCTGCACACATCGTTCGGGGCTGTATGGGAAACATCGGCCGGACTACCTGCGGATGGAACCCGAATAGGCAATAAACCTGGACTAGGGACTTGAGTGTTTAGGTAGGCCGTGGACGACACCCACGTTGGGCTTCCGCTTTAAGGTTGCCGAGTACATGTCGTGTAAACGGCGGTAAGTGGTGAGCGTGTGTGAAGAAGTACACCCCTACGGTGGTTAATATGATCTATTCGAATAGCCGTGTCCACGGAGAAGGACTTCTTGGTTGCCTATACCAGTTCATAGACAAGTGAAAGTGGATACTCTAAAATGCGCAAGATAAGCGTGAGTGCTATGGATGGCGTTCTCGTAGGGAGAAGGGAGCGGGTCCATGGTGGTGTATTGATCTGGTGAATATGTGGACTCGTGTGCGCCACCTCGAAAGAGTTACTTGCAGTCGTAGTTCAGGATAGCCACCGAGTCAAAGCTGGCTTGCTGCAGTCAAACTCCACCACCCCCTTTTTGATAATGATGCATATGTAGCTAGTTCTGATGTAAGTCTTGCTGAGTACGTTTGTACTCACGTTTGCTTATTTTATGTTTTGCAGAGAGACTTCGGTCTCGCTAGTAGTTCCGCTTGGACTTCGACGGTTAGCTTGTTACCCCAGCTACGATCTTGTGCCCTCGGCAGGATCTGGTAGATAGTCAGGCTTCTCAGCCTTCTTCATTTATAGCTGTCTGTACTTTCGGACATGTTTAGCTAAGCTTGTGCTTGACTTGTATGCTATGAGTGTTGGGTCATGAGACCCATGTTTGTAATATCTCGCTCCTCGGAGCCTAATGTATAATATTTGAGTCGTAGAGTTATGTTGTGATGCCATGTTGTATCTACACATATTGACCATATTGTGTGTATGTTTGAAATGCTTGGTATGTGTGGGATCCGACAAACTAGTTGTTTATCCTTGGAAGCCTCTCATATGGGGAAATGTAGTCTCGTGCTTCGGCGATAGTAGTCCGCTTCAGCCCGGTTCACCGGAGTCTCGCTAGCGCAAAGACTACCGCTTGGACACTTGACTGGCCGGCATGTGTTTCACTTCGTTCCTATGTCCGTTCTTCGGGAAATGTCGCGCGGTGTTATTCGGAGTCCTGCCTAGCCTGCTACAGCCCGGTTCACCGGATCCTGTTAGCCCAGTGCTACAGCCCGAATCTATACATTGATGACCGACAAGCTCGATGTGATTCATGTATGCCTGTCCCCATAGGTTAGCGCCGCTTTGGGTTCACGACTAGCCATGTCGGCCCGGGTTCTTTATCATATGGATGCTAGCGACACTGTCATATACGTGAGCCAAAAGACGCAAACGGTCCCGGGCCATGGTAAGGCGACACCCGTGGGAATACCGTGCGTGAGGCCGCAAAGTGATATGAGGTGTTACCGGCTAGGTCGATGTGATTTGGAATCGGGGTCCTGACACATAGATCATTGAAAATCTTCATACCAGCCCAAGGCAATTTGCAATCGATCGTTTGGCGGGTTCGAAAGGATGATGCAGACTACCTTGTTAAAGACAACGCAATGGATGATTTTGCTCATCATCAGAAATGGATGGGACTCATGGTAGGACCACTTCTGAAGATGATCCTGAACAACAATTGCTGAGAAGGGAAGTCCAAGGGAGATTGGCACACGGTGGTGCAAGCTGGGAACAAAATGCAAATGCCGAGAATGTTCCAACCATCATATCACTTTGAGATTCGAATCTGGCTGGGAACGGGATATTTCGCATAAAGCATGTCCGGAAAAGAAAATTTGCAACACAAACCAAGAGATGACGTTGCGAGATTCTCGTGAAAATGAACTACGATAGCATGCTCCAAAACATGAGTTGGTTCTGCTACAAACTCGTGAACACGCTGTCTAAGACAAGCATGACCACGTAATAGTCTTATAATAAAAATACTACCGAAGTTCTGGTCGGAACCATCATCGAGGATAACGAATCTTGTGCATGATCTAGAATTAGCACAACACGCTCCTTTTCCTTGAGCAAATCAATCGGTGGCTTGGTGTGCTAGGACCTCATATGGAGTGGAGGTAATTAATCTACCAAACCATAGAATACTTTATGCGTATGCATGGCGACTTGGGATGATTCCAGGGGAAACAAAACAAACCTTTCTCAAATTCATGGCGGCAACTTACACCTAATGCACGTGAATTAGAGGAAGTCACTTCTTCCATCCAAGCATAAGCTTCATGAACGGACACGAAGGCATTGCTTACAAAGTTTCCAACACTAGGTTGATGTTCAACATGAATCATGAGGGAGACAAAATGCTGTTGATGGGCTTAACAACAATTCATCAGAATTTCCAGATCACTGGACTTCCAGCATCATGTGAACACGGTGATAGCATTGGTCAGGCCAAAAGATGTAATGGTGTATGCTCAAGGGATCAACCATGAATAAGACAAAATTACGAACATCGTTGGTTCTGATTTGATTTGACGATAGCCCATGTTCAAATCAAAGTTTTGACAAGATGATGGACCCAACAATTGATCACGAGGACCAATCAATGAAGATATCATCTTTCTTCGACAACCACACAAACACAAGGATATCCCTTTGAAAATGAACTAAGTTAGGCAAACTTTTATCTTCCAACTCTCCAAGTTGTTGTTTAGCTCAACCAACTAGTTCAGGGTATCCAACACAGATTCTTGGAGAAGGAGTGGTTTATAGGAAAACCATTTGATCACGAGCTCAACATAGCGGTCAGGTGACAACCTGGTGATACTTCCAAGAAGATATTCGGAAAATCACGAACTACCGATATGTTACTAAGCTAGAGAACAATCTTGCTTTTCAGGGCAAGACGATGTGACCAAACAAGAGAGGGATTGATGCAATCCTAACTCTTGATCGAAGGGTGCACCAGGAAAAAGGGACTAGGTAGCACGATCAGTCTTAGAATGACAATTCAATAACCAGCACACTAAGAATGAGAGTATTGTCCATTAACTACCAAGCAACGGGGTTGCTAGAAGTATAGATTTCACACATCACGATACACTTGTCGGATTTCCGGTTGCGACAACACGAAACCGAGGAATGAATAATGATGGCGAGAAATATCACTATGTCAAGAGTTCCTAGGATGGTGTGCAATTCCCATGACATTCTTGATATAAAGATGGTAATACTTCAGGGTAGAACAGAATCAAAAGCTGGATTGGCATTTTTATCTGCGGAATACAACTGCTTTGACCCAATCCTAGATATGGATGAGGTACTGGAGTTTGTTTCTCCTATTCATTCTGAAATAGAATGGCTTGACGGACCACAAGAGTAGTAGGCATCGATTAAAGGATGCACGCATGCTCTTGACTATCAATTGATAGACGAGGGTCGGAAAACAACTAAAATGGGACAACTTAAAAGAACATATAATTTTCTGAGTTGTGGGTGCATAGATTAGTATGTCGAACCAAGTTCAACATTTCTTCCGGATAACCCATGCGGAAAGGTAGGGTAGCAGATTCACAACATAGGATAGGAAACTCATTGAGAGAACACTTGTTGTGATCTTTCGGTTCAAGAGAACTTCTGCCAAAATGGTTAATGGTATTTGGAAGAAGGGAATACCACGGACCTCGAGGACTATCACAAAAGTGTAGCGACCCGACCCGAATGGATCAAGTCTCTGTGCTTTCGTGTCATCCCTGGATCGGTATCTTTGACACACCACGATTTCGAAGGATTTATAACAGAGGTAAATCACATGTATAAAATAACATAAATACTATTACCTCGATCCAAAATATAGCGGAAGCAACAAGGTTGTGGATTCCCATCAACACCAACGGCAAAGTTGAGTATAGGAAATCGTAACCCTAACGTATCACTTACTGTAAATGCGAAAAGTCTGCAACATTAAAATTTGCAGCCCGAAAACGGGTCAGCACATGGAATATGCTGGCAATGTAACACATAGAGAGTAATGAAATAATAAGCCTATACTACATGCATATATGGCTGGTGGAAAGCTCTATGGTTACAGTTTTTGCAAAAAGCCAATTTTTCCCTACTGCAAAGGAATACATTTATTTAACTATCATGGTGGTTGTTGAACATTGAGAATGGTTGACATCCTCAATCCCAATTAAAAGTACTCATTAAACCCAAACAAATTATATTAAGTAACGTGATGAGATCAACAGGATATCCGGTACTAGATACTCAAAATTGTCCATAACCGGGACACGGCTAATCATGATTAGTTTGTACACTCTGCAGAGGTTTGCGCACTTTTCCCCACAAGACTCGATCGCCTCCGTTTGGTTTCTCGCACTACATGGTGTTTGAGAAACGGATGACCGAGACATAGTCTTTCGGCACTAGCACCTTACATGTGGGTAGACCGTACCAACCTACATCCCCTACATCTGCTAGTCTGCCCGTAAGAGTTCGCACAACTTAGTCAACTACGCCAGAGCCCATAATGGCTTGTGGCTGCACACGGAAGTTTCTAGTTTGAATAATCTCATGATCCCTTTGGGCCTGGGTGGCGGTCCAAGAAATACAGGCAAATCCTGTCTACCTGTGTGCCTTGACAGGCAAGTCCTGGAATAGCCAGTGCCTCAATCCACCCAGATGTGTGTTTAATTTGCCACCTTAGATAAACCATTAATTATCAATCTCACATCTGTCATGGATATTCACTCAATCCCAATCCACGTCTCCGAGCATAGCATGGCGTAATAAGCAAACGTAGAAGTAACTCCCAAGGGTTCATAAGTAAAACAGGTAATAGGTACTACCTCAATCTACTTCCCATCCCACAATTTAATTAGATCCTAACCATGCAAGTGTTTGAGGAATAGATCTAATGCATAAAACTGGGTATGAGAAGAGTATGATCAAAGTGTTACTTGCCCGCAATGTTGATGAAGAAGATTCGCACTCAAAACTCTTGATAGCTCTACTCGTCACACTCCGGTCAATCTATCGTAATCAAGCAATAGTAACCACACATAAGCAATCACTCAAAAGATCGGAAAGAACGAAGAAAACAATTCGGAAAACGTCAAAACCAAATCAAATAATTCTTGCAGCATAAAACAATTTCTAACAGTACCAAAATTATGTGAATTTGGCCTTATCAGAAAGTTTAGGTCAAGAGCTTCGATTAGCAAAAAGAATCAACTAAATCGGAGTTCTGAAACTCAAGTTATGATCAAACGAAGTTCAAATACAAATCTGTTTGAATTCAAATTTTTAAAACTTTCAAAAACATGTTTGAGTTGGATTACTGGATAGAGGAGATCATAACGAAGAAGTGGGCGTTGGTTTCGTTGGATTCCGACTTTAGAGTAAAAAGTTATGAACGTTTGAAGATTAGGGACTACGGATAGGTCCATGACGGGAATTAAAAATAAAAAGAAAAATCTATCGAGCGAACGCTCGCTAAACAAAACCGGAAAGAAAAACCGGCGAGAAAACCGATCTAGGGTTTCGGAAAGGAAACCGAAACGAAAAACCGATCTAGAAAACGGAACGGAAACCGATCTAGAAAACGGAACGGAAACCGATCTAGAAAACGTGACGCGGCGCGGGGCTAGTACCTCGAAGAGGCGAGGGGATCCGGCGGCGACGGCGTAGGGCGGCGGCGGCAAGTGGCGGCGGCGGCTATGTAGGGCGGCGGCGCTGGTGAGGGCGGCGGCGGCGACTAGGGCGGCGGCGCTGGCTATGGCGGCGGCGGCACTGGTGTTGCTGCTGCTGCAGAGGAGGAGGAGAGGAGAGTTGATTTGATGTGTTGGAGGGGGGGGGGGTGCTTGGGTATTTATATTGGGGAGGGGAGGGGTTTTGCTTGGGGTAGGGGACAAGAAATAGATTAGGATTAGGAATCCTAGAAAATAGATCTAGGAATAGATACGGAATAAACGAAGTAGGAAAAGAGTCCTACTAGGACTTGGGAAAAAGGAGCGGCTCCCTGGTGCGTGCGCGATGCGTGCGTGAGTTGGCCTTGTGGCCGGCCGGTGGCTCCTAGGCGGCTTGGGCCTTTGGCCCAAGGCGCGCTGCAGCTTTTTTATATATATATATATTTTTTATAGAGACAATTAAAAAAATAATAATAAAATCAAATAAATAAATATATTATATAGGCATATAATATATCAAAATTTTCAGAAAAAATTTTCCTACAGGATGAACATTATTTTAGCTTCAAATAAAATATACACAAATTCAAATAAAGCAAAGAGTGTTTCAGCTCTAATAAAATCCAATAAAAATCATTTTAAAAATACCAAAATGATTTCAAATTAATTTCTCTCCAATTTTTTGATGTAGGGAATCATGTTACCCTATTTTCCATATATTTTATTTTTGGAGAAAAATAATTTGAATAAAACTCAAATAACTCCAAATTGAAAATAAATTCAGAAGAACTTTGAATTTATTTCTTTGAAACTCCCAACTCATATTTCATATGTTTTGAAGAAGTCATTTTATCTTCGCCGTGAAAATCATTGTGTTGCATAAAGTTTCAGAATTGGAAAATATTTTCCAAATGAAATTCAAATATTTTCAACACCCCTTGTCATTTAAATAAATGGAAGAAGTCATGTTATCTTCTCTCCGTGGTTTTGTGATGAAAAGAATTTGAATTCGAAGTTCATAAAAGCAAAATGAAAGTTTGGGAAAGTCCTTTTATTCCCTCTCATCTAACTTTCAAAAGTTTCAATTCACTCACTTTCAGTCAATCAATCAAGCAATCAATCAAATCTATCTATTTGTTTATAACATTCCAAAATTTAGAATTTTGGGATGTTACAAACTACCACCCTTAAAATGAATCTCGTCCTCGAGATTCGAAGAGGCTAGAAAGAAATAGCTTATGGTTTGGGGGTCTTCTCAAAATCCATCGATCGTCTCCGGGGTCTCGGGTGCTATCACCCTTAGAAGCATGGTTACGGTTCCATCAAAACTTATATACTCCATCCTTATTACTGACAATGTCGGTCTTCTCAGATCGTAAGGAAAAATTCCTTCTCTGGCCTCTTCCGGTAGTGGCATAACCTTTTCCTCAATTCCTTTGTCCTTTCATCTTGGTAAGGTTATCCCGAAACTGGGTCTTCATAGCTGACGGGTCTGGCGCCAATTCTAAACAACTATCGATATCTCATGGTGGTCAACAATTTATGGTTTCTCCTGCAGAAAACGGGTCTGGGTTGAACCTCACCGTATAACCTACGGTTTGGCCACAACTGCCGTGTATAAGGGAAAAACAATACCTATACCTTTCTAAGGTTTAAACAAGGTTTTGATCGTCGTCTCTCTACTATAGGTAAGTCACTCAGATTTACCATTCCATATAGCAAAGCGAATAATAAGAGTAAGTCGGTATGGTGATCAATCCATCCCGCACCCAAATCATTTCCTTGTACATGGTTTAGCGAATCTCGCATTCTAACACTCGGTCATCCTCACGAGCATTGCAGAATTTCTCTTGTCGACGAACCAAGTTCGGAAAATCCATTGTTTCTGCAAGCCAAACAAACATCTATCGTGTAGTAATATTTGAGTCGTAGAGTTATGTTGTGATGCCATGTTGTATCTACACATATTGAGCATATTGTGTGTATGTTTGAAATGCTTGGTACGTGTGGGATCCGACAAACTAGTTGTTTATCCTTGGCAGCCTCTCATATGGGGAAATGTAGTCTCGTGCTTCTGAGCGATAGTAGTCCGCTACAGCCCGGTTCACCGGAGTCCTGCTAGCGCAGCACTACTGCTTGGACACTTGACTGGCCGGCATGTGTTTCACTTCGTTCCTATGTCTGTCCCTTCGGGGAAATGTTGCGCGGTGTTATTCGGAGTCCTGCCTAGCCTGCTACAGCCCGGTTCACCGGAGTCCTGTTAGCCCAGTGCTACAGCCCGAATCTATACATTGATGACCGACATGCTCGATGTGATTCATGTATGCCTGTCCCCATAGGTTAGCGCCGCTTTGGATTCATGACTAGCCATGTAGGCCCGGGTTCTTTATCATATGGATGCTAGCGACACTGTCATATACGTGAGCCAAAAGACGCAAACGGTCCCGGGCCATGGTAAGGCGACACCCGTGGGAATACCGTGCGTGAGGCCGCAAAGTGATATGAGGTGTTACCGGTAGGTCGATGTGATTTGGAATCGGGTCCGACACATAGATCATTGAAAATCTTCATACCAGCCCAAGGCAATTTGCAATCGATCGTTTGGCGGGTTCGAAAGGATGATGCAGACTACCTTGTTAAAGACAACGCAATGGATGATTTTGCTTATCATCAGAAATGGATGGGACTCATGGTAGGACCACTTCTGAAGATGATCCTGAACAACAATTGCTGAGAAGGGAAGTCCAAGGGAGATTGGCACACGGTGGTGCAAGCTGGGAACAAAATGCAAATGCCGAGAATGTTCCAACCATCATATCTGCCTGAGATTCGAATCTGGCTGGGAACGGGATATTTCAGACAGCATGTCTGGAAAAGAAAATTTGCAACACAAACCGAAGAGATGACGTTGCGAGATTCTCAGGAAAATGAACTACGATAGCATGCTCCAAAACATGAGTTGGTTCTGCTACAAACCTGTGAACACGCTGTCCAAGACAAGCATGACCACGTAATAGTCTTATAATAAAAATACTACCGAGTTCTGGTCGGGAACCATCATCGAGGATAACGAATCTTGTGCATGATCTAGAATTAGCACAACACGCTCCTTTTCCTTGAGCAAATCAATCAGTGGCTTGGTGTGCTAGGACCTCATATGGAGTGGAGGTAATTAATCTACCAAACCATAGAATACTTCGCACGTATGCATGACTGACTTGGGATGATTCCAGGGGAAACAAAACAAACCTTCCTCAAATTCATGGCGGCAACTTACACCTAATGCACGTGAATTAGAGGAAGTCACTACTTCCATCCAAGCATAAGCTTCATGAACGGACACGAAGGCATTGCTTACAAAGTTTCCAACACTAGGTTGATGTTCAACATGAATCATGAGGGAGACAAAATGCTGTTGATGGGCTTAACAACAATTCATCAGAATTTCCAGATCACTGGACTTCCAGCATCATGTGAACACGGTGATAGCATTGGTCAGGCCAAAAGATGTAATGGTGTATGCTCAAGGGATCAACCATGAATAAGACAAATTACGAACATCGTTGGTTCTGATTTGATTTGACGATAGCCCATGTTCAAATCAAAGTTTTGACAAGATGATGGACCCAACAATTGATCACGAGGACCAATCAATGAAGATATCATCTTTCTTCGACAACCACACAAACACAAGGATATCCCTTTGAAAATGAACTAAGTTAGGCAAACTTTTATCTTCCAACTCTCCAAGTTGTTGTTTAGCTCAACCAACTAGTTCAGGGTATCCAACACAGATTCTTGGAGAAGGAGTGGTTTATAGGAAAACCATTTGATCACGAGCTCAACATAGCGGTCAGGTGACAACCTGGTGATACTTCCAAGAAGATATTCGGAAAATCACGAACCACCGATATGTTACTAAGCTAGAGAACAATCTTGCTTTTCAGGGCAAGACGATGTGACCAAACAAGAGAGGGATTGATGCAATCCTAACTCTTGATCGAAGGGTGCACCAGGAAAAAGGGACTAGGTAGCACGATCAGTCTTAGAATGACAATTCAATAACCATCACACTAAGAATGAGAGTATTGTCCATTAACTACCAAGCAACGGGGTTGCTAGAAGTATAGATTTCACACATCACGATTCACTTGTCGGATTTCCGGTTGCGACAACACGAAACCGAGGAATGAATAATGATGGCGAGAAATATCACTATGTCAAGAGTTCCTAGGATGGTGTGCAATTCCCATGACATTCTTGATATAAAGATGGTAATACTTGAGGTAGAAACAGAATCAAAAGCTGGATTGGCCTTTTGATCTGCAGAATACGATTGCTTTGACCCAATCCTAGATATGGATGAGGTTCTGGAGTTTGTTTCTCCTATTCATTCTGAAATAGAATGGCTTGACGGACCACAAGAGTAGTAGGCATCGATTAACGGATGCACGCATGCTCTTGACTATCAATTGATAGACGAGGGTCGGAAAACAACTAAAATGGGACAACTTAAAAGAACATATAATTTTCTGAGTTGTGGGTGCATAGATTAGTATGTCGAACCAAGTTCAACATTTCTTCCGGATAACCCATGCGGAAAGGTAGGACTGGCAGATTCACAACATAGGATAGGAAACTCATTGAGAGAACACTTGTTGTGATCTTTCGGTTCAAGAGAACTTCTGCCAAAATGGTTAATGGTATTTGGAAGAAGGGAATACCACGGACCTCGAGGACTATCACAAAAGTTACTAATAACCTAAAGGTACGAGCAACACTATCAACACGAGGTAAGTAGAGTGAATCTTGGGTCAAGAACCCAGGAGTAGAATACCTACTACTAAATGGCATCACGGGATGCTTTCGAGAATGGTGGCGGAATCATCACTGCTGGGAACACAAAACATGGCTAGATTACTAGGTGACTCCCTAAAACACCTAGGGTCATAATAATAGCTTCAACAGATATGTCGAGGTAGTGGAGTACCTCAACTCAGCAATCAGTGTGGTTAATCTGGCCCAAAAGAACAACAAACCAGAGGGAAAGGATTTTGCAAATGCATCAGATGGTTTAGAAACCTGGGATGACTCGGACAGCATAACGGCTGTAAATTCTCAAAAACATTTGAGACAGCCTGCAAAAGGGTGGCATAACTACTCAACATCACAATAACAAGGTTCTGAGACCAACTATGAACACACGGAAGTAGTAGAAACTGAACTGGGGCTTAAACCAACAATCTTAAAGGTCTATGGATTAGTAACACGTCATCCTGATAGATAGATGAGAAGCCTAGTTATTAAACCCCATAGAAGAGAAGAGGATGACTCAGATCAGAAGGCCATGAGGTATAAGGAGTAAAAAGAGCCTTATGTTCCCTTCCACAATCAATTTCCTTACATAACTAAAGCATTTCTAGACACAACTTCGACCAGTTGGCTTGATAATCCTACAGGCAGTCAGGCTCTGATACCAAAGCTGTCAGGGCCCTGATTATAGGTCACACTGATCTAGCCTGTAACACCTCATATCACTTTGCGGCCGCACGCACGGTATTCCCACGGGTGTCGCCTTACCATGGCCCGGGACCGTTTGCGCCTTTTGGCTCACGTATATGATAGTGTCGCTAGCATCCATATGGCAGAGAACCCGGGCCGACATGGCTAGTCGTCAACCCAAAGCGGCGCTAATCTATGGGGACAGGCATACATCAATCAACTTCGAGCATGTCGGTCAACAGCGTGTGAATCCGGGCTGTAGCACTGGGCTAACAGGACTCCGGTAACCCGGGCTGTAGCAGGCCAGGCAGGACTCCGGATGTCACCGCATGACATTTCCCCGAAAAGGGACAGACATAGGAACGAAGTGAAACACATGTCGGCTAGTCAAGTGTCCTAAGCAGTAGTGCTGGGCTAGCAGGACTCCGGTGAACCGGGCTGTAGCGGACTACTATGGCTCAAGGAAGCACTAGACTACATTTCCCCATAAGAGAGGCTGCCAAGGATAAACAACTAGATTGTCGGATCCCACACATACCAAGCATTTCAAAAACATACACACAATATGCTCGATATGTGCAAGTACAACATGGCATCACAACATGACTCTACGACTCAAGTATTTATTCATTAGGCTCCGAGGAGTGAGAGAGTGGGGTTGTATCGGAATGAACAAGGGGGTTTTGCTTGCCTGACACTTGTGAAGATAGTATAGTTTGTCATCAGTGTCATCGAACTCATCGCCGGAACATATGTCTACCGAGGGGGAACAACCACCGGCAAACACAGAAAGAACACAATCAATGCAATGCACAAAATGATGCATGATCATGAAATGTCAATATGCTGTGATTTGGGCTAATGCAAAAGAAAGTCATTTTGATTGAAGTGGAATTCAAAGCTAGATCAAATTCCAACTCCAAGTCTAATTTCAAATTTGTCCTAATCATGTTTCATCCTAAACAGTGAGGTTAGTTTGCTCAAACATGCATGAAAATGGTACAGATGGATAGATCGGATTTTTCTGATAATTTTTCATATATAAATTATTTGATTTCGAGTTACGGTTGAATTTCTATGATTTTTAGAAGTTTATACTATTTTCTGGAATTTCCTGAATTAAATTAAATCCAGAAAATGACTTATTGCGTCAGCACTAGGTCATGCTGACCTCAGCAGGTCAACAGGCAGGTCCAGGTCAAACCTGAGGGGTCCACTGGTCAGCGACTGGGGCTGGTTAGTGTCGATGACATGTGGGCCCAGTCAACAGCGACGTCAGCTTGGTCAAAGCTGATGCGTGGGCCCACTGAGGTTAATTAAAACTAAACAGAAATTAAGCTATGTTTAGTTAGACAGTGGGGCCGAGTTGTCACTGTCTCTAAGCTTAATTAGTGGAGCTGTTAGTGGCTGATGACGGCCACGTCGACATCACCGGAGTTCGGCCGGCGACGACCAAAACCGCGGCGGCGACTTGCCGGACTTGCGCTCCGAGCGGCGGCTGGACGCACGTAGACCACCGGGGCGTAGCCCGTCGTCGTCCGCATCTAGTGGAGCATGTGGGAGAAGCTGGGGAGGTCGGAGCTCGCGGCGGCGGCCGAAGCTCGGCTCGAGCAGCAGAAGGGGCTAGAGGCGCAGGAGGGCAGGGGAGTAGTGGGGAACGACGGCGGGGCTCACAGCGGTGTCGTGGGTGGTGCTCTTCGGCTCGGGGGAGGCGCCGGAGAAGACGGGCGATCGCCGGCGATCTCGGGCGGCCGGTGATGAAGATGACGGCGATGGCGGCTCCTCGGGGCGCTCCGGCTTGTGTGGATGAGGGAGACGATGCAGGGAAATGGCGCGGAGCTCGCGGACACGACGAGAGATGGAGGGGGAGGCGGTAGCTACGGCTGCGGCGAACGGCGGTGATGGGCGGGTTCGGTGGCATGGTAGGGAGAGAGCAGAGGAGGGAGAGAGGTCCAGGGAGAGAGGAGATGGGCCAGGGGCTGTGTGGCGTCGCCTGGTGCATCGAGGAGGAGCCAGGCAGGCTGGGAGGGAGGAGGTGGAGGCCTCGGGCGCGCTGGCGTCGACACGCCTCTGCCTACTGGCAGAGGTTGAAGACGACCACTGCCATACAGTGGGCTGGGCCTCGGCTCTGATCTTTGGGCCAGGTGGGCTGCCAGTGAGCGCCGTAAGTTCTCTCTCTCTCTGGTTTCTCTATTTTAATTTTTGTTTTCTAATATTCTGTAACCTTTAGGGCTTTTCTAAAAATACCTAGACCCTTTCAAAAATCACTAGACTGAGCATGCCCACTGTATAGAATATATCCAACATGGAACATTTCAGTTTAGGAGTATTTGGACATTTAAAATATTTTATATAATTTAAATGTCCAAATTCAAATACTTATGATTTAATTCAGTGACCTTAGGATGACCTAGAAAATTGTGCACCATTTTTGTCAGAGGTTTAAGACCAAGGCAAAGATGATGAACATTTTAGAAGGGCATTTCAGGTTCATTGAAAATGATTTTATGTTGAACCTAATTGATTTGATCTGGTGCTAGGGTTTGATCAGTCACCATTTCAAGTTCATTTGAAAAGTTAAACATGATGCACACATGAAGGGCTAACCTAGTGCATACCAGAACTAGGGATGTGACAACAACGTAACTGGGTGATTATAAAGGTGCTCTATAGGTGTCTCCGAAGGTAATTGTTAAGTTGGCGTATTTCGAGATTAGGATTTGTCACTCCGATTGTCGAAGAGGTATCTCTGGGCCGTCTCGGTAATGCACATCACTATAAGACTTGCAAGCATTGTAACTAATGAGTTAGTTGCGAGATGATGTATTACCAAACGAGTAAAGCGACTTGCCGGTAACGAGATTGAACTAGGTATTGAGATACCGACGATCGAATCTCGGGCAAGTAACATACCAATGACAAAGGGAAAAATGTATGTTATTATGCGGTTTGACCGATAAAGATCTTCGTAGAATATGTAGGAGCCAATATGAGCATCCAGGTTCCGCTATTGTTTATTGACCGAAGACGTTTCTCGGTCATGTCTAGATAGTTCTCGAACCCGTAGGGTACGCACGCTTAACGTTCGTTGCCGATTTGTATTATGAGTTTATGTGTATTGATGTACCGAAGGTAGTTCGGAGTCCCGGATGAGATCGGGGACATGATGAGGAGTCTCGAAATGGTCGAGACGTAAAGATCGATATATTGGACAACTATATTCGGACATCGGAAAGGTTTCGAGTGATTCGAGTATTTTTCAGAGTACCGGGGAGTTACGGGAATACGGGGAAGAAGTATTGGGCCTTAATGGGCCTTAGTGGCTAGGAGAGGCAGCAGCCAGGAGGTGGCGCGTGCCCCTCCCAAGCCCAGTCCGAATTGGACAAGGGGTTTGGGGCGCCCCCCCCCCCCCTCTCCCTTCCTTCTCCCCTCCCCTCCTTTCTCGCTTCTCCTAGTTGGACTAGGAAAGGAGGAAACCTACTCCTACTAGGAGTAGGAATCCAACTTCCTTGGCGTGCCCCTCCTTGGGCCGGCGTCCTCCTCCCTTGCTCCTTTATATACTGAGGCAGGGGCACCCCAAGACACAACAATTGATATCTTGATCTCTTAGCCGTGTGCGGTGCCCCCCTCCACCATATTCCACCTCGGTAATATCGTAGCAGTGCTTAGGCGAAGCCCTGCGTCGGTAGCATCATCAACACCATCATCACGCCATCGTGCTGAAGGAACTCTCCCGCAAAGCTCTGCTGGATCGGAGTTTGTGGGACGTCATCAAGCTGAACGTGTGCTGAACTCGGAGGTGCGGTACGTTCGGTACTTGGATCGGTCCGATCGTGAAGACGTAAGACTACATCAACCATGTTGTGCTAACGCTTTCGCTTTCGGTCTACGAGGATACGTGGACAACACTCTCCCCTCTCGTTGCTATGCATCCCCATGATCCCGTGTGTGCTTAGGAAATTTTTGAAATTACTACGTTCCCCAACACTAGTATCGCGCTACAGCTAAGTAGATAGCTATAGCGCAGATGCAACCCACGCTACTACTACGTCTGTTAGTAGTAGCGCGGATGGCACCGCGCTACTACTATCTCAACCAGTGCTACTACTATCCTAAGTAGTAGTAGTGTGCACTTTTCCTCCCACGCTACTACTAGCTAATTAGGAATTAAAAAAATAAAATTTAGATGCATTATTCCTGGATAGAAATAGACAAGCCTGGTGCAAAATAAACTCATGTCAAGGAACAACATCTCAACTGAAAGAAATCATGACATCCCATTTAACATCAGACGAACACAACCATCATCTATAAGGTGGGTACCTTCCCTAGCATTCCACCACCAACCTAAACAAACCACTTCTCTAGATGTATCTACCAAGGCTTGGAGTTCAGACGTCGGTGGACCTCCCCCCGGACGGTGGCGTCGAGGACCTCCACCTTGGCGACCTCCGACGGCGCGATCACCTGGATGATCATCTGTGTGTACTAGTCACCGGGCTTCACGGTGAAGTCCACCTCCAAGTGGTTGAATAGCACGACACCCACCGGGGCACTGTAATCCTCCTCGATCACCTCTGCACCCACGTCAGGAAAGTGAAAACTTGTTGGTTCACGTCATGTGTCCAAATCTAGTATTGTATTTTCTTTCTTTATTGCTCATTGATGTCTACTACACAACCTTCTTCTTGTAGACGTTGTTGGGCCTGCAAGTGCACAGGTTTGTAGGACAGTAGAAAATTTCCCTCAAGTGGATGACCTAAGGTTTATCAATCCGTGGGAGACGTAGGATGAAGATGGTCTCTCTCAAACAACCCTGCAACCAAATAACAGAAAGTCTCTTGTGTCCCCAACACACCCAATACAATGGTAAATTGTATAGGTGCACTAGTTCGGCGAAGAGATAGTGATACAAGTGCAATATGGATAGTAGATAAAGGAATTTGTAATCTGAAATAATAAAAACAGCAAGGTAACTAATGATAAAAGTGAGCGTAAACGGTATTGCAATGGTAGGAAACAAGGCCTAGGGTTCATACTTTCACTAGTGCAAGTTCTCTCAACAATAATAACATAGATAGATCATATAACAAGCCCTCAACATGCAACAAAGAGTCACTCCAAATCCACTAATAGCGGAGAACAAACGTAGAGATTATGGTAGGGTACGAAACCACCTCAAAGTTATTCTTTCGGATCGATCTATTCAAGAGTCCGTACTAGAATAACACCTTAAGACACAAATCAACCAAAACCCTAATGTCACCTAGATACTCCATTGTCACCTCAAGTATCCGTGGGCATGATTATACGATATGCATCACACAATCTCAGATTCATCCAACCAACACAAAGTACTTCAAAGAGTGCCCCAAAGTTTCTACCGGAGAGTCAAGAAAACGTGTGCCAACCCCTATGCATAGGTTCATGGGCGGAACCCGCAAGTTGGTCACCAGAACATACATCAAGTGGCACATGATATCCCATTGTCACCACAGGTAAGCACGGCAAGACATACATCAAGTGTTCTCAAATAAAGACTCAATCCGATAAGATAACTTCAATAGGGAAACTCAATTCATCAAAAGAGAGTAGAGGGGGAGAAACATTGTAAAACTCCAAAAAAAATTGTTTGGTTTTCAACAAAAACTTTGTTGGATTTGAAGAAGGTCATTTAAACCCTTCCAAAAATCTCTCTCTCAAAATTTTTCCCTTTGGCAAAGGATTTTATTTTGGCATCTTTTCAACTCTGGTGTTTGGTTATTAAAAACCTTTCTTCTGATTCTCCCCTTCTCAAATTTATTTTTGGGATTTATTTTCTTTTAAAAGAAAACCCTAGGAGTTTTGGGTCTTCTCTCTTTTTGAAACCACCCATGGTTTTACCATGCCTCATGTTGTAAATCTTCCCAAAACCCCTCCTTCCACTTTGGGGCAATCCAAATATTCTGTCCCAACAAGTCCAACTCATTTTTGGATTTTATTTCATTTATTTCTTTCCCCAAAACAATTCTGTCCATTATTTTGAGCCTAGGTGATTTGCAAAGCAAGTACCTAATTGCCTTTGAACTTTGATCTCCAACTAACTCCTCTGGATAGTCCCTAGCACCCACATCCTAGAACCATCAAGATCCACTCTTCTTCTTTTCAAAATTTTCAATTTTCAGCTTCTGCAAGTTTGGACCAGATTTGTCAAATTTGGTGAAATTCATATCTCCACTTCTCCAAAAATTCCACCAAAATACAGGCAGCCCCTAGTTGCAATGAGAGGCCATTCCACCAAAAATCAGCTCAAGGAAAAATCCCCTCATGCCAAAATCATTCTGTCGAACACCTGGCCTGCACTATTACATTGCACTTTCAGAGAAATTCAGAGTTTCAGTAAGTTCAGTTTCGTCAGAGTCTGGTCACCTGTCAACAGTGCGCCCTGGCGCGTTGCGCACGGCCTCTCCTCCCTGGCCAGAGCGCCGCACGCCCCCTTGGACGGATGCAGGCGTCGGTGGCGGCGAGCCTCGCCGGCGTTCGCGGTTTCTGTGGTGGCTGCGCCACCCGTAGCGGCCAACGAGGGCCCGAGCCAGCTCGCCACGCCACCCGTCGCCGCCCTTCGTTCCCTGGCCCCTCGCGTGGCTCATGCCAGCGCCTCTGTTGCCTTTGTCGCCGTGGCCCGGCAAGCACAGGGCGCGCCCTCTGCCGCCGACGGGCCCGCGCCGCCCCATTCCGTCGAACTCCCCCCAAAGCTTCTAATCCGAGCGCGTTTAGTACCTAAATGGAGCCAGTGGACCTCCACGATGTCGCTCAACCCCTAAACCACCCCGACGAAGCCCTGCGCCGCCGTAACCTTCGCCGGAGAAGTCCGTTCACGGCCATCGCCTCGGACCGCCTATAAGAAGGGGCCCCGAGCTCACCCTCGAGCATGCACCATCTCCGCACCTCACCAACACTCCGCCAGGCCACTAGGAGGACCTCGAGGAGGTCTCCTCCCCCAACCCCGGCCGCCCTGTTCCGCCTCGGCCTCCACCTTGATTCACTCCGGTGAGGCCGTCTCCGGCGCCCTAAACTCGTCAGCAATCCCCTCGAGCACCCAGAAGACTAACCCCCACTTCAATTTGCCCTTCGCAGCGCTCTCCGGCGAGATCCAACCCCTCCCGAATCGCCGTCCTCCGGAGCAAGGACCGTCGTCGACGTGGTGCTCACCGGCGACCACCACCACAACCCACCGACGCGTAATGATGCACTGAGCACGGAGGTACCACCCGATCCCCCTGCCCCGCCGTGGATCGCTGCCCGCGACCACCGCAGCCCTCGGGCGCCGACGAGCTCCGTCTCCCCCTTTTAAATTTTCAAACCTGACGGGTGGGACCCGCCTGTCAGTCTCTCATTCTGTTTTAAACGAACCGTTTTCTGAAAGCGTATTCTGGCAAAATGCGCTTTCCAATGTGAATCGTTTTCTGGACTTTTCTGCTTAACCCCCTGGGAAGTTTCTGTTTCATTACAGAGAGGTCCTTTGACAAAAACACTTATAACTTTTAAACAGAAAAGGATTTTTGAGTGATTTCTTTTTCTACCCTCTTCAAAATTTTGTCTAGTTTTTTATCAGATTTATTTGAAAAATATTTGGTATATTTCTATACACCTCACAGAATTTACGATAGCGCGTGTATTTTTGTATACCGTAGATACCGAATGAGGTGACGGAACAGCAAAACTTCACCGAGCTAGGCCCCGACTACTCCGAACTAGGCAAGCATGTTTGAAATTTTGATATGATGAGTGTTTTGGCATGTTTGCTTTAAGTAGTTGCATGGCATGATCATGAGCACCTCGATGAATGTCATATTACATGCAAAATGGAGACAAGTGAATTTCGATAATCCATAAGTTGTTGGATATGTGTTTGCATGGCCATGAGATGGCATGAGGATGGGTAAGATGGCAGTGTTGTAGCATGCCAGTCTTACGCCAGACCGTTTGACCCAGTGTCAACATGAATGAGTCCAGTTCCCATCCGTCTTCCCTTCCGTACTACCACATGTTTTCCGCAAGGGGTACGGCTTAGTAAGTTGCAAACCGCTTTCTGGTACACACCAAATCGAGAGGCCGGGATGAGGGTTCCATGGCCCTGGATTAAAGCCTATCATCCGGTCAGGGGGCATGGGTGTTTCCAGTTGGGACCGAGAGGGCACCCCTTAGAGCGCCAGATATAAATTTGATCCCATGCTATTCGAGGTTGTGATGTCCCCGTCTCAAAGTTTTTCTTGAACGCTGTCTAGGGTGATTCCTGGCAACGTAAGGTGGGATGGGTGTGTACTGGTTAGCTGTGTTTCCTCCGAAATACCGTAAACGGAACTAGTCCTTCCTGACTACGGAAATCCATTGGTTGTGGATAATTTTAGTACAAACTCTGCAGAGTCAATAATCCTTGAAATCATCTTATCCATGTCCAAGTGATGTGTTCATCTTATCTTGTCAAGTGTCAGTCTCGGTGACAGAAACTCCCGAGAACCACATGAGTGTTAAATGTCTATTTCCTGTGGATGGACTAACCCTTTTATTATCATGTGTTGCATATTTTCCTATGGGCATTATTTCTTGCAAGTTAACCGATATGAAAAGTGAATTTCAAGCCCTTTCTGCGATGTCGCTCCGACATCCGACTGCGGCATTGTTATATTTTACTTTTTTTATAAGCCCTTTCTGCGATGTCGCTCAGACGTCCGACTGCGGCATTGTTATTATTTACTTTTGTTATAAGCCCTTTCAGCGATGTCGCTCAGACGTCCGACTGCGGCATTGTTATTATTTACTTTTGTTATAAGCCCTTTCTGCGATGTCGCTCAGACGTCCGACTGCGGCATTGTTATTATTTACTTTTGATTTAAGCCCTTTCTGCGATGTCGCTCAGACGTCCGACTGCGGCATTGTTATTATTTACGTTTGATATAAGCCCTTTCTGCGATGTCGCTCCGACGTCCGACTGCGGCATTGTTGCCATTTACTTTCAACATAAGCCCTTTATGTGATGTCGCCTCGACGTCCGACTGTGGCACGCATGTTTCTTATTTTCAATATAAGCCCTTTATGTGGTGTCGCTCAGACGCCCCACTGTGGCATGATTTATTTATTTGTTCACACTTCGAGGCGTCGCTTCAGACACCTGATCAGTTTTCAGTTATTTTTTTACTATCAGCTGACTTCCTTCTTGCTAATTTAATGTTGTGTTACTTCCTCATTTGAAAGAACCATACTAATTGTTCATGACGCATTCATGCATGCATTTGTCATATCTTATGTCCGAACTGTCTTGCGAGTACTTTCAAAGTACTCACCTGGCTTGTTGATTTGGCCAGATGCTGATGAAGGCGATCTCATGGATGAAGAGTTCGATAGCGAGTCCGACGCCTAGAGGAATCCCAGTCAGTCTTGTGCGACCCTTGATTAGTCACTGTGTTATATCCGCTTCCGCTACCCAAATAAATTCATCGAGCCTCACCTCGACGCTCGATGAGCCGCCAGTGTAGGAGTCATATTATCCACTCCACTGTGTTATTCCACCACCACTTTACCTCGAGTCAGTAGTATGCCACCACTCCATTGTGTCATATCCGCCATTATATATAATTATTGGCGTGCTTGTAATAATTGGTAGAGCACCCCAGCTCGACCCTGTAATATATTCTAATGCTACTGGCGTATTGTATCAAGGTTTTGTCTACCAGTCAGGAGGATTTTTTCTCTTACTGGACTCAAAAGGTCGGTTTCTCAATAAACATTTTTATTGGAAAACCGGTCGTGACAAACATCATAAGATCCAACTATAGTAACAAAGCTTGCGATACATCAGAATTGTGTGAAGTCGAGAACACGACAGAGAGAGAGATCAAACACATAGCTACTGGTACATACCCTCAGCCCCCAGGGTGAACTACTCCCTCCTCGTCATGGATACCGCCGGGATGATGAAGATGGCCACCGGTGATGGGTTCCCCCTCCGGCAGGGTGCCGGAACGGACTCCCGAGAGGTATTTGGTGGCTACAGAGGCTTGCGGCGGCGGAAATCCCGATCTATCTTCTGTTCTTGAAGTTTTATGGTACGTGGAGGTATATAGGCGGAAGAAGCACGTCAGGGGAGCCACGAGGGCCCCACGATGCAGGGGGGCGCGCCCCCCAACCTCGTGGCTTCCTCGTTCCTTCCTCGACGTGGGGTCCAAGTCCATCCGGTAGCTTTCCTTCCAAAAATAACTTCTCCAGTTGATTTCGTTCCGTTTTGACTCCGTTTGATAGTATTTCTTTTCTTCGAAATACTGAAATAGGCAAAAAACTGCAAATCTGGGCTGGGCCTCCGGTTAATAGGTTAGTCCCAAAAGTAATATAAAAGTGGAAAATTAAGCCCAATGTTTCCCAAAACAGTAGATAATATAGCATGGAGCAATCAAAAATTATAGATACGTTGGAGACGTGTCAAGCATCCCCAAGCTTAATTCCTGCTCGTCCTCGAGTAGGTAAATGATAAAAAAGATAATTTTTGATGTGGAATGCTAGTTGGCATAATTTCGTTGCAATTCTTCTTACTCGTGGTATGAACATTCAGATCCGAAAGATTCAAGACAAAAGTTCATATTGACATAAAAATAATAATACTTCAAGCATACTAACTAAGCAATTATGTCTTCTCAAAATAACATGGCCAAAGAAAGTTCATCCCTACAAAATCATATAGTTTAGTCATGCTCCATTTTTGTGACACAAGAATGCTCTCATCATGCACAACCCCGATGTAAAGCCAAGCAATTGTTTCATACTCTAGTAATCTCAAACTTATAAACCTTCACGCAATACATGAGCGCGAGCCATGGATATAGCACTATGGATGGAATAGAATATGATGATGGGGGTTATGTGGAGAAGACAAAAAAGGAGAGAGTCTCACATCAACGAGGCTAATCAATGAGCTATGGAGATGCCCATCGATTGATGTTAATGCAAGGAGTAGGGATTGCCATGCAACGGATGCACTAGAGCTATAAATGTATGAAAGCTCAACAAAAGAAACTAAGTGGGTGTGCATCCAACTTGCTTGCTCACGAAGACCTAGGGCATTTGAGGAAGCCCATCGTTGGAATATACAAGCAAAGTTCTATAATGAAAAATTCCCACTAGTATATGAAAGTGACAACATATGAAACTCTCTATATGAAAAACATGGTGCTACTTTGAAGCACAATATATGACACTCGCTATATGAAGAACATGGTGCTACTTTGAAGCACAAGTGTGGAAAAAAGGATAGTAGCATTGCCCCTTTTTATTTTTTTTATTTTTTTGGGCCTTCTTTTTTTTCTTTGGCCTTTCTCTTTTTTTTTTTGGGACAATGCTCTATTAAATGATGATCATCACACTTATATTTGTTTACAACTCAATGATTACAAATCGATACTAGAACAAAGTATGACTCTATATGAATGCCTCCAGCGGTGTACTGGGATATGCAATGAATCAAGAGTGACATGTATGAAAGAATTATGAATGGTGGCTTTGCCACAAATACTAAGCCAACTACATGATCATGCTAAGCAATATGACAATGATGAATGTGTCATGAAGAACGGTATGGTGGAAAGTTGCATGGCAATATATCTCGGAATGGCTATGGAAATGCCATAATAGGTAGGTATGGTAGCTGTTTTGAGGAAGATATAAGGAGGTTTATGTGTGAAAGAGTGTATCATATCACGGGGTTTGGATGCACCGGCGAAGTTTGCACCAACTCTCAATGTGAGAAAGGGCAATGCACGGTAGCGAAGAGGCTAGCAATGATGGAAGGGTGAGAGTGCGTATAATCCATGGACTCAACATTAGTCATATAGAACTCACATACTTATTGCAAAAATCTACAAGCCATCAAAAACCAAAGCACTATGCGCATGCTCCTAGGGGGATAGATTGGTAGGAAAACACCATCGCTCGTCCCCGGCCGCCACTCATGAGGACAATCAAATAACACCTCATGTTTCAAATTTGTTACATAACGTTTACCATACGTGCATGCTACGGGACTTGCAAACTTCAACACAAGTATTTCTCAAATTCAGAACTACTCAACTAGCACGACTTTAATATTATTACCTCCATCTCTCAAATCAAACAGCAAGTATCAAACTTCTCTTAGTATTCAACACACTCATAAGAAAGTCTTACAAATCTTGAATACCAAGCATATTATTATTATTAGGGAAATTACCATGCTATTTAAGACTCTCAGAATAATCTAAGTGAAGCATGAGAGTTCATCTATTTCTTCAAAATAAAACTACCACCATGCTCTAAAAGATATAAGTGAAGCACTAGATCAAACAACAAACTACTCCAAAAGATATAAGTGAAGATCAATGAGTAATTGAATAATTATGCAACTATATGAAGACTCTCCCATTTAATAATTTCAGATCTTGGTACTTTATTCAAACAGCAAGCAAAGCTAAAGAAAATAAAATGACGCTCCAAGCAAAACACATATCATGTGGTGAATAAAAATATAGCTCCAAGTAAAGTTACCGATGAACGAAGACGAAAGAGGGGATGCCTTCCGGGGCATCCCCAAGCTTAGACGCTTGGTTATCCTTGAATATTAACTTGGGGTGCCTTGGGCATCCCCAAGCTTAGGCTCTTGCCACTCTTTATTCCATAGTCCATCGAAGCTTTACCCAAAACTTGAAAACTTCACAACACGAAACTTAACAGAAAACTCGTGAGCTCCGTTAGCGAAAGAAAAGAAAACACCACTTCAAGTTACTGTAATGAACTCATTCTTTATTTTAATTGGTGTTAAACCTAATGTATTCCAACTTCTCTATGGTTTATAAACTATTTTACTAGCCATAGATTCATCAAAATAAGCAAACAACACACGAAAAACAGAATCTGTCAAAAACAGAACAGTCTAAAGTAATCTGTAACTAACGCAAACTTCTGGAACTCCAAAAATTATCAAATAAATTTCTGAACCTGAGGAATTTTACGAGTAATCATCTGCAAAAAGAATCAACTAATTGGCACTCTCCAGTAAAAAGTTCTAGCTAATCTCGTGAGTGCTAAAGTTTCTGTTTTTTTACAGCATGATCATAAAGACTTTATCCAAGTCTTCCCAAAGGTTCTACTTGGCACAAACACTAATTAAAACATAAAACCACATATAACCAGAGGCTAGATAGATTATTTATTACTAAACAGAACCAAAAATCAAGAAACTAAAATAAATTTGGGTTGCCTCCCTACAAGCGCTATCGTTTAACGCCCCTAGCTAGGCATGATGATTTCAATGATGCTCACATAAAAGATAAGAATTG
The DNA here is from genome assembly GCA_021605145.1 of Aegilops bicornis. Taxonomy (NCBI): domain Eukaryota; kingdom Viridiplantae; phylum Streptophyta; class Magnoliopsida; order Poales; family Poaceae; genus Aegilops; species Aegilops bicornis. Next base: position 643,279,757 of record CM038672.1, read on the forward strand.
AAACATAAAGAGAGCATCATGAAGCATATGACAACCACATTTAAGTCTAACCCACTTCCTATGCATAGGGATTTTGTGAGCAAACAACTTATGGGAACAATAATCAACTAGCATAGGAAGGTAAAACAAGCATAGCTTCAAAATTTTCAACACATAGAGAGGAAACTTGACATTATTGCAATTCCTACAAGCATATATTCCTCCCTCATAATAATTTTCAGTAGCATCATGAATAAATTCAACAATATAACCAGCACCAAAAGGATTGTTTTCATGATCTACAAGCATAGAAAATTTACTACTCTCCACATAAGCAAAATTCTTGTCATGAATAATAGTGGGAGCAAACTCAACAAAATAGCTATCATGTGATTGAAAATTATGACCAAGATGACAAGTTTCATGGTTATCATTATTCTTTATAGCATACATATCATCACAATAATCATCATAGATAGGAGGCATGCTTTCATCATAGTAAATTTGCTCATCAAAACTTGAGGGATAAAAATCATCATCTTCATTAAACATAGCTTCCCCAAGCTTGTGGCTTTGCATATAATTAGCATCATGAGTATTCAAAGAATTCATACTAACAACATTGCAATAATGCTCATCATTCACACATTTTATGCCAAGCATTCTATATAATTCTTCCTCTAGCACTTGAGCACAATTTTCCGTTCCATCAAACTCACGAAAGATATTAAAAAGACGAAGCGTATGAGACAAACTTAACTCCATTTTTTGGTAGTTTTCTTTTATAAACTAAACTAGTGCTAAAACAAGAAACAAAAAGATTCGATTGCAAGATCTAAAGATATACCTTCAAGCACTCACCTCCCCGGCAACAGCGCCAGAAAAGAGCTTGATGTCTACTACACAACCTTCTTCTTGTAGACGTTGTTGGGCCTGCAAGTGCACAGGTTTGTAGGACAGTAGCAAATTTCTCTCAAGTGGATGACCTAAGGTTTATCAATCCGTGGAAGGCGTAGGATGAAGATGGTCTCTCTCAAACAACCCTGCAACCAAATAACAGAAAGTCTCTTGTGTCCCCAACACACCCAATACAATGGTAAATTGTATAGGTGCACTAGTTCGGTGAAGAGATAGTGATACAAGTGCAATATGGATAGTAGATAAAGGTATTTGTAATCTAAAATAATAAAAACAGCAAGGTAACTAATGATGAAAGTGAGCGTAAACGGTATTGCAGTGGTAGGAAACAAGGCCTGGGGTTCATACTTTCACTAGTGCAAGTTCTCTCAACAATAATAACATAGATAGATCATATAACAAGCCCTCGACATGCAACAAAGAGTCACTCCAAAGCCAATAATAGCGGAGAACAAACGTAGAGATTATGGTAGGGTACGAAATCACCTCAAAGTTATTCTTTTGGATCGATCTATTCAAGAGTTCATACTAGAATAACACCTTAAGACACAAATCAACCAAAACCCTAATGTCAGCTAGATACTCCATTGTCACCTCAAGTATCCGTGGGCATGATTATACGATATGCATCACACAATCTCAGATTCATCCAACCAACACAAAGTACTTCAAAGAGTGCCCCAAAGTTTCTACCGGAGAGTCAAGAAAACGTGTGCCAACCCCTATATATGCATAGGTTCATGGGCGGAACCCGCAAGTTGTTCACCAAAACATACATCAAGTGGCACATGATATCCCATTGTCACCGCAGATAAGCACGGCAAGACATACATCAAGTGTTCTCAAATAAATACTCAATCCAATAAGATAACTTCAAGAGGGTAACTCAATTTATCACAAGAGAGTAGAGGGGGAGAAACATCATAAGATCCAACTATAATAACAAAGCTCGCGATACATCAAGATCATGTGAAGTCGAGAACACGAGAGAGAGAGAGAGAGAGAGAGAGAGAGAGAGAGATCAAACACATAGCTACTGGTACATACCCTCAGCCCTGAGGGTGAACTACTCCCTCCTCGTCATGGATAGCGCCGGGATGATGAAGATGGCCACCGGTGATGGGTTCCCCCTCCGGCAGGGTGCCGGAACGGACTCCCGAGAGGTTTTTGGTGGCTACAGAGGCTTGCGGCGGCGGAACTCCCGATCTATCTTCTGTTCTGGAAGTTTTAGGGTACGTGGAGTTATATAGGCGGAAGAAGCACGTCAGGGGAGCCACGAGGGCCCCACGAGGCAGGGGGCGCGCCCCCCACCCTCGTGAATTCCTCGTTCCTTCCTTGACGTGGGGTCCAAGTCCATCCGGTAGCTTTCCTTCCAAGAATAAGTTCTCCAGTTGATTTCGTTCCGTTTTGACTCCGTTTGATATTTCTTTTCTTCGAATACTGAAATAGGCAAAAAAAAACAGCAAATCTGGGCTAGGCCTCCGGTTAATATGTTAGTCCCAAAAGTAATATAAAAGTGGAAAATAAAGCCCAATGTTGCCCAAAACAGTAGATAATATAGCATGGAGCAATCAAAAATTATAGATACGTTGGAGACGTATCATGCATGCACATGAATCAATAGTAACAGCCGAAGGCTGGTCCTTACTTGTTGCTCAACACGTGAAGAAGGCTGGGTCCCCTCCTTATTGCATGAACGAATCCAAGGAAGACACTGTCAGTGGCTCCGAACCTGGCTTTCGCTTATCTGAGAACAAAGAGCAGTCAGTAATTGTGAGACAAGAAATAACTTATGTGATATGAGATACGCTAGCTAGTATAAAAATCATTAGGTAAAATATTAAAAGTTAATTTGTGTAGCAACAAGTTTGCAGCTATTCGAGCAATTCAGATCATTAGTAATTAACATGGCCGAGGATACTCCTAACATATATAACATAGTAGGCTCAAGCAATTGTTAGCTTCATTCTGTAAATCCTAGAGATGTATGCAAGGTATATTCATCCATCCAACTACACGCCTGAATTTCTCTACCAAAAATTTCATCAGTCCACCGACAGGAATCACACCCAAACGGTCTCTACAGCTTCTGGCTACAGCCTAACTAACTTCTGCGCATATTTTAGTTGTGCTCTTTTGTTGACTATCAATGTACTAAAGTCGTAATCTTGTCTTCACCAGGTCAAATGTGGCTCGACTAACTCCCTAATGCAAGTAAATTCTCTTAATCTGGCCTTGGACTGAACAATGAAATCACCATTTTTTTAACGAATTCCTAATCTTCAGAACCCTAAATAATTCCCTGAACTAAAAGCCCAAGGAAGAAGAGTATTGGGGACTGACCAGAAGGTGTGGCGTGGTCTCCTTGTCATGCGCGCCGACACCGCCTCACCCTCCCGGCCAGTGCAACTTGGAGCCCAAGGAAGAAGAGTATTGGGGACCGACCTGAATGGCAACCTACCACTTTAGCAAACCATGAGTGTTGTCTCTCCCCGTCAACCCGAGCTTTTGGACGAAACTCCATCAACGAATCTCTTCTAATCAACTTGAACTTTTCCCTGAGCTAGTATTTTATCGGATACCCCCGAGGGACTCCCGTGGCCGTCAGTGTTCATTTTGACACCTCCGGCTCAAAACATAATTCAGCCAAGGCTCCCAAAATAATGGAACCAGATGAGCTATAACCAAAATTGCGTATCTTTCTCATTATAAATACCTCAAGTATTACAACTGTGACAAGAAACAATGGTAGCAAAAACTTACAAGCCTACGCTATTTATTATTTCACCGTTATTGTGTTACAGTGACATGTGCCACTTAGCCGTTGCACAACAATATCTTATAAGTGATTGAGATTGATTCTCTACTGTCATCCTATCTTATGTAATTACCTGAAGAATCCTAGTTACAAGTTACAACAACCCGAGGAACCTGCAAGAATCAAATTGTTGACCGCTATACATGTGGACATGGCCTGGCAAGTAAACATGAGATTGGTTGGTAAGAATCGCGTTGCATCATCGTCAGAATCATTCATCACCATCGTCATCATAAGTGTTCCTCAGAAGAAGAGAGGAGGAGAAAAAACGGACCTGTTATGCGACCCTGAGGCCTTCCCCGCTAGCCTCCCCCATCAGATCCGCGCTCGTCAGCGGCCCTACACTAACAAGCAAGCACATCATATTATACCTGCAGAAGCGCAGCGAGCGAGCACCAAGTAGAAAACAAACATGTTGTGTCGGCCTTACGAGGCAGCGAGATGGAGGATTCACGGGAGAAGGGCACGGGCACGCAGGTGGATCCGTTGGCGTCGTCGCCGTCGCCCGGTCCCGGTGCCTGTTGTGGGGAGGAGGCGGAGATGGAGTATACAGCGGAGCGGCGGGGGTGGACGAAGACGACATGGAATGGCAGCCACCGCGAACGCGCCCCCATTGCGGGGTTGTGGGTTGGGAGGGAGGGGGTGACGGGGTCGCATCCAGCAAGGTGGAGGAGTTGTACGTTGCTGAGGGACAGGCCGGGAAGATGGAGGAGGCGGCGCCAGTGTGGGAGCAGGAGGCATGGTGGCTGTGAGGAGAAGAGAATGAGATTAGGGTTGGATAATGAGAAGTGTGGTGGGTGGGAGTGGATCAGGTTGATGGTGCAGCTGTAAGTAGTAACGTGGGTGTCTCACCTGCACCATAGCTATTCATTTAGTAGTAGCGCGGGTTTATACCCCATGCTACTACTATGGATTGTCCCGAGGGGGAACGTCAGAGAGCACTTAGTAGTAGCGAGGGTTATAAACCCGCGCTGCTACTATCAACTTAGTAGCAGCGGGTGTTATATACCCGCGCTACTAGTAAGTAGCAATAGCGGGGGGTATAAACCCACGCTACTAGTAAGCGTCTGCCAATAAGCTTTCCCCTAGTAGTGAATTTTGCTCTATCACAGTTTGAATTGAAGCCTTACGCTCCCGGGATCATGAGATTCATCAGGTCAAGGTCTTCAATCAACTACAAGGCTGATATTCTCAATCATGCCAGCTACTTGCCCCCAATCGAGGTCCTCAAACGGCCTATTTCCTCAGCTGATGAAAAGGGAAAGGCTGCTGTTATTGATGAAGGCACTCGTCCATTGGATGGACAATTTCGCAAAGCAGCATCCTACTCCACAAATGATGACTCTGCCACTCATGACTCTGTCGCAAATGCTTCAAACCAAAATCCTCAAGCCACTCCTCCGCGAGTGATGACTGATCGTGAGCTTCTCTTAAGTCTTCTTCAGAAAGTTGATCGAAACCATAAGTGGGTCAAGCGTCAGTTTGGTTTAATTCTTCAGAACAAGACAGTCACTCAAAATTCTATGAAGAAGAATCACTACTATTTGCATCAAGTCTTATACCGCAATTGGGCCATTCTTTCACATCTCTATAGTGCTGAAGATCTTAAGGAGATAGACTTCCAACAGGACTTTGACTGGTCACAGCCACCTTCGAAGAAATTCAAGAAGGTCAAAGTTCCTCAGCTGGTCACAAGTTCATATTCTTCATAGCATGAGACGGACTCAGCTGAAGACTTGGACGACATTGCGGCAGGCCCTACCTCAGCGGACGACCCCAAGAACGCTGGTGCTCCTCCATCGACATCATGATGATATTCCTCAGGGGCGTTAGTCCTCATTTTTCATCCCTTTTGGTCATTCGATGACAAAGGGGGAGAAATTTGAGTGAGTCTTCAAGCGGGTCTCTTTATATGGGCGTTTATTTTGTACAACTCTCGTTCTTCTGAAGCATTTGTTGGATCGAGTTGTAAACTTAAGTCCTATGGTGGTCTGATACTTTTGCTCCGTTTTTCTGCATGCTAGTTCCTCATATATGCTAATGCACGCATGCTGAATTACACCAGTCACCATATTTCATCATGCATTTCAAATTCTTCATATCCTATGTTAAATGCGTGTATGAATTACAAGATATAGGGGAGATCTCCATGATTCTACTCTACAATGTGCATTGCCTTTCAAAGAAAATTCCTCACATATGCACATCTTCAGGGGGAGTTCTTCTATATCTTGCAATCAAATTCCTTAATATCAGTATTTACACTTCATATGTTTATCCCCGTTGAAAACTTAACCTATATTGTCACCAATCACCAAAAAGGGGGAGATTGTTAGTGCATCTAGTGCCCCTTAGTGATTTTGGTGTATTGAAGACTTATAGGTTCAGTGACTAATGCGTTTGTGAGTGTACACAGGTGTATAAGTCTATGAGGAGTTTGATATTCACAGAGAAAGTCGACCTCTAAAAATGAATGTCTTCAACTAAAGACTTTGACTTCCTGAAGACTTTGAAAGTGAAGAAATTGGTGTGCCGATGACGGCCATGACGACTTGATATACATGCGAGGAACCTGAAGCGTGAAGACCTTTGTTTTTGTAGTTTCATTTTCTCTTTATTGAGTCATAGGAAACACCGTACTGTTAAAGGGGTTCGAGGTAAAACTAAGAAAAAGTTTCCAAGTGATGTTCATCTCAAAATCCTACACCAACCCAATCCTTTAGAGTGAAGACATTGGAAATCACATACAGTTCAGTCAATTTCTTTAGTGACAGAGACGAAGATCTTCTGTTCTCTGTGGAATTTGTTCTGACTAAGGAGTTAGGAATTCGCTAGTGCGGATTGCCTACAAGTGAGGAACATGACAGCCTTGAGGAGTTTGATACTCAAATATCCGACTGTTGTTGTGCTATGCGCCAGCTGTCCCAAAATATCTACCCACCTAACGGTCATATCATTGAAGGGCATCTATGTCTTATCATGTCGGGTTGCTCCCTATGCTATAAATAGCCACCCCCTACAACCACTAGCTGGTTGGCTGCTCCGAGAGAAACCGACACTTGTCATTGAGCGCATCCCATTCTCCGAGGACTTTGGACGAAAATCATCAAGTGAGGAAAACCCAAACCCAAACACCTACAAACCCAAAGTGATTGAGCATCACTGAAGAGATTGTTCCTGTGTGGAACCGACGCTTGTTACCTTTGAGGACTGTATATCCTCCAGACGGTTAGGCGTCATGGTCTAGAGCATCCAAGAGGAAATTATGGATCGCCGAGTGACCGAGTTTGTGAAGGTTTGGAAGTCACCTGAAGACTTACCACGAGTGATTTGGCGAGGTCTGTGTGACCTTAGCTAAAGGAGAATAGGGTGAGGACTGTGTGTCCTCAGGTTTAAATACCTAGCCGCTCCAACCAGACGTACGACTGTCACAACAGTTGAAACTGGTCTACCAAATCACTGTCTTCACCGAGCTACTGGTTCTATTTTCTCAACCCTTCCATTTCCTCATTCATATACTGTTGTTCTTGATTGTTACTGTTTGAAGACATTGACTGAAGACTTTCTCAGTTTCCTCAATCCTATTTCTTCAGTTAGTTTGTCTTCAGCCTGCTTATTCCTGTGTTTATGCTACTTGTACTCCGTGCTTGTTTTCATTTCATCATGATAACTGTGTTGCTGCTTTGTTATGCTTGCATCTGAGTACTTATTCCGCTGCTTGCTGTTCGTGATGTAGGAATTTCCTCACCCTGAAATTCCTCAGTGACGAATTTGTAAAAATCGCCTATTCACCCCCCCTCCCTCTAGTCGATATAACGCATTTTTACAAGTGTTGGCTATAATAGTCGTTGATAATTTGTAAAACTATTTGCCTTTCTAGGCACTTTCTCTCTATGATCTCGATACGTCAATCTTTGACGTATTCTTGGAAAAAGTATCTCAAGTGAGCATTTTTTGGGATTTTAGGTGGGGTTTGTGTGGGTGGGGGGGGGGGGGTAGTTTCAAAGCAAGGAGGGAGAAGAACTCGCATGCAAAGTAAAGATAAGGGAGTAAATAGATTAGGGTCTTATTTCTTGAGAACATTTTCCATGGTGGCGGCTTATATCGAGCGGGGCAAAGCGCCGTAAAAAGAAGGTAAAATAGCAGTTCAATTGGACAGACTTCGGCCATAGGATGTAAGCGAAGGGGTATAACTTCATCCGAACAGTTGGGGCTTCTTTCCTTTGCTTAACATGTGATCTCTTCAGCTAAATATGGTATCGAAAGAGCTGGACGGTCCGAAAACTAGGGAACTTACGCTATTCAGGTATACAAGTCCACATTTGATGCATTTTGCATCCGCTCCTGGTAGTATGACAAGGTTTATCAAACACAAGCCCTCCCCCCTTACACTTATCCATTACATAGTATTCCCTCTGTCCCATAATATAAGACTTTTTTATACTACACTGATGTCAAAAAACGCCCTGTTTAAAAAGCAGAGAAATCAAATTAGTTATATGTGTTTACAGATTCTTTTGCAGGCTCGGTCGTTCTTCAGCTGTTGACCCTTGATCATTGACCTTTTTCAAAATGTCAAAAAAAATCAGAAATTTCATAAAAACTCAAATTTGAAAAAAGATTTTCTATTTTGAAAAGAACTTCATCCAATTTTAAAAACTGTTCATCAATATTGAAAAAAGTTCACAAACTTGAAAAAAGTTTCTCGATTTTGAAAAAAGTTCATCATTATTGAGAAAATTCATCGAATTTTAGAAAACATCAAATTGGAAAAAGTTCCTCAATACTGGAAAAATTCATCAATATTCTGGAAAGTTCGGGCATTCTAAAAAGTGAAAAAGAAAAATAAAAATATTGTATACGTTTTAGACGGCTGGCCCATGTAGCATCGATGAGGTGGGGTGCGCCGGTTTCTGCCGATGCCTTTAACCGACGCAACGGGTGTCGAATAGGATTTGGCTGAGATATAACCCTCGCATGGACAAGGCAATTCGGTGCCCAGGCTCTGCTGCACCTGCGATGAAAAGGAAATTCAAAACAAACACTAGATTTTTTTTGCATATAAGATAATTTATTGTGTGAGGTTTAGTCCAAATTTTAGATCATTTGGACATATGAGTAGCTCTTGGTAAAAAAGACAAATCTATGGTCTGTAAAAAGTTTACTGTTCATATATTGTTCTAACCCAATTTGTCTTTTTGCTGAGAGCTACTCATATGTCCAAAGGATCTAAAATTTGGAGCGCACCTCACACACCAAATTATCTTCCATGAAAAGAACCGGATTTTTTTGATTTTTTTCTGAATTTTCTCTTCACTTGGTGCGGATGGGCCTGAGCTCAGAAATGGATATTCGACCTCGCATGTACTATACACATAAATTCAGAACTCTAAGTGGTAATAAATAGCACGGCTGCGACTGTTCTTGAAGTGTTCGCATTGTAATCAATCAATAGCGTTTTGAAGGTGTAGTGGTTAGCTTTACAATTGCTGCAACATTGTATAGTGAGTTCGAGTCCTGGTTACGTCTTTTTTGCTGGTTTTTTTCTTTAAACAATTTACTGCGCTGTGTATGGGCCGGCCCACTATGCATTTCTGTGGGCGCCGGTTGGCTTCTGCGGCGCCCAAGGCGCTGAGGAGGAGGTCTCCCTAACTCATTAAGGATATACGCACCCAGCTTGTCACACACAACTCTCTCTCAAGAAAAAAAAAGCTAGCCACGCACAAGGTATTTTGCATGATTCCTCCAATTCCATGCTCACGTGCGGAATAGCGAGGTAAGGCCTTTCCTGTTTAATGCTCCCTCCGAAGAGATGTCGCACAAATGTGTTGGCCCAAGCAATTTTTTTCTTGTTTAGTAACTTCTGGAAGGTAGTACAGCTTATGCATGCATGACAAAAATAACAAATGCTAGCTGAGTGAAACCCATTGGAGCTAATCATTGTTTGAATATCACATGAAGCGATAACACTAGTATATAATGTTTTCCAATTTCCATCATTGTGTGCCAAAGGACCTAAATGATGCTATAGCTAGGGATGAGCTCATGTATTGTCTAAAGAGGGACGAGCTCATATGACTCACTTGTTTTGCGCCGCTGGGACATTTTTTAGCCCCCCCCCCCCCCCTCCCCCTTCTTAAAGGTTCTAGTGCTTCAAAATTAAGTGGCTCCCATATGTTGACCGAATCATGTCGTATTTCTCAAGCAAACATGTGTGGATGCATGATCCCTTGCGAGTATTTTTTATTTTTAGGTTGCATGCAGTGGCACTATTTGGTGCGTGATTATAAACCATGAATAGTTTAGAATGTGCATTTGTTGAACCCTTATAAAAGGAAGTGAAGAGTGAATCGAGAGTCATTTAAGTGGTACTATAGTTGCATGTCCATCTTCTTACCAAACAATCCGTACCTTTCATCCAAGAGTTCGCATGTTTTAGAGTGTAGTGGCATGGATACACCGGTTCGAGTTAGTGATTTGATCCCGGACTAACATCCAAGGCACTTAGATCACACCTACCTTCTGCATCAGCTTAATTAGCACTAGTGGTCAAGGCCCGCTATTATGAGAATCTTGAGATGGTGCGCGTATTTCTGCCTCTTAAAGAAAAAAAGGGAAAAAAACCCACCTTCATCTCAAAATTAAAAAAAAACTTTCTCGCAACACGTGGGCATCACATCCATCTCAAAAAAAATGAAAAGCCTAGAAAATTCTCAAAAAGAAAAAGAAAAGGAAGTCTCACTTCCATCCTCTAAAAAAAACTTTTCTCAAAAGATGAAAAAAGTCTCACTTTCATCTTCCAAAAAAATCTCCAAAAAAAGAAAAATTATCGCCACGCCCAACCAGCATGCGCCACATGGACATGCTGGCTGGTCACCCTTCTCCCGCACATTAATGTATTGAATTATGAGGGCTAGAATGTTAGCAACTTCTTCATCCATGTTGACATGATCATCGATGTGCACCTTTCCTTCTTCAACACATTCAATAATGAAGTAAAATCTTGTGTCTATGTGTTTGCTCCAGTCATGATGGACAGGATTCTCACGCAACGCAATTTTAATTTCTTGTCCAGTCCCAGCTTGAGCGTCCTTGTTTACATGCTCTAGGCCTCGGCGTGTCAATTGCGCCCGTCATGCTAAACTAAATATCTCCCGTATTTGACAATTAATATTATTCTTGGCTTCCCTAGGTCTGTGACAGGAGCACAGACGTGGTGATGCAGACTATACAATGGCATGGTTGGTGGTGGTGGTACAAAGACACCATGGTTTGCACTTGACATGTCACTCATACGGGGGCATGAGTGCAGAAATGTAAATAGTGTCCACGTAACTTAGTCTTTGTTTCCTTGGGCTGAGCAACCCTTCTCTTGTGCTCATCGGCACCCGCCACTACGCACTAGCGTGCAGGTAGTCGTGGATTGCCAACCTCTTGTATTCCGCTCTTTCTATCAGTGAAATGATAAGCCACATGGTGTATTTGTGAAGAAAAAAAAATGTAAATAGCAGAGAGAACAGTTGAGAAAGGTTTGCTTGAGCAATGTCATCTTTACCAAAAAGATTCGTTCATTGGGTTTGTTAATTTACAATTGCTGATGAGTCATTTTACAGTGCATCCAGACAATATGGACCGTCCGTCGGAGCGAATTCGACGGTCCAGATCCGATGCAATACGCTGATGTCATGTGTATTATATCAGACCCCGAGGGGCATTTTCGGGAGAATAATATTTCGAACTGATCTGATTTTCCCTCCCAAATATTTCGAGGGGTATTCTCGGTACGAATTTCAGGGCTTTTTTCGGTTCGTTTTTTATCCCGTTCACTAGGGTTTATTCCCCACCGCCGCTAGGGTATAAATCCTCGCCGGCAGGATCTAGCCGCTCGTCGCGGCCCCTCCCTGCCATGCCTCCGGCAGGATCTAGCCGCGCGTCGCGGCCCCTCCCTCCCTCCCTCGTCGCCGGCAAGATCTAGCCGCGCGTCGCGACCCCTCCCTTCCTCCACCCCAACTCCCTCGCGATCTCGCACCACCTTTTCAACGAACACGAGACAAGGCCCACTGCCCTCCACGCGGCGGCCGCCGGGGAAGAGTCGGCGCCATCCCACCTCCCAGTCCTCCATGCGGGTCCTCCAATTGGTTGTTAATTTTCGTCATCTACATATCATTTCTCAGCCATGGCTACAGCTTTGATCTGGCCATGCATCTCGTCCGATGGCAAGGTGGTTGGGTATGGATCATGATCTGCGGGACTAGATGAAGCCGGCCGCCGGCCTCGACGGCCAGCCCCATTCGTCCAGCCCCGACTGCATTATCTACGAACGTTCAATCATTGCACTCAACATGTATTCTTTCAATTTGGCTGATAGGTGAGATTTGGAGATCAATATAGATGATAAGCTATTAATTTTAGAATGTACTATAAACAATTCATAGATTATGTTGCTCAATATTTATGATGCTCGCTTTTTCTTGTGCAATTGCTGGACTGGGATCAACAGACTTGGCATGTGCTTTATATGAAAAATTAGATTCACATGGGATATCCACCTTTTCAAGATTGCTGTTAATTCTTATTATGATGTTTTAGCCTTGTTAAAGGGAAAGTAATGGTCCTCATAAAAGCAGAGAGAAAGGAATGAGCATTTCATTCTTCCATATGTTGCATTTCATTCTTCCCTGTTTAGTTATGTCCAACATTTGTTACATGCACACACTTGACAAGGTTAGTTCAAGTAGTAATTTTTCCTCTGTTTTGCAGGGCTATGACAGAACATGCTATGTGATTCCCTGAGGCAGGATGGATGTACCATGGCCACACCACTGTGCTCCTGAAGGTGATTGCTTGAATTCAGCGTTGCAGCACCTGCAGAGGCACCCTATGGTACGTGCTTTACTCTTGTTATCCTATGCTCTATTTTTTTGGCTTTGCAGCCTGCCTACGAGACATAGCTGGGATTGCATGTTGAATCAGGCAGTATTTTTGACTTCTGTTGTGAGGCTATGCTCATGCTCGTACCTTTTTCTCGCGTATGATAATAGACATATCATAATCCATTATTCTTCTACGGTTGCCCCAGGCACCATTACTGTCACATGGTAGTAAAAAGCAAATATAGATTTCTACAAGATTTCGTACAGACCAAATTTATTTCAAGCAAAATATAGTAACCAATATTATTGAATTTTTACAACTTGACTCATGTGCAATGGACTAAGAACACGGCTAGGAAACCTTCTTCGGGACTAAAACCCAACCACACCCTACTCTATCGCTTTATGGCCAAGTGAACACTCCACACTGCTGGACTAACTGCTTGCATCTTCGTCGTCTTCAACCGCAGCTGCATCCGATAGCCTAGCATGGTACTGCTTGAACCTATTCCTGTATTTCATTTTGTTGCAGGGTGAATGGACAAGCACAACAAGTAGCTCCTTTCTGAATTTCTCGATGTGCGCCTGCATGCAAGGATATGTTAGTATCGTTCCTTTACCTTCACAAAATGACATAATTTTAGGTGTTACTCTACGTACTTCGTCATACTGCTTACTCAGTTTTAGTCCCATAAATAATTCGATGTTCTTCAGCATGTACAGTGCACAACAAGAACTGCAACATTTTATGTTGTTAGATCAACATTTCACATATTAAAAATCTAAAACAAAAACAAAAGCTAATATTTTTGACTGACGTTTCATCGGATTTTGGCACATTAATGTTCCATACTGGCCACTGCGTCACGTTAATGTCTTCCCATGCATTGCTTTCTATCCCATTGACTCGCCTCGCTGCTCTCAGATGTGCTTCCATCCCACGCACTGCAAGCCCAATGGGATGAGAAGTTGCCTACGACTAATACTAACATACGATGTCAAATCCTTTGTTATAATTAAATATGTTGAAATTCTCACCACGTTATGTACTTCTTTGGGTACCATACAGTGGAAAAGTGAATCAAGAACCTGAATCTCCTTCCTTCTGGGGTTTACGACCACAAGTAACCAGTGGACGCCTTTGCTGTTCGTAGGTAGGAAAACCTGGATTGCACAGATAATTTGATCAACGTGTATAGTAATAAAAAATCTGTTCAAAGTCAGGTTAAAATACCATATCATGTTTCAGGTAGCTGGTGCCTTGTGTTGTTCCAGGAATGCATGCCAAAGCGTCCTCATAGCACTCCTCTATCCTACCATCTCTTTCGAGCTTAGCGATGCCGGCCACCCTCTCAATGTAAACCAGTTGGTCGTCCCTTGTGTCAATTGGGTCATCATGATGCATGAGCTGGATCGCAGCATCAACCACCTACAACAATAATCAAGTTAATTGTATTGTACAAAAATGAAACTTCATAAACTAATTTATGAAATATCTTACTTCGTCACCCAACCATACGGCTTCTTCAGATCCATCTTTTTGGGTGAGGCATTGCAAATGCTTCGATAGCACGACAATGTCATCAACTAAGACCATTTGTTTTTCATGATTTGTACTGTTGATCAGTGACGCCACGAAATCCTGTCGAACCACATCTAGCTGGTCCCTCTGGGTTTCAGTAACTTCTAACCTCTTTTTTAAGTTGCTAGAGCAGATTTTCCTCTTTTTATTGTTCGTGTCCTCGGAATCATTTGTAGACTCTGATGGAGTCTTGTTTTTCCTTTTTTTTCTTCTCAGTATCATACGAAGCATACTCATCATTCTTAAATAATTGCAATACCACATTTTTCTTTTCGCCCCCATGATTTGGTGGCGTCGATTCAACCACACTTACTTCTTGCTGCTTTCGAAAGGATTCATCATGGCAGTCATCATCTGCGAAGGCACGGGGCTCTTCGGGCACTCGCGATCCCATAGCCTTCACAGAGTGCTGGTTACTCCATATGTTGTACGGAATCTGTCATAAGAAATAAACCGCATGTTAGCCTTTAGCAGATTCTTCCTCAATTATAGGTAAAATGTGCATCACCTGGAATTCTTCAAGGCTTGTGGTGGCTTTGGAATGCATTTGCTTATCCAAACTAGGAGCACCCTGGATATCATCCACCTCTTTCAAAAGCTTATGAATACCACTGAGATCCTGTTTGATTTTTTCTATCAGCTCTTTCAAATGCTTCATCCTGTACGTGGAAGATCACATGTTATTTCTGAAACGACAATGATTGTTTCATAACTAAGTTAACATGCGTACGTCAAATTCTTCATCAAGGTTCTTCATTGGGGGCTCCATGTCATCATTTTTTATTCCCTGCTTACAATGGTGCTTAGCAGCGACCTTCGTGACATCATTTTGTTTCCCCTTGTCAGAAGCCTGCTCAACATTCTCAACAGAGGCCTCCATTGGTTGTGAAGGTGCCCCGAGGTCAGAAAGATGTATGTCCTCCAGTCCTGGAACTATTCCGTCGAGTTTTGTCTTTAAAAAATACATGTTAGTCTAGGGTGTTTTCATAGTAAACTAATTTAGAAAAAACCTTCTACACGTAAATTTCCAATTATATATACTAATCTCATAATTCTAGGCTTACGTTCAATTCTTTGATGAGGTCCTCTGTGAGCTTGCCATTTGTATGGGTATGCCTAAGGCACCCATCCGTTATCTTTTCAAGGGTGCACATCCTATCAACTTGTTGTGCACCAGCCTCCCGCACGAGGGAGGCAACTTCTTGCAAATCAGCCAATACACGTCCGACGAGTACCTTAATCTAAGACTTTGAAACAGTTAGAAGCATATAACTTCATACTAGTTGCAATGTTACAATATATATTGGGTGCCTGATGTAACTCATTTACCTGACCGCCAGTCTTCGGTTTGGCCAGCGTACCATCTCGTGCTGGAATGAAAGGCCTCATCAGGTCCTCAACATACTGCAGTTTAGTGTCGTTAGTATGATTTAGAAAATATACATGTTACATAATCCAGGCAATGTGCTGACATTTTACCTCTCCAACTCCCTGATAATTATTCTGGATTATAGTGTCAACCTTTTTTGCCTTCTCCTCGCTCCAGTTCTGGATCAGCGGCCTTAACATTGATTCATACGAGATGCTAGAGTCCAATTGGTGCACTCGGAACTTCTCGTAGTACCATGTCTGCATGACAACAAAAGCAGTTTACGAGTATTCTCGTACATTATGTAATGTATGTTAGGTAAGTGATAATTGTACTACTACGAGTTAGCTGCAGCAGTGGTAGATTCCCCTCCAGAATTGCCTCACCATTTACAAAATTCTTCACGCTATCCATAGGATAGTCAAGCGTTGGCTGTCCAAGATTTGTGCCCTTTATCGTCTCAACGTTTCTAACAATCCCAATATATTTGTTATCCACATACTCCTCGTTTGTTCGGCATTCAAATTTGCCTATGGCGTACAAGACAAATGGCCTGACAAAATTTGGTGTGTTGTCGCCTTTCATCTTGGCTAGCAATCCTTTGAAAGTTATTTTGGTGTCATTACGGTCTTTCAGTTTCTTCCACAACTCCATATTATCATCAAGATTTGAAGGGACGTGCTTCTTCCCATGGCAGGGCATGCCTATTATATGCGCTTACATCTTCTAGTGTGATCCTACATGGTCTCCGTTGATGATAAAGGCATCCTGCTCGCATCATATGAATTAGGGATGGCCATGCACAGATTGCGCCTGATTTTGATGCTAGGTGTCTTGAGAAGTCCACCCAGTCCTATCAACTGGATGTACATCCTTTGCTGCGTGTTCAATCCCTTTATGAACTCCTCATATGGCGGCAAAGAAGCATCCTGGGTTCAATGGATGTGCAACTGTGATTAGATTCAGCATGCTATACAATTTAAACACTCATACAGACAAATACAGCTTATATATACCAACATAAAAATTGTGCTCTACGCTACTTCATGAGGTAATTTGTTTACAAGCAAGCTGAGTTCCATGAATGTGCAAATACTAGCATTAGATTCAGCTTGGTTACGTTCGAACGGTCATATAAGGTAATCTCCATTGCAAGGCGCTGATCTGAAATAAAATCAAGATTCGAAAATAAAAAACTATCCAGCCATGGTCTCCTCAACTCTAGGCGCTAATCATGGTCAGTAGTATGGAATTAAAACATGGGCCATCGATGCCTTCCATAACTCGTGCGGAAGGAAAAAAGAAGGCAAGCGCCCACTGCCCTAATTGGAATTAATCAATTAACTGCCAATCTGGTAGGAAACAAATCCTAGCGCCCTCCCCTAACGCCCCCAACTTAATTTGTTTAAAAACATGCTGAGTTACATGAATATGCAAACAACGAGTGGGGTTGCAGCAAGAGATCATGGGATTAAGATCGTGGCACGAAAAATAGCAGCGGCTGCAGCAGGAGATCGTGGGGAGTTACCTGAGGATTCATGTTTGGCTCCGTCGTTCGGTCTTGCTGGATTCCTGGGTTGCTCCGTCCTTCGGTCTTGCTGAGTAAAGGCGGCGCAGAAGGACGAACTATGATCTATGATGTTTCAAAGGATCCCTATTTATAGGGATCGTAACAACCCGGGCATATATCCACGTATAGATTTCTTCGGTTGGAGGAAATCAAGGGAGGGGACCCACCTGGTTGAATATTAGGGGGGAGCGTCGAGAGTTTAGCAAATGTAAGTTGTGGTGTAAAAAAACTAAGGTAAGTTGCGTAACAACACTTAGGTCTCCTGAGAATCACGACCGTCAAAAAGATATAGTTCCCGTTTATTTGAAAAACAACCAAAAGAATGGACCGCTTTTTTTAGGGCAAGCATTTAGCTTTATTACGGCCACCAGCTCGATGCTGAAAGCATCTGCGGCATGATCAACGCGTCCAGCCCGCGCAGCCACCACCTCTCCTGTGTGATCCCGCGCAACCACGCCCCATCCCCCTTGCATGCCATCTTCAATGAATGCCCTGTCGACTGGAGGAGGGGACCAGCGAGGCGCGCTTGCTGGCGGGGAGGTTGTTTTGTAGAAACACCCCTGGTACTCTTCGGCCGTGCATGCAACCCTAGCAGCGAATTGCGTGTGATCCATCGGCTCGGCTTGTCTCCCTCTCAGAATTTGTTGCGCTGAGCCCACCATTGCCACCACATGATGATAACCAACATCCGGTCCTAAAGTCAACTAGGATTAACTGTTCACACGTGAAGTATTTTCCTCTCTCTTGTGAAGCTATTTTATTGCCCATCCGTGCTCATACCTTTTCTCCTCGTATATGTGAGACCAAATTTTGTTGACAATACTGAATCATGTCTGGTGCTGCTCAAGATGGCACGACACCATGGTTTTCGCTTCGGTGAGATTCAGCACTCACTGCAATATTTGCCTTTCGGCCAAAATATATCAGCCTCACTGAATTTCGGCCAAAATATTTCAGCACTCGCTGAAATTTTTCTGGAACTTCTAACTAGCGATGTTAAAAAAATTCTGAAACTTCTCACTAGCGATGTAATTGTTCTGAATCTTGTCCAGAATCCGACGAAACTTAAACATAAATTTAAGAATTCAGTTAACCTTCCTAAGCTTCAAATTCTTGTCAAAAGCAAATATATGTTTCAGCGTCTCCCATGCAGACCAAATTAATTTCAAGAATAGTATTTGGAACCAGTACTGTGAAGTATTACAACTTGATTAATCCGCACTGGACTAAGAACATGGCTAGGAAACCTTCTTCGGGACTAAAACCAAACCACACCCTACTCTACCACTTCATAACCAAATGTACTCCATATCTAAGAATGGACCATTGCTGGACTAAATGCTTGCATCTTCATGATCTGCAATCGCAGCTGCATCCGATAGGCTAGCATTGTACGTCTTCAGCCTTTTCATGGACTTCAATTTGTTGTAGGGCGAATTAAGAAGGACAACAGGCAGCTCTCTTCTATAATTGTCGATGTATGCCTGCATGGGAGGATATGTTAGTATCGTTCCATATGTTTACAAAATTGAGAGAACTTTAGGTGTTACTCTGCGTACTTGGTCATAATGCAGTCTAAGATCTTCTCCCGTAAAGAATTCGATGTTCTTCAGCATGTAGAGTGCACAAGAAGAACTACAACAATTAATTCGGTTAGCAGCATTTTTTGTATTAACAATGAAAAACATAATTAGAAGCTAATACTGTTGACTGACTTCTCATCTTGTCTTGGCACAGGCACATGCTTTACTGTCCATTGGGTCACGTTAATGTCTTGCCATGCATGGCTTTGTGGTCTAGTGATTCGCAGCGATGCTCTCAGATGTGCTTCCACCCCACGTATCTGCCAAAGTCCATGGTATGAGAAGTTGATCACGGTTCATGGCTAGGTATGATGCTAAATCCTGTGTTATATTGAAAGACGTTTAAAATCTCACCACGTGAACCACTTGCATGTGTTCTTGGTAGCCGAAAAGTGAATCAAGAATCTGAATCTCCCTCCTTCTGGGGTTTACGACCACAAGGAACCAGTGGGTGTTCGCCATATTCGTAGGCAGAAAAACCTGGACAGCAAAGATGATTGCATCAACATGCCTAATAATTAGAAAAATAAATGTGTTTATGTCATGGTGAGATGGTACCAGATCATGTCTGAGGTAGTTGTCTCCTTTTGTTGTTCCATGACTGCCCGCCAAAGCGGCCTCGTGGCAGTTCTCTACCTTACCATCTCTTTCGAGCATAGCGACGCCGGCCACCCTCTCAATGTAAACCAGCTGCCCATCCCTTATGTCATTAGGATGATCATCACGCATGATCTGAATCTCAACATCAACCAACTAAAACAAAATTCAAGTTAAATTGTGGCATTCAAAAAAAATTCAAGTTAATTGTACTGTGCAAAAGAATATTGATAAACTAATTTGGGCAAATATCTTACTTCATCACCCAACAAAAGGAAGTTTATGAATAAGTAAGTCTTTCTTTTTTGAATAGCCGGCGGGAGAACCATTTGTCATCTTCACCTACATCTGTCATGGTGAGGCATTGCAAATGCTTCTGTTGCAGAACAATGTCATCAATTACCACCAATTGTTTATCAAGATCTGAGGTGTTGATAATTTCAGCCACATAACTCTGTCGAAACTTGTCAAGGTTGGTCTCCAGCGTCAAAGCACCTATGTCTGTATCTTTTAAATTGCTTGCATATTTTTTGCTCTTTGTATTCTTTGTGTCCTTGGAATCGTTGGTAGACTCCGATGAAGTCATGTTTTTCTTTCTCTTCTTCTCACTATCGTACAGAACAAAATATTCATTGCACAATAATGAAGATGCCACTCTTTTCCGGCTACTCGCACGAGTTGGTAGCATGGAATCAACCCCACTATCTTGTCGTTGCTTTGCTAAAGAATCATGATAGCTGTCCTCATCAACTGGGAAGACATGGGGCTCTTCCGGTGGTTGCTTTTGGTACTTGCCTCTGCACCCACCTCAATACTGACATCTTCATCATCTTGATTTCTTCTTTCTTCAGTCTTTCGCACATTCTCATTGTGCCTCAAATTCAGAGGATCCTGTGATTCGAAATGAATCACTTGTTAGCTTGCAATCTGTGTGAAATAAAAAAACCAGTTAACTGTAAAATGTGCATCACCAGGAAAGCTTCAAGGCTTGTGGTGGCTTTGGAATGCTTACGCGAATCCAAACTCGGAGCACCCTGCTATGCATCCACCTCTTTATAAAGCTGTGAAACATTCTTGAGACTCTCCTTGCAAGCTGCAGCAACAGCTCTGTCTTCTTCATCCTGAACGTGGAAGATCATATGTTAGCTACGAATCTGCGTTAACTTAAAATAAAATCAGTTAGATGTAAAACGTGTGTCACCATGAAAGCTTCAAGGCTAATCTTGGCTTTTGAATGCTTTCGCGATTGCAAACTAGGACCAGGCTGCAAATCTTTAGATACGTTCTTCTTGGGGGCATCCATGTAATCTTTTTGTATTCCCTTAGCAGAAATGCCTTTGGCAATGACCTCCGTGTCATCTTTTTGTTTTTGCTGGCGAGTAGTATTCTCTCTTGGGACCTCCATTGGGTCTGCAGGTACTCCCATGTCAGATAGCTGTATGTCCTCGACTCCTGGGCGATCAACATCAAATATTCCATAGCGGTGGTTCTTTAAAAAAATTGTGTTAGTGTGGAGAGTATTGACAGTACAATTATTTATAGAAACTCACAATGGTTTACTTACATTGAATTCTGTGATGAGGTCGTCTGCAAGGCCCCGCTGCTCGCAAGGGTACGCCTAAGGCACTCGTCCATTTTTTTCAAGGGTGCACATCATATCAAATTGTTGTGCACTGGCCTCCCGCACAATGGAGACAACTTCTTTCAAATCAGCCAATACATGGCCCATGGGTGCCTTATCCTGCAAATACCAAGAAGTCAGGAGCATATGACTTCGATTGTACTTGCAAAGTTACAATATATATTTGTGCGTGATGTTCATCATTTACCTGGCCGTCATTCTTTGGTTTGACCGGCGTCCCAACTGGTGGCGGATTGAAAGGCCGCAGCAGGTCATCGACATACTGCATGTTAGTGTCGTTAGTATCATTCAAAACATATGGTACATAATCCAGGCACACAGTACTAACACTTTACCTCTCCAACCCCTATATAATTTTTTTTGATTAAGTTGTCAACCCTCTGTGCCTTCTCGTCACTCCAGTTTTGGATCAGCGGCCTTAACCTTGATGCATACGAGATGGTAGAGTCCAATTGGTGCACCCTCCACTTCTCGTAGTACCACGTCTGCATTATTACAACAAAAACAGCTTAGACAATTTTCCATAAAATTAAATGTATGGTATGTTAATTATGATTGTATTACCTGCAGCAGTGGTAGGTTGCCCTCCAGATTTGCTCCACCATTTACAAATTTCTTGACGCTAGCCATCAGATGGTCAAGCGTAAGCTGTCCGAAATTGGTGCTATTTATTGTCTCAACGTTTCTAACAATCCCAAGGTATCTGTTGTCCACATACTGCTGTGTTGTCGGGCATACATATTTGCCTATGGTGTACAAGACAAATGGCCTGACAAAATTAGGTGTGCTGTCGCCTTTCATCTTGGCTAGCAATCCTTTCAAAGTTACTTTTGTGTCACTGGGGTCTTTCAGTTCCTTCCACAACTCCAAAGTATTGTTGTGATTTGAAGATACGTGATTCTTCCCCATGCAGGGCAGGCCTGTTATATGCTCCACATCTTTTAGTGTGATCCTACATGGTCTCCCATTAATTATAAAGGCATCCTGCTCTGTATCATATGAATAAGCGATGGCCTGGCACAGTAGACGTCTCATTCTCATGCCAGGAGTCTTGAGAAGTTCACCCAGTCTAATCAACTTGATGTACGTCAGTTGTTGTGTGTTTAAATCTTTCATGAACTTCTCGTATTGCAGCAAAGAAGCAACCTGAGTTCCCTGAATGTGCAAATAGTGTGATTAGATTCTGTACGGTATTCATTTAAACACGCATAGAACCGACTAATATATGCCAATATCAAAATTGTGATCTACAGTACTGCATGAAATTATAGAGCTTCTGGGCCATATAATGAACACCAGTCATAGAAAAACAAGCTATCTCTATTGGCAAATTGACTGATAATAGTATTGATTTTTAGTAGAAAGAGCAGACTTTGGTCTATGTACACTACTAATGTTTCAGGCATCACGCTTACAAAAATAATTGCATAGATGATCGGAAGATCAATAGTTTATAAATAATCTCGAAAAAGGAATGTAGCAGTTCCATTGCAAGCATTCAATAGCACATACTCCTTAGTTCCGATCAGATTAAAAAAGATCAATTAGTAAAGAACATGCAAAATTAAGGGGAATCACCAACAGTTTCAATCACTGGAGATTAAGAACTCATTTAGAAAGCCTATGCCAAAAAATTAGCAATTTCCAAATTTTAAGGCATATAAACAGAGACGATAACCCTGATTTTATTGCACATCTAAGTCATATCTCATTGATTTTATGCTAAGATTCGTGCAAGCCTTTTTTGTCATTTTTTTGTTTTCTTTCAGACACACCCATCTCCCTTCGGTAAAATAGGGAAAATTATGGGATTGCATGTAGACTTGGGAAGGAGGGAGTATGCAGAATACAAGGATCTCGATCGTTACCGGAGGATTCTCTCGATGGTGACCTGCTCCATTGCCGTTCGCTTTCATCGTTTGCTTCGCCAGCTTCTCCGACGTGCCCTTCTCCTTCGTCGGCTTCTCTGACATGCCCTTCTCATTCATATCAGGATTCGCCGACGCAGGCTTCGAAGATGACGGCTTCATCGGTTTCACCAACCTGGGAGCTACTTTGGGCGGCGTGGGGTGGTAATTCGGTATAGTCATGGAAGGCTAGGTATGGGAGGTGTGGGGTGGGAGGCGCGGGGTGGAGTATTTATAGGGGATTTGGGATCTCACGAAGAGATAGTTTTAGATCACATAATGTTTTTTTTGGGCGATGCTATTGCGTGCACGCTCGCTCTGGCGAGCGATTTCCGACTAGACACGCTTTATTAGGTAACCACGTCCAAACAGGAATCCCTTTAAATTAGAAAGGACAGAGATAACTGAAGAGATTTTAAAAAGAATATCTTACCTGCCCACGTTGAAATCAGGGGGGCATGGAGATTAGAGAGGAGATCTCTTTAGGCCCACCTGAAAACCAAGGGGGCAGAAAGATTAGAATCGTGGGGGAGAGAGAGATTGGGATCAAGCATTGCCAGGCTCGCTCGTCAAAGAGCGTTTCCAGTTGTTGTTTTTTATCAAGTTTTTTTTTAGATTTTTTTATCAACTTAATCTCAACCGTGAAGCGTTTGGGCTTCTTGTGCTTTCTTATACGGGCCTATTACAATGGGTTGAGCCCATTTTAAATGAGAACATAAGAAAGAAAGCGAGGACTCCAACAGGCGGGAGGACTCCAACAGGTGGGACGAGCCCCATCCCAATTATTTAGGATGGGCATGCGCGAGGGCGCTTCGTCCTCACTGCCACGACTCTCCAAAAACGGTTCCTCTGCCTCTGCGTCTTCTCGATTCCCTCTTCCTCTGCGTCGCCCACTCTCCCAACGATCTGGCTTCTGGAACGGTGAGTTCTCCTTCCTGTCAATTTTGTTAGTAGTTCTCCAGTAGCAGCACATACGATGGCCTTCTTCTTGTCAATTTCTTGTTCTCCTGCTTCTTTATTTTGTGCGCACAGATTCAACTGCCTTCAACATGCGTTGCCTTATGAGAATTTTGCACACAGATTCATCTGCATGCAACATCTAGTCCGTTGTCTTGTCAATTTATTGTTTTTCTCCTGCTTCTTTAGTTTGTACACACAGATTCATCTGCATGGGCGATGAACAATTCATAGATACATGTTTATTCTTGATTGTTGATGCAGTTGTTTAGATAAATATTTCAAGAGCGTAAATTTTGATTGTTAACTCGCATATACTCCCTCTGCAAGGAAATATAACAACTTGTGGCTCGCTACTTTAGTGATTTCTTTATAGAGGGAGTACATGTTTAGTTTAAATTGTTCATGCACTTGTTTGCATAAACTTTCAATGGTGCCAGAATTACTATACTATCTTTCATCTCGGCTTATTGTTATCATGTTATTGTCATGCTTCATGTCTTATACTGGTTTCATCAATTACAGTCCTTCAGCATAGCTTTCGAGAAAGATTATGCTGCTAGGGCAGATGGAAATACCGAAATTTTTGTGAAGTACACGAACATGGCTAGCTGTGTTGAGTACTGCATTGGCAGATTCAAATACTGGCTGCGGAACCACGACCAGAAGATAGTTGCACTGGATGTGGAGTTCACCTGGCCTCGTGGTCCGACACAGAAGGCTGCCGTGGTCCAGTTATGCGTTGGCATCTACGTCCTCGTGTACCACATAAGCGTTGCTGATGAGCACTGCGGCCTG
The DNA here is from genome assembly GCA_021605145.1 of Aegilops bicornis. Classification (NCBI taxonomy): domain Eukaryota; kingdom Viridiplantae; phylum Streptophyta; class Magnoliopsida; order Poales; family Poaceae; genus Aegilops; species Aegilops bicornis. The sequence goes on from CM038672.1 coordinate 643,304,350, forward strand.
CTTGCCGCCTTCCTGCTCGACGAGGAGTACACCTTTGTTGGGGTGGACATCAACAATGACGAGAAAAAACTCAAGCGTGTTGGTCTGGTGGTACGAAACTTTGTGGATATCCAGAATATGTGGAGAGTGCCTGATCCAGTGACGATTAAGCCAAAGTATGGCTTGGCTGACTACGCTGGTTCCATCATCCACCACAGCTACAACAAGATGAAGGATGCTATCACAGAAGATGACCACCATATATGGGCAGAAGCGCCCTTGCCCTTGAAGAACATCTATTATGCTTCCAGGGATGTGTATGCCACCTATGATGTATACAGGCGACTGGTGAACTTCCAAATGGGGTTCGAGAATCTGCGCCAGCATCTCGCCAAACCATCTAGGCGGTCGAGGAAGTCCGGAAGGAAGAATGAATCAAACTAAAATGTTTCTTCTATTTATCTAGCTGATAGTCTGTAAACTTTATTATACTGCTAGTAAGTCGTAAGTTCAAATTTCCTGCAAGTTGAATCATCCTTTATTCTAGCTGTCTTGCCTAATTTGATCCGCGTTCAAGAGATATTATACTTAAGACGTTTATTTTGTTTCGGTTTCGCTAGCTATGATAGAGAATGCATAGACATTTTTACCAAAAAATTAATTCAAATTTATAATGAATACTGTTCTCAACTGGGTTTGAATAGAGAAAAAATATTTTTTTAATTGCATAGAGAAAGTTCATATTTTTTAATCAAAAGAAGGTCGCCCCCCTGATTTTCCATTAGCAGAAACGACATGGTCTTTGAAGCCCCTGATACAAACTATAGCTAGAAACTAAAGTAATCAACTAGCAGCACAAATCATACATGGTAGCAAACCCAGCCAAACTTAACATCAAGGTCCAAAAAATAAGACTACAGCAAAGGACAGAAAATATAGCTGAGAGATACGCAGGCGATACCGCAGTACCATGTGACTCCACACTTGCGATGAACTGTACAATCCACCTGCTACATGCTCTAGCCTGCGCATATAGACCATCAGCACCTCTTTGTTTATCACCTTCATCTGCAATATAGACCATCCCATGGTCAACAAGCAAATTAGCTAAACAAGAATCATAAGATCACTATACCATTTATTTTGCAATCTCACATTATTCCTGCATTACCAAAGAGTGAAGAACACAAATGATGCCCTTCCCGCATGTCCAACGCAAACACTCATAGGTAGTTCTACCATCTTAACTCTATGATTTAAATTATTAATAAAACCCCCTTAAAGATTCCATTTGCATTACCATCGTTCATGATTATAGCCAGGGAAATAGCAGCCAATAAAGCAACCACCTGTGTAAGCCCTATTTTGAGTCCTGAATAGGACCCAATCCTAGCATTTACTCTAACTGCAACATGTCCTCCTCTCATAGTCATCATCACCCAAGACAGAATGAAGACATAACCCCATAGATGCATAACTGCTATCAACATAGTTTTCGCATGTTGTGCTACTTTTGTGGCTCCTCGGTCAGCATGTTCATAACCACCTCGATCTGAAGATCTTCACGGGTGGTGGTCTTGAAACCGAAAAGAACGGCTTTATGAACCTTGAGCTCTTCACTGTCAACAAAATCACTCCATCCCTTGCCGAAGATGATGCGGCCATCATCACACTTGTGGTACTTGACCAGCATGAAACTGTCCTTGCACAGCCGAATGCCAGCAAGCCCATCTCCTGGTATCTCGCCATCTCCTGGGGTCTTCAGAGCGTCGACAACTTTCGCCGGTAATCTCTGTATGCACCATCATAGGAAGAAAAATTATCAAATATGTGAAGGAGAAGTAAACAACAATTTGATCTTCAGCTACATCTACATATATTACATAAGGATCTTCAGTTATGGGAAACAAAAGGATATGCAAAAATATACATCAGTGTATTCACTGGTTTCAGCTACAACAGCATATCATTAATCTTTCTCTCCATGAAAAAACAAAGAAAATTGCATACAAAATAAACAATACTAGTACACAAAAAACATACCATCTTCTTTCCTGCTATGTTCGACTTGGTGAAGCGGTGGACAAAGAATACACCTATATAACCTTTCTTCGTTGCCAAAAGGTCATGTAGGTTACACTCCTCTTGCTTCGTCAGATTAATTCCCTTTGTTATGACAGCTGATTCTAGAGGATTATGCTCTTTGTTTTGATCGCATGTCCTTGGCAGGTTGCAGCAGTACACCATAGGAATGTCTTCAGTCAAATCGAAGGAGACAAGGTCGCCTTCTCGCAGGTCGAAGTCTTCAACAAACCTGCACCAGTTTTCACCACCAATGATCACCCTTGAATTCCCTTTGTACACGCCAAAATCATACGTGCGGCTCCCTCTCGCTTTAAAAAGCAATGAATTGTCTGGGATGGCGCTGAACTGGTGCCATGCGTAGGATCTGTAGATGTAGAATTAAATTGCTATCTATTTCCTACATTTTGTTAATCTTCAAAGTAGAGGGGAACAAACACAATACAAGTAAAAATTGACATGGTTATTTATACCACAGCTGAAGTGTCCCCATCTAGCCAGATGGTAAATGTCAACCCATCAGCATCAGACCTATTGCAGTCCCGTCGACAGGTTATACACTAAACAAAATAAAATGAAGAAAAGCAAAGGATGAGAATTTAAGAAATGGGCTTATGAATGTAAACATACTAGGCAACAATCATACAGTATAATCAACAAAGGTACTGCATCAGTAATCAACAATCATACACTTGAACTGTGTGGGTGGCTTGCCCTCCACTCATAACCCCGCAACGCAACGCGTGCCCGCCGCACCACAGCTTGTTCAGACATGTCCTTCTCTTGATCCTCGACCGGCTGCATGGGCTCACCCTGAGCGTCGACGTGCGGCATTGGCCCCTCCTCCTCTGCAGCACAACTGAGGTAGTGTTTAGTTGACTTGCAATCTAGGACTACAAGTTAATGGCTGCTTTACATGTCAGAATTTCTTCATATATCATTTGTTTCTCTTTGGCCTTGCCAAACAGCAACAATTCACTTTTATGGAAATAGATTTTGAGCCCAGACATTTGCTCAAAAGTCCTTAGAATGAATTTGAGATTTTTTACACTTTCCACCTCATCTTTGATCAAGAATATAGTGTCATCAGCATATTGTAGCATATTAATCCCGTTGTCTTCTCCTTTACTTAACACTCCTTTAACCAGATCATGCTTCAGAGCATTATTCATTAGAATGGCTAAGGCATCAGCAGCTATGTCAAGCAGTAAAGGTGACATAGCATCTCCTTGCCTTCAACCTTTAAAAGTTCTAAAATATGGACCAATTTCATCATTCACTCTAACTCCAACATGCCCCCCTCTCATAGTTTCCATTACCTAGTCACACCATTTATCAGGAAATCCTTTCATTTTTAACATTTGAATCACAAATATGCTAATAATCCGGAACAGGTAGCTCCTCTGGCTTCTCCGCCGGAGCAGGTGGTGGCTCGTCAGCCTCAGTCGGGTGTTCTTCTGCCGCAGTTGTTGCCTCCCCTGCCCCCACCTGTGGTCGTCGCCGACGAGAACGAAGACGAGGTTAGTCAATCCCCTTTATTTATTTATTTATTTTGTAATATCCTAGGTTTTCCCTGGTCAGTACAAGGCAAATAAGGTATTAAAATGTTGAGTACATGTTTGGTTGCACTTGATCAATCTTTGGTTTAAATGTTCCATAAGTGGCTGTGGCAATGATTTTAAACATTGATTATCTCTAAGCAATGGCTATTTTAGAAAGAAATTGGAGATCATCAATGTTTTACTTGAGTTGTTTTAATTAGTTCTTTTGTAGGGTTTTTATCATTTATGCCACCATTGTATCCCACTACTCAGTTTTTCCCTTAGAAGTTACAGCTCAAAAATGGCGTCGGTTCGTGAGATGCTTACTCAAAAATTCCATTAGATGTATCAAAAATGCCATCATTCCGTTAGATGTTTGCTCAATAATGCCATTAGACATTGTTATTTTCATGTAAAACTTGTTGACCATCCAATATGACAAAAAAAAGCCCAGGCCCACATTTCAGTTCTCTCTATCTCACAATGATAAGTGTGGCCCCACTTGTGAGGAGTAAGTAAGCGAATAATTTTACAGGAAAATAAGAACGCTGTTGGGATCAAGTGGGCCCACACTTTTGAAGGAAATATGCCCTAGAGGCAATAATAAAGTTATTATTTATTTCCTTATATCATGATAAATGTTTATTATTCATGCTAGAATTGTATTAACCGGAAACATAATACATGTGTGAATACATAGACAAACAAGAAATTCACTAGTAAGCCTCTACTAGACTAGCTCATTAATCAAAGATGGTTATGTTTCCTAACCATAGACATGTGTTGTCATTTGATTAATAGGATCACCTCATTAGAAGAATGATGTGATTGACATGACCCATTCCGTTAGCTTAGCACTTGATCGTTTAGTATATTGCTATTGCTTTCTTCATGACTTATACATGTTCCTATAACTATGAGATTATGCAACTCCCGTTTACCGGAGGAACACTTTGGGTACTACCAAACGTCACAACGTAACTGGGTGATTATAAAGGAGTACTACAGGTGTCTCCAAAGGTACTTGTTGGGTTGGCGTATTTCGAGATTAGGTTTTGTCACTCCGATTGTCGGAGAGGTATCTCTGGGCCTTCTCGGTAATACACATCACATAAGCCTTGCAAGCATTACAACTAATGAGTTAGTTGTGAGATGATGTATTAGGGAACGAGTAAAGAGACTTACCAGTAACGAGATTGAACTAGGTATTGGATACCGACGATCGAATCTCGGGTAAGTTACATACCGATGACAAAGGGAACAACGTATGTTGTTATGCGGTCTGACCGATAAAGATCTTCGTAGAAAAATGTAGGAACCAATATGGGCATCCAGGTCCCGCTATTGGTTATTGACCGGAGACATGTCTCGGTCATGTCTACATTATTCTCGAACCGTAGGGTCCGCACGCTTAAGGTTTCGATGGCGATGCTTATATTATGAGTTCATGTATTTTGATGTACCAAGGTTGTTCGAGTCCCGGATATGATCACGGACATGACGAGGAGTCTCGAAATGGTCGAGACATAAAGATTAATATATTGGACGGATATATTTGGACACCGGAAAGGTTCCGGAGAAGTTTGGAGCTCCGGGAGGTTATCGGAACCCCCCGGGAGGTATATGGGCCTTATTGGGCCCATGTAGGAAGAAGGGAGAGGGAACAAGGGAGGCCCCCCCCCCCCAAGCCCAATCCGAATTGGGGAGGGGGGCCGGCCCCCCCTTTCCTTTCTCCTTCCCCCTCTTCCTATTCCTACTACTAGTACTACTTCCTAATACTAGTACTCCTTCCTTCCCCCTCCAAATAAGATAAGGAAAAAAGAGAGGGAAACCTACTTGGAGTAGGTTTCCCCCTCCCTATGGTGCGCCCCCCTTGGGGCCGGCCACCTCCTCCCTCCCTCCTTTATATACGGGGGTGGGGGGGCACCCTAGAACACACAAGTTGATCCTTGAGATCGTTCCTAGCCGTGTGCGGTGCCCCCCTCCACAATATTCCACCTCGGTCATATCATAGCAGTGCTTAGGCGAAGCCCTGCGTCGGTAGAACATCAAGATCGTCCTGCCACGCCGTCGTCTTGTGGAACTCATTCTCCCGGAGCTTTGCTGGATCGGAGCCCGAGGAGCGTCATCGAGCTGAACGTGTGCCAAGAACTCGGAGGCGCCGGAATGCTGGCGCTGGGATCGGCTGGATCGTGAGGAGAACGTCTGACTACTTCCTCTACGTTGTGATCGACTCGAGGCGCCGAGTAACGGCGCTGGGATCGGCTGGATCGCGAGGAGAACGTTGATTACTTCCTCTACGTTGTGATCGCTTCCGCTTTGGTCTACGAGGGTACGTAGACAATACTCTCCCCTCTCGTTGCTATGCCATCACCATGGTCCTGTGTGTGCGTAGGAAATTTTTTGAAATTACTGCGTTCCCCAACAGTGGTATCAGAGCTTGGTTTTATGCGTTGATGTCATATGCACGAGTAGAACACAAGTGAGTTGTGGGCGATACAAGTCATACTGCCTACCAGCATGTCATACTTTGGTTCAGCGGTATTGTGAGATGAAGCGGCCGGACCGACATTACGCCAGACGCTTACGCGAGACTGGTTTCACCTGCTACGAGCACTCGTGCTTAAAGGTGGCTGGCGGGTGTCTGTCTCTCTCACTTTAGTTGAACTGAGTGTGGCTACGCCCGGTCCTTGAGAAAGTTAAAAGCGGAGTCTATTTGACGAAGTATCGTTGTGGTTTTGATGCGTAGGTAAGAACGGTTCTTGCTCAGCCCGTAGCAGCCACGTAAAACTTGCAACAACAAAGTAGAAGACGTCTAACTTGTTTTTGCAGGGCATGTTGTGATGTGATATGGTCAAGACGTGATGCTATATTTTATTGTATGAGATGATCATGTTTTGTAACCGAGTTATCGGCAACTGGCAGGAGCCATATGGTTGTCGCTTATTGTATGAAATGCAACGCATACCTGTAATTGCTTTACTTTATCACTAAGCGGTAGCGATAGTCGTAGAAGCAACAGATGGCGTAACGACAACGATGCTACGATGGAGATCAAGGTGTCGCTACCGGTGACGATGGTGATCACGACGGTGCTTTCGAGATGGAGATCACAAGCACAAGATGATGATGGCCATATCATATCACTTATATTGATTGCATGTGATGTTTATCCTTTATGCATCTTATCTTGCTTTGATTGACGGTAGCATTATAAGATGATCTCTCACTAAAAATTATCAAGAAGTGTTCTCCCTGAGTATGCACCGTTGCCAAAGTTCGTAGTACCCAGACACCACGTGATGATCGGGTGTGATAAGTTCTACGTCCATCTACAACGGGTGCAAAACAGTTGCACACGCAGAATACTCATGTTAAACTTGACGAGCCTAGCATATAACAGATATGGCCTCGGAACACGGAGACCGAAAGGTCGTGCGTGAATCATATAGTAGATATGATCAACATAGTGATTTTCACCATTGAAACTACTCCATCTCACGTGATGATCGGACATGGTTTAGTTGATTTGGATCACGTAATCACTTGGATGACTAGAGAGATGTCTGTCTAAGTGGGAGTTTTTTAATATGATTAATTGAACTTAAATTTATCATGAACTTAGTACCTGATAGTATTTTTGCTTGTCTATGTTTACTGTAGATAGATGGCTCGTCTTTGTTGTTCCGTTAAATTTTAATGCGTTCCTTGAGAAAGCAAAGTTGAAAGATGATGGTAGCAATTACACGGACTGGGTCCGTAATTTGAGGATTATCCTCATTGCTGCACAAGAATTACGTCCCGGAAGCACCGCTAGGTGCCAGGCTCACTTGCAGGAGAGCTGCGCCAGAAGTTGTGAACGTCTGGCGAGCAAAGCTGATGACTACTCGATAGTTCAAGTGTGCCATGCTTTACGGCTTAGAACCGGGTCTTCAACGACGTTTTGAACGTCATGGAGCATATGAGATGTTCCAGAGTTGAAGTTAATATTTCAAGCAAATGCCCGGATTGAGAGATATGAAGTCTCCAATAAGTTCTATAGCTGCAAGATGGAGGAGAATAGTTCTGTCAGTGAACATATACTCAAAATGTCTGGGTATAATAATCACTTGATTCAACTGGGAGTTGCTCTTCCGGATGATAGTGTCATTGACAGAATTCTCCAATCACTGCCACCAAGCTACAAGAGCTTCGTGATGAACTATAATATGCAAGGGATGACCAAAACAATTCCCGAGCTCTTCGCAATCTTTGAAAGCCGCGGAGGTAGAAATCAAGAAAGAACATCAAGTGTTGATGGTCAACAAGACCACTAGCTTCAAGAAAAAGGGCAAAGGAAAGAAGAAGGGAAACTTCAAAAAGAACAGCAAGAAAGTTGCTGCTCAAGAGAAGAAACCCAAGTCTGGACCTAAGCACAATCGAGTGTTTTTACCGCAAGCGACCGACACCTGAAGCGGAACTGCCCCAAGTATTTGGCGGATAAGAAGGATGGCAAGGTGAACAAAGGTATATGTGATATTCATGTTATTGATGTGTACCTTACTAGAGCTAGTAGTAGCACCTGGGTATTTGATACTGGTTATGTTGCTAATATTTGCAACTCAAAACAGGGACTACAGAATAAACGAGCACTGGCAAAGGACGAGGTGACGATGCGCGTGGGAAACGGTTCCAAGGTCAATGTGATCGCGGTCGGCACGCTACCTCTACATCTACCTTCGGGATTAGTTTTAGACCTAAATAATTTTTATTTGGTGCCAGCGTTGAGCATGAACATTATATCTGGATCTTGTTTGATGCGAGACGGTTATTCATTTAAATCAGAGAATAATGGTTGTTCTATTTATATGATTAATATCTTTTATGGTCACGCACCCTTGAAGAATGGTCTATTTTTATTGAATCTCGATAGTAGTAATACACATATTCATAATGTTGAAACCAAAAGATGCAGAGTTGATAATGATAATGCAACTTATTTGTGGCACCGCCGTTTAGGTCATATCGGTGTAAAACGCATGAAGAAACTCCATCTTGATGGGCTTCGAATCACTTGATTATGAATCACTTGGTACTTGCGAACCGTGCCTCATGGGAAAGATGACCAAAACGCCGTTCTCCGGAACTATGGAGCGAGCAACTGATTTGTTGGAAATCATACATACTGATGTTTGTGGTCCAATGAATATTGAGGCACGCGGTGGGTATCGTTATTTTCTCACCTTCACAGATGATTTGAGCAGATATGGGTATATCTACTTAATGAAACACAAATCTGAAACATTTGAAAAGTTCAAAGAATTTCAGAGTGAAGTGGAAAATCATCGTAACAAGAAAATAAAGTTTCTACGATCTGATCATGGAGGAGAATATTTGAGTTACGAGTTTGGTGTACATTTAAAACAATGTGGAATAGTTTAACTCACGCCACCCGAACACCACAGAGAAATGGTGTGTCCGAACGTCGTAATCGTACTTTACTTGATATGGTGCGATCTATGATGTCTCTTACTGATTTACCGCTATCGCTTTGGGGATATGCTTTAGAGACGGCCGCATTCACGTTAAATAGGGCACCATCTAAATCCGTTGAGACGACACCGTATGAACTATGGTTTGGCAAGAAACCAAAGTTGTCGTTTCTTAAAATTTGGGGCTGCGATGCTTATGTGAAGAAACTTCAACCAGATAAGCTCGAACCCAAATCGGAAAAATGTGTCTTCATAGGATACCCAAAGGAGGCATTGGGTACACCTTCTATCACAGATCTGAAGGCAAGATTTTCGTTGCTAAGTTCGGATCCTTTCTAGAGAAGGAGTTTCTCTCGAAAGAAGTGAGTGGGAGGAAAGTAGAACTTGATGAGATAATCATATCTGCTCCCTTATTGGAAGGTAATTCATCACAAGAAATGGTTCCTGTGACAACTACACCAATTAGTGAGGAAACTAATGGTATTGATCATGAAACTTCAGATCAAGTTGCTACTGAACTTCGTAGGTCAACCAGAGTAAAATACGCACCAGAGTGGTACGGTAATCCTTTTCTGGAAGTCATGTTACTTGACCATAGTGAACCTACAAACTATGAAGAAGCGATGGTGAGCCCAGATTCATGAAATGGCTGGAAGCCGTGAAATCTGAGATGGATCCATGTATGAAAACAAAGTATGGACTTTGGTTGACTTGCCCGATGATCGGCAAGCCATTGAGAATAAATGGATCTTTAAGAAGAAGACCGACGCCGATGGTAATGTAACTGTCTATAAAGCTCGACTTGTTGCAAAAGGTTTTCGACAAGTTCAAGGGGTTGACTACGATGAGACTTTCTCACCCGTAGCGATGCTTAAGTCTGTCCGAATCATGTTAGCAATTGCCGCATTTTATGATTATGAAATTTGGCAAATGGATGTAAAAACTGCATTCTTGAATGGATTTCTAGAAGAAGAGTTGTATATGATGCAACCAGAAGGTTTTGTTGATCCAAAGGGCGCTAACAAAGTGTGCAAGCTCCAGCGATCAATTTATGGTCCGTGCAAGCCTCTCGGAGTTGGAATAAACGCTTTGATAGTGTGATCAAAGCATATGGTTTTATATGCACTTTTGGAGAAGCCTCTATTTACAAGAAAGTGAGTGGGAGCTCAGAAGCATTTCTGATATTATATGTAGACGACATATTATTGATTGGAAATGATATAGAATTTCTGGATAGCACAAAAGGATACTTGAACAAAAGTTTTTCAATGAAAGACCTCGGTGAAGCTGCTTACATATTGGGCATCAAGATCTATAGAGATAGATCAAGACGCCTAATTGGACTTTCACAAAGCACATACCTTGATAAAGTTTTGAAGAAGTTCAAAATGGATCGTGCAAAGAAAGGTTTTTACCTGTATTGCAAGGTGTAAGATTGAGTCGACTCAATGCCCGACCACAATGAGAAGATAGAGAGAAAATAAAAGATGTTCCCTATGCTTCAGCCATAGGCTCTATCATGTATGCAATGCTGTGTACCAGACCTGACGTATGCTTAGCTGTAAGCTTGGCAGGAAGGTACCAAAGTAATCCAACACTGGACAGCGGTCAAGAACATCCTGAAATACCTGAAAAGGACTAAGGATATGTTTCTCGTATATGGAGGTGACAAAGAGCTAGTCGTAAATGGTTACGTCGATGCAAACTTTGACACTGATCCGAACGATTCTAAATCGCAAACCGGATACGTGTTTTTGTTAAACGGTGGAGCTGTCAGTTGGTGCAGTTCTAAACAAAGCGTCGTGGCGAGATCTACATGTGAAGCGGAGTACATAGCTGCTTCGGAAGCAACAAATGAAGGAGTCTGGATGAAAGAGTTCATTTCCGATCTAGGTGTCATACCTAGTGCATCGGGACCAATGAAGATCTTCTGTGACAATACTGGTGCAATTGCCTTGGCAAAGGAATCCAGATTTCACAAAAGGACCAAGCATATCAAGAGACGCTTCAATTCCATTCGGGACCAAATCCAAGTGGGAGACATAGAGATTTGCAAGATACATACGGATCTGAATGTTGCGGACCGTTGACTAAGCCTCTTCCACGAGCAAAACATGATCAGCACCAAGACTCCATGGGTGTTAGAATCATTCTTGTGTGATCTAGATTATTGACTCTAGTGCAAGTGGGAGACTGAAGGAAATATGCCCTAGAGGCAATAATAAAGTTATTATTTATTTCCTTATATCATGATAAATGTTTATTATTCATGCTAGAATTGTATTAACCGGAAACATAATACATGTGTGAATACATAGACAAACAAGAAAGTCACTAGTAAGCCTCTACTAGACTAGCTCATTAATCAAAGATGGTTATGTTTCCTAACCATAGACATGAGTTGTCATTTGATTAATAGGATCACCTCATTAGAAGAATGATGTGATTGACATGACCCATTCCGTTAGCTTAGCACTTGATCGTTTAGTATATTGCTATTGCTTTCTTCATGACTTATACATGTTCCTATAACTATGAGATTATGCAACTCCCGTTTACCGGAGGAACACTTTGGGTACTACCAAACGTCACAACGTAACTGGGTGATTATAAAGGAGTAATACAGGTGTCTCCAAAGGTACTTGTTGGGTTGGCGTATTTCGAGATTAGGTTTTGTCACTCCGATTGTCGGAGAGGTATCTCTGGGCCTTCTCGGTAATACACATCACATAAGCCTTGCAAGCATTACAACTCATGAGTTAGTTGTGAGATGATGTATTAGGGAACGAGTAAAGAGACTTACCAAGAATGAGATTGACCTAGGTTTTGGATACCGACGATCGTATCTTGGGTAAGTTACATACCGATGACAAAGGGATCAACGTATGTTGTTATGCGGTCTGACCGATAAAGATCTTCAGAGAAAATGTAGGAACCAATATGGGCATCCAGGTCCCGCTATTGGTTATTGACCGGAGACATGTCTCGGTCATGTCTACATTATTCTCGAACCGTAGGGTCCGCACGCTTAAGGTTTCGATGACAGTTATATAATGAGTTCATGTATTTTGATGTACCAAAGGTTGTTCGGAGTCCCGGATATGATCACGTACATGACGAGGAGTCTCGAAATGGTCGAGACATAAAGATTAATATATTGGACGGATATATTTGGACACCGGAAAGGTTCCGGAGAAGTTTGGAGCTCCGGAGGTTACCGAACCCCCGGGAGGTATATGGGCCTTATTGGGCCCATGTAGGAAGAAGGGAGAGGAACAAGGGAGGGGCGCCCCAAGCCCAATCCAATTGGGAGGGGGGGCCGCCCCCTTCCTTTCTCCTTCCCCTCTTCCTATTCCTACTACTAGTACTACTTCCTAATACTAGTACTCCTTCCTTCCCCTCCAAATAAGATAAGGAAAGAGGGAAACCTACTTGGAGTAGGTTTCCTCCCTATGGTGCGCCCCCTTGGGGCCGGCCACCTCCTCCCTCCCTCCTTTATATACGGGGTGGGGGCACCCTAGAACACACAAGTTGATCCTTGAGATCGTTCCTTAGCCGTGTGCGGTGCCCCCTCCACCATATTCCACCTCGGTCATATCATAGCAGTGCTTAGGCGAAGCCCTGCGTCGGTAGAACATCAAGATCGTCACCACGCCGTCGTGCTGACGGAACTCCTTCTCCTCGGAGCTTTGCTGGATCGGAGCCCGAGGAGCGTCATCGAGCTGAACGTGTGCCAAGAACTCGGAGGCGCCGGAGTAACGGCGCTGGGATCGGCTGGATCGTGAGGAGAACGTACGACTACTTCCTCTACGTTGTGATCGACTCGGAGGCGCCGGAGTAACGGCGCTGGGATCGACTGGATCGCGAGGAGAACGTACGACTACTTCCTCTACGTTGTGATCGCTTCCGCTTTGGTCTACGAGGGTACGTAGACAATACTCTCCCCTCTCGTTGCTATGCCATCACCATGGTCCTGTGTGTGCGTAGGAAATTTTTTGAAATTACTGCGTTCCCCAACAACTTTATTGTAGTGAGATAGAGGGAGAGCTGGTATGTTGATCCATAGGTATTGATGCCATTATAGCATGTCAAGATAGATTTGATATCACAATAATGATGTGCAGTTGCATTTTTGAGCATGTGTCTAACGAAGCGATGGCTTTTTTTAGCAGTAGAAATTCCTAGTGGTGATACTTAGTTGTGGGACACAACTGATGGCATAAATGATAAAAACCCTTTTGTAAGTACAACATTTGGGATCACTTCATCGTCAGAATTCATAATAATTAACTACTTCACCTAGAACGTTGAATGGTTCAGAACATTGATGGGTGGGGTATCGATCAACAGGGGAAACTTCCACGACGATAACATGGGGACTTTCAATATCCATCATCATAAGCACACAAAATTCTAACCCTAAATAGATTCAGCTCACGAGCTATTTTATCTAGTCATGCATGTAAGTTATAAGTCTTTTTTTGCATTAGTACATCTCAGATGCTGCTCTGCCATGTTACATCATCAGTTCATGCATTTTTACGTAACAAGTGAATTTTGTTGCACTAAAGGGCTGTTTGGTTTGTGACTAACTTTGCCAAAGATTGCCATACCTAAGGTTAGGCAAGTTTGACCAACTTAACTGAGTGTTTGGTTCTAGCCACACCTTAGGCAAGCTACACTTGGGTCCCACATGGCATACACACAATAAGTGTGGCAAGGTTCGTTAGGCTTGCCAACTTGTGGCTCTCATTTTGATGAACTAACCTTAGGCAAGCTTGGGAAAAATGTGTGGCAAAATGTGGCAATGCTAGTGCTCTCTTCGAGATGTATGGTTGATCCTTCATTTTTTTACTATATGGTACTATCCCATCTAGTTTCTTATGTAGCAACTAATAAGTTATGCATTTATTTTTTCAACGTCATTTGAAGATATTGTACGCTGTCATCAATTACATTATGTTTCATAGACTACGTGCCGGCTGAATTATCATATTAAATATACTTACGCAACATTTTGTACTACATGTAGGTCCTAAGTGATGACGTTGACAGCGACCCAGAAACCCAGAGGATCTTCAGGAGGCAGAAATTGAGGCAGCTGAACAGTGGTGAGCTCGAGAAAGCTGTGAGGCCTAGATTCGGAAAGGGCTACGGATGCCCTTACTGCAACAAGGTGATGAAAGGCGACCTGTCGAGTCCCATCAACCATGCAGTCGGAATATCCCAAGGCAGCATGAAGAACGTCTACGCTTTCAGGGTGAAGCACGCCACGTATGCCGACTACTTGATGAGGCTTCTTTGAGGATTTAGGGAAGTGCGCACCCTCGCAGCTAGAACTGATGCAATTTTGGTTGTAACTATGCTAAGTACTACCGTATGCTATACTTTGTTGGTGAACGTTTATGGTTGAACTATGTGCACCAGTTCTACTAAGTGGTGCTTGCTTTTGTATATATGCATGGAAGCGTTGAACTAAGGTAGAACTATGCTAATTGGTGTGTGGTTTGGCATCTCTACTTGTTAAACTCGTGCTCATTTATCATCGGCTCATTTAGATTGAGTAGCATAAAACCCTGATTGGCTAGGTTTGTTTGAAGCTAGTTAAGCTTGTGAGCGCTCGTTAACAAATTTTGATGTGTTATGGTATACATGATGAGTGTGTACATGTGGTTTTCAAGAAGGAAGATGGTGACTCAAGAAGGAAATGCACTAGTTTGCTGCCTAAGGTGTTGATCCAAGTAATACTAGAACCATCGTGTTTGTGGGCGTGGCTACATGATGATAACAAAGTCTCGATCCAAGTAATACTAGATCACTTGATGACAATTTCATCTCATGTTTTCACAAGTCTTGAGCATTAGGGTTTATGTACACAATTTTCAATCCCCAACCCATCCACCCCGGACACGATCTTTGGATTGCATCACGTAGATGTACAAAATCCAGTTCCTAGGTCCTGCCCCAAGCGCCTATGCTTGTGATTTTTTTTCCAGGATCCTAATTAAGCGCCTAAATAAGTGTCGCTGCATTGAAGGTGCCCAACACCGACCAATCAATTTTTCTCATAAGTATTTCCGCTATAGTGGGTAACTACCAATTACTCCCCGCATCTCTCCCCTTAGGTTACGCTCTAAAACCATCGCCGCCACTCACACGCCCGCCTCCCTGCCACCGGATATGAAATCCACTCGTGGAGGTCGATTGGCCGTCGTGACAGATCGTGGCCATGGACGTGAGGGGCCTGTCAAGGACGGTGTCGTGACAGATCGTGGACTTGCGGGGCTAACCACCGACGTCGTCGTCCATCTTATGGATCAGGATCCCCACGAGAAAGCTTTGGACTACTCGGTGTCCGACCCAGAGAAGCATCGTGTCAACGAGGTGCAGTACTCCGTCGTCGATCACAAGCAGCAGCACATGCACGGCATGGACTGGAATTCCGTTACGGTAATTTTAATTTTTTAACCGTAGATCTGTCTTCAAGTTTAAGGTTAGAGGTTAATCATTAAACCATCAATACATTGTTGAATTGGCATAATGGAATCTAGCTCTAAATATAACTTTGATCATCAGTATGTAATGATCATTATTTATTCAATCAATCTTTGAGAAATTAATGGTTCATCCACTCCACAATTTAGTGCATTTTGGTTTTATGCCAAAAGTCAGACATCATAAAGGTTGTGCATGTTTATTGACAATTTTTTTAAAGTACATCATATGGTTTATGATTTCATATCGCTTTGATATTGCCTTTTTCTCCTTAAATTTTCAAAGTTAATAAATATTTACTTTAAAAATAATTTATAGGTACTACAGTATGAAACTTACGAAATATTAGGTACTGTAAACAATGGTGCAGCTTATATCATACATAATTTTAACTTGCAGCCTTATTCTCATGATTATGCGGACATTTCCGAAGGAGAGATGGATGCACACACTCAGAAAACCCTTGAAGAATTGCAGAATAGACAGTGCAATGTGCTTAAGCGTATGGCGTATCGTTGCGTGTTCTGTGGTAAATATCTGGACCCGACTTTCGTTAGTATTCTTGAGCACGCCGAAGGAGTTTCCAAAGGATACCAAATGAAGCATGGTGTGAGGGCGAAACACAAGGCTCTAGCCCAATGTCTCAGGAATTTGTCAGACAAAGAGAAGGTTGGAAGAAGGCTTATGAGAACCAGCATTCCAAAGAATAGATGAATAAACGTAACCCTGAAGAAGTTCTGGTTGGCATAAGTAGTCATCTGCGGTTGTTTTTTTTTTAATACCAATGAATATTTTAATTATGATAGTTTTTGCAGAAATGTTACATTTATTAAATTTAATCATAAAAATGCATACAGTTCAATTATTGATTTTTTCAAATATTTTTAACCTTGCATCTAATAGTTTACGATTTTATTGGTTAACCATTATTTTCATATATATATACCGTGGAGTGCTTAAAGTTATTCAAGATCAATTGGTGTACTGAAAGACTCATCCACATGCAATATGAACAGCAGTGTATTTTTAGGGTTTCTTCAAAAGAACACCTGTGGTCATGCTGATCTTTTCTGTTTGGCTAGAATTGGTAAAGCTACCAAATCTGCATCTGATCCGGCCCAACACTTTGTTCCTTTTGTGGGCATGTACAAGTGGGAGGCAGAGAGAAAAGTGGGCGATGGCCCCAACCCCAACCCCACCCCCATCCCAATCCCACCCCACTTCGTTCCACTTCGTTCTTTGCAGAGACAGAGAGGCGACTCGGAGGGCGACGACTAGGGTTTGCCAAGCCGTCACCTTGGCCGCCCCCGTCGTCGTCAAATCCGCCGAATCCGCGAAGCCACCCACTCCCCCCTGCTCCGGCCACGATCCTCCACTGCTTCGTCAACAGCAAGGTCTGACAACCGCAACTTTTCATCCCCAATCCTGGTCCCGCCGCCTGAAGCTCCGGTGGTGCCTGGTACCACTTCGCAGGTAAGATTGATCTTCCCTGCCCTTCGAATGTCGATCTGACAGCACCGCCCAAGTTAAAATCTGAAACTTGCTTGTGTGCATATTTCGGGTATTCGCAGATTTACTGTAAACTAGTAGGTCATAATGCAACGCTATCATCTTGCTTGACAGATGCTATCAAGTAGTTTTTCCCCTGGAAAATTACCCCCCACTTCTAGATATAGAAAATGTATATTCACAGGAGCATACACATGTTTTGGTTTTTTGGGGTAGTTTGAAGACTGTGTATATGTATTTGCTGATGCTTAGTTATTAAAATCTAAAAAGGCGAGCACAGAAGCAGTCCATGAGGAAATTTGTAATGATGGAATGAGGATCAGTTATAATTTCATGTATTACTCGATGGTAGTATGATGATTAGTGCATATTTTGAAGGATTTGTCAAGTATAGACTGCTCTTGATTGGTGCATGTTTTTGATGATATGAGCACACATGTAATATTTTTGGTTGGTGCGTATTTTTGCTGATTGTTGCTACTGCTTACTTGAATTATGTCAGCCTATCTCCAAGATATGGTATGGGTTGTTGGGGTCAATGAAAATTTGCTGTGAGCTAGTAGTTCACATTGCAACGAATTCCTCACTGTTGGATTTTCTGCCATTATACTTCATAATCATGATTTTACTTGTTGGTATGGGTAGTAATGAGTAAATAAATAGCAAGTATACAAAAGGGTGACTATTGGTCAGCATACCTTGCTCGTTCTCATAGCCTTCACTATGCTGTCATCTTGCTTGAGAGATTCTATCATGTCCTTATTCTCACTGGAAATTGGAAAATTAACCTCCACAGCTACCTCTAAAAATGGTATGTACAGCAGCAAATGCATTATTTGTTTTGTTGGGACAATTTAAAGACTTCATATTTATTACCTGATGGTACCACACAACAGCCCATCAGGAAATTTGCAGTGATTAAAGGCAGATCAGTTATAGTTTCACGTATTGCTCGATGAGAGCAGTCAATCATGGTTCATTTGTATATGGCTACTAATTGGTTGGTTACCAAGTTTTCTTGTCCAGCTCACAAAATTGTAACCTTGAATTATCCTAATTGCTTATGTCTGCCCAATGATTATGAGTCTAACCACTACTCTTGACTAAGCATGCGAATAGTTGTCGATTAGCTTTTTCATGTAGATGTTTATACATGAACTACGTACTTAGCGAGAAGTATGCGAAAAGATTATTCACATTGTATATGGCGCTAACAATTCCTAATGGAAGACTGATTTCATATATCAATAACTAACATTTGTTCATTGCAATGCATGCAACATGTTTGAATGGCAAGGGAAACCATCCTCATCAGCAGTGAAGAGAGTGATCGCCAGACCACCTCAAATGATGCTTGAGATGGCACTTCACGTGGGAGTGACGACTATAGCGCTGATGACGACACCTCTAGCGACTATGACACTGATGATAGTTCTGATGGAGATGGAGATGTGGACCACGATCCTATCTTGGCACTACGGGGTAAAGTTCTATATGGCTGGTCAGATATTAAATGAACCGTGAAATATCAAAAGTTGATGTTTGAGTGACACTTGATTACCACACATTACTCTGTTTGGGTTCTAGATGACCTTCGAAATCAACATTGACTGAACTAGAGCTTACATAGAGGACTGTTTAGTTGTTAGCTTAAATAAATCAAATATTCAATTTGCCCATGTTTCTACGAGATATTGCTGGGTGGATGTGATTGGGTTATCTATGTCCTTCATTTCTTGATCATTGGAGTAGGCATTGATCATTAATCCACTGCTGATGTTCTAGATCTTACGGATGAAATTATTTAGTACTCTGTCATCTTAATTTTTTTTGATACAGGTCCGGGATACATTGTGAGAAAAGGAACTTTCGAGGATCGCATCTTCTACGCAACCATGTATCGCTAAATGAGGATCGGTGGGAGTGTCTCAAATCCATAGTAACGTAGTGCCAACCTCCTATACCATACTATGTCAGCACCATCACTCGCTCGGCAGTCATCAGAGGGAAGAGCAAGATGGTAAACACTTGGACTTTTCTTTTTGCATATCATACTTCACTAGTGAAAATGCCATCATGTAGAGACAGAGAGGAGGACGGGCGTGGTTATGCAAATCATACTTACTTTTTGTGTGTGCAAATCATACTTAATTTTTTATGTAACATTATTTATTTCCCTGTGCAATCAGATCTTCTCAAAGGTTTACAGTCAGGCCTACCTCAAAGATTATGTGCGAAAGCCCATGGTTGTGCGTGTCACCAACGAACATTTTGAAGGTAATAAAAAGGTCTTGTTCAAGATGGGCAAGAAGGACGGGCGTGCGATCATGACGAAGAACTGGAGAGAAGTCGTTGAGGGAGCCAGAATGAAAGAAGATCAAATGGCTATCTTCAGGTTCATGGAAAGGAGTGGAGGTGGGCTTAGGGTGAACATGGTTAGTGGCATGAGGATTCGTGACCCATGGCAGTAGTTTGACGCTAGTTTTATTATCTGTATGTAGTAGCCAGTAACTGCAAGTTGGTAGTATCAGCTTTTGGGTCCAGTAAGTGCAACTTAGTAGTAATTGGTACTTGGTAGTAACTGGTACTTTGGTGGTTAACTTTTGGGTCCGACTGAGTATGAAGATCGTCCAGTAAGTGGAACTTGGCAGTAAATTGGTGGTACCCTATGTGGCGTAATGTACTTGCTATGAAAGTCTATATATATAACACACCCTAGTACCCTCCTTGATATAATTACCTTTATGGACTGCAATTATATTTCCTTTTTTTTCCCACAGTGATGCTAGTATTTTTATAATCAAATCTAACCGGGTTTCAAATGGATTGGACACTACTTTCATTTTTGAACAAGGTTTTTGTGTTGGCTAGTACGAGTTATTTTGTAAATGCGGTTTGTATGTGTGTCGCGCAAAAAAATGCAATGCAATACAAAAACTTATGGTCAAAATGCAATGCAAAAAATGATGTTTCACATTTTCGAAATGGCATGGCATGCTATTTTAAAAAACAGATCAAACCAGCATGTTTTTTTATTTGAAAAACAGTATACAAAAAAACATGCTATCTTTTAAAAAGCGCAATTTAAAAAATGTTGTTTTCAAAATCAGCACGCTGCTTTCGAAACAGCATATTTCAAAAAACATGTAATTTTTGAAATCAGCGTGCTATTTTAAAAACTGGCGTTATATTTTTAGAATGAGGCTATTATTTTCAAAGCAGCATGCTATTTTTAAAAACATCGTTATACTTTTAAAAATAGTGTTATATTTTTAGAATGAGGCTGCTATTTTTAAATAGCATGCTATTTTTAAAAATATCAAATTCAAAAGAACTTGATTTTTTTAAATCAGCATGCTATTTTAAAAGTAGAATATTGAAAAGAGCATGCTATTTTAAAAATAAGCATGCTATTTTAAAAATAATCATGTATTTTTAAAATTAGCATGATATTTTTGAAAATAGCATGCTATTTTAAAAGTAGCATATTGAAAAAAGCATTATATTTTTAAAAGTAGCATTCTGTTTTTAAAATTAGCATGATATTTTTGAAATCAGCATGTTATTTTGAAAGTAGCATATTGAAAAGAGCATTACAATTTTAAAAGAAGCATGCTATTTTTGAAATCATATTTTTAAAATCAGCATGCTATTTTTTTAAATAGCAAGGTATTTTAAAAACAGTATATTCAAAGCAGCATGCTATTTTTAAATCCGCATATTCATTCTGTTTTATTTTCAATTGAACATGCTTTTTTCAAATGAGCATGCTATTTTTAAAATATCAGTATGCTTATTTTCTATTTGAAAATAAACGATTTTCAAGGTTATTTGAAAACGAGGTTTCTGTTAACGTTCTATTTTCTTATATATATACATTTTTGGTTTCTATTTTATATTTCAAGTATGAAATTTGACTACACTTGAACAAATTTCAGCAATATATTATGTAAAAAAATGAAAAAAATACAGAAAACCAACTTCACTAAAAATGCAGTGTTTCATCGATGTTGATAAATCATAACTAGCCTACCATGTCGTCCCGTCCATAATAAAATGAGGGTGTACCA
Source organism: Aegilops bicornis (assembly GCA_021605145.1). NCBI lineage: Eukaryota > Viridiplantae > Streptophyta > Magnoliopsida > Poales > Poaceae > Aegilops > Aegilops bicornis. The sequence goes on from CM038672.1 coordinate 643,325,497, forward strand.
AGCAAACGAGGAATTCAGAAAAATAGTGGCAGTCCATCAAATAGGTCTAATCCATCAGAAACAAGGTGGATCACGGCATGGAAAACTGTCTGCTTTAGTTTGTTCTCAATTTTTTGACCCCAGAAATCCTTTTGTTTTCTCTGCTTGACCCTGTGCATCTAAACATCCTGTCTCTACTTCACTATAGCTTTCCTGCATGAAACAACGTTTGTTAATAGGATAGCAAAGAAGATTTGAGCAGGTACAGTACACTATAACAGAAAAGACACTAACTTCACTGATTTTCTCGTCATAGCTACAGAAGCTAACTTGACAGCTCTTATTCGCTCAGCCAGTGGTACATTCCTAGCAGGCCTTTTTGTCTTCATCACCCCTTTGGCATGTTCTTTACCGCCCTTCCTAGAGTCTTTCCTAGAGAAGTTAACAAACTGTCAACACAGTACTAGCAAATACCCGACTTCTAGAGCGGACATATAAGTACAGACACCAACTTCACTGGTTTTCCTCGTGCACCCTTGTCATCGTTCTTTTTCTTTGTCCCAGCATTGACATTTGAAGCGCCCTTGCGTTTCCTGCAATAAATGAAATAGATGAATCTACAGCCAGCATTCGAAAACATGTTTAAGTATGCACAATTGTGCTGATGCCCACTTGTTTGGTTTTGCGTAATCCTCTTCTGCAACCTCCAATGGTCTCTTCCTAGCCCTCCTCAGCCCACCATCTTCTGCATCTGAATCTTCCTCTTCTTCCGCATCTGAATCTCCCTCTTGTTCTGCATCTGAATCTCCTCTTCTTACAGATCTGAATCTTCCTCTTCTTCGTACTGAATCTTCCTCTTCTTCTGCACTGAATCTTCCTCTTCTTCTCAGTATCTGCCTCTGTCTCTTCTTACAGATTCGCCTCATCTCTTCTTCAGATTCGACTCTATCTCTTCTTGCTTCTTCCTCCTTGTGCTATTTGATTTCCCGGTTTTTCCTCATAAACTGAAGAAAAACATGTGAACACTCTCCGGAGAACATATTAACACTGTAAGCATGTATGGAAATGAACAATGAGATTAACATGTGCACTAACTTCGTTGCTTTTTTGAATCTTCCTCTTCTTCAGATTCTGAATCTATGTCTTCTTCTCGCTCTCAGTCTTTCTCTTCGCTTCTTCCTCCTTGTGACCTTTGATTTCCCCGATTTGTTCCTGAGTAAATTGAAGAAAAAGAGAGAACATATTGACATTGTAAGCATGTATGGAAATGAACAATGAGATAAACATGTGCACTAACTTCGTTGTTTTTTCCCTCTCATCCGCTCGCGCCTGGATTTAATCCTCTTGTTCGATTCTTCGGTAGTTGGTCTCCCTTTTGGAACTATTTTGATTGGATTTTCCACGTCATTAGTGCAGCATTCGCGAGCAGCAGAGAAGTATGCCGGCAAAAGAACAAACGAATTATGGCCTTCATCCAAATCAGTTTTTTCTCCGTCAACCAATATACTCCGGAGGAGCTCCATCACCTGTTCTGACTATGAATCGCTAGCTGCGGCTGTGAATGAAGCGTCACTAGCCATGTTGCGTAGTTGATGATACTTATTCATGTGATCAGACCATACATGAGTATTCGCAGTCCTCGAAGAAGGGAACGCTGGCTTGGCATGCATTGTCCATCTTTTCTTGACAATTTTTTTGGATATGTGCGTACACCTAGATAATCCAGATCGCAGAATATATGTGCGCATGGGTAATCCTGACTTTCCAACTTTTTACATTTACAAGCTACATCATCTAGTCTTGCTCCTGTAAACAGACAAGTCACGTGATATATAAAATCCACAGGCTTAGCATCCACGCCTTGTGCATCCATCTTTTTTGCATCCAACTCCTCACTGTCCTTACCTTCCAAGTCATTGGGATCCTTAGCATCCAGGTTTTTGGCATGCAAGTCCACACCATCCATGCCTTCCAAGTCATTGGGACCCTCAGCATCCAAGTTTTTTGCATGCAAGTCCTCAAAGATCCTTACCTTCCAAGTCATTGGGATCCTCAAGATCCATGTTTTTCGCATGCAAGTCCTCGGCATCCTTACCTTGCAAGTCATTGGGATCCTCAAGATCCAATTTTTTGCATACAAGTCCTCAGCATCCTTACCTTCCTTACCTTGCAATTCTGTAGCATCCCTGCCATATGGGACTTTATCATATGGGGCTTTGCGCAAAACTCCAAACACGACCAAACCATCACATGCTACCCGGTCTGTGACCTGCCAATTTGTCCCTTCGACAATCTGACGCTTTACCTTTGGAAACATCACAGTTGTATAAATATAAGAGGCAGTAATCTCGAGAGGGTGTGCATTCATCTTAGTGAAGGGTATCGTATGTGTTGCTACTGCGTCTAATGCTGCTTCATTCTTACGCATTATGGATACACAGTGCTCAACATGCTGCAACAAATCAACAAGCTGCATCTTCCTGTTCAGGTGCACATGAAGCCTTGAGTTGAGAGACTCACTCCTCTGATTACTCATCATGCCAAGGAAATATCTACCCTTTGTGGACGCAGCAGCCCATTTGTGTCGCAGCTCGTACATCCTATTAACCCATGACGACCTCTTTCCCGTTGGTTTTAATTTGAACCGAACCTTATAAGCCACCCATCTTTTCTCAAACTCATCAACATCCCAACGACGGTAAATGAATTCCGTAAATTCCTCAAGCTTTTTCTTGCGGAGGTGCATCACCATATTCTCCTCGATATGCCACGTGCATAAACGATGATCGGTTCCAGTCCAGACAGTAGCTATTGCTTTAGCCATTGAACTGTCCCCATCGGTGATTGCTGATATGGGTGCCCTCTGGGACATTGCCTCAAAAAATACATGAAGAAGCCACTGGTATGATGCAACTGTCTCGTCTGACACTAGACCGACCCCAAACAAAACTGTGCTGCGGTGATGGTTCAGACCAACAAATGGAACAAACGGAAGCCTGTACTTGTTAGACCGGTATGTACTATCGAACACCACGACACCACCAAAGGCAACATAGTCAATCCGGGATTGTGAATCAGCCCAGAATATGTTCCTCAAATGGCCTTCTTTATATTTTGTGTATTTGAAAAAGAATTTCGGGTCTGCTTTTTTCTGTGCAATCATATAGGTGAGCAAATATCTAGCGTCACTGCCTTCTATCTTGCGCTTCTTATGGATTGAAACATGGTTGTATAGGTCTCGATCTATAAATCCAAGCTTGTCGGGACCTCCGGCATTCTTCTCCATTACATTCATAATCTGATGTGTTCGAAGTCCACCAACAGCATACTCGATGACATCGGCCTTTTGTGCGTCAGTCATTCTACGATGAGCCGATAAGTAGGGAGTCAGGTCAGCAGGGACAAACAGATGGTTATGCTTGTCCACAAAAGGCCAGTACTAGCTATCTTGTAGCTCAACTTGAAAAAGAGCGGGACACCCACACCGGGAAAGACCCCTCGGTGTTCTTTTTCTATCAGCTCTGTTAAAGTGCTTAAGGGCCCGCCATCCTTGTTTGCAGCACTTGTATGTCCTTCTGTATGCATTTTGTTTCGGACCCGGACCCCTGTACTTCAGATCATCCTTTCTAACACCAAACCTTTTTTTCTCGCATACCCTACGTAGAACATGTAGGCTTCTTCCTCAGTCCTGAAAGTCTTCTTCACAATATCTATGTATTCCATACACTCATTCAGATCTGAACCAGCCATGCCTTTAATATCAATTCCTTTACCTTGCATGTGTACATCATCTAGGTCTATGCCATCCTTGCTCGTGCATCCTCATTATCATTATCATCCGTATGCATACCATCCATTCCTTTGCCTTCGCTTCGCCTATCACCCATGTCCTTGTCATCCTTGCCTCATATTCCCCAAGTTTTTGCCATCGTTGCCTTTATCATCCATGTCGTTATGCTGCCAACGAAAACAGATAGTCAATGTTACGGATGGATAGCATACATAATAATTATGCAAGACTATGCTTAAATAATTGATTAATTTTTCATATCGGATTCATGTACCAAACTCAGTCCTTCAAAAGCTATAAGTAAGTATAAAATATTCCCTGACTAAATCCAGAAATATTTAATTGATTGTACTTGTTGTAACTGATGATCTCCTAACTAAATCCAAAGTGCACGAATCTTTCAAATCCCCTGATAGATCCACCCTGATAGATCAATTATCTGCAAACTCCATTCAAAATTGTGTCGTAACTGAATCCAAAATTATCACCTAACTAAATCCAAATTATCTCGTCACTAAGTCGAAAATATCTCCAAACTCCATACAAAAATAATTATCTCCTAACTAAATCCAAAATATCTGGAAACTCAATTCAAAAGCATCTCCTAACTAAATCCAAAATAACTTTCTTTGAATCCAAATTTGTTGACAAATTCTCATGGCACACAACCCTAACTAAGTGCTTTAATATGTCCTAGCTAAATCCGACTTACACTTCATTTGAAAATATATCTTGTCACAACTTTCTGAAACCATAAACCCTAACTAACTACATCAACATGTCCTAGCTAAATCCAACTTACACTCCCTTTCAATAGAAATCTCGTCACAACATTCTGAAACCATAAACCCTAAACCTCACATGGCATATCCTAAACCCTAATCAAATCCGACTCCTATTGAAAATATTTGAGATGGCTAGGCACTTACAGCGAAGATCCGGCGTGAAAAAGTTGATGCACGTCAATGAGGATGATGTGGCCTCTCGGGTCGGGGAAGGTGGCGTGCGCTCGGGGAAGGAGGGGAGGCTCGTCGGAAGATCTGGCGCCGCGACCCGAGCGGGGTGACTTCCAATGGAGGGGGGAGGGGGGAGTAGGAGCAGGAGGAAGGAGTGACACGGCGAGTGCAATGGCGGCGATCGAGGGCGCCGGAGGCGATCGGTGGCGATCGAGGGCGTCGAGGTTAGGGCTCGAGAGGAGGAGAGAGGACGAACCGCTCGAACCAAATTTCAAAAGAGTACGCACGATGATTGGACCTCTATAATGAAGTGTTTTATTAATGTAATTAATTTAATCAAAAAAATTCGGACGAGAATACCCCTGGACTTAATTGGGCCGATTAAAGGTATAAAAAATTTTAGGTCAAAAATACCCTTGGGCTAAAAAAGGCCCAATTATTCTAATCCGTTAGATCGCCCATATAATACACGTGTTTTGGTGTATTATGATGCACCGTAAAATTTTCCTTGCTTATCTCAACCTTCACAAGCTATGGACATGTTCAAACCTGTGAGACACACATGCATTTTCCTCAGCAGATGAGATCTATTCGCAGTGCTTAGTGAAGAATCATGGACACTGTTTCTTTGTGTGGATAGCTTGGTCTTTCATTAATTAGCACGGATGGACACGGGAAACCTGGGCAGAAAATACATTTTCATACCTATAATCCGACGTATTGTTGTCTTATATACAACTCACACAAACAGGATTACAAGGACCAGAGAAACAGAATCTTAAACCACTCGAAATCAGTGCCCTTGATGTGAATTAGTTTAGAACCAATAATGCTGCACTTACGGGAAATAGCTACACACTCAAGTTACTGACGCAACGTGGCTTCTTACAGTTGGAAGACTAAACTCATTTGCTCTGAAATTGTCTCCTACCGTTGCATGGCTGCATGCCACATCAGTCCGTAGGTTGAATCCGTAGCATACCAGCCAACTAAAAGCCACCTAAGTGTAGCATTATTGGTTCAGAACACATCATCCGATTTGAGTTTGATCAGAGTTTTTTCTTCGGGGGTATCATCATCTGATTTGTATCTAGAAAAAAATAAGTTTACATGGTGATGACTCAGGGGATAAATACTTGGGCCCAGCTAGTGCTACTGATTGACATGCAAAGCAATGTGCGACAAGCTCATCAGTGCGCCATCAATTTCACCTCTGATTCGGCTGTTGCTCAATAATAAAATGCATGACGATACATGCTGTGCGTCATACCAGTGAGCTTGTGTCATGTCCACCGCGCAGCTTGACACAGACGCGCACCATGCGTTTAATTATTGAGCCCTTTTACTATGCTTGTCTGTTTAATTATTTGGAACGAGAGACATGCTGAAGTGTTTAGGAAGAAACCGACATACACCATACTACGTTCTCAAGCTTATCCAATATGAGGCTAAGTATTGGGTCATCACGGGGCTAGTGACTTGAGCATCATCATGCCTCTAGAATAATCCATATATATTTCTTTATCGACGGGTTATGTTGTGGAGCCGGTGTTATGAACCTAAAACTCGTGTTCCTAATTAATGAATGAAGCAAGCCTTTTGTCTTCATTTAAAAAGATATTAACCCGCGTGTGCTTGTCCTTCCCAAATAAGTATATTAGCGTATGTTGCAGTTTACGTTGCAACAAACCTGAGACCAAACAACAAAAACTATCAAGTTGTGATCCCAACACTTGTTGAGTAAGAAGGTATCTGAAAGAGAAACGCAATCACTCAGAGGATCTTCGATTGCGATGTGCAGATGCCATCTTGGAGCACAAATCAACCTTGGCAACTTTTCTCGTGCAACGGGAACCCTTTTGGAAGTATTTGTTGTCGTCGATAATGGATGCGCGCAAAGATGGAGCAAGAAAGAGACGGAAACAGTAGTGTGGCTGGCAAGAGTGTTGGGCAATAATTTACTTTCCTGGCCTGTGAATCAGGGGCACATCACAGATGGAGTGCTCGGGAGTGGAGTGAAGTCTGTTTTAAACCTTGAGATTGTAGAGCTCAGAGTAAATTAACCCTCACCTCCAAATCCTTGAAGTTTGTACCTTATCCTTTTGAATCCCAGTGATTTTCAACCCTAGACCAATCCTAGACCTGTTTGTAAGCATAATCCCGGCCGGGATCGCCTGCTTTCTCTCAATGACAACCTGGGCCTACGTGTCATTTTCATCTATCTCTCCTCTTCTCTATCTCTCTTGGCGTGAGCCAATGCAATCCAGGCAGCAATGCAACATACATTGGTTCTTGTGCGTTAACTGGGCGAGTGTGTCGGCCACATGCAAGAGCACTCGGAAGGATTTTATTCTGGCCGGAATCATGTTTTCACCTGTGCACCAAACGGGTTCAGGGTTAGGATTGGCTGAGATCTCTGAGTACGGGGTATAGACTTCAGGGATTTAGAGACGAGGTGTGACGCCCGGAGACCGATGTGCCAGATGTCTTTCAGTTATTTGCCGTTGTTGCCATGTCATTCACTTGCGTGTTGCACTTTGCCATGTCATCATGTGCATCTTATTTGCATTCGTGTTTGTCTCTTACATCCGATCGCTTTCTCCGTTGTTCGTTTCGGAATCCGACACCCACACATGCACCCGCCGCACCCTGAGTTCTTCTTTTGTGAGCGGGACAAAAACGTTCTTGAAATGAGCCGAGAGTAGACGAGCGGTCTTGGTATATCACCAGTAGACCGCCTATCAAATATCGTTCCATTTGGAGGTCGTTTGATGCCTCAACGGTTAACCGCGTTAACCGCCGGATCCGTCTCTCTTTGCAGCCCAACACCCCTCCACAACAGCCCACTAGCCCATCTAAACCCCGTCCATGCTCTTCGCCGTTGGATCACGGTCGTGTGGGGGAAAATTGGACCTCAATAGCCCTCTCCTAGCTCCCTCTACCTATAAATTAGCCTCCCCCTTCTCAAAATCCGGATCAAACCCTAGCCTCCTCTTCCTCCGCGCCACCGGACGCGTCCGCCGACGGCCGAACACGTCCAGCCGCCGGTCTCCTCCAATCAGCGCCTGCCACATCATCACCGTCGGCGCCCCGGGCCAACCCGAGCCACCACCTCCCCGCGCGCAGCCTCCCACCTCCCGCGGCCCACTGGGCCCAGAGCGGGCACGCACGAGCCCATCCTTCCGCGCCGCTCGCCCGAGTCGCCCGCGCCCGACCTCCGCCGTCGCCACGCCAACGCCGCCCGCCAGCCAGCGCCTACGCCGCCACCGCCGCTTAGCACCGCGCCGCTTCATGCGGCTCACCGTAATCGTCGCCCGGCCCGATCCGCGTGGAGTCGCTGGATCCGCCATCTCCGATCGCCCCATGCCTTCTCCGCCACCTTCGGCCGCCACGCCACCGAGTCACCTCCGCCCTCGCAGTGCTCACCTGGACGAGATCCACCGGTCCCTCATCCAAACGCACCTCCGTTGTCCCGGATCTCCTTGTCCTGCACCGCCCCGTCCTAGCTTTTCCCGAGGTTGTTATTTCTGCTAAGTCCCTAAGTTTGCATATTAAATCTAGCATTATTGGTTCAGAACACATCATCCGATTTGAGTTTGATCAGAGTTTTTTCTTCGGGGGTATCATCATCTGATTTGTATCTAGAAAAAAATAAGTTTACATGGTTATGACTCAGGGATAAATACTTGGGCCCAGCTAGTGCTACTGATTGACATGCAAAGCAATGTGCGACAAGCTCATCAGTGCGCCATCACTTTCACCTCTGATTCGGCTGTTGCTCAATAATAAAATGCATGACGATACATGCTGTGCGTCATACCAGTGAGCTTGTGTCATGTCCACCGTGCAGCTTGACACAGACGTGCACCATGCGTTTAATTATTGAGCCCTTTTACTATGCTTGTCTGTTTAATTATTTGGAACGAGAGACATGCTGAAGTGTTTAGGAAGAAACCGACATACACCATACTACGTTCTCAAGCTTATCCAATATGAGGCTAAGTATTGGGTCATCACGGGGCTAGTGACTTGAGCATCATCATGCCTCTAGAATAATCCATATATATTTCTTTATCGACGGGTTATGTTGTGGAGCCGGTGTTATGAACCTAAAACTCGTGTTCCTAATTAATGAATGAAGCAAGCCTTTTGTCTTCATTTTAAAAAGATATTAACCCGCGTGTGCTTGTCCTTCCCAAATAAGTATATTAGCGTATGTTGCAGTTTACGTTGCAACAAACCTGAGACCAAACAACAAAAACTATCAAGTTGTGATCCCAACACTTGTTGAGTAAGAAGGTATCTTAAAGAGAAACGCAATCACTCAGAGGATCTTCGATTGTGATGTGCCGATGCCATCTTGGAGCACAAATCAACCTTGGCAACTTTTCTCGTGCAACGGGAACCCTTTTGGAAGTATTTGTTGTAAATGCGATAATGGATGCGCGCAAAGATGGAGCAAAAAATAGACGGAAACAGTAGTGTGACTGGCAAGAGTGTTGGGCAATAATTTACTTTCCTGGCCTGTGAATCAGGGGCACATCACAGATGGAGTGCTCGGGAGTGGAGTGAAGTCTGTTTTAAACCTTGAGATTGTAGAGCTCGTAGCAAATTAACCCTCACCTCCAAATCCTTGAAGTTTGTACCTTATCCTTTTGAATCCCAGTGATTTTCAACCCTAGACCAATCCTAGACCTGTTTGTAAGCATAATCCCGGCCGGGATCGCCTGCTTTCTCTCAATGACAACCTGGGCCTACGTGTCATTTTCATCTATCTCTCCTCTTCTCTATCTCTCTTGGCGTGAGCCCATGCAATCCAGGCAGCAATGCAACATACATTGGTTCTTGTGCGTTAACTGGGCGAGTGTGTCGGCCACATGCAGGAGCACTCGGAAGGATTTTATTCTGGCCGGGATCATGTTTTCACCTGTGCACCAAACGGGTTCAGGGTTAGGATTGGCTGAGATCTCTGAGTACGGGGTATAGACTTCAGGGATTTAGAGACGAGGTGTGACGCCCCGAGACCGATGTGCCAGATGTCTTTCAGTTATTTGCCATTGTTGCCATGTCATTCACTTGCGTGTTGCACTTTGCCATGTCATCATGTGCATCTTATTTGCATTCGTGTTTGTCTCTTACATCCGGTCGCTTTCTCCGTTGTCCGTTTCGGAATCCGACACCCACACATGCAACCGCCGCACTTTGAAGTTCTTCTTTTGTGAGCAGGACAAAAACGTTCTTGAAATGAGCCGAGAGTTGACGAGCGGTCTTGGTATATCACCAGTAGACCGCCTATCAAATTTCGTTCCATTTGGAGGTCGTTTGATGCCTCAACGGTTAACCGTGTTAACCACCGGATCCCTCTCTCTTTGCAGCCCAACACCCCTCCACAACAGCCCACTAGCCCATCTAAACCCCGTCCATGCTCTTCGCCTTTGGATCACGGTCGTGTGGGGGGAAATTGGACCTCAATAGCCCTCTCCTAGCTCCCTCTACCTATAAATTAGCCTCCCCCTCCTCAAAATCCGGATCAAACCCTAGCCTCCTCTTCCTCCGCGCCACCGGACGCGTCCGCCGACGGCCGAACACGTCCAGCCGCCGGTCTCCTCCAATCAGCGCCTGCCACATCATCGCCGTCGGCGCCCCGGGCCAACCCGAGCCACCACCTCCCACCTCCCGCGGCCCACTAGGCCCAGAGCGGTCCCGCGCGAGCCCATCCGTCCGCGCCGCTTCGAAGTCGCCCGTGCCCGACCTCCGCCCGTCGCCACGCCGCGCCGCCCACGCAGCCAGCGCCTCGCCGCCACCGCCGCCTTAGCACCGCGCGCCCGCTTCGCTCACGGCTCACCGTAATCGTCGCCCGGCCCGATCCGGGCGTGGAGTCGCTGGATCCGGCCATCTCCAGCCGCCCATGCCTTCTCCGCCACCTTCGCCGCCCCACGCCACCGAGTCACCTCCGCCCTGCCGGTGCTCACCTGACGAGATCCACCGTCCCTCATCCAAACGCACCTCCGTTGTCCCGGATCTCCTTGTCCTGCACCGCCTGGCCCTAGCTTTTCCCGAGGTTGTTATTTCTGCTAAGTCCCTAAGTTTGCATATTAAATCTAGCATTATTGGTTCAGAACACATCATCCGATTTGAGTTTGATCAGAGTTTTTTCTTCGGGGGTATCATCATCTGATTTGTATCTAGAAAAAAATAAGTTTACATGGTGATGACTCAGGGGATAAATACTTGGGCCCAGCTAGTGCTACTGATTGACATGCAAAGCAATGTGCGACAAGCTCATCAGTGCGCCATCACTTTCACCTCTGATTCGGCTGTTGCTCAATAATAAAATGCATGACGATACATGCTGTGCGTCATACCAGTGAGCTTGTGTCATGTCCACTGTGCAGCTTGACACAGACGTGCACCATGCGTTTAATTATTGAGCCCTTTTACTATGCTTGTCTGTTTAATTATTTGGAACGAGAGACATGCTGAAGTGTTTAGGAAGAAACCGACATACACCATACTACGTTCTCAAGCTTATCCAATATGAGGCTAAGTATTGGGTCATCACGGGGCTAGTGACTTGAGCATCATCATGCCTCTAGAATAATCCATATATATTTCTTTATCGACGGGTTATGTTGTGGAGCCGGTGTTATGAACCTAAAACTCGTGTTCCTAATTAATGAATGAAGCAAGCCTTTTGTCTTCATTTTAAAAAGATATTAACCCGCGTGTGCTTGTCCTTCCCAAATAAGTATATTAGCGTATGTTGCAGTTTACGTTGCAACAAACCTGAGACCAAACAACAAAAACTATCAAGTTGTGATCCCAACACTTGTTGAGTAAGAAGGTATCTTAAAGAGAAACGCAATCACTCAGAGGATCTTCGATTGTGATGTGCCGATGCCATCTTGGAGCACAAATCAACCTTGGCAACTTTTCTCGTGCAACGGGAACCCTTTTGGAAGTATTTGTTGTCGTCGATAATGGATGCGCGCAAAGATGGAGCAAAAAATAGACGGAAACAGTAGTGTGACTGGCAAGAGTGTTGGGCAATAATTTACTTTCCTGGCCTGTGAATCAGGGGCACATCACAGATGGAGTGCTCGGGAGTGGAGTGAAGTCTGTTTTAAACCTTGAGATTGTAGAGCTCAGAGCAAATTAACCCTCACCTCCAAATCCTTGAAGTTTGTACCTTATCCTTTTGAATCCCAGTGATTTTCAACCCTAGACCAATCCTAGACCTGTTTGTAAGCATAATCCCGGCCGGGATCGCCCGCTTTCTCTCAATGACAACCTGGGCCTACGTGTCATTTTCATCTATCTCTCCTCTTCTCTATCTCTCTTGGCGTGAGCCCATGCAATCCAGGCAGCAATGCAACATACATTGGTTCTTGTGCGTTAACTGGGCGAGTGTGTCGGCCACATGCAGGAGCACTCGGAAGGATTTTATTCTGGCGGGATCATGTTTTCACCTGTGCACCAAACGGGTTCAGGGTTAGGATTGGCTGAGATCTCTCTGAGTACGGGTATAGACTTGTGGATTTAGAGACGAGGTGTGACGCCCGAGACCGATGTGCCAGATGTCTTTCAGTTATTTGCCATTGTTGCCATGTCATTCACTTGCGTGTTGCACTTTGCCATGTCATCATGTGCATCTTATTTGCATTCGTGTTTGTCTCTTACATCCGTCGCTTTCTCCGTTGTCCGCTTCGAATCCGACACCCACACATGCACCCGCCGCACTTTGAAGTTCTTCTTTTGTGAGCAGGACAAAAACGTTCTTGAAATGAGCCGAGAGTTGACGAGCGGTCTTGGTATATCACCAGTAGACCGCCTATCAAATTTCGTTCCATTTGGAGGTCGTTTGATGCCTCAACGGTTAACCGTGTTAACCACACGAACCCTCTCTCTTTGAAGCCCAACACCCTCCACAACAGCCCACTAGCCCATCTAAACCCCGTCCATGCTCTTCGCTTTTGGATCACGGTCGTGGTGGGGGAAATTGACCTCAATAGCCCTCTCCTAGCTCCCTCTACCTATAAATTAGCCTCCTCCTCAAAATCCGGATCAAACCCTAGCCTCCTCTTCCTCCCGCGCCACCGGACGCGTCCGCCGACGGCCGAACACGTCCAGCCGCCGGTCTCCTCCAATCAGCGCCTGCCACATCATCGCCGTCGGCGCCCCGGGCCAACCCGAGCCACCACCTCCCACCTCCCGCGGCCCACTAGGCCCAGAGCGGGCCCGCGCGAGCCCATCCGTCTGCGCTGCCGCCTGAAGTCGCCTGCGTTCGACCTCCGCTGTCGCCACGCCACGCCGCCAAGACGCTGGCGCCGCCACCGCCACTGGCCGCTGCCAAGGCTGCTGGCTGCTGCTCACCGCAGTCGTCGCCCGGCCCGATCCGGGCGTGGAGTCGCTGGATCCGCCATCTCCGATCGCCCCACGCCTTTCTCCGCCACCTTCGCCGCCCCACGCCTCACCGAGTCACCTCCACCCTCGCCGGTGCTCACCTGGACGAGATCCACCGGTCCATCATCCAAACGCACCTCCGTTGTCCCGGATCTCCTTGTCCTGCACCGCCCCGTCCTAGCTTTTCCCGAGGTTGTTATTTCTGCTAAGTCCCTAAGTTTGCATATTAAGTGTAGCATTATTGGTTCAGAACACATTATCCGATTTGAGTTTGATCAGAGTTTTTTCTTCGGGGGTATCATCATCTGATTTGTATCTAGAAAAAAATAAGTTTACATGGTGATGACTCAGGGGATAAATACTTGGGCCCAGCTAGTGCTACTGATTGACATGCAAAGCAATGTGCGACAAGCTCATCAGTGCGCCATCACTTTCACCTCTGATTCGGCTGTTGCTCAATAATAAAATGCATGACGATACATGATGTGCGTCATACCAGTGAGCTTGTGTCATGTCCACCGCGCAGCTTGACACAGACGCGCACCATGCGTTTAATTATTGAGCCCTTTTACTATGCTTGTCTGTTTAATTATTTGGAACGAGAGACATGCTGAAGTGTTTAGGAAGAAACCGACATACACCATACTACGTTCTCAAGCTTATCCAATATGAGGCTAAGTATTGGGTCATCACGGGCTAGTGACTTGAGCATCATCATGCCTCTAGAATAATCCATATATATTTCTTTATCGACGGGTTATGTTGTGGAGCCGGTGTTATGAACCTAAAACTCGTGTTCCTAATTAATGAATGAAGCAAGCCTTTTATCTTCATTTTAAAAGATATTAACCCGCGTGTGCTTGTCCTTCCCAAATAAGTATATTAGCGTATGTTGCAGTTTACGTTGCAACAAACCTGAGACCAAACAACAAAAACTATCAAGTTATGATCCCAACACTTGTTGAGTAAGAAGGTATCTTAAAGAGAAACGCAATCACTCAGAGGATCTTCGATTGCGATGTGTCGATGCCATCTTGGAGCACAAATCAACCTTGGCAACTTTTCTCGTGCAACGGGAACCCTTTTGGAAGTATTTGTTGTCGTCGATAATGGATGCGCGCAAAGATGGAGCAAGAACGAGATGGAAACAGTAGTGTGACTGGCAAGAGTGTTGGGCAATAATTTACTTTCCTGGCCTGTGAATCAGGGGCACATCACAGATGGAGTGCTCGGGAGTGGAGTGAAGTCTGTTTTAAACCTTGAGATTGTAGAGCTCGTAGCAAATTAACCCTCACCTCCAAATCCTTGAAGTTTGTACCTTATCCTTTTGAATCCCAGTGATTTTCAACCCTAGACCAATCCTAGACCTGTTTGTAAGCATAATCCCGGCGGGATCGCCCGTTTCTCTCAATGACAACCTGGGCCTACGTGTCATTTTCATCTATCTCTCCTCTTCTCTATCTCTCTTGGCGTGAGCCAATGCAATCCAGGCAGCAATGCAACATACATTGGTTCTTGTGCGTTAACTGGGCGAGTGTGTCGGCCACATGCAGGAGCACTCGGAAGGATTTTATTCTGGCCGGAATCATGTTTTCACCTGTGCACCAAACGGGTTCAGGGTTAGGATTGGCTGAGATCTCTGAGTACGGGGTATAGACTTCAGGGATTTAGAGACGAGGTGTGACGCCCGGAGACCGATGTGCCAGATGTCTTTCAGTTATTTGCCGTTGTTGCCATGTCATTCACTTGCGTGTTGCACTTTGCCATGTCATCATGTGCATCTTATTTGCATTCGTGTTTGTCTCTTACATCCGATCGCTTTCTCCGTTGTTCGTTTCGGAATCCGACACCCACACATGCACCCGCCGCACCCTGAGTTCTTCTTTTGTGAGCGGGACAAAAACGTTCTTGAAATGAGCCGAGAGTAGACGAGCGGTCTTGGTATATCACCAGTAGACCGCCTATCAAATTTCGTTCCATTTGGAGGTCGTTTGATGCCTCAACGGTTAACCGCGTTAACCGCTGGATCCCTCTCTCTTTGCAGCCCAACACCCCTCCACAACAGCCCACTAGCCCATCTAAACCCCGTCCATGCTCTTCGCCGTTGGATCACGGTCGTGTGGGGGAAAATTGGACCTCAATAGCCCTCTCCTAGCTCCCTCTACCTATAAATTAGCCTCCCCCTTCTCAAAATCCGGATCAAACCCTAGCCTCCTCTTCCTCCGCGCCACCGGACGCGTCCGCCGACGGCCGAACACGTCCAGTCGCCGGTCTCCTCCAATCAGCGCCGCCACATCATCATCACCGGGCGCCCGGGCCAACCGAGCCACCACCTCCCGCGCAGCCTCCCACCTCCAGCGCCCACTGGGCCCAGAGCGGCACGCACGAGCCCATCCTTCCGCCGCTTCGCCCGAGTCGCCCAGCGCCCGACCTCCGCCCGTCGCCACGCCCGCGCCCGCCTGACCAGCGCCTCGCCGCCACCGCCGCCTAGCACCGCGCGCCGCTCGCTGCGGCTCACCGTAGTCGTCGCCCGGCCCGATCCGGCGTGGAGTCGCTGGATCCGGCCATCTCCAGTCGCCCCATGCCTTCTCCGGCCACCTTCGGCCGCCCCACGCCTCACCGGAGTCACCTCCGCCCTCGCCGGTGCTCACCTGGACGAGATCCACCGGTCCCTCATCCAAACGCACCTCCGTTGTCCCGGATCTCCTTGTCCTGCACCGCCCCGTCCTAGCTTTTCCCGAGGTTGTTATTTCTGCTAAGTCCCTAAGTTTGCATATTAAATCTAGCATTATTGGTTCAGAACACATCATCCGATTTGAGTTTGATCAGAGTTTTTTCTTCGGGGGTATCATCATCTGATTTGTATCTAGAAAAAAATAAGTTTACATGGTGATGACTCAGGGGATAAATACTTGGGCCCAGCTAGTGCTACTGATTGACATGCAAAGCAATGCGACAAGCTCATCAGTGCGCCATCACTTTCACCTCTGATTCGGCTGTTGCTCAATAATAAAATGCATGACGATACATGCTGTGCGTCATACCAGTGAGCTTGTGTCATGTCCACCGCGCAGCTTGACACAGACGTGCACCATGCGTTTAATTATTGAGCCCTTTTACTATGCTTGTCTGTTTAATTATTTGGAACGAGAGACATGCTGAAGTGTTTAGGAAGAAACCGACATACACCATACTACGTTCTCAAGCTTATCCAATATGAGGCTAAGTATTGGGTCATCACGGGGCTAGTGACTTGAGCATCATCATGCCTCTAGAATAATCCATATATATTTCTTTATCGACGGGTTATGTTGTGGAGCCGGTGTTATGAACCTAAAACTCGTGTTCCTAATTAATGAATGAAGCAAGCCTTTTGTCTTCATTTTAAAAGATATTAACCAGCGTGTGCTTGTCCTTCCCAAATAAGTATATTAGCGTATGTTGCAGTTTACGTTGCAACAAACCTGAGACCAAACAACAAAACCTAACAAGTTGTGATCCCAACACTTGTTGAGTAAGAAGGTATCTGAAAGAGAAACGCAATCGCTCAGAGGATCTTCGATTGCGATGTGCCGATGCCATCTTGGAGCACAAATCAACCTTGGCAACTTTTCTCGTGCAACGGGAACCCTTTTGGAAGTATTTGTTGTCGTCGATAATGGATGCGCGCAAAGATGGAGCAAGAAAGAGACGGAAACAGTAGTGTGGCTGGCAAGAGTGTTGGGCAATAATTTACTTTCCTGGCCTGTGAATCAGGGGCACATCACAGATGGAGTGCTCGGGAGTGGAGTGAAGTCTGTTTTAAACCTTGAGATTGTAGAGCTCGTAGCAAATTAACCCTCACCTCCAAATCCTTGAAGTTTGTACCTTATCCTTTTGAATCCCAGTGATTTTCAACCCTAGACCAATCCTAGACCTGTTTGTAAGCATAATCCCGGCCGGGATCGCCCGTTTCTCTCAATGACAACCTGGGCCTACGTGTCATTTTCATCTATCTCTCCTCTTCTCTATCTCTCTTGGCGTGAGCCCATGCAATCCAGGCAGCAATGCAACATACATTGGTTCTTGTGCGTTAACTGGGCGAGTGTGTCGGCCACATGCAGGAGCACTCGGAAGGATTTTATTCTGGCCGGGATCATGTTTTCACCTGTGCACCAAACGGGTTCAGGGTTAGGATTGGCTGAGATCTCTGAGTACGGGGTATAGACTTCAGGGATTTAGAGACGAGGTGTGACGCCCCGAGACCGATGTGCCAGATGTCTTTCAGTTATTTGCCATTGTTGCCATGTCATTCACTTGCGTGTTGCACTTTGCCATGTCATCATGTGCATCTTATTTGCATTCGTGTTTGTCTCTTACATCCGGTCGCTTTCTCCGTTGTCCGTTTCGGAATCCGACACCCACACATGCACCCGCCGCACCCCGAGTTCTTCTTTTGTGAGCAGGACAAAAACGTTCTTGAAATGAGCCGAGAGTTGACGAGCGGTCTTGGTATATCACCAGTAGACCGCCTATCAAATTTCGTTCCATTTGGAGGTCGTTTGATGCCTCAACGGTTAACCGCGTTAACCACCGGATCCTCTCTCTTTGCAGCCCAACACCCTCCACAACTGCACACTAGCCCATCTAAACCCCGTCCATGCTCTTCGCCTTTGGATCACGGTCGTGTGGGGGAAAATTGGACCTCAATAGCCCTCTCCTAGCTCCCTCTACCTATAAATTAGCCTCCCCCTCCTCAAAATCCGGATCAAACCCTAGCCTCCTCTTCCTCCGCGCCATCGGGCCAGCGTCACGACGGCAACACGCCCAGCCGCCGGTCTCCTCCAATCAGCGCCTGCCACATCATCGCCGTCGGCGCCCCGGGCCAACCCGAGCCACCACCTCCCACCTCCCGCGGCCCACTAGGCCCAGAGCGGTCCCGCGCGAGCCCATCCGTCCGCGCCGCTCGCCCGAAGTCGCCCGTGCCCGACCTCCGCCGTCGCCACGCCAGCGCCGCCGCCACGCCCGCCCGGCGCCTCGCCGCCACCGCCGCCTCGCACCGCGCGCCGCTCGCTGCTGCTCACCGCAGTCGTCGCCCGGCCCGATCCGGCGTGGAGTCGCTGGATCCGGCCATCTCCAGTCGCCCCACGCCTTCTCCGGCCACCTTCGGCCGCCCCACGCCTCACCGGAGTCACCTCCACCCTCGCCGGTGCTCACCTGGACGAGATCCACCGGTCCATCATCCAAACGCACCTCCGTTGTCCCGGATCTCCTTGTCCTGCACCGCCCCGTCCTAGCTTTTCCCGAGGTTGTTATTTCTGCTAAGTCCCTAAGTTTGCATATTAAGTGTAGCATTATTGGTTCAGAACACATTATCCGATTTGAGTTTGATCAGAGTTTTTTCTTCGGGGGTATCATCATCTGATTTGTATCTAGAAAAAAATAAGTTTACATGGTGATGACTCAGGGGATAAATACTTGGGCCCAGCTAGTGCTACTGATTGACATGCAAAGCAATGTGCGACAAGCTCATCAGTGCGCCATCACTTTCACCTCTGATTCGGCTGTTGCTCAATAATAAAATGCATGACGATACATGATGTGCGTCATACCAATGAGCTTGTGTCATGTCCACCGCGCAGCTTGATACAGACGCGCACCATGCGTTTAATTATTGAGCCCTTTTACTATGCTTGTCTGTTTAATTATTTGGAACGAGAGACATGCTGAAGTGTTTAGGAAGAAACCGACATACACCATACTACGTTCTCAAGCTTATCCAATATGAGGCTAAGTATTGGGTCATCACGGGCTAGTGACTTGAGCATCATCATGCCTCTAGAATAATCCATATATATTTCTTTATCGACGGGTTATGTTGTGGAGCCGGTGTTATGAACCTAAAACTTCGTGTTCCTAATTAATGAATGAAGCAAGCCTTTTGTCTTCATTTTAAAAAGATATTAACCCGCGTGTGCTTGTCCTTCCCAAATAAGTATATTAGCGTATGTTGCAGTTTACGTTGCAACAAACCTGAGACCAAACAACAAAAACTATCAAGTTATGATCCCAACACTTGTTGAGTAAGAAGGTATCTTAAAGAGAAACGCAATCACTCAGAGGATCTTCGATTGCGATGTGTCGATGCCATCTTGGAGCACAAATCAACCTTGGCAACTTTTCTCGTGCAACGGGAACCCTTTTGGAAGTATTTGTTGTAAATGGATAATGGATGCGCGCAAAGATGGAGCAAGAAAGAGACGGAAACAGTAGTGTGACTGGCAAGAGTGTTGGGCAATAATTTACTTTCCTGGCCTGTGAATCAGGGGCACATCACAGATGGAGTGCTCGGGAGTGGAGTGAAGTCTGTTTTAAGCCTTGAGATTGTAGAGCTCAGAGCAAATTAACCCTCACCTCCAAATCCTTGAAGTTTGTACCTTATCCTTTTGAATCCCAGTGATTTTCAACCCTAGACCAATCCTAGACCTGTTTGTAAGCATAATCCCGGCCGGGATCGCCTGCTTTCTCTCGATGACAACCTGGGCCTACGTGTCATTTTCATCTATCTCTCCTCTTCTCTATCTCTCTTGGCGTGAGCCCATGCAATCCAGGCAGCAATGCAACATACATTGGTTCTTGTGCGTTAACTGGGCGAGTGTGTCGGCCACATGCAGGAGCACTCGGAAGGATTTTATTCTGGCCGGGATCATTTTTTCACCTGTGCACCAAACGGGTTCAGGGTTAGGATTGGCTGAGATCTCTGAGTACGGGGTATAGACTTCAGGGATTTAGAGACGAGGTGTGACGCCCCGAGACCGATGTGCCAGATGTCTTTCAGTTATTTGCCGTTGTTGCCATGTCATTCACTTGCATCTTGCACTTGGCCATGTCATCATGTGCATCTTATTTGCATTCGTGTTTGTCTCTTACATCCGGTCGCTTTCTCCGTTGTCCGTTTCGGAATCCGACACCCACACATGCACCGGCCGCACCCCGAGTTCTTCTTTTCTGAGCGGGACAAAAACGTTCTTGAAATGAGCCGAGAGTTGACGAGCGGTCTTGGTATATCACCAGTAGACCGCCTATCAAATTTCGTTCCATTTGGAGGTCGTTTGATGCCTCAACGGTTAACCGCGTTAACCACCGGATCCCTCTCTCTTTGCAGCCCAACACCCCTCCACAACAGCCCACTAGCCCATCTAAACCCCGTCCATGCTCTTCGCCTTTGGATCACGGTCGTGTGGGGGAAAATTGGACCTCAATAGCCCTCTCCTACCTCCCTCTACCTATAAATTAGCCTCCCCCTCCTCAAAATCCGGATCAAACCCTAGCCTCCTCTTCCTCCGCGCCACCGGACGCGTCCGCCGACGGCCGAACACGTCCAGCCGCCGGTCTCCTCCAATCAGCGCCTGCCACATCATCGCCGTCGGCGCCCCGGGCCAACCCGAGCCACCACCTCGGCCGCAGCCTCCCACCTCCCATGGCCCATCGGGCCAGAAGGGCCCGCGAGCCCATCCGTCTGCGCCGCTTCGCCCGAAGTCGCCCGCGCCCGACCTCCGCCGTCGCCACGCCCGCGCCGCCGCACCGCCGCCAGCGCCTACGCCGCCACCGCCGCCTCGCACAAGGCCCGCTGCTGCTGCTCACCGCATCGTCGCCCGGCCCGATCCGGCGTGGAGTCGCTGGATCCGCCATCTCCGATCGCCACGCCTTCTCCGGCCACCTTCGGCCGCCCACGCCTCACCGGAGTCACCTCCGCCCTCGCCGGTGCTCACCTGGACGAGATCCACCGGTCCATCATCCAAACGCACCTCCGTTGTCCCGGATCTCCTTGTCCTGCACCGCCCCGTCCTAGCTTTTCCCGAGGTTGTTATTTCTGATAAGTCCCTAAGTTTGCATATTAAGTGTAGCATTATTGGTTCAGAACACATCGTCCGATTTGAGTTTGATCAGAGTTTTTCTTCGGGGGTATCATCATCTGATTTGTATCTAGAAACAAGTAAGTTTACATGGTGATGACTCAGGGCATAAATACTTGGGCCCAGCTAGTGCTACTGATTGACATGGAAAGCAATGTGCGACAAGCTCATCAGTGTGCCATCACTTTCACCTCTGATTCGGCTGTTGCTCAATAATAAAATGCATCACGATACATGTTGTGCGTCATACCAGTGAGCTTGTGTCATGTCCACCGCGCAGCTTGACACAGACGCGCACCATGCGTTTAATTATTGAGCCCTTTTACTATGCTTGTCTGTTTAATTATTTGGAACGAGAGACATGCTGAAGTGTTTAGGAAGAAACCGACATACACCATACTACGTTCTCAAGCTTATCGAATATGAGGCTAAGTATTGGGTCATCACGGGGCTAGTGACTTGAGCATCATCATGCCTCTAGAATAATCCATATATATTTCTTTATCGACGGTTTATGTTGTGGAGCCGGTGTTATGAACCTAAAACTCGTGTTCCTAATTAATGAATGAAGCAAGCCTTTTGTCTTCATTTTAAAAAGATATTAACCCGCGTGTGCTTGTCCTTCCCAAATAAGGATATTAGCGTATGTTGCAGTTTACGTTGCAACAAACCTGAGACCAAACAACAAAAACTATCAAGTTGTGATCCCAACACTTGTTGAGTAAGAAGGTATCTGAAAGAGAAACGCAATCACTCAGAGGATCTTCGATTGCGATGTGCTGATGCCATCTTGGAGCACAAATCAACCTTGGCAACTTTTCTCGTGCAACGGGAACCCTTTTGGAAGTATTTGTTGTCGTCGATAATGGATGCGCGCAAAGATGGAGCAAAAAATAGACGGAAACAGTAGTGTGACTGGCAAGAGTGTTGGGCAATAATTTACTTTCCTGGCCTGTGAATCAGGGGCACATCACAGATGGAGTGCTCGGGAGTGGAGTGAAGTCTGTTTTAAACCTTGACATTGTAGAGCTCGTAGCAAATTAACCCTTACCTCCAAATCCTTTAAGTTTGTACCTTATCCTTTTGAATCCGAGTGATTTTCAACCCTAGACCAATCCTAGACCTGTTTGTAAGCATAATCCCGGCCAGGATCGCCCGTTTCTCTCAATGACAACCTGGGCCTACGTGTCATTTTCATCTATCTCTCCTCTTCTCTATCTCTCTTGGCGTGAGCCCATGCAATCCAGGCAGCAATGCAACATACATTGGTTCTTGTGCGTTAACTGGGCGAGTGTGTCGGCCACATGCAGGAGCACTCGGAAGGATTTTATTCTGGCCGGGATCATGTTTTCACCTGTGCACCAAACGGGTTCAGGGTTAGGATTGGCTGAGATCTCTGAGTACGGGGTATAGACTTCAGGGATTTAGAGACGAGGTGTGACGCCCCGAGACCGATGTGCCAGATGTCTTTCAGTTATTTGCCGTTGTTGCCATGTCATTCACTTGCGTGTTTCACTTTGCCATGTCATCATGTGCATCTTATTTGCATTCGTGTTTGTCTCTTACACCGATCGCTTTCTCCGTTGTCCGTTTCGGAATCCGACACCCACACATGCACCCGCCGCACCCCGAGTTCTTCTTTTGTGAGCGGGACAAAAACGTTCTTGAAATGAGCCGAGAGTTGACAAGCGGTCTTGGTATATCACCAGTAGACCGCCTATCAAATTTCGTTCCATTTGGAGGTCGTTTGATGCCTCAACGGTTAACCGCGTTAACCGCCGGATCCCTCTCTCTTTGCAGCCCAACACCCCTCCACAACAGCCCACTAGCCCATCTAAACCCCGTCCATGCTCTTCGTCGTTGGATCACGGTCGTGTGGGGGGAAATCGGACCTCAATAGCCCTCTCCTAGCTCCCTGTACCTATAAATTAGCCTCCCCCTCCTCAAAATCCGGATCAAACCCTAGCCTCCTCTTCCTCCACGCCACCGGACGCGTCCGCCGACGGCCGAACACGTCCAGCCGCCGGTCTCCTCCAATCAGCGCCTGCCACATCGCCGTCGGCGCCCAGGCCAACCCGAGCCACCACCTCCCCGCGCAGCCTCCCACCTCCTGCGCCCATCGGGCCGAGAGCGGGCCCAGCGAGCCCACCCGTCCGCGCCCGCTTCGCCCGCCCCGACCTCCGCCCGTCGCCACGCCAGCGCCGCCGCCGCCGCCAGCCTCGCCGCCACCGCCGCCTCGCACCGCGCGCCGCTTGCTGCTGCTCACCGCAGTCGTCGCCCGGCCCTATCCGGCGTGGAGTCGCTGGATCCGGCCATCTCCAGTCGCCCCACGCCTTCTCCGGCCACCTTCGTCCGCCCCACGCCTCACCGGAGTCACCTCAGCCCTCGCCGGTGCTCACCTGGACGAGATCCACCGGTCCCTCATTCAAACGCACCTCCGTTGTCCCGGATCTCCTTGTCCTGCACCGCCCCGTCCTAGCTTTTCCCGAGGTTGTTATTTCTGCAAAGTCCCTAAGTTTGCATATTACGTGTGCTTGTTGTGATGCTCATAACTTCATGCATATTGCTCTGTTTTGCGTGTATAATATACAAAAATGTTAGTCTCTGAATGCTCTACATGATGGTTGCTTTTGCACTCATGTTACTGTTCATCTTGATGCCTTAATTATCGTTGCAAAAGTGCTAAATGACATAACCTGCTGAAGATTGTTATAACTTGTTGATTTCTCTTTTTTATAGCATTTTGTGTGATTATCTTTTGAGTATCATGTCAACATGTTTTAGGAGCATATTCATGCCATCTTTGCAGTGGTGCAATCCATGTATTTTGATATGCCTTGTAGTTACTAGCACGAGCATGCAAAGTGGGGTACTTGCTGTTGATGATTTCAGTGACAGATTTCTGCAGTCTGAACCTGCTATATTATGTTGCCATGTTAACTTAATGCTAATAATGAATACATGCATCATCTGGAGATTCTCAGTGAGGATGTTTTGTAGATCTTATTATGCTCTATCCATACATGCCCTTGTTTGAAATTATGGCCTGCTGTAGCTTGTCATTACCATGCTCTCAAATTGCTAAACAGTGTTTCTGTCAGCCTGTTATGAGTAAGTTCAGTTTTGGCATGTGAATAGCTAGTGTTCTATGCACCCTATGACCATTTTCTTGACATGAGTAGCAGCACAAATATGCCTTCTTCTTGTTGGTCACATTCACTTGCCAGGATATGTTCTATGATAAGTTAACGAAGCTTGCAAACATGCCTACTTGTCGCTGTCCCTGCCGTGTTACAGTTTATTTCATTCTGTGAATCTATTATCATTTGCAATCTTGTCATGATGTTTTAAACATGTTATAGTGGTATTTAGCAGTAGCTTACTGTTCAAGTTTTTTAGTTCTTGAAATGTACATGCTTGCCATACCCTTTAATGCCGTGAAATATTCCTGTAGCATATACTTTTGTTATCTCAAAGTATGCATCATGAATATGTTTTCAGCCTTGCTCTTTTTCATCAAGTCTGAGAATCTGTTATAACTTGCAATCTTGTTTTGATGAATGCCATTGATCTAAAGGTTATATGGAGATTCTTAGTAATCATATTTTTACATGTTTAACCTGTACTTTGATGCCACACTTTTTTTTGCCATGATCTTGCACCATAGCATCATTGTTTCAAGCCTCCAACATGTCAATATGTTATTTCTACTCACATGTATGCCCTGTTTTCACTGTCATAATCTGTGTTATGAAGTTGCTTTTTTGCATTGATCATGTTGGATTAATCCTGATGCCTATGAACCTGAACCTTGATGTTATTTGAAGCATGTAATCTTTACTTTGAGTGCATATCAAGTTTGTGTCCATATGTTTCCTGTAGCAGGTTGTTTCCTTGATTGCAAAGTACTTAGTTGCTGTTTTGGACAGCTTGTCCTTTGAACTTGTATTTGAGTGTGTGTTGAACCGTGGCTCCGTTTGGAGCATGTTCTATATGAAACTTGCTTGATTTTGCATGTAGTTTAATCTTATCTTGTTGCATCCTTGATTTGAGAATGTGTGCTTGATGTTTGTATGCATTTTGCATCAATGCCATGTTTAGCTTGTTTTGCTCATATCTTCTAGGCCGTAGCTCCGAATTAAATGAACTTTATATGTAACTTGACTAGAAAGACGCGTAGATTATCTTGGTGCACTTTAACTTGTTGTTTAACAACTTCAACATAATGTGTTATTCAGATCTGGACCAATTTTGAAATTTGCATATGGGGACTTTCTGGATTTGTTATGTGTTGTTTCCAGACCCATTTAAACTTGCTTTGGTGTGTTGTTCTTGTATGCATCATCTCTTGCCATGAGTAGCATCATGTAGCTTTGTCATGCATCATACTTGGATGGACATCATGCTATGTTTTGTGTTGTGTGTTTACCATGTTGTTTGCCTCTTTCCGGTTGTGCTTCTTCTCGATAGTTCCTGTTTCGTTGCAATCATGAGGATTAGTTCGACTACGTGGGTTCGTCTTCTTCATGGACTCAATATTCTTCCTAGCGGGATTTTAGGCAAGATGACCATCACATTGGATCTCACTACCATCTTTGCTATGCTAGTTGTCTCGATGTTATCGCTATATCGCGCTACCTACCACTTATTTATCAAGCCTCCCAATATGCCATGAAATAGCCTCTAAAATTTTCCACCATCCCAGCAAACCGTTGTTTGGCTATGTTACCGCTTGCTCAGCCCCTCTTATAGCGTCGCTAGTTGCAGGTGCAGTTGCAGGTTATTCCATGTTGGGACATGGATATCATGGGATATCACAATATCTCTTATATAATTAATGGATCTATATACTTGGTAAAGGGTGGAAGGCTCGGCATTTTGCCTGGTGTTTTGTTTCACTCTTGCCGCCCTAGTTTCTGTCATACTGGTGTTATGTTCCTTGATTTTGCGTCCCTAACACGATGAGGGTTTATGGGCCCCTCTTGACAGTTCGCTTTGAATAAAACTCTTCCAGCAAGGCCCAACATTGGTTTTACCATTTGCCCAACATAATAGCTAAACCTGATAATTAATTAATTAGCATAGGGGCGCATCCCCGAGGATTCTTTCAACATAATATAGGGGGACTAGTGTTGATGGTGTTGGTCCCAAAATACAGCCCTTGCGGTGCCACCCCTTCACCTGGGATTTTCGGTTGCCGTACGTAGTGTTCATCCGGTTGTGGCCTGATACGAGATACGCGCGGCTGCTATCAGGGTGTCGGCACGCCAGGAGGTCTTGCTGGACTTGATTTACCATTGTCGAAATATCTTGTGCACCGGGATTCCGAGTCTGATCGGAGGGTCCTGAGATGGAGGATTGTCTCCGCGGATCGTGAGCTTGTCATGGGCTAAGTTGGGACACCCCTGTAGGGTTTAAACTTTCGAGAGTTGTGCCCGCGGTTATGTGGCAGATGGGAATTTTTAATACCCGGTTGTAGTGGAATTGAACTAAATGCAATTAAAATACACCAACCGCGTGTGTAACCGTGACGGTCCCTTTCGAGTGAGTCGAGAAGAGAACACGGTGGGGTTATATTTGAACGTAAGTAGTTCAGGACCACTTCTTGATCATTACTAGTTTGCGACCGTTTGCGTAGTTTCTCATCTTACTATTGTACTCGTAAGTTAGCCACCATATATTGCTTAGTTGCTTGCTGCAACCTCACCACTTAACCTTTCCGTACCCATTAAGCTTTGCTAGTCTTGATACCCATGGTAATGGGATTGCTGAGTCCTCGTGGCTCACAAATTACTACAACAACAGTTGCAGGTACAGGTAATGCAATGATCATGACGTGAGAACGATGTTTACTTGTTTTGGAGTTCTTCTTCATCGTCGATCTTGGGATAGGTTCCTGGTCGGCAGCCTGGGCTAGCGGGGTGGATGTCGTTTGAGTTTCTGTTTGTGTCTCATACGAAGTCGGATATTGTTCTCATGTATGATGTTTGATGTATTCTTGTGGCATTGGTATGACCTTTGTATGTATCCCCAGCTAATATGTAATGGTACAATGTAATGATATCCACCTTGCAAAAGCGTTTCAATATGCGGCTCTATCCTTGGTGGGACCTTCAAGTTCCTCTCGGATAGAATCGCATATTGGGCGTGACACGAGGGTTCATCTATGACGAGCTCTACAATCTCAAGGTTTAAAACATACTTCACTCTCGGGAGTGTGGATAATGACCCCAACGTACATGAATCCATTTGAAATACAACTGGATTGAGAGGACATTTGGTTGTGGAAAGGAAAAACACAAGATATTTGTCCAATGGATTCCGATCAATGTATATCTATGGAATCTGGTGCTAATAAACTATAAGTATATATTCATAAGACGTGGCATTTTGATTTATAATGTTAGGTTGAACCACATTTTGATTTATAGTAACCACTTTAACATTATGGAGTGAGCATCATTCAAATCAAACAACACACATACAAAAGGTTCTATGGGTCAGAATTCTCAAAGAACTCAAGGCCCTAACCATTCATCTTCTTGATGTATAGTTAAAAACGACTTAATTCTCCAGTATGCTAGCTATGTGATACATAATGTTAGGTTGAACCACATTTTGATTTATTTTTTCTACTTTGAACTAAACTTTACACATAATTAAACTCCACTTGAACAACATTTTAGCATCTTAAGTGGTTTGGGACATGATGAGCCCACTCATGAACATGACGTGGCACTCACCACTTCATTCGCAGGCTATCAGGATGCACAATTTGTAAATATTAGTCTATTCTGGCAGATGGTAGCCTATCATTCAATGTCCAAAGCGGTAGGCCTTTGCCTCTTGTAGCTCTATATTGGTTCTGACTATAAAGGAAATTTGATGGCGCATGGCAAGGATTTGTCTATCCTCAAACACATCTTTTAAGAGATGGAGGCGAACTTGAGGCTAGCTACTCCCTATTTTGTAGGCTTCGAAGATATCACTGAACTGTAAATGGTGTCACTCATGAGTGTATACATACACTAGGTTAGGAGTAATGCTCACTCCTTTGCCTAGTGAGTTGCTTCTCTTTTGAATTTTCAACCGGGGGAGAGGAGGAGGTTTGCCACCTGAATTTTGTATTCAAAAAGGTCCAAACGGTCAATTATTACAGCAGGATTTTTTTCTGCCACTCTACCTTTTGCCCATTTTCCTTATGCATTCTAGCTCTTGACATTCCACTTTGCCACACTAAGCTTTTGATAATACATCACAATTGCAATTCCATGTCAAAAGCAAACAAATCAGTGCCGACTGTGATACATTGTCAAAACCTAGACTGGCAAAAACATGAAATGTCAAATTTTATAGTGGCATAAGAAAAATGCGCAAAAACTAGAGTGGCAAAAACAAAAATTCCCTACTACAACAGTGACAAGTCTCACACAGAAATTACAAAAGGGGGGAGGGAGGGGAGGCCCATACACACATGGATAAAACACCAGCAACTATGAGATACCATGGACATTAGGATGACGTATGCGCCAAGCCCGAGCTTCACCATAGCATGCCCAATGGAGGTGCAGCAGGGGAAAAAGATCAGGTGCTCCCATCCTTGGGGTGCTTCTCCCATACTCCAACTTAAAAATAAAGAATCAATTTTAAATGTTTCAAAAAATTCTGAAATTTTTTGTGAATGTTCACAAGAAATGTAACTACAAGACCGAAAAATTTCAAATCCAAACTCTAAATGAAAATTGAGATAAAAAATGTGAAATCTAGCATGAATAGTGTCATAAAAAGACAAAAGCAACATTAGACACTATTCACAACTGAATTTGTCTTTTTTGTTTCTCAACGTACATTTTGAGTTGGGATCTGAAATTTTAGTGGTTGTAGTCACATTCTGTCGTGGGTTTGTCATGACAGATGTCCTAGTGAAAGGACTTAGTCATGGAGCCATCGCAATGGGTTAGCTTAAAGGGGTTAAACCGGACAAAAGGACACGGGAGTTTATACTGGTTCGACCCCTTGCGGTGAAGGTAAAAGCCTACGATCCAGTTGAGGTGGAATTGATGTTGTCTCGATGATCAGGGAGCGGAATCGCTTTACCTAGATCTCGAGCTGTTGTTTCTTGTCCTGAACCGCCGCCGGGTCGTGCCTTTATATACACAGGTTGATGCCCGCCGGCTTACAGAGTCCCGATGTCGGTTTATACATGTATCCGGCTCGGTCTCTGCCTTCTCATACCTCACGATACAAGTTATATATTACATGGTGGTTTATCTCTACAGGCCCTATTCTACCTTTGGGCCTTGGGCCTTTGAGCCTCTGTAGTAAAGCGCCTTATCCCTTGTCTTCATGGGCTTCAAATATAAACAATCCATTATGGGGATAATCCGGTCTCACCTGGCCGGTTTATATTCAGCAGTAATATCCCCAACATTAGGCCCCAGATTGATTTGAACGGGTTCATGTCAATCTTCAAAACTTGAGAAAATTTCTTCTTCAACATCTTCGCATAAATCTTGTAAACCGCCATGACGTCATCATCCAGTACCATGATAAACCGCCATGACATCACCTGTTATTTAGAATGGTATTTTCTTCACCTTCATTAATGAGCCTCCAACAATCGAGGCGACAACTCTGTCACATATCCAACTGTTAGGCTCCTCGATTCTCGCGCTTGACACTTATCCTTTCGCCTTTATAAATAAGACAGAGGGTCCTTTCCATTTTCCCCCTTGTCTCTTCATCTCTTCTTCTTCCTCGCGACGCCTCCGAACCCGAGCTCCGCCGCCGCTGTCGACCTTCACATCTGCATCAACCAAGGCCGCCACATCAACCTGATCGTACCAGAGCAACGCGGCGCTCCTCCGCTGTTCCGCAGCATCGGTAAGTATTTTTCCTCTTAGATATCATATCTGCACTAGGGTTCCGCTGTTCGTCGGTGTTCTTCACTGTTCGTCCTTTTTCTGTCTTAGATCTCATAGCTTGATCTGGAACTGATAGTAAAAGTGAGCGATGATAGTTCAGCGCCCTTTACCAACCTCAGAAAACTACGTTTTATCGCATGAGATCCCAGCGAAACAGATGCGTTCTTCCACTGCCACCACTTTAGGTTCTTAAATTATTTCCCTTTTAGAACTGCGGCAGATCCAAAATTATATCACCGATCTGTGAAATCTGTTTGTGCCATACTTAGAAAATTTTCAGATCTATAGCTTCCACACCAATATAGGCGGTTTATCTTTTAGAACATGATAACCCGCCAGGCACCATTAGCCCTCCTTTCAACCGCCAATCCGCTTTAAATATCAAAAGCCGGTTTAGCACATACCGACATTTCAATGTCATCTTTATCCATTGTTGCACCGGTTTACAAGTACCCATCATGAATTTTAAACCGGACTTTATCCTTTTTTCAGCTTTTCATTAAAATGGCCAAACATTTTCTGCCTGCAATTGGGTCCCTTCCCGTGTTACGGAAGCACAACTGACTAGGTGTGTTGCGACTGGCGCTTTAGCGAGCAAAGATACCATTCATTGGCGAGTCCCCGGTCCAGAAAATCATCCTGAGCCCAAGGGTGGAGAAGTCATTGTATTTGTTGATCATCTGAGCAGAGGGTTTTCCCCTCACGGATCAAAATTCTTCCGTGACGTGCTTGCTAGCTTTCAGATCCGCCCTCAAGATATCGGACCAAACTCAATATCCAATATTTGCCACTGGCAAGTGTTTTGTGCAGTGTATCTACAAGAAGAAGCTACTGTCGAGCTGTTCCAGGACTTCTTTTACTTAAACCGCTGCACTGAGTTTACAGATAGACCGAACACTCAACTGGGTGGCATTTCAATTCAAAAGAGGAAAGATGTTGATTTCCCTCACGCCAAGCTTCATAGCCATCCCAAAGACCGGAATCAGACTTGCTTTTATTGCCGAAATGCGGCTCCAGATAATGAAAATCCTCTGTCAGGCTATCGCCCACACCGGCTTACAAAAACACACCCACTTACTCAACGTCTGACCGCCAAAGAACGAGCAAAATACGCCTCTCAGCTAGCAAAACTCAGGGCCTTTGTTGCAAATGGATTGACAGGCATTGATTTCGTTCGATGCTGGGTTTCTTGGAGCGTTCTGCCTTTAAGCCGGCGCCCCGGTTTAATGTGTGAATACACAGGGGACTTGAAAGACCCTCAGCATCATATTGATATCCAGCTTACTGATGATGAAGTCACTGAAGCTGTCAAGAAAATGCTTGATGAACCGATAGATATATGCAGCAGAACCGGGCTTAGTCCCTTCTATGCTTCCAATAAACCGCCCAAGGTAAAAACTACCATATTTTTGTCTTTAATTTATCCCTTGTTTAACTTCTCCTTTATAATTCACTGTCTGTCTGCGGGCTGACGATCCATTCTGGAAAAGGAAAGCACAAGATAAACCGGCAAAAGCTCCCCGGCTCAAGACCAAAGCCACAAAGAGGCCTGCGAAACGGAGAAATGTTGAACCGTCTGAGCCAAACATTGATGATGATCTGGATAACCCGGAATCAGAGGTAGAACTTGACTCTCTTGGTTCATTTTTCATACACCTTATTGACAATGATCATTATCAGGACGATGCGGAAGCTAGCCATGCTGACGAGGTAACCATTCTTTCTTCTGATTCAAATCCTGTGCCAATACCAAATATCCGTCGAGAAGTCCGGAAAGTAAAATTTTCATGCCCTCTTTCCTATTTGGATCTGCACTTTCTTTTAAAGACACAACAGCATGAAACACGCCGCACAACTCGTCATAGCCGCCAAGTGGTGACCTCCTCCGGTTTACCAAACTCTCCGATTCGCAAGCGCCGCCAAGAGGTTTCTTATACTCCTGACACCATTTATCCTAAGGCGGGTTACTTCCGAAACCATCTTAATCTGTCTGACTCAAATTATCAGGGAACTTCCGATTCATCATCCGCCGAATAGTCGGCTACTCAACTTCCTCCTCTTAAAACTGTCCCTGGGTAAGCATATCATACTTAACCTTTTCAGCCTTGCGTTACTTTATCATACTGATTTTTGTACCTGTTCTTTCCAGTGCCAAAGCCAGACCAAGCAAGAAGGATAAGTTGAATAAGCCTACCGATGATGAACCGGCCACTGAACCGGAGGAAACCCCAGAAGCTATTGATCCGGAGGCTAACACTTTTCTTGACGATCCGGCACCTCAAGCAACTGACGCATTTGTTGAACCAGTGGAATCAAACCCAACAGGCCAGTCAGCTGATCCACCAAGTCCGACTGCTGATCCAACGAGCTCAGCTAAAGCGTTTGATAAACCGCCAAACCCTGCCAAGACTATGGACGACGATGTCGTCGTAACTGGTATTGGTTTCACCTCCCCTAGCCGTCCTGTCGCTTTATCAAAGCATAGCGCCAAAGAGGAAATTTCTGCTACGGACAAGGGCAAATGGAAATCTGAGTTATCAAGCTACGCCAACCTCAGTGCTCAAGACCTTCATTCTGGCTTTTTGAACCGCCTATATACAAGCCGCGATTATGAAGCTGTCTTAGTAGGTCTAATGAAGGAACGGTATGAGGTAAATAGCACTTCCCTTTGCATAAATATTCCTTCCTTATAACTGGTTTAAACTATCAACTCCAGTAGCCCCCAAGGGCCGGTTCATAACATTGATATAAACTGGGTCTTGTAATAGAATCAATGTTTGAATTTTGCTGGTGTAGCCCCCATGGACCGGTTTATAGCTTTAGAATGAACCGGTACATCATACTACTTTCACCACTCGTGATTATGACAATCCGTCTGAATCTGAGCAAATACGCATTAGCCCCCAAGTGTCAAGTAGATAACTTGTTATGTGCTTGGGACTTTAAATTAACAGCTGATAAGAAGCAATCTGCATTAGCCCCCAAGTGCCAAGTAGATAACTCGTTATGTGCTTGGGATTTCAGTATTGTAGTACTAACTCATTAACTGTCTTTTGCAGGCCGAGCTAACCAACAAGGACTCCCAAATCACTGATCTCCAGAAAAACATCAAGTCCCAGCAAGATGAAACTTGCAAAGTTAAAGGCGAGCTGACCACCGCTTTAACAACCATGGAACAACTGAAGGAGTACTTTAAAGGTGAACGTGCAGACTGGGAAACTGAAAAAATCCACTTTGTTAAAGCGAGCAGAGGACGCAGAAAACGCCCTTAAACCGGTCACAGAAGAACTAAGCATCTTGAAGCGGCAGATTGATGCCATGACCTCTGCCATCTTTGGTAACAATATCTTCACAAATTTGTAACAAATGCCAGTTATAAAAACTTCCGGTTTAACAATAATTTGATCCTTTTGCAGGTAGCCGTGTTACTCATCTTGGTGCAGACATGCGCAAAAAGTTGAAAGCTTTCTATACTTTGGTAGAACAGCTATACACCGGCGCTCAACGAGCCATCTGCACAGCCTCCAATAACAAGCCGCCCCCAACGCTAATCAAGGAAACACTGGAGAGGTTATCCGTGCTGCCTGCCCGGATTGTAGAATTGAAGAAATCTGCTGCTAGGTCCGGTGCCCTTACTGCACTGACTCGTGCCAAGGCTTGGATATCTAACCTTGATCCGGAAGATGTTGGGAATGGTTACCCAAGCCAAAAAGAGGACGGGTCAGAATTCGACAATGACGATCTTCGGTCCATCACAAGAGAGATGCATCCATTGGCAAGTAAGTTAGCTGAAGATACTGACTTGTCATTTTACCAGAATGTTTATGATGCCAGCGGCAAGCGGATGAATGCACCAACTTATGACGTGGAAAATCTGATCCCGCCGATCCGTAAGCATACTTACGCTCCTGACGCTGAACCGTCTGATCTTATACACGATGAAGCTGTCTTCCAAGCTTTAACAGGGATTGATTGGACAATTGTTGGCTTCCAGCCACTGGGTGGAGAGAAGGAGGGTGAACCGATGCAGGAGGATCCGCAACCTTCGCATCAACCTGAGGCAGAGTCATAATCCAGAAGCCGATTTAGCTTGTGCATACTATCATCCTTGTGAAAAACAATTATTCTTTTGGGTAGCCGAAACGCCTTGTAATAGGCTAGCTTGAACACTTGGTCTGTTATGCCATCGTGCATATTTATTTTGCACAATACTGTTAATCCATCATGTTTATGATCCTTAACAGTTTTATACAGCCCTGTTTCTGCATAAAATAGACTAAAAGTTGTCCTGGCGGTTTATCGCCGGACGGGTCATAGTGCCTAATATATAGCCAGGGTTTATAACCAATAGCTTTTAAAGATAATGAAATATGAAAACATATCATACCTGTGATATTGAATTACCTTGTTGGTTTACCAACGTTCTTTTAATAAGGGTGATGACTCAAATCTTGAGTGCTGATAATTCAAACCATGCTATGCTGGTATACAATAAGTCATGCTGGGTTATGAGAAACACCAGATGATCACCCTGGCAATTTATAGTTAACTTTAGGCCAGGTTAAATAAACACCGGTTTATATTGATGACTTATAGTTAGGCTGGGCCATTGGACGCTGGAGAAAAAACTTTGACGAATAAAGACAAAAGAAAAAAACTTGTAGTCGAGGCTTTTCAAGGGCTGCTAGGCCCAAATTCGAGGCTTTTCATGGGCTGCCAGGCCACTGAGTTAAACCGTTTTTACAAATACTTTCAAGATGGTCCTCAATCCTTAACCAAACGCCAGTTTATCATTGACAAGTTTAGGGTCTTATCAGATTGACTTGTCAAGTTGGCGGGTCATACCAGGTTTACCTGGACGGAGTGACTTACTTGATGAAGGCAGGTTAGCCCGGGGTTTTCGGTGTATACACCAGGCTTCCAAGCCGTGGCTTGGTAGCCCATTGCAAGTGTAGATTCTTTGTTCATTGCGATAGCAAAGAATCCCCAAGAAACACTTCGAGATGTGCTCAATGGGTGCCTATGTTTGAGTTATTCTTTGACAACACTCTTTGACCCCAAACTCATTGGCCTTGCGCCGATCAAGAGGTGTAGCTACGGTTCAAATATGACCAAGCCCCCAAGTGACCCTTTGGGTGGCATTTCGCCGATCAAAAGGTGTAGCTATGGTTCGAATGCGACCAAGCCCCCAAGTGACCCTTCTGGTGGCATTTCACCGATCAAGAGGTGTAGCGATGGTTCGAATACGACCAAGCCCCCAACTGACCCTTCTTTTGTGGCTCTGGGCCAATCAAGAGGTGTAGCGATGGTTCGAATACGACCAAGCCCCCAAGTGGTATAGACAACTGTATAAGCTGAATCAAGGGGTAAACCGGGCGTCGCTTCACAAACAGAAGCTCCCGTCTAACTACTCATGATATGAGAAAAATAACGGATACCCCGCTTTAGCTGGGCTCCGATTTATTATATTGATAAAACATACATTGTCAAAAATATGTACATGAAGGGAGCCTATGGCTCAGGTGTAGTACGGCCGTAGATGAGCTTCCACGGCTGGATCGTCTCCTCCTCCGACTTGCATGAGTCTTTATTCTCTCGAACATCTTTGAGGTAGTACGATCTGTTGTTTAGATTCTTGCTGACCACAAAGGGACCTTCACAGGGTGGGGATAACTTGTGCATATCAGTCTGATCCTGGATAAGCCGGAGCACTAAGTCGCCTTCTTGAAAAGTTCTGGTTTTAACTCGGCGGCTGTGATAACGCCGCAAGTCTTGCTGATAAATCACCGAGCAAGCCGCCGCTATGTCCCGAGTTTCATCTAACAGGTCCAAGGCATCCTGGCGTGCTCTTTCATTGTCCGCTTCTACATAAGCTGCCACCCGAGGCGAGTCATGGCGAATATCACTTGGAAGAACTGCTTCCGCTCCATAAACCATGAAGAAGGGTGTATAACATGTAGATCTATCAGGGGTGGTGTTAATGCTCCATAAAACGGAAGGCAACTCTTCCACCCAACACCCTGGCGTCCTCTGTAAAGGGACCATAAGTCGGGGTTTGATACCCTTCAGGATTTCTTGATTAGCCATCTTAGCTTGACCATTAGATTGTGTGTGAGCCACTGATGACACATCAAGCCGGATGTGCTCACGTTGACAGAACTCTTCCATGGCACCCTTGGGGAGATTCGTGCCATTATCTTTTATTATGTTCTGCGGAAAACCAAAGCGGAAAATCACGTTTTTCATAAATTGAACTGTCGTGGCTGTGTCACACTTACTAACTGGCTCTGCCTCCACCCACTTGGTGAACTTATCAACCGCCACCAAAAGGTGGGTCTTCTTGTCCTTAGACCTCTTAAAGGGCCCAACCATATCAAGCCCCCAAGTCGCAAACGGCCGGGTGATTGGAATCATCCTTAACTCTTGGGCCGGAACGTGGGCTCGGCGTGCAAACTTCTGACAACCGTCACACTTTTTGACCAAGTCTTCAGCATCAGCATGAGCCGTCAGCCAATAGAAACCGTGACGAAAAGCCTTGGCCACAAGGGATTTTGAACCGGCATGATGACCACAATCCCCTTCGTGGATTTCACGCAAAATTTCACAGCCTTCTTCAGGAGAGACGCAACGCTGAAATGCCCCCGAGACGCTGCAGTGATGTAACTCGCCATTGACAATCGTCATGGACTTGGACCGCCGGACTATCTGTCTGGCCAAAACTTCATCCTCTGGTAACTCGCCCCGGTTCATATACGCCAAATATGGGATCGTCCAATCCGGGATCACGTGAAGCGCCGCCAAAAACTGGGCCTCCGGATGAGGAACAGCAAAATCTTCCTCCATGGGGAGCTTGACCGACGGGTTATGCAAAACGTCAAGAAAAACATTGGGCAGCACCGGTTTACGCTGGGAGCCAATCGGCTTAAAGCGCCCGCCGCTTCATTCTTTCGCCGGTCCACATGATCAACCTGATAACCCTTGAAATGACTTGCAACAGTATCCACCTCTCGACGATATGCTGCCATGAGTGGGTCCTTGGAATCCAAAGTACCAGATACTTGTTGAGCCCCCAGGTCCGAGTCACCAAAGCATTTAACCTGGCTCAAATTCATTTCCTTAGCCATCCGAAGATCGTGGAGTAGGGCCTCGTACTCAGCTGCATTGTTAGTACAAGGAAACATCAAGCGGAGAACATAACAAAACTTGTCACCTCGAGGGGAAGTAAGAACCACTCCAGCCCCCGAGCCCTCCAATTGCCTGGATCCGTCGAAGTGAATCGTCCAGTATGTGTTATCCGGTTTATCCTCCGGCGCCTGCAACTCTGTCCAGTCATTGATGAAATCCACAAGCGCTTGAGACTTGATGGCCGTGCGAGGCCTGTATTTTAATCCGTGAGGACCAAGTTCAATAGCCCACTTAGCAACTCGGCCAGTCGCCTCCCTGTTCTGGATGATATCCCCCAAAGAAGCGGAACTGACCACAGTAATGGGATGGCCCTGAAAGTATTGCTTTAGCTTCCGGCTGGCCATGAAAACCCCATACACAAGCTTCTGCCAATGTGGGTACCTCTGCTTTAACTCAATAAGAACCTCACTGATGTAATAAACCGGTCGCTGAACCGGATACTCTTTTCCGGCCTCTTTGCACTCCACCACAATAGCCACGCTGACAGCCCGAGCATTAGCAGCCACATATAACAGCAATGGTTCCTTATCAATGGGGGCAGCAAGAACAAGCGGTTCTGCGAGCTGTCGCTTTAGAGCCTCAAATGCTTCATTAGCCACATCACTCCAGACGAAGTTATCTATTTTCTTCAGCATTTGATATAAAGGTATGGCCTTCTATCCAAGGCAACTGATAAACCGGCTTAAGGCGGCAATCCGGCTTGCCAAGCGCTGAACATCATTGATACACTTTGGTTTAGCCAGTGAAGTAATAGCCTTGATCTTCTCCGGATTAGCTTCAATGCTCCTGTTAGACACTAGGAAACCCAAAAGTTTGCCTGTTGGTACACCAAAAACACATTTGGCCGGATTAAGCATCATCTTGTAAACCTTGACGTTCTGAAAGGTCTCCTTCAAGTCATCTATCAATGTCTCCTCCTTCCTGGACTTTACCACAATATCATCCACATAAGCATGAACGTTGCGCCCAATCTGATTATGAAGGAAGTTCTGCACACAACGTTGATAAGTCGCCTGGGCACTTTTGAGCCCAAAAGGCATCGAAACATAGCAGAAGGCTCCAAAAGGAGTTATAAACGATTTCTTCTCCTGGTCCTTAACCGCCATCTTGATCTGATTATAACCCGAATAAGCATCCAGAAAACTCAAACGCTCACAACCCGCCATAGCATCAATGATTTGATCAATACGAGGGAGAGCAAAAGGATCAGCTGGACATGCCTTGTTCAAATCTGTGTAATCCACACACATACGCCAAGTACCATTCTTCTTAACTACCAACACCGGATTAGCCAACCACTCCAGATGAAAAACTTCAACGATGAACCCTGCTGCCAAGAGCCGGGCTACCTCCTCACCGATGGCCTTGCGCCTCTCTTCATTGAACCGGCGAAGAAACTGTCTGGCCGGTTTAAACTTGGGATCAATATTAAGGGTGTGCTCAGTGAGTTCCCTCGGTACCCCTAGCATGTCAGAAGGCTTCCATGCAAAGATATCCCGATTCTCACGGATGAACTCGATGAGCGCGCTTTCTTATTTCGGACCCAGATTGGCACTGATTATAAACTGCCTGGATGAATCGCCGGGCACAAAATCAACCAACTTGGTCTCATCAGCGGATTTAAACTTCAGGGCCGGGTCATACTCTGTGGTGGGTTTTTTCAAAGCAGTCATATCGGCCGGATCTACATTATCCTTATAGAATTTTAACTCCTTCGTTGCACAAACCGACTCAGCATAAGCTGCATTACCTTCCTCGCACTCCAAAGCAATCTTACGGCTTCCATGCACTGTGATGGTCCCCTTATGGCCTGGCATTTTGAGTTGCAGATAAACATAACACGGCCTTGGCATGAACTTAGCATAAGCCGGCCGTCCAAATAAGGCATGGTACGGGCTTTGAATTTTCACCACTTCGAAAGTCAATGTCTCTGATCTCGAGTCATGCTCATCTCCAAAAGCAACCTCCAGGGCTATCCTACCAACCGGATAAGCTGATTTGCCAGGCACCACCCCATGGAAAACGGTGTTTGACGGTTTAAGATTCTTATCTGTTAACCCCATACGACGGAAGGTGGCGTAATACAAGATGTTGATACTACTCCCGCCATCCATGAGCACCTTAGTGAACTTATAACCTCCAACCTGAGGCGCCAGCACCAACGCCAGATGACCCGGATTGTCAACCCGGGGCGGGTGATCCTCTCGACTCCACACAATAGGTTGTTCAGACCAACATAAGTAACGGGGCACCGCCGGTTCAACGGAATTTACTGCCCTCTTATGAAGCTTCTGATCACGCTTGCACAGTCTAGTGGTGAAAACATGATACTGCCCACTATTTAATTGCTTCGGGTGACTCTGATAACTCGACTGCTGTTGTTGCTGATTCCCCTGTTGATTGTATCCACCTTGGTTGCCCTGATTACCTTGATTGCCATCTCCACATTGATTACCCTAGAATCCTGAACCGGAATTGCCTCCACCATAACCCGGCCCGTCGGACCCACGACCTGAACCTCCAGACGATCCATGATCACTCTGGGAAAAATCTGAATTTTTGAACTCTCGCATGATATAACAATCCTTCCAGAGGTGCGTGGCCGGTTTTTCCTGCGATCCGTGCTTTGGGCAGGGCTGGTTCAACAGGTAATTCAGTCGCTCCGGATTGGGACCTGGCCCTCCTCCTCGCGGGGGCGGTTTACCCTTACGACGCTGACCATTACCCTGCGTATTGGTGTTAGCCACAAAATCTGAATTACTGTCTGCTTTACCCTTACCATTGTTACTATGGCCCGCTTGGCTATGCTGCGGTCCCTTCACACCATCGTTCTTTTTTCCTTTCTCCGGCTTCTCATCATCAGACTCGGGATCCTTAGTATTATCAGAATCGGCATATTTAACCAAAGCTGCCATAAGTGTTCCCATGTCATTGCAATGACGCCGTCGGTTCATGGGCCGAGTTGAAAGCCCGGTTTATAGCAAATTTCAAGGACATGTGCAAGAAACCTAAGTCAATTGTGGGTCTGGCCGCCTGTGTCCAAGCATCATAGTGAAATACTTTGCACATGCCGCTTCATCCACGTCCAGCATCTCCATTTCCATCTCATAACTCTCAACCCATGACTCGGGGGGTAAATAGGCGGTGTAATTAGGCACCTTACATGGACCCTTGAAATCTTTGGGCAGCCGCACATTACGCAAATCCGGGATGAGACAGGGCACTCCCCAAGAACTGAAAGTAGGACCTCGTTCCACGGAAGCCGTAGGATGAACCGGAGTGAGCTGACAGTCCTGTGTTGCCTCTCGACGCGCTCTTCCATTGTCTATCACCTCCTGAGCATTTGCCCCACCGCGCGCCGGATTAGTACCTCGAGGGGCATCGTGGTTTCGCTCACTACTTGACACAGCCGGTTCATCGATGTGTCGGCTGTAACTCCGGCTCGGGCGCGGAGTTGAATGAAGTCTGTCTCAGCTATATGAATAAGCCTGCTACTGTATCATAGCCGTTTGAAGAAGATCCCTAGCGCGCCGCGTCTCCACCGCTGCTGGGGACTCACCCTCCATTGGGATAGCGGCCAACCGTGATGCTGCAGCGATCATGTTATTCAAAGGGGTGGAGAAGTGACCCGGCGGTGCTGGCATATACTATGGCGGTTCATGGGTCCGTCGAGGCGGGTCAGTTACCCGTGGCTGATCCGGCGCTCCTGCTCCTGGTGCCTCAATCCGGTTTATTGCTGCCGGATTACTGGTTCCTGCTCCTGGTGTGCCGAAGAGATTCATTGCCTCGTAAACCGGCGGCAATCGAGATCGATGCCTTCTCCTCAACACGTCGTTTTAAGCGTTCTGGTCCAATAGGAGACGGTAATTCCCTGTTTGAATCCGTTGTGACTATGAATCTAAAGCGGCTCGCTTCTCAGCCATCCTGGTTTCCTCCGCTGCTAAATCCTCCTTGGCCTGGGTTATCTGATCCTGCAGCTTAGAAACCTCCGCATTATGCTGCTCTTGGGTGTCTGGGGTAACCTATGCGGCCAGAAACATCGTCCAGGCGTCCAACAAACCGAACAAGGCTTGGGCCGGCCGGTGCACGGACCCTCCTGCCCCAGCCGTTCATCCAGAAATCATTGCTGCCGCAGCTGAAGACTGCAACGGGGCTGTGTACCGGCCATGAAAATCGCAACCCGGTTCGGCGGTTCAAAGGGGTCCGGAATACTGTCGCCGTCGGAATAGCCCCCAAACCAGCCATCTTGCAGTTGGTATAGTGACTCGGTCTCTCCGATGGACGACTCGTCATCTCAATAAACAACGGTCTCACCATCAGACGCCGGTTCAAGTTCCGCACCATTGATGAATCCAACGAACGCACGCTTCATGGCGGGCTGAATCCGGGCAGGACTTCCACGCTGAGCCATCTCGACGAGGTCGGTGCAGATGTCCGGCTCAGGGCCCGGTTCGCCGATCTTGCCGATGAAGACGTGAATTCCGCCAAAGGGGACCCGGTACCCGTACTCGATTGAGCCGGCCTCGGGGCCCCAGCCTGCATCGTCGATGTAGAGCTTGCCGCGACGACTCTTGGTCATCCGGCCCACGACATATCCCCTGAGCCCTTCAAAGTTGCCCTTCAAGAACTCGAAACCATCGTGTGATAGCCCCACGGTGGGCGCCAACTGTCGTGGGTTTGTCACAGCAGATGTCCTAGCGGAAGGACTTAGTCATGGAGCCGTCGCAACGGGTTAGCTTAAAGGGGTTAAACCAGACAAAAGGACACGGGAGTTTATACTGGTTCGGCCCCTTGAGGTGAAGGTAAAAGCCTACGATCCAGTTGAGGTGAAATTGATGTTATCTCGATGATCAGGGAGCGGAATCGCTTTAGCTGGATCTCGAGCTGTTGTTTCTTGTCCTGAACCGCCGCCTGGTCGTGCCTTTATATACACAGGTCGACGCCCGCCGGCTTACAGAGTGCCAATGCTGGTTTATACACGTATCCGGCTCGGTCTCTGCCTTCTCATACCTCACGATACAAGTTATATATTAAATGGTGGTTTATCTCTACAGGCCCTAATCTACCTTTGGGCCTTGGGCCTTTGAGCCTCTGTAGTAAAGCGCCTTATCCCTTGTCTTCATGGGCTTCAAATATAAACAATCCATTATGGTGATAATCCGGCCTCACCTGGCCGGTTTATATTCAGCAGTAATATCCCCAGCACATTCCTTGTGAGCATTTACAATTTTTTCAGAAAAATGAAACAATTAAAATTGATGTTTTGAAGGTGGAGAATAGGGAGCACCCCAAGGATGGGAGCACATGATATTTTCCCGGTGCTGCAGGTCCGGCCGACGCTCACAAAACACATCCCTGTTGTGGTGTTTCCAAACATTCCAGCAGCCACTTGTTTTTTGTGTTTTTAAGATTTATCTGGCGACTTGCATCCCAACAATAATATATTAACAACTCATTGTCAAGGATTAGAGCACTAGTAGAAAAAGGTCAAATGCGAAGCACATTAGTGCCGGTTCCAACGACTAGCCTGCCGCTCTCATTAGTACCGGTTCGTGGCGAACCTTTAGCACGATATTAACGTGAGTGGGGTGGCAGGATGCTGTCAGTCTGGGGCCCCTCCAGCACCTTTAGTACCGGTTTGTGTCACGAACCGACACTAAAGGTCGTCCTACATAAACCCGTCATCCACCCGAGCTCGCTCTGTTCTTCCCCTTTACCCTCTCCTCTCTGTTCTTCCCCTCTTCGTCTCGAGCTCATCACACATTTTGCCCAAAATTTATCAAGATTTGAAGGCCCCCATCCATTCAAATGATCACAAAGGTTAGCAACTTTGTCCTTTCATCTCTCATTGCTAGGTTAGCTCTTGCAATGCTTTGTATAGTGATTAATTTGTGAGTTTAGTAATTTGGGAGGAATTATATGTGCTAGTATTTGATTTATATGCAATTTGAGGTCAAAAATAACACTTAGTTTGCATACGTAGGTGTGGTTTACTTAGTGCCTTCTAAATCTCCGTCATAACCACCGTCGATCACCCGCACCGTCCCGTCGCCAGCACCACCTTGTCGTGAGCCTCTTGTTCATGAATGTTTTACATTACCAAATTGGTGTTTGTGTGATTTGGATATATAGTTACTCGTATAATTATCTTACCCGTACGTTGTTTGTTATACATAGTGCCATGGTTTTGATATCCGTCCCTGTCGGCCCTCGTCCTTGTTATGATTCGGATGTGATAGATTCTCTTTTAAAACTAGTTGTCGCATTTCGTATTTATGACAAATTATGCCCATCAAGTTGGCATAGATATTTTTATCTAGGAGGTATGTGAACCGAAAATTCCAACCGACCC
The DNA here is from genome assembly GCA_021605145.1 of Aegilops bicornis. Classification (NCBI taxonomy): domain Eukaryota; kingdom Viridiplantae; phylum Streptophyta; class Magnoliopsida; order Poales; family Poaceae; genus Aegilops; species Aegilops bicornis. The sequence continues at coordinate 643,368,981 of CM038672.1, forward strand.
TATTGTCGAGAGGTTAAATTTAGTTGAAAGAGAAAAGGAGTATTTGAAAGAAAAATTGAAAAGAATTGAGGGGGAGAAGATGGAATTGGAGTTGCATGTTACCGATGTCGTCGATGATCACAAGATCAAGATGGAGAAAATGCACTTGAAGATTAGAAAGATTAGAAAATATGCCATTGATAGTGAGGCTTGGTATCATTATGATGTTGGATCAATTGTTACCTTAGTTGCGATCTTGATCGCATTTGTTACTGCATTTAAATGCTTTAGCTAGAAAGTTATTTGTTTGTTGCATTTAAGTGTTGTATGAACTATATATATATATATATATATATATATATATATATATATGTATGTATGTATGACTTTATGTATGAACTTGTATTAATTTGGTCTTTTCGGTGTTGTGTAATGAAGATGAGCCGACAATGGATGTATGATGACCGATGCTCTCCCGAGGTCATTAATGGCGTGCATACTTTTCTACTTGCGGCTGAGGCAAACAAGCGGGCGGATGGTTTTATGCCTTGTCCATGTGCTGGCTGTAAGAATGGTAACAATTACTCTACGTCAAGAACCATTCACGTCCACCTGTTTGAGTCCGGTTTCATGCCCCATTACAATGTTTGGACCAAGCACGGAGAAAGAGGGGTTATGATGGAAGACAATGAAGAAGAAGAGGACGACGACAGCTATCCTGGCCATGGGTTCCATGAATATGATGATACAACAATGGGTGAAGAAGCTGATCTGGCAATGCGGGAAGAAGCTGAAGAAGACGCATCAGATGAGCCCGCTAATGATCTAGGTCGGGCCATTGCCGATGCAAAGAGAAACTGCGCAAGTGATTTTGAGAAGAAGAAGGTGCAGTGTATGTTAGAGGATCACAAGAAATTGTTGTATCCGAATTGCGAAGATGACAAGAAAAAGTTGGGCACCATACTGGAATTGCTGCAATGGAAGGCAGAGAATGGTGTATCTGACAAGGGATTTGGAAAGTTGTTGGTAATGATAAAGAATATGCTTCCAAATGACAACGAATTGCTCGAGAGTACGTACGAAGCAAAGAAGGATGTCTGCCCTCTAGGGTTAGAGGTGCAGAAGATACATGCATGCCCTCATGACTGCATCCCCTACCGCGGTGAGTACGAGGATTTGAACGCTTTCCCGGTATGCGGTGCATTGCGCTATAAGATCAGCCACGATGACCCTGGTGATGTCGAGGGCGAGCGCCCCAGGAAGAAGATTCCTGCCAAGGTGATATGGTATGCTCCTATAATACCACGGTTGAAACGTTTGTTCCAAAACAAAGACCATGACAAGGCGATGCGATGGCACGGAGAAGACCGTAAGAAAGACGGAAAGTTGAGAGTACCCGCTGACGGGTCGCAGTGGAGAAAAATTGAGAGAAAGTACGAGAAGGAGTTTGCAGGTGACGCGAGGAACGTATGGCTTGGTCTAAGCGCAGATGGCATTAATCCTTTTGGGGAGCAGAGCAGCAACCATATCACCTGGCCTGTGAATCTATGTTTGTATAACCTTCCTCCTTGGTTGTGCATGAAGCGTAAGTTCATTATGATGCCAGTGCTCATCCAAGGCCCTAAGCAACCCGGCAACGACATTGATGTGTACCTAAGGCCATTAGTTGAAGAACTGTTACAGCTGTGGAATGGAACAGGTGTACCTGTGTGGGATGAGCACGAACAGGAAGAATTTGACCTAAAGGCATTCTTGTTCGTGACCATCAATGATTGGCCTGCTCTCAGTAACCTTTCAGGACAGACAAACAAGGGATACCGACAGTATATATTTGCACAATTGTAGGAAGAATGTGTACCTAGGACATCGTCGATTTCTTCCGAGCAGGCATCCCGTAAGAAAGAAAGGCAAGCATTTCAAAGGTGAGGCGGATAACCGGACGAAGCCTCGCCACCATACTGGTGCTGATGTACATGATATGGTCAAGGATATGAAGGTAGTCTTTGGAAAGGGTCCTGGTGGACGACCTGTTCCGAATGACGCTGACGGACGCGCACCCATGTGGAAGAAGAAATCTATATTCTGGGACCTGCCCTATTGGAAAGACCTAGAGGTCCGCTCCGCAATCGACGTCATGCACGTGACGAAGAATCTTTGCGTGACCCTGCTTGGGTTCTTGGGCGTGTATGGGAAGACAAAAGATACACCTGAGGCACGGGAGGACCAGCAACGTATGCATGGAAAAGACGGCATACATCAGGGTCATGCCAACTACGCTCTTACCAAAGAAGAGAAGGAAATCTTCTTTGAATGCCTGCTCAGTATTAAGGTACCGTTTGGCTTCTCGTCGAATATAAAGGGAATAATAAACATGGCAGAGAAAAAGTTCCAGAACACAAAGTCTCATGACTGCCATGTGATTATGACGCAACTGCTTCCAGTTGCATTGAGGGGGCTTCTACCGGATAACGTTCGATTAGCCATTGTGAAGCTATGTGCATTCCTCAATGCAACTCTCAGAAGGTAATCAATCCAGAAATCATACGAAGGTTAGAGAATGATTTGGTGCAATGTCTTGTCAGTTTCGAGTTGGTGTTCCCACCATCCTTCTTCAACATCATGACGCACGTCCTAGTTCACCTATGCAAAGAGATTAACGTTTTGGGTCATGTATTTCTACACAATATGTTCCCCTTCGAGAGGTTCATGGGAGTCTTAAAGAAATATGTTCACAACCATGCTAGGCCCGAAGGAAGCATCTCCAAGGGCCATGAAAATGAGGAGGTCATTGAGTTTTGTATTGACTTTATTCCTGACCTTAAGTCGATTGGTGTTCCTGAATCGCGGCATAAGGGCAGACTGGATGGAAAAGGCACGCTAGGAGGGAAGCCAAAAATATGTATGGACGGACATTCTCTCACTGAAGCACACTACACAATTCTATAGAATTCCGCCTTGGTGGCTCCGTATATGGACGAAAACAAGAATTTTCTACGCTCCAAACATCCGGAGCGGTCTGATGACTGGATTACACGTGAACAAACCAGGAGTTTCGCCGGCTGGTTTCAGACACGTACTGTGCATGACCCTCTATTGAAGATGACCTGTACTCGCTGTCCCAGTTACCATCTTCGAATATAATGACTTTCAAAGGGTATGAAATAAATGGGAATACATTTTACACGATCACCCAAGATAAGAAGAGCACCAACCAAAACAGTGGTGTCCGCTTTGATGCAACAACCAATACGGGAAAGGAAACATATTATGGTTACATAGAGGACATATGGGAACTTGATTATGGACGTGGTTTAAAGGTCCCTTTGTTTCGGTGCAAATGGGTCAATATGACACGAGGTGGGGTAACGGAAGACCCGCAGAACGGAATGACAACAGTGGATCTCAAAAATCTTGCATATGCAGACGAACCATTCGTCCTAGCCAATGATGTGGCACAGGTTTTCTATGTGAAGGACATGTCTACGAAGCCGAGAAAAGGAAAAGATAAGGAAGCGAATGCATCATACAATGAGCCAAAGCGCCACATAGTTCTTTCTGGGAAGAGAAACATCATGGGAGTGGATGACAAGACAGACATGTCAGAAGATTATGAAAAGTTTAATGAAATTGCGCCATTCACAGTGTATATTGACCCGAGCATCCAGTTAAATTATGAAGATTTTCCATGGCTACGGCGCAAAGGGACACATGCGAAGAAAAAGTTTCACACCAAAAGATTTGGGATGTGATCGGCTTTACTATCATCACTTTCTTCTGTGTTTCACACCCAGGAGGGAATCTCTGTAATAGTTAGGGTAGTTATGTGTTGTGGCATTTGAAACGCGAAGAAATTTTATGTGCAAACAAATTCTTTCATCCATTTACTGATTTTTTTCCAGCTAAATGACCCTGAAATTGAAAAGCACTTCAAATGAACTCAGAAAAGGTTGAAAGTTGGCATGGTATCATAATTTCACCCACATAGCATGTGCAAAAACGTAGAGAGGGTTACCGCAAAAACTGGGTGCACTTCATGTACAAAATGGACAATCCCTTTCGAAGTATCAGGGTTTCGGACGAAAACTCATCTGCTACAAAGGCATTTCATTTTTTAAATAACCTAAGCATTACCAAATGGAATATAATGATAAAACACACTAATATTAAACATAAGAAAAAAGAATCACTAAAAAATCTATTTTCAAATTTAAGTTATTCACAAACTAGTGATTCACACAAATTTCAAATAATTCAAAATTTAAACTATTCAAATTTGAAAACTATCGGCACTAACAGAAAGTTTCTAATTTTTTGTACCTAAAGCAAAAAAATTCACAAAGAAACTCTAAATACAGCAAAAAAACAACTCAAAAATAAATAAAGCAAAAAAATAAAATAAAAAAGCCCGCCTATTGGGCCAGAGCGGCCTGCATACGACTAGAAACCCAACGTGTAGTTGGGCCAGGATGCAGGCCCAAGAAGGCCCAAAGAGGGCCCACAGGCAGCACAGAAATGTGTAGGCCCAAGAGGGCCTGCTTTTGGAGAGGAGCTCGAGAGCTACCGTGACCGGGCTTATAAACCAGTCTGAAGCCCCTCGGCTAGCGAGGTGGGACTAAACTTGCCTCATCAAGACTGCGCTACAAGACCCCTTTAGTAGGGGGTCGTGGCTCCACCCGGTACTAAAGAGGGGGTCTTTAGTACCGGTTGGTGCCACCACCCGGTACTAAAGGGGGTGCGCTTCCCGCCGCTTCGCCTGGTCAAAACAGATCTTTAGTACCTGTTGGTGGCTACAACCCGTACTACAGGGGTGTTCTATATAAGAAAACCCTTCAAAAAAATTTGTCAGTTCGTTCTCCCTCTGATTCTTCTCCTCTGCCCCGTCAAGGCTTCACGCCGCCACTGCCGCCATCCCTGCCGCCATCCGTCGCCGCCGCCGCCGTCAGCCGCCGCTGTCCCTCTGCCTCGCCGCAAGCGCCATGAGCCCCTCTCCCGCCCCTCTCCTCCCTCCAATCGCCGCTGCCAGCCGGGCGCCAGATGTCCATTAAGCGCAAGACGCGTCACAAGGCACACACACACACGCATGCCGCACACACACACACACACGATTCTTTTTTCTGCTTTTTTATACAAATGTTTTAGATGAATTAATTAATTAGATTATATTAATGTCAAATAGTATATAGAAATGTTAGAAATGTTAGAAATTTAAGAAATGTTATGTTAGTTTTAGCTAGATGAATTAGATTAATTTCAAATTGTTATAGAAATGTTAGAAATATTATAGAAATGTTAGAAATTTTAGAAATGTTAGTTTTATCTAGATGAATTAGATTAATTTCAAATTGTTATAGAAATGTTAGAAATGTTATAGAAATGTTAGTTTTTAGTTTCTTATAATTTTAGTTATAGAAATTTAGAATTTGCATATAAGTCACAATCCAATAATTTAAGAAATGTTACTTTTGCGGCGTATAGTGTTTTTTCTCGACGATGCCCGGCCCGCATCCTTGCCGTCGACCCGTTCACGATGATGTCCTGCTTCAGAGGACCCATGTCCGGGACTGGGCTCCGCTGGGCTGGCACTGGAAGGTGCTACCTTTAGGGGCTCGCCGCTTGGTGAGGAACCCGGGTCCCGTCGTCGACCCTGATCTCCTTTGGTGGCGTTCATGTGGGCCACATCGGTGCAGAGGGAGGCAGCCCCGCCGGAGGTGTTTGCGGCGCCTTGTCAGGGAGGACGACGAGCACGTCCATCGCTACATGGCTGCTACGGACGTCAGGTTCTCTAATGCCTGGCAGGTTCTTTGGGTAGATGACCGGAGATATGATCTTGTGATGGTTCCTTCTCTTTGGGTGTCCACCGCCCGCGCCCCAGGAACCGCGAGTGGCCTAGATTCTTCTGTAGTATTCGATCTTTATTAGCTACCTGGCCAATGATGTATTCGATATATAATATTCGAGACGATGTATTGGAGATTATATATATTATTAGAGACGATGTACTCGAGATTATATATTATTCGAGACGATGTATTCGAGATTATATATTATTTGAGACGATGTATTCGAGATTATATATTATTCGAGACCATGCATATTATGTACTATATGATTCAGTTTTTGCTTATCGATTGCATCCATGCATTGTAATTTGAATACTAAATTGTTTTATATTTCTCCCAGATTAGTTAAATAAAAGCTATGGCGGACAATACTGGCACAGAGGGAGAAGAGGCCCTGTTCGAGATCATACGCAGCCCTCGCGGTCCAGATGATCTGAATGAAGCAGATGACGGCTCCCAATATCTGAACAATACCGGGGAGGGTGATGATAAGATATTCGATCTCGACGACCGAGCTGATGAAGTCATGAACTAAAATTATGATTATGATGACGCAGACAATGTTGATCCTGAAATAACAAAGACTACCGGTGAGGTTTATTTATATAAGCAGGCATCTGGTGATCATCACATGTTTTTTTATTTGAAGATATATTAACGAATCGATCTTTCTTCTTTCAGCCCTCCGGATCGAGCAAATCTGCTTCTACAGACAGCAGGAGAAAGCGAGGCCCGGCCAGAAAGTTGAAGGAGGGCATAAAGTACAACATCGATGCCATCAAACCTGATGGCGAACCCCTCATGCCTAAGAACATTGCGAACAAGTTCGTTCGTCAGTGCGGAGTTCTTGTGAAGGACCAACTCCCGATCTCCATTCAAGAATGGAAAGAGCCAAAAACTAAACATCTAGATGTTACTTGGGTCGATGACAGAGCAAAACAAAAGCTTTGGGAATCTCTGGTGGAACATTTCACCCTACAAGATCATTACACTGATGCAGATGTGTAGAAAGTCAAGGACGCTGCTCTTAGGAAGATGGCAATTGCATTCAACACCCAAAAGTAAACTGTATGGGCCAACTACGTCGCTGCAGAAAGGAAGACTCCAGAGTTCAAGGGAACACTAGAGAAGCAAAGAGAACACTGGCCCGCTTTCGTGAAATTCAAGGAATCAGAATTATCTAAGGAATGGTCGAGAAAAAACAAGGCCAATGCCGCAAAAACTAAATGTCCAGATGTTACTTGGGTCGATGACAGAGCAAAACAAAAGCTTTGGGAATCTCTGGTGGAACATTTCACCCTACAAGATCATTACACTGATGCAGATGTGCAGAAAGTCAAGGACGCTGCTCTTAGGAAGATGGCAATTGCATTCAACACCCACAAGAAAACTGTATGGGCCAACTACGTCGCTGCAGAAAGGAAGACTCCAGAATTCAAGGGAACACTGGAGAAGCAAAGAGAACACTGGCCCGCTTTCGTGAAATTCAAGGAATCAGAATTATCTAAGGAACGGTTGAGAAAAAACAAGGCCAATGCCGCAAAAAAGACGCAGTTCCATAGGCTCGGGCCAGGTGGCTACGCGGTGGCATTGCCTAAGTGTGATAAGTCTGAGCAAGAGAAGGTGGATGCAGGGGTCACTCCAGTTACTAGGAGCTGGCCCCCCAGGTGCAGAACTTGGTTCTATGCGCATGGGGGCGTTGGACCCGAAGACAGGCGAGGTTTCAAAGAAGGCATGTCTAAAAGGAGCTGAACAAAAGTTACTTGACGCAATAGAAGATGCTCGAAAAGGGGTGTTCATGCCCAACAGAGAGAACGACGAGCTTATGTGCGCCCTGGGAAATCCTGAACACCCGGGAAGAACACGAGGCAAGGGCGTTACTCCCTGGTATGAGGGCTTTTCGGACTGGAACGACGACTACAGGAGCCATGCAAGAAGGAAGATGGAGGAGGAGAAGAAGAGGAAGCTGGAGGAGGAGCAGAGGAAGCAGGAAGCAGAACGCCTTCAAGGCCTAGAAGCAAAGCACACGAACTTGGCACTCAAATTCCAGCGGCAGCAGCAGCAGATGGACTCAATTAGCCAGGAAAGGGGGTCTCAGCAACGGCAGCAGCTAGCGGATGATCCAGCATTGCATAGCACCGTCCCATCCATGCCGAGAAGCAGCGTTGGTTCCACCCCGGGCGACGCGCTGCTGGATAGATACCCTGTGGATGACATCATAGAGAACACTAACTGTGAGCTACACTTCAAAATGAAGAACATATCCATGAAGGTGACGGATGCCGTTGCTTTTACAAATCCCCCCGAGGCGGGCTATGCTCATGTCTTGGTTTTTTTTTTGCGAGGTATGCTCATGTCTTGGTTGATGAGATGGTGGACCAATATTCGGGGCTAGAGCTTAGACATTCCAGGAGGTGACGACGAGCACACACTGGGAGAGGCCATACATCATATTATCATATGGAGAAAGGATTGCATCATCTTTCTAAGGCCACCGACACCGCCTCAGCTGACTCCTCCTCGAAGTCCGCCACCAAGTCAGCAGACTCCCGCTCCCCCAAGTCCACGAACGCGTGAGCCGACTCCTCCTCGAAGTCCACCACCGTGTCAGCAGGCTCCCGCTCCTCCAAGTCCACGAACGCATGAGCCGACTCCTCCTCGAAGTCCGCCACCGTGTCAGCAGACCCCCGCTCCTCCAAGTCCACCAATGCGTGAGCAGACTCCTACTCCAATACTATTCACAATTTTTACATGATTACCGATATCTAGTCACACAACTAATACACATGCATGCATATTGATCTCCTTCTTAACAGTTCCATGACGTGCGGAGAAGCTCCTACCAACGGAGTGCATACAAGCACTTCAAGAGGAAATAGCGGGATTTTTGCTCGACCAGGTCATAGATCCCAAAGGTGAATACTATTACCCGCTACCGCCCCCATGAACCACTTGTCATCGTGCTCCGAAGGCACCAAGGCAACATGTAGGAGAAGTTGTATATATACCTAATTGTATAAATATATACATGCATGTGTATGTGTGAATTATTATATATATATATATATATATATATATATATATATATATATATATATGATCGGTTCTATGAGAAATTATATTTGTATATATATATATATATGCATAACGTGTACAATATGTACTGTCGTAAAATACCAGCAAACAAAAAAATATTAAATGGAAAAAACAAAATTAAAGGAAAAACAAAAAATAAAACAAAAACCCCCTCAAATATTTTAGTATCGATTGGTGTTACCAACCGGTACTAAAGGGCCTCCCCGCCCCCGGCGCTGGCTCGTGCCACGTGGGTGCACTTCAGTGCCGGTTCGTGCCTAACCGGAACTAAAGGGGGACCTTTAGTCCCCACTCTTTAGTGCCGGTTGCGGAACCGGCACTAAAGGCCCTTACGAACCGGTGATACATCCCGGTTTTGCACTAGTGGAGATATTAGTTTTTCTTTTCTTTTCAAAAAACACTGAACTTCCGTCCCAACAAGAATATATTAACATATCCTTGCCAACTCATGTGTTGTCCCCGGGATCTACATCAATTGATGCACACCATCATATATTATTAATTATTCAATATGTCAGGCAAAGCCAAGCATTGTTGCCGAACATGTTGATTGAAAAAAGGAAGTCTGAGGCCATCCAAAATGGACTTACCTCGCCGTAGTATCTTCATATCCTACAAAGAACCCTATGACCTAGATCGTAATCCTCTAGTCAAGCACATGTAACTGAACAAAAGGAAAAGCTACTCCTAGACACAATCTTCAACAAGGGGTCATCGTCCGTGCGTCGACGTTGATAGGTCCTACCAAAGTTTGAAATTTGAATCTTCATTCCTAAAGCAGAGGTTCAAGCAACACTTTCAACAAGTGCACAACACATGCTCGTCAACAAGCTGAAGAGGCAAGATCATGGGTTTTCACCTATAGTACGTGCATACTTGTTGTCAAATATGTCACACCAAGCTACCTCTAGCATTAGCTGGATCCCAATGGCCAGAGAGTCTGACCTCCCCCTCCCCTCCCGCTGCTGAAGAAAACATCGATTGTCAATTGGGAATCTTGTCATGCCACTTCCAATCACTGCCGCACCTGGCGGTACGGGAAACCGCTAGTACCCTCGATAGGGTGGCAAACATGGGCAGCAATACCAAAATGATTTTTCCACAAGGGGGTTACTCAGGTTCGGGCCCTCATGGTGAGGTAACACCCTACGTCATGCTTTGTTTTGAATTGAAGGTGGAGCACCTGGTGCGAGGGGGGTAGAAGGGTGATGATGAGTATGGCTACCGAGATTATAGTCTAAGACACTAGATGGGAATGGCTACCCCTAGCCCCACCTTATATAGGTGACCAGGGATAGGGTTTACACGTCGCCTAACCAATCTCACTCCACCGACATCTTGGCTTGCACGCCAAGGTGATCTTCTGGCCTCGAGTCGAGCCCCCTAGGCTGCCTCCTGAAGCTGGACCTCCACTAGGCCCCCTGGGTTAGGCACCTTTGGTCCTTGCAGTTCGAAGTAGGGTTACTGCCGACTAGATATGGTTGTCATTGCAGTCACCTCATAGATCCGTTAATCAAACGTCCTATGACCACGACCCGTCGGATCAGGCTACTAGGTAGAGGCAACATGATCCCGTCTGATTTGGCATGCACATGCATTGGGGCAGCGTGGCAACCTACATGCGGTTGCGCCATCCATGTATGCCACTACTGCGTGCCTACATGGCCTCATAGCCTTGACACCATGGAGGGTCGAGGAATCCAAGGCCACACGCCTTCACAGCCAAAAAGTTGTATCATCACCGTGGCTTTGAGAGGTTGTGCTAGAAATATCCCGCCGCTGCCTCCCGGCTTTGTTTCTCAGCGAGGGAAAAGGAGCTGGGGAGGGGGGAGGGATAGGGTTTCCCACAGCCATGTTAGCCTAGTCCATCACAGTCTTCCATCAGTTTCACCTGTTATCCCTCCCATTTCTAAAGAAACTCTCATCCAATGCTCTGGACTATCGTCTGCTAATCCTTCACGTCAAAAATTTATTTATGAGGCATGGAATTACCGAGAAAATGAAACATGTGTTATGTTATATATCATCTCTTCGGACAATCCAGCAAATAATTAATTAATTTATACACAGTATCTAGTTAGGCTCGCATGAACTTAACAAAAGTAAGATTTAGTGTATTAATACTTGGCCTGTAAAAAGGATTTATACTAGTCCTTGAGATGGTGAGTATAAAGTGACATGGCAAACTAATATACGCATAATAAGGGGTGACCGCTGGAACTGGCCTAAAAACACGCATATATGTCATCTTGTTGAGCTCATGTTAGACTCGCATGAACTTAACAAAAGTAAGATTTAGTATATTAATACTTGGACTGTAAAAAAGATTTATACTAGTCCTTGAGATGGTGAGTATATAAGTGACATGGCAAACTAATATACACATAGTAAGGGATGACCACTGGAACTGGCCTAACGAGCACGCATATATGTCAGCATATATATGTCATCTTGTTGAGCTCAGGTCACCGAAGTTTTGAAAGGGACACAAACTATGTGACGTTAATTGTTGAGCTTGTGTGCTAGCTCAGAGATGACCACTGGGAGACTAGCCTAATAGACACACATATATGTCATTGCACATACGTCATATTATTGTGCTTATGTCACCACAAATTCGAAAGAGATACACACTATCCGTCCTTAATTATTGGGTTTGTATGCTAGCCCATCTACCTACTGTTGAATTTGCATCAAATAAGTAATTAGTGATGTCAATTTTTCATGGCTCATGTCAATCACAATCAACCCAACCAAACACTCAAAAAAGTAGAAAACTATGTTATCGCACATTCCCTTGTGGAAAAAGAGTGACACATATTCTTCAAGTGATGATGTCGTCGACATAACGTGGAGCATCTAAAAGTGAAATACAATCAAAGTATCTTTCATGGTGATATTCCAACGCCATAATACTCTGGTCGACACCAAGGAAGCAACTAATCTTGGGACCGGCTTCTCATGTGAGGAGATATAATGTGGAAACCAAGCTATAATGGAAGTTGGCGAAAATAAAGTAATGGTATGTTTCAAAGTTTCTAAAAAATCTAGAAAACACAGTATATTGGAGAGGTGATGTTCTACAAACATGTAAACTTTGAAACTCAAAATCAAATTGATTCGGAAGGTTCCAAAAAAGCATACCTAGGAAATGAATAGTTACAAACTTACAAATACAAGTTTTAGGGTAGTTGGCATTTTTCTAAGCCGTCCATTGGTCTTGATAATGGTAGATAAGTGGGTAGTACTAGCAAGAAAGTACTCAGAAGTACTAAATAATGTGGGGTCAGTAATCATGTTTATGTGGGGCCGCTTCTTAAGTGAGGGGTAAATTAGTCATTAGGAGGGATCCACTCATAGCGTGTCGCCGCTCTCGTCCAATCCAAAACCGCCACCAGCCGCGCCTCCTCCATCCAATCCAAAACCGTCAACCTCCGCTCCTCTTCTACAACAAGACCACCGCCGCTCCTCTCCTCTTGCATCCCAAATCCACCGCCGCTCCTCTCCACTTCCATCCAATCCAAAACTGCCGCCTGCCGCTCCTCTTCCATTGCAAGACCACCGGGAAGTAGATCGATGGAGGAGCACCGATACACGACGATCATAGGCAGCGATCAGGTGAAGTTAGCTAGCTTGATGGAGATCAACTCTTGGTTTGACAACCAGCGGCAATTAGCGGCGATGGTGATGGCAATGGCTAAACGTCTTAAACGGAGCGAAAAGGCGACGATCTGGCCGGAGGGAGTCGCGATGGAGTACATAGAGCTGCTCCTCTGGGCCATGGAGCAGACTGGTTTCCCAAATCCGGTCGCGAGGCGGAGGTGGTGGGAGTATCGATACAAGATCTAGCATCCAGATGATCAAGGATTGAGCATCCACATAGTGCCCTTTATGAGTGTGACGTGGCATGGTGAGCCGGTGGAGTCTTCCTCGACCGTACCCAACTACAAGAGGAGGAAAGCAGTTGGCGTGGAGTCGCTTCCCCACCATTCTCCACGGTTCCCTCACCGTACTCCTCGCCTCACGGGGCGACGGTCTGTGACCAAGGAATATGGGTTTAGGGTTATCAGTAAGCTTCACACTAGATCTAATTTTTCTTCTATTAATTCTTACAATCATGAGATACAAGTTTTAGGGTAGTTGCCATTTCTATAAGCTCTGATATTTTTAATTGTGTTGGATCTGAAATCTTTTGCATTTTAGAACATTTTTGGCATGTTGCAGTCACTTCCTTCACTTTTATATTTACTGTCAAATTATCACTTGCTTGAGTAAGTCTGCGTCTAAAAAATAGTGCTAATGTCTTCTCCAAAAATTAGGAGGACTAGTTTTGCTAGGTATGGTAATAGTTAAGAGAAGGGAATGGATGCCTCTTGTGATATGTTGAGGTCATTGAATGGGGAAGGTTGTAGATTTGGGTATCAATTTTGTTGAAGATTTTTTATTTCAGGAGCATAGGAATGTGAGAGGTTTAGATCCTCGCCTCGTTGCCCCTGAGTAGATGGAATCTTTTAAAATGTGCTTTTAGTCTGAATAATTTGCCTGGAGATTTGACTACATGCTTTGGGGGCTGGATTAATAGATTTCCAATAGAATATATCAAACTTGTGTGGGTGGGCATATCAGCTATGTTTTGGGCTTTGTTGATTTGTAGGAATGATATCACTTCTATCAGAAAAGAGAATTTTAATCCAATGTTTGTTATTAAACGAATGGCAAGATCCAAACCATTTAAAGATGCCTATCCCGGGTTATAAGCCCGTAATTTGGATCATGAGATTTCTGTTGTTGAGGCAGGGTTGGGATAATTTTTATTTTAGAACAAATATCACTGGTGACTCTGCAGACTTATGGGCTAGTCTAAAAAATAGATTTGAAGAGGTCTGAATGCATGGGGGACAAATATCACTGGTGACTCTGCTAACTAATGATAGAGTATTTTTCGTGAAATTTCTATATATGTTTATTATGAAGACTAATGTAGGTTTTACAGATAATTTCTTATGGAAAATAAAGATCCCTGCTAAAATCAAAATGTTCTTCTGGTTTCTTGCTCATAAGAGCATCCTAACCAAAGAAAACTAATAAAATTTGTGAATGCTCAGCTGCCAGATTGGTCTGAAGCTTGATAAAATGTGCCTTTCATTTAAGATCACTTCCAAGAAATTTGGATGATTGTTTGAATTTTTGGCTCCAAACATTTCAAAAAACTAACATACAGCTTGTTTTGGTTGGAATTTCTGCTATAATTTGATCTTTATGGAAATGTAGAAATGATATTACTTTCCGAGATAAAAAAATTCATGATCCCATGACATTAGTAAGACTGATGTGCAATTGAATTGTTAATTGGTCTGCTTTGCAGAAGAAAAAACCTAGAGTTCACAAGGAGGCTGGAGACCTAGAGTTCTGAGGCTGGGAGGCTGATGGTGTTGCTGCTGGCTGTTCCTTGTTCTTCCAACTTTTGTTCCTCCTTCCGTCTCTAGTCGTTGGATTTGTGGGCTGCATCCCTATCTGTTGTTGATGTAATAGGTTGAACTTTGAATTTGTATTATTAGGTTGAATCTGGTAGTAGCTTAAACTGTTGGAAAAATATGATGTTGGTCCTTTGACTGATGGTCTTGTTAATGAAATTGGAGGGGGAGCCCTCTTTTGCAAGTTTTAGTTTCAGATAAGAAACTGCAAGTTTCAGTTTTGGAGAAGAAATTGCCCAGACATGTTGAGTGTGCGACAAACAGAGAAAACTAGGGACGAAATTTTGCTAAGTGTTGGTGATGGTGTGTGAGTGGATGACAAGGGGGGCGCACTTGTCAGTAAGAACAGAGAAAAAAATTGGGGATTTTTCCACTATCCCAGGGGAATCAAACCCGGGCCGAGCACGTGTGAGGGAGGGGGTGTAGCCGTTGGGCTACTGTGGTGTGTTCGACAGAACAAAGGCGTGTGGCCTTAAGACGTTTATCCAAACACTGACAGTGGGTTCCATGTGTCAGCGACGAAAACGGACGCGCAGCGAAATGCCTCTACCATTGAAACTAGTAGTCTTTATGTGTTAGAAGAGTACTTGCAATAAACAAATAATTGTACATGTTGGGATCCGCGGAGCCAGACCTGACGAGATCTGCTTCAAGATCGGTGCTGCCTCAGGAGAGCAGCGCAAGCGGTGGATTTCACTAAGCGCATCACGCCATCCCACGTTCGACACGCGGCAACTAGAGGACAAGCCGTCCCACGTGCGGGCGTCGACACTCTACAAACTTGTCTGCTAGTCTAAAAAATAAAGATATATTCTCAAATACATACATTCTACATTTTTGTAAACCTGGTAGCTACGAGGTGACAGTTAGAAGTCTAGGCATGATGGGCAGTTGGCCACGAGTATGGCGGCCGGGTAGCCCAAATATATTTAATGACATAATATCGTATTGGAGTCTAATAAAAAGTGAGTGCGTGATGCTAACCCAGCAGATATGTGGGTCTGCTACTGATTTATCTTACTTTTAAATTTGCGGATTTCTCTGTTGGTGATTTGCTGACTTTTTTTTTCCGGAAAGGTGATTTGCTGATTGACATTTCCACAAAAGCAAATTTGAGTCAAGCCCATCGCAGTCTTTCATCAATTCGCCTCTTATTCCTGCTTTATCTAAAAAGAAGTCTCTTCCAATGCTCTGCAGTATCGTCTTCTAATATAGCAACAACAACAACAAGCTTCCACACACATGGATAGCAAGCTTTCACACATCCCTGTCCATGGCTAGTTCTTTGGCGATACTCCAATCCTTCAGATCTCTCTTTACGGGCTTCTCCTATCTCAAATTCGTTCTACCCCAACCTCTCTTGACATTATCCGTATGCTTTAGCCGTCCGATATGCACTCGAGCTTCTAAAGGCCTGCGTTGAATATCGTCTTCTAATCCTTTACAAAAATAATATCTATGCGGAGAAGAATTAATGAGAAAACGAAACATATATTATATTATATATCATCTCTTCGCACAATCCAACAAATGATAATTAAATCTATACGTAGCACCTTTTTTTTGCGAGATGCACATGAACTTATTATAAATAGTAAGATCAAGTATACTAACATGTATGCATATTAAGGGATAACAACTGAAACAATCTAAGAAACACGCGCATATACGTCATCGCGTATATGTCATCTTATTGAGCTCATGCCACCACAACTTTGAAAGGGACACAAACAACGTGTCGTCAATTACGAAGTTTCTGTGCTAGCCTAGAGACAACCACTACGACTGGCCTAAATGACACACATATATGTCACTGCATATACGTCATATAATTGTGCTTATGTCGCCACAACTTTGAAAGAGACACAAAACTATGTGTCCTTAATATTAAAGTTTGTGTGCTACGCCATCCACCAACCGCTCAATTTGCATCAAATAAGTAATTAATGCCGTTAATTTGTATGTCAATCACAATCAACCCAACCAAACACTCAAAAAAGCAGTAGAAAACTATGTTATCGCAAAATTCCCTTCTGGAAAAAGAGTGACACGGATTCTTCAAATGAAAATGTCATCAACATAACGAGGAGCATCTGAAAGTGAAACACAATCAAAGTATCTTTCATGGTGATTTGCCAACGCGATGATACTCAGGTGGCGCCAAGGAAGCAACTGATCTTGGGACCGGGTAAGGAAATATCATGTGGAAACCAAATTATAGTGGAAGTTGACGAAAATGAAATAAAAGTATGTTTCAAAATTTCTAAAAAATCTGGAAAATAGAGTATATTGAAGAGGTGATGTTCTACAAACATGTAAACCAATTCAAAATCTAATTCATTCGGAAGGTACGAGAAAACAATATATAGGAAATGAATAGTTATAAACTTACAAATAGTACAACTTCACTATTCACGCATAATTTGTTTTTTTTCTTACCTCCCAAATGAATACGAGTTTTAACTTCAATTTCCAAGTGTTCCTAGAACATCAAATTTCTAATGTTCTTTTTACATGATTTTCAAAACTTTGAATGTGGTTTCTATGTAGTTTTCATTTTAAGTTGGGTTCCATTGTATACTTTCTCCTCTCGGTCACTGTGATTCTCCACTTCATATTTACCACCCTTTATCTTTCTTTCTTTTAAATGGGGTGCTTGCACTATGCTTGAGATTTTCTCCTAAAATAAAACATTCTCTTCAGGCCACAACAATTCGGCTCCCGAGCTCATCTGCTCCCTTGTGTGAACAATAAAATAAAATAAATTCTAGAAAAACTAAAAAAACAGAATTTTTTTTGGCATGGAAGATGCTCAAATGCGGGTGTCCGTGCTAAATTTGGTGATGTTTGGACATCAATGTAGCTCACAGCAAAAAACAAACAAAATTGGGGTATGTGACAAAGTTTACTCTTCATGCACCGTTTGCCATTTTGTCTCTTTTGTTGTGAGCTCCTCAGATGTCCGTTCACGATAAAAAAAAATCCAGGACATCACGCATTTGAGTGTCTTGGTTGACAAAAAAAATGAGATTTTTTTTTGAACTTTTGTAGTATTTCATTATTTCAGTGTTCATGCAGAGGTGATAAGCCCGGGCTCAGAAATGAATATTTGTCTCTTCATATCATATATGTTTGTGTGAAAAATAGTTTGGACCTTAGCCCAAGATCAGAAGATGACTATCATAAAAGCATACAACGTGTTAGTGACGTTAGTGCTTAACACGTCATCTAGAGACACCTATCCATCGTCCTTTTTCTAAAGCATCACATGCGTTCCCATTGCATGTGTTTGCTCCAGTTTTCATATATGTTTCTCACTGCATGTGTTTGCTCCGGTTTCATACATGTTTCTCGTGACGAACAATATGCCTTTTTTTGGTAGTCTTGATTTTATTACTGCATCAATTTGGTATATCTAAATAACCGTTCCGCTCCGATAACACAACGATGATGCATAGAGGTGCACATAGCCAACACACCGTTTTAAATAGAGAGCCTATCATCGGAGCTGAGGGATGACGTCTCCGCCACGTCTCCCCTGCGTGTTCGTGCCGGATTTCGGTGAGGCGGTGCCGGTGCCTCACCATGGCTACGTCCGCCGGCGTGGACATCGGGTGGAGCTCCTCGACGACGAGGGGGTGGTGGTGGACTCATGCAGTTGGGAGAGCAATGCGGTGTGGCGGGTGGGCCAGGAGGTGGGGTTCCCGTGCCACGTCGCGGAAATTGCGGCGACTGACCGGTGGGGCGAGGCGGGGGTGAAGTTCGAGGTGAGTAATGGCGAGAGGGGTCTGAGAGAGGGGTTATTCGCCCGACGCCTCGGCTCTCTTCTCCCCCACACCTCTCAAATCTCGCCCGTGAAAACCACCGCTCGCCGCCGCTGCGACAGTTAGGGTTTGATGACGATGAGGGAGCAGCAGATGTGGGCGTTGTCCGACGGCAAAGAGATCCTGATGGGGCGGCTGAAGGAAATCGACCGCTGGTTTCCGACGGCGAAGTCGCTCAACGACGCATCGGAGTTGGTGCGAGACAAGCTGCGCAGAGAGGAGATCCTCAGATGTTTCCCCAACTATGACCGCCAGCCGGCGATGGGGGTGATCCTGTGGGCGATGCTCGAGGCGGAATCGCTGGTCCCCGAGCAGAGGGAGAAGTGGAAGCTGTTTCGCTCCCTCCGCTACCGCCTGATCCAGCCGAGAGCGCCGCCTCCGGCGCAGCAGGAGCAGCCCCGGGAGGTGGTGATGGGGATCCCTGCCCCAGGATCCAGGTGGCTGCCGATCCAGATCGAGGAAGACGCGGAGCTCGTGGAGATGGAGGAGGAAGCGGCGGCGCCGCCGCGACGAGCCAGGGGGTCTCCGACCCCAACCTCACTCCCTCGCCGTTCCCCGCGGTTCCCGAGGCGTTCGCCTCGCCTCCTCGCTCTCTCCCGCCGCCAGTAGGGTGCTCGCCGGCGGGCAACCGTTTCTGGTTGCTGGCCGGCGAGGACGCCGAGGAGGAGGGGGAGGGGGAGGCCCTCATTTCCGATTCAGGTACGCCTGCTTTTACAAAATACTTGGCATCTACTACTTCAATTGAAGTAGATGATGCTGATAGTGGTGGATTAATTGGGGAATTTAGGCATGGCAGTAGAAACAGAATTAGGAATAAGCCAAAATCTCAAGGTAATAAGGGTTGTGTGATGATCTCTGATGTGATTGTTAATTCAGAACATAGAGGGTTTAGAGATAAAGTTAGGGATGGTAGATTGAGCAATATGACTCATGTGTCTGGTGTAGATGCGGGGATTGTGCAAAAACATATGGAGAAAGATAAGGTTCATCCCATAATCCTTCTATTTGGGGAAGAGGATGTGGATTTGGGGGAAATTGAGATGCAAAATACTCCAATTGCAAGTTATTTTGGTGCAAAAAGGGTAATGTTTGAGGAATCTGATTTGGAAAGTAATGTGAGACCCCTGATGATTTTTGGGGGCTCAATTGGGAGGGATTTAAACATAGATGTGGAGGTGGGCCTACGGTGGTGGAGGCTTGGCGAATTGGAGACCGGCCCAACCCAACAAAGTGATAAAGCTGTGGGGGGTATAAAAGAGGGTGTGGAGAAGGCTGGGAAGCAACCCCACTCTCTAGGGTTCCCTCCTCTCTTCCCCTCGCCGCCACAAGAAGGAATTATGTCAGGGAATTATGGTAGAGGGTTTGGAGCTTAGAGATTCAACAGAGGGGGTGGAAATGGACATATGGAGGGGAGATTCAACAATACTGAGAGGGGGAGAGGATGGATTGGAGGGAGACATGCCTTTCCAGGGAGATCTGGGGTTTTGGAAGGGGAGGCTATCGTTTTGGTCCTCATGGATGGAATGGGCAGAGATGCAGAGGATGAAGAACCCAGATCTAAGAGGAACGGAGAGAATCTGATGTGGCAAGCTAAGACTGGGAAGAAGGATGAAGGGGGAGAGCTCACAAGGATGTCTAGTGGTGATTCAGAGGTTTCTTTGCTGGAAAAGGAGAAGAGGAAAAATCAGATATCCCAGCCAGATCAACAGTAGCAGCAGTTGCTTCTGACTTCGCTGCTCTCTCAGCTGGTGCAGGGGATGCAGAACAGTGAGAAGAGCCTGATGGATGGGACAGTTGGGAACCAAATTGGTAACCTGATTGGGAAAGAGAGTCAGAGGAAAGAGGAAGGAGGTCCTGATGGACAACAAAAAGCTGATAAGGTGGCTGGTCAGGGGGCTGGGTTGGAAATGAAAAAACAGGGAGGGAGAAGCAACTGGCAGCAAGGTGTTGAGGAAAACAAGAAGAATTTTGACATTTAGCAAGCAGGTGTGTGGTAAATGTAAAGATCCCAGACACACCACCAAGGAATGCAGGGTGGGGCACTGTTTGATCTGTGGCAGAGAGAACCATATTACAGGGGAGTGCAACTTGCTGAAACAGGTTAAACCAGTCCCAAAATATGTTGGATATGCAGCTAAAGGATTGGGGATTCTTCTTGTGCAGAGTTATAAGGATGTTCTGGTGGCAGAACACACCAATCCTTTGGGTGTGGTGATCATAAGAGAAGGGAGGATCAATGAGACTGAACTGATGAAAGCCTTGGGAGAGATGTTTGACTGGGGATGGCAATGGAGAGTGAGGGAATTTGGAAAAAATGGGTATATGATGAGATTCCCCAACAAGGCAAAGCTGGTGGAGTTGGCCAAGTTTAATGACTTTAACTTGTTGGGGACAGGGTGGTGATCAAAGTTCAACCCTGGTCCCTTGACCATCGTTTGTTGGCAAAATGCATACTGTTTGGGCCAGACTGGCCAAAGTACCAGATTGCTTTAGACATTTCCTAGGGGTTTGTGAGGTGGCTGCTACAGTGGGACCTGTCTTGGAGATTGATATGGACACTATCAATGAGGAGAAAGTTAGAGCAAAACGTGGAATCAGGGATGTGCAGAAAATTCCTACTCAAGTAGAAATCACTTCACCTGATCTTCTCATGTTCAGAATTGAGGTGGAGGCCGAGAAAGTAGTGGAAATTGGCTGGTACAGGGAAGAGAAGAGGAAAAATGACAGCAACAATATCTCAGAAGTGGGAGAGGAAGAGATTGACAACAGGAAGAGAACCAAATTAGAGGATAATGATCGTAGAGGAGTTTCTTTGGGATGCTTATCCCTGAAACAGAGTGAGGAGGTTGATGGAAAGATGGAAAAAATGAAATCTCAGTTGGAGGAAAACATGATGCAATGGCAAAATGAGATGACTTTGGAGAGAGGAAGATGGCAAAAAGAAAGTGAATTCATGCTCAGTAAAATAAAAGCTTTGGAGGAGGACAAAGTCAGAAGCAATGCATTATGGGCAAAAAATGAAAACAGAATCAGAGAGCTGGAGAAGATTCAGACAGAGTTACAAGAGACCAGTAAAAAACAATTAGAAGAAATCCAGAAACTGGCACAAGAGGCTGCTAATAGAGAGAATATAAAATGGAATGAGCTAATATAGACCTTGAAGATTATGAGAAAGAGGCTCAACAGAAAAAAGATGACACAGATTCTGGGAAATATAATGAGCCCACTGATTATAATGCTAGCCAAGAATCTGTTGGAACTTTGGGGGAGAAGATGGCTGAAATACATGGAAATGAGGTTCTGGACAAAGAAGGGGAAGAAAAAGATGTGGAGATCAAGAGAAGTCTTAGAAACAAAGGGAAGGAAGACAAGAAAATTGAAGATATGGCTAAGAGCAGAGCTGAGGAAAGAGACAACTATGGTAAGAATCCTGAGTTGGTTATTGCTAATGCTTCTTTACTACATATCAGTTCTTTGGTGGGAATTGATTTAGGTTGTTCAATAGATATGATTGATAAAAACATAGACATTATTAACAAGATGGAAAAAGCTAGACGAGAGATATATTTCCAGAATATTAAAAGAGAGGAAAGGGAGAAAACAGGAGAAAAAGGTGAGGAGGAAGAGATCTATAAAAAAGATGTCCCAGTATATATTAATACTGGAGATATTACTCTTGAGGAACTTTGTTCGGACAATGATCATTCTGATGTGGACATTGAGGAACAACAAATTAAAAAGCTGAGAGGAATGTTCTCAGGGAGAAAAAGTAGTAAGAAATGCTCACCAGCACTTGACTGTGTGAAGCAGTCAGTTGGGATTGGGGTCCTTCAAGGAGGAAAAGAATAAAGTAGAAAAATGAGGGAGTTTTCTGGAATGTAAGGGCATAGGTCAAGATCACAAAAAAGATACGTTAGAGAGATGATTATAGATCAGAAGCTAGACTTTATTGGACTCTCTGAGACCATAAAGCAAGACTTCAAAAAAAATGAGTTGCACAATTTGTGTGGAGGGAGGAACTTCCAATGGAGTTGGAACCCACCCAGAGGCATGTCAGGGGGGATCCTGATGGGGGTTAATAAAGATGTGTTTAATGTGGAAACTATTGAAAAAGGACAATATTTTTTGAGAATGTTAGTATTTGATAAGAATATCAAAATGCACTAGAATTTGGTCAGTGTATATGGGGATGCTCAGAAGGAAGGGAAAGCTAGTTTCCTAGCTTAATTGGCAAGATTATATCATGATAATCCTCTGCCTTGCTTGGTTGGGGGAGATTTTAACATTATTAGAAATGGGAAGGAGAGAAACAAACCTATGCTTAATGAACAATGGTCCTTTATGTTTAATGCTATTATTGAGCAAGCAGGGTTAAGGGAATTACCTTTGAATGGAAGGCAGTACACCTGGGCTAATAATCAGGAGGACCCTACTTTTGAGAAACTGGATAGAGTTTTGATGTGCCCAGCTTGGGAGGAAAAATACCCATTAACCATATTGCAAGCCTTTGCTAGAGAGATATCTGATCATACCCCCTTGTTCCTGGATACAGGGGAGACTCATGATCACAAATACATTTTTAGATATGAGAATGCTTGGATACTGAGAGAGGGTTTTAGAGAGCTGGTGTATAACACCTGGAACGAAAGATACTTTGGGGACATTTTGGATAGATGGGAATCAAGGTTGAGAAATCTTAGGAAAAAAGCTAAAGGCTGGAACAGAAATATGGATGCTTGGTACAGAAAAATAAAAATGGAAATATTAAAAGAACTGGACGATTTGGATAAGAGAGCTGAGATTATGGGTTTAGGTGTGAAGGATAGGGATGATCAGAAAAAGTTGAGAGCACAATTGAAAGAAGTAATGTTGCAAGAAGAGATGAAGTGGTTGCAAAGATATAAAGATTCAGAGATTAAAGATGGAGACAGAAATACTAGATATTATCATGCCAAGGTGAATGGGAGGAGAAGGAAAAACAAGATTGTTTCCCTGGAACAGGAAGAAGGGATTATAGAGGGGGATGAGAAATTAATGGAGTATATTACTAAATTCTATAAAGAATTATTTGGACATCCTGAAGAATCTAGTATTTCGTTGAAGGAGATGGAGATGAATAAAATTAATGGGCAAGAGAAAGAGGAGCTTTTGGCTCCTTTCTCCCTAAATGAAATTCATCAGGTGGTTTTTGGGATGAAAAGGAACAAAATCCCTGGCCCTGATGGGTTCCCTGCTGATTTTTACCAAGATTTTTGGGAAGTGGTTAAATGGGACCTGAAATCCTTGGTAGAGGGTTTTGCAAAAGGAGAAATTAATATTGCCAGGCTTAAATATGGCATAATTACTCTTGTCCCTAAAACTAATGATGCTAAACAAATTCAGAAGTTCAGACCCATTTGCCTGTTGAATGTCAGTTTTAAAATCATTACTAAAATTCTGATGAATAGACTGGCCAAATGTGTGGCCCCTGTGATTTCCAGAACCCAAACTTCCTTTATTAAGGGCAGGTACATTATGGAGGGGATTGTGATCCTGCATGAGGCCCTGAACTCCTTTCATAAAAACAAAGAAGATGCCCTGGTTTTTAAAGTGGATTTTGAGAAAGCTTATGATAAAATCAAATGGCCTTTTGTGATACAAATGCTGAAAATCAAAGGATTCCCTGATAAATGGTGTGACTGGGTGATGGAAACTATGAGAGGAGGACATGTAGGAATCAAAGTAAATGATGTAATTGGCCCATATTTTAAACCCTTTAAAGGATTGAGGCAGGGAGATGCTATGTCCCCTTTACTATTTGACATAGCTGCTGATGCCCTAGCTTTTATAATGAGTAATGCCCTGAAGCATGATTTGGTTAAGGGTGTGCTGAATGGCAATGGAGAAAAAGGGGTTAATATGTTACAATATGTTGATGATACTATCTTCTTGATCAAAGCTGAGATGAAAAGTGTTAAAAATCTTAAACTTATACTTGGGGCTTTTGAGCAAATGTCTGGGCTCAAAATAAATTTTCATAAAAGTGAATTGCTGTTATTTGGCAAAGCTAGAGAGAAGCAATCGACCTATCAGGATATCCTAACATGTAAGATGGGAGACTTGCCCATTAGGTACCTGGGGATGCCTGTTTCTGAAAACAGAGTTGGGAACTCACACTGGGAATGTGTGACGAGTAAAATTGAGAGAAGGTGTGGATGTTGGCAGGGGAAGCTACTTGGCTCTATTGCAGGAAGAATTACCTTGGTGCAAGCCTGCTTGACTAACATACCTTTTATTCATGATGTCCTTCTATGTTGTGCCTAAAGGGATCATAAAGAAAGCTGATTTCTTTAGATCCAGATTGGTATGGCAAGAAGATGAGAATGTAAAAATATACCATCTAGTGAACTGGAAAGAGTGTTGTCGACCTAAAGACATGGGGGGTTTAGGGATACTGAATTTAGAGATTATGAATATTTCACTTCTAGCAAAATGGTTTTGGAAAATGGATAATGAAAAAGGTCTGTGGCAGGATATTTTGGATGAAAAATATAGAAAAGGGGGATGTTTAGCTTTAGTAAGCAAGAAGCCTGGGGATTCCCAATTTTGGGCTAGCTTGTTGAAAATTAAGGAAATGTTCTACAAATTTGTTAAGAAAAAAGTGGGGGATGGGAGAAATACTAGGTTCTGGGAAGATACTTGGGTTGATGATAAACCTTTGAGGGAGGCTTACCCTAGGCTGTATGATATATGCTTTGACCACAACATTATGTGGAAGAGGCTATCTGAGAAAGGGTGGTGTGGGTTCAAATTCAGAAGGACCTTGCATGGGGAAACTTTAGGGCTTTGGAACTGTTTGAAAAAAAGATGTGAAGAAATTCAAATGCAGGGAGGGGCAGACCAAGTTCTCTGGACTCTCACTGCAGATCATAAGTTTTCTGTGGGGTCCTTATATAGGAAATTGATAGCTGTTGGGATGAACTTCCCACAGAAATACTTATGGAAGACTAAGCTGCCTGCAAAACTGAAAGTGTTTCTTTGGTTAGTTAATAAAAAAAGTATATTAACCAGGGATGTGCTGCTTAGAAAAGGCTGGAAGGGTGGGAAAGGGTGTGTGCTGTGTGGGAAAGATGAATCAATTGACCATTTGTTCTTTTCCTGCTCCACTGCTTCACTGTTATGGAGTTTGGTCAGATGTGTGTGTGGATTTAAAACTGTCCCATCAAATGTAAGAGACTGTTTTGGGGATTGGATTAGGAAATTTAATAAAGAAGAAAAAAAATTGGTTCTGGTGGGGATTTCAGCCCTGCTTTGGGCAATTTGGAAAAGCAGGAATGCAATTGTCTTTGAAAACAAAAGGATAAATGATCCTTTATATATTGTCAAACTGTTATGCAGGTGGTTAACTGACTGGTCCGTCCTGCAGATAAAGGAGTCGTCAAGAAAAACACTGGAGCTGGGAGCAAGGGTACTAGAACAGTCGGCAAAAGAGGAGTTCACAGCCAAGCAAGGATGGAAGATCAAAGTGGCAAGGCTGGAATGAAGATTCTCTTGCGATGGTGAACCTGATGTTTGTTGCTCCTGCTGACAGAACCCTTGGGTCCTTTTGCTTCTTTTGCTCTGGTTGTAATGGTGATTTGGCAGTCTGAACTTAGTGGTTGTCTTGAACTTAGGTTGTGAGAAAAATGGTTGGCCCTGTGTTGGCTGCTAGGGATGCATGGTGGTTATGGCAGCTTTGTTTCTGTTCTTTCCTTTCTTTTTCGTTTAATCTCTCCTGTAGAACTCAGTGGTTTTCAGTAATGAAAATCGGAAGGGGCAAGCCCTTCTTTGATCAAAAAAAAGGAAAATAGAAGCCAAGAAGAGAAATGCTCATAGTCCTCGTCATGATAAAATTGCACATTGTTGAACTAGAGGAAAGAATGAATGTTGGTTGACAAAGTGAGCCGCCGATGGCAATGGCCAACTACCCAATACAACTTGTCATCTTTGGGCGACGGTGCAAATGAAGGCAAGTGCATGCCCTAGAAACAGTCGTCCACAGGTGACAAATAGGTGAGGTCACTTGTAACTTCAAAATAATGCCTCCGCAACCACCTCCTAAACTGCCAAAGATGGCTCATAGGTTTCCACCCGAGTGAAGTAACCCAAAGTAGAAGCCATGCCATAACCTCAATATGATGCCTCCAAGAAGGCCAATGATACCATGGCCGCCGCCATCGCTTGATCCTCGAATCAGGGTTTTCACCCAAGTTCCACACCGACCACACAGTAAAAATGGACACTCCTAGGAGGGAGTCAAAGCTAATAACACTGGCGCAACCCCCTCGAACGCATGACATTGCAACATCGCCAGTGTAGAGAGATCAACCATACATCGGTAAGACATCCATCAGGACCTTGGAAGTGGCAGTGTGCCACCATCCAAATAGGCCCTAAATGACTGATAGAGTAGATAAAGACACCGCCTCAAGGAACCCCTGCCAAAGCTCGCCCGGACTAATGTGATATGCCGTTGTTAAATGTGGCATGCTATGTCGACCAATAGATATATACATCTCACAAGAGACTAGCTGGCAATGCGACTACTCAACTTCACTGCCCCAGATTCCACTAACAACCCCAATTACTGCCACAGACCAACTCAACATGTCGAACCAATCAGTCGAACGAAGCCATATTGCCACATGAACTTGGTCAAACAATTTAAACAAAGTGGGAGTTTCTGCCCCCCCCCCCCCCCCACACACACATTGTTGATTGTGCGGCTTTTGCCCACCGGCATTTGTTGTCTATGATTCTAGGAGGGGCACTAAGAAGAGGAGGGTTTGGAGGCTTAAAGGTTGGCCACCAGTGTCACCGTAGAGGACACCGCGGGTCACTCGGCCCCGTTCCTAAGGCAACCGGTACTAACTAGTCCTAACAATATTCTCGTGGCTAGCCACGAAGTTAGCTTGAACTGAAAACAAGATTCTTACTTCTCTAATGGAGAGTTGGAATTTGTTCATGGAACCTTTAGTGATATCCAAAGTAGTGGACTACCGTATTTTTTCGTGAATACGCAAATGCCTTGCGTATCATTGAATTGATAGGTAGAGTGAAATTACAGTCATATATACCCATTGCCACACTGGTAACTATATCAAAATTTCATGCTCGCAAGAGCAACATCGGATCAGACACCAAAGGAGGGCATCCACATTTGGACATAAGGTTGAACATTTGCTCCATACAATTCTTTGTATTTAAATGAACATTTGCGTATTCACTGGTATGTAAAACCTCATTTGTGACCCCTAATTTCACATGGTTTCGATAATCATCAATAAAAGGACAACATACAAGGTTTAACCTTACTAACCATGTGTGAAAATGGATACCATGAATTGATGTGTGCGATGACTTCCTTGCACATTGTTAAGAAGAATAATAATTGTGTGCATTGATCTGGCTACGGCTAGAATTGAGGAACTATGTGCAATGAAGCATACATTACTGATGTACCTAACTACCTATGAATTCGAGTGTGTGTAGAACACGTCTGGCCCATCTAAATCCCATTATAGTATCCTCTTCCATCTCCACCAAACCTCTACATATGGTGCACATTTTCTCCATCTGCCACTGATACATCCTAAGTGTGTATATATACTTTTGAAGTTCTCTAAAACTATATAAATTTTGAAGTTTCCATGTCAACTTATTATAATTTTATATTAATTTCACTAACCTATTAATTATAAGTCAGAAGACCAGAATTACAT
The DNA here is from genome assembly GCA_021605145.1 of Aegilops bicornis. Lineage (NCBI taxonomy): Eukaryota > Viridiplantae > Streptophyta > Magnoliopsida > Poales > Poaceae > Aegilops > Aegilops bicornis. The sequence continues at coordinate 643,396,934 of CM038672.1, forward strand.
GTTTTATGTTTGCTGTTTCAGGAACTTCACAAGACCGAGAAAATCTAGAAAAACAAATAGTGACCTATGAACCACGGTCCAATTTCCTCCATAAGAAAACATCCAAAAAAAATTACTTTTGTTTTATTATCTATTTAGTTTGACAGTAAATACTTCGTATACAATATTATCGTCTCACTACTTGTTGCAACTAGTATAGCTAGTGAGATTGGCAATTTCGTTAGAACTGTTGGGAACACAAATAGGGCTCTTTATTATTGTATTGCAGCTGCTTGAAGGACGCTTGGATGTTATCTTTACAGATTGATACATAGGTTTCTTAACTGAAAAGAAAATGTACGGCTTGCTGTAAACCCTTGCGCTTGGGAGCTAAACAACTAGGAATCGTTCTATAGGTATTGGAGCAACCAACCACCACCTTCTCTATATCTTCCTCTGGCAATATTGTACCGTGCGATTAATCACTCACATCAGGTCATCATCTACAATAGTCCTCCAGTGACAAACACAAACCATGTGCAATCTAATTTTTTTACTGTATACCTGCTCTTTGTTTGTTTACTAGTGACTCCTCTAATGAAGAGTACGTAGGACGTGTTCATCACAATTGTGGTGGCTCCGGCAACATTGTGGCCTGCGACGGCCGTTGCGACGACGAGCATCTTCTGGTTCCACCATGACCTCTTTAGATGATTGGTACCGAGCAAGATAAAACGAGCATGAGGTCGCCATAGGGATTCCCAAAAGGAAAGAGCGACAGGGTGCCTCGTGAATGCCGGGCAATATAGAAGCAACAGCGAGAACAGTCTTATATCTTATATTTAATAATTGGAAGCACTAATCAAGCCTCCACGTTAATCCTAAAAAAACGTAATAATAGCCCGTTAGATCTAGAAATTATAGATCTACAGCCATTGAATAAAGTTCCTCAAAGAGTCCAGACAATCTATTCCACGTTCAATTCCCTTAAAAAGAAAACGATTAAAATCAAGACTAGACCCTGCAAAAATCCTCACGCATACCGTTAGATCTGGAAATTATAAATCTACAGCCATTGGATAAAGTTCCTCAAAGAGTCCAGATAATCTATCCCACGTTCAATTCCCTAGAAAAATGATTAAAATCAAGACTAGACCCTGCAAAAATAAAGGACTCTGCACCATGAAAACAAAAGTCTACAATCCCTATTATGTTAGTCCTCACGCATAGCTCGCCTTGCTCCTATCCTCCGTTCCAACGATCCCTAGCAAACTGGCGGCGGCGAGTTCGATCCCATTGGATAAAGTTCCTCAAAGAGACCAGACAATCTATCCCACGTTCAATTCCCTAAAAAACGATTAAAATCAAGACTAGACCCTGCAAAAATAAAGGACTCTGCACCCTGAAAACAAAAGTCTACAATCCCTATTCTGTTAGTCCTCACGCATAGCTCGCCTTGCTCCTATCCTCCGTTCCAACGATCCCTAGCAAACTGGCGGCGGCGAGTTCGATCGGGGGCAAATGACGCCTCCGGGACCTTCCTCTGATTTCTTCTTGCTATATCGTTGCCCTCTTCCACGTGTGTTGAATTTATCAAAGAAGAAGAAGACAAGGTCTATTGATTGCCTCATCGGCCGCCTCGATCCGTTCTGGAACACTAGATGGCTTATCATGATGAGGAATCGCCATCCAAGTGCCAATGTTAGATATTTTTATTATTTGTCAATGGGCGCTCTCCCTTATTCCTTCTGTTGTCCAACTACATCATGCCCCGCGATCAGCATCATCCATCTATAACTACTGGCCGCCATTGTAGAAGTGACAGATTTTATTGAGGTTGGGGGCACGGGTACAGAATTGGCAATACCATTGACGATTGGGACAAAAACGGATCCGTCAGATCATTATTTAGTTATACTAATCCATGTCCCAAAGCCCCGGCAGCCGGCCGTTTAGGCTCCAGGCTGTAGGCACCAATACTACTGGCGGCCCAATATTCTCCATCGACATGGCCATGGACACAACCTGGGCTGCAGTTCGGCCACACCCCACGGGTTGCTTCTGTACGTCCAGTTCAATCAGCCACACCCACTAGTAGAAAAGGGGCCTATTGACCCGGTTGGTGAGGGCCTTTAGTCCCGGTTCATGAACCGGGACTAAAGGGTCGTATTAATACTGCCGCTTTAGTCCCGGTTCAATCCAGAACCGGACTAATGGGTCTCACGCGTAACCTGTCCGCTGAGCCCAGGCAGGAGGGCCTTTGGTCCCGGTTGGTGGTACCAACCGGGACCAATAAACATCCACGTCGACATTTCTATGGCTGTGGTTTTTGTTTTTTTTGAAAAATGGGGGGTTTGGGGTTAATTTAGGTGTTTCATATATTGTGCTATAGCTAGCTAATTAATAGAGAAAAGTGTCCTCTCTTTGTCCGTGCTTGGTCGACCCTACGTACTATACATACGTATAGAGAGGACTAGCTAGACACGCTAGCTAGCTAGTAATTAAGCAAACAGAAGATCGTCATGAACATATATGCATACAGAGAGAAGTGATATCGACCACCTCTCCTTCTCCGAGAGATTTGGTCGAACAACAAGTTATCGTATATCTATCCGACACTACCGGCTACATATATACAATAATTATCTTTTACAATACGGACGCGTGGTCCACATAGTATTCTCCGTCTTCAGCGATCACGTGGTCTAGAAAGAATGCCGCCAATTCCTCTTGAATTGCTCACATGCGATCTGGTGCTAGGAGTTCATCCCGCTCAAACATCTAATTTTAAGAAAGGGGTCAATACATGCATATATATATATATATATATATATACATATATATATATATATATATATATATATATATATATGAATGAAACTCAACACAAATGGTGGTAATAAAATAAAATTGTGAATATTTTTATTTACGCACTTCATATTGTTTGTCGGAGTAGCCCCGCGCACAGGTCGTGTGGCGGATGGAATCGCAAATGTAGTATCCACAGAAATCATTCCCTTGTTCCTTCCACAACCACTTTACAAGAAACAGAGGTCAATCAAACTGATAATTAGCAAGCATGCTAAATGGTATTGATGAAACTAGCGCTTGAATCACTAGGAGATGCGCGTGGAATATGCTACTATATAGTACTTACTTTGGTGTCTAAATTGCAGCTTCTTCGGTAGTCCCGGAGCTTTTTTGGTGAATTTTCTCCAAGCCCTGCCATACAAAGAAAACAATTACTTAATATCAGAAATGAACAAAGTTGCTGATATGATGGATAATGATCGATTTAACTTACTTCTCGAGCATTTCAGTCATGTCCGCATACTCCTTGGGATCTTTTCGCTTGGAGTCTAAGACAGTTACTACTCCCTTCTCAAGCTTAATCTCTAGGAGAATATAGTGGTAGCTGCGCATACGCGTAACTCATCAATATTACATTACTATAACCTGGACTAATAAGGAAACCGAATATGCCACAAGACAGTAACACTCACTTGAAGTTGTAAGGAAAGAGTATTATATCTTTGTGTTCATTTATTACCAACGATTGTAGCAAGTTGGCCTCGGTATCTTCGGCACGAAATTTAACCTCGGTTGCATCTATGAGATATGTGTTAATGAACCCAATATCACCCACTTGTCTTTTCTTCAATTCGCGATCTTCAATCTGCATAATATAGTGAGGATAATTATAAATACATGCAATGAAAGGGTTGAGTTATATAGAGAGACTTAATGACAGAAGTAGTACTACTTACGCACAATAGCAGGTGACCGTTGCTTTATCGAGGGCCAATTGATTGAAAACTGATAGAACTCCTCAAATGGAATAGGCAACAGTTCAATTCCAAGGAGGTCATGCTCCTTTTAACTCTCACATACAAAGTACTCCTCCCTCGGACTCTTTGCAGGTTTTCATGTACCAATCATGCAATCTTCGCATCATCGTTGATAGAGAACTTTCATCTTTGACGAGAGGCTTCCCGTACTCGTATCTTTGTATCTGCACCTCCAAGAATCATAATGTACATCGTCGGGCAGGTAATCTGCAGGATTGCCATAACCGGGCACCATCCTCGGATCGACGATGTCGCTTAGCGAGCACCTTGAGCGGGGGGCACGATTGCTTCGCTTGTTCGCCGAGCTGGGCAATTTGTTTCCCAGCTCGTCGTTCTTTCATCCTTTGATCACTGACAGTACTTCCCGACCTCTCCGCTTCAGCAAATGCCTTTCCAATAATGCGCTCATAGTTGCCTTTCGCGGAGACTTGGGTGGTTTTGTCGGGGCAGCCAGTGCGCTTCGCTTTCACCGGATGTACCTTCTCCTCCGGAGGTGGATGTCTCTTTGCTTTCAACCCTTGAAACCAGTCATCCACTTCAGTCTGCGCGATCTTCGCGTTTTCCTCCTCGCTCCTCAGACGGTAACTTCTCCGAGTCTTCAGAGAAGGACCGAATCTAGATCTCCTCCCGCCTTTGGCTGTACTGCTAGACGCCGGCAGAAAGCGAGAGCGGATGTCTTCTTTCCTTGCTTACGAGGCAGAGGAGAAGGACTACGACGCACCGGAGTAGCCGGAGCGGCGGCGGGTCTCTTCCGCCCTTGCTGACGAGGCGGAGAAGGAGGAGGCTGGCTGCTCGGGCGCGCCGGCGCAGGCGGAGAAGGAGGCGGAGTGCCGCCACGCGCCGGAGAAGGAGGCCGAGTGCCCTGATCGTCACTCGCCAGAGGAGGAGGCGGTGGAGGAGGCGGAGTGCCCTGACTCGCCGGAGGAGGAGGAGGAGGCGGAGGCGTCCAGTTCGGAAGGTTGATGAGATCCTTCCGCCATAGGCATGGAGTCTTCAGAGCAGAACCCAGCCGATACTCCCTTCACCGGTAGGGTGGTCAAGCCGGAGGTCCTCAAATCCCTCCGTTATTTCATCGACCATCACCTTAGCATATCCTTCTGGAATCGGCTGGCAGTGAAAAGTTGAGTCGGGTTTAGTAAGATAAACAGAGCCAACAGCCGCCTTGACCTTCAAATTGCTCCATTGCGCCATAAGGTGGCAATTTTCAGCATCCGTTATAGCATCCACGGGATAGCTGGCAGGAGTCGTCAAGGCATCCTGCTCTGGCTGAAGCAGCTCGGTGGAAGCCACGCTGCTTCTCCGCTGAGATGGCGGGTAGCTTCGGGGAAGCTTCGCAGGTCATTTGTTGTGATCTGCCGCTTCGCGTTCCTCTTCTCGTTCCTCTAGCCCCATTACCCTTTCGTGCAGTGCTCGCATTTGGCTCTGCTTCCGCTTTCTTCCTCCTCTCATGGGTTTTGTAACCCCTCGCGTCCGGAAATCCAGCCTTCCACGAAACGGAGCTCTGGCGTGCCTCGTGTCCGTCCGTGGTGCTCAGGATTCCCGAGGGCCATTGTGAGCTCGCCCTTCTCCCCGTCGAACGAACTTCCCTTGCTGCGCTGCTTCGATATATTGTTGAAGCCTCTTGACTGGTATGTCCAATTGTTCGTCCGTCCAAATGCACTTCCCTGATACAGGGTCAAGGTTCCGCCAGCCCCGAAGAACCAAGTCCGGCAACGGTCTGGCCAGTTCATTGTCTCTGGTTCGATCCCTTTATCAAGCAGATCATTCTCAGCCTTGGTCCACTTAGGCCGGGCTATGAGGTAGCCACCGACCCCGCGCGATGGTGAAGCTTCTTCTTCGCAGCATTTCTCTTGTTTGTCGCCGACATCTTTTACTCTTTTCCGATGTCTTGTAGGCCACAAATGCGGGCCACCATCTCTGATCTTCTCATATTTGCCCTTTAATTCTGGTGTCTCATTTTTTTCGACATACGTATTGAGTTCTTTCTTCCAATTCCTGAATAGTTCTGCCATCTTCTTAAGAGCAAAAGACTTGATTAATGGCTCTATTACTGGCTTCTGCGGATCATCCTCTAGCAGTAGGGTAAAATTTGACTTCAGCTCAGTCCAAAGATCATTTTTCTGCATATCATTGACACAAGACACCTCAGGGTCTTCGTTCTTAGGCTTATACCATTAGTGGATGCTGATCGGGATCTTGTCCCTAACCAGAACCCCGCACTGAGCAACAAATGCCTTCTAAGTCCGGTAGGGTTCAATCGGTTGGCCGTCGCGTGCGATTTGTATGATCTCAAACTTTTCATCCGAGCTCAACTTTTTCTTCGGGCCTCGTCTCTTTACCGAAGTTGTGCTCGATCCAGAGGGCTAGAAAAAAGAACAAAGACGAGAGTTAATTAATATATGTACATACCAAAACAAAAGGCGAGAGCTAGTCAAGACAGGCTTAACTAATATATATACCTGGCGGACTCGGTTTGGTGATCACCGAGCCGTCCTCACGGTCTACTTCTTGCACGGCATTGGGTCATCGGAGCCATGTAAATCATAGCCAGCTGCTTCTTCACCCTCTCCTTCCAGACCATCGTTGTCGTTGAGAAACATCAACGAGCGTACGGCATCACTTCCTTGTGCGATTATGTCCCTCAACAACGCTTCTTGTGCTTCGTCTCGGGGTGTCCATAGTTTCTACAAATATTTACAACATGGCAATTATTATTCAAACATGACAGATATGGATATATTAGTGGCAAACGAGAACTAGCTAGCTAATCACAATAAGGAATCATATTAGTGGCCTCGACGCTGCTTCTCTAGGGTTTGGGGTGGCCTCGACAACGCTTCAAGGGTTAGGTGGCCTCGAGAACGCTTCAAGCTAGGAGGGGTAATATCGACCCCCCACGTGTTGAAGCTATAGGGAGGGGTTCGGCGTTGAACACTACATCAATGTCCCACAAGTGGCGTGGGCATCGAAGCCCGCTGAAGGGTATAGGGTCGTGGATCGACGATCGGTCGAGGTCAAGGGTCAAGGATCGCCGAGGGGTCTGGAGGTTTCCTAGTGTCAAAGGATTCAACAAAACCATGTCTTCATCATTAGGCGAAAATAGTGCATGATGGTGAAGCTCTCCAAAGTTATTTTGGAGCGGAGACCGAGATAGGATAATTCGCTTTTTGGTACAAAGTTCAGCAAGAACCTTCCGGATATCGTTATTTGGAAGGCCTTTGCTGAAATTGCATACAAAAGGCAAATTATCCTATCCGGACTCCATTCCGTAATAACTTTGGAGGACTTCATACCATCATGCCATGGTTACTTCCGGCTAATGATGAAGCCATGGATTTCTTCAATACTTTGACACTAGGAACCCTCTCGACCTCGGCGATCCTCGACCCCTTGAACCCTCGACGACCTCGAACCCTCGACCCTAGACGATCCTGGAACCTCGATCCTCGACCCTAGAACCCTCGACCCGGGATAATATCGACAACGCTTCAAGGGGGTAATATCGACAACGACAAGATACATACACGGGAGAAATCAATGTTATCGGGGAGGGGGTATATCGACCCCCCCCCCCACGTATTGAAGTTATCGGGAGGGGATATATGGACCCCCCCCCCTCGTGTTGAAGTTATCGGGAGGGGTATATCGACGATGACAGGGGAGAGGATCGAGTAAAAAAAAGAAGAAAAAAGAGGAGAAGAAGAAAGGAATAGAGAAGAAGAAAAAATAGAATATTTTCTATTTTTATTCTTCTCCTCTATTCTTTCCTCTTCTCCTCTTCTTCTTCTTTTCCTCTTCTTATTTATTTCTCCTCTTCTTCCTCTCCTCTTCTTCTCCTTTCTTCCTCTTCTTATTTTCCTTTTTCCTATCCTTCTTTTCTTCTTCTTCCTTCTTTCTAGCTAGATATATAAAACTTTTCCAAAAATGTAACTTTTGCATATATAAAACTTTTTCTTCTTCTTCCTTCTTCCTTCTCTTCCTTCGTCCTAAATATATAAAGCTTTTCTAAAATGAAACTAACCTAAAATTAATGTACTAAATCAGAGAACAATTGAAAACACCATGCATATTACAATTGAAAAAATACATACATTCATACAAAAAAATATATATAACAAGCATATATATATATATATATATATATATATATATATATATATATATGAAAACAATATGAAAAAGGAGCGCGCCGGCGGCCGGACCGAGCTGCGGCGAGGATGGCGGGTCGGGCAGAGGCGCGGATGACGGGAGGGCGGGCCGGGCGGCACGCGACGGGCAGGGCGCGGCGACGGCGATGGTGGGCCGGGCGGAGCGTCGGGGCAGGGGCAGGCAGGGGCGGCGTCCGGGCAGGGGGCGCTGGCGACGGCGCTGGGCGACGGCGACGACGGGCACGGGCGAGGCGACGGCGATGGCGGGCGACGGGCGGCGCTGTGGCAGCTCGGCGTCGATGTGCTCCGGCGTCGTGGCGAGGGAAATCTGAAATTTCCCAAGTGTTTTCTTATATAGCAGGCATTAGTCGGTTATGGCACTAATGCCACCTTTTCGGTTGGTGCCACCAACCGACCAAAGGCTCTTTGGTCCCGGTTGAGGCACCAACCGGGAGTAAAGGGTGGCATTAGTCCCGGTTGGTGCCACGAACCGGGACGGGACCAAAGGCCTGCCTTTGGTCCCGGTTGGTGGCACCAACCGGGAGTAAAGGGTGGCATTAGTCCCGGTTGGTGCCACGAACCGGGACTAATGCACCCGTTAGTCCCGGTTGGTGCCACCAACCGGGACCAAAGGCCTTGTGGTGCCCCGCGCCCAAAAGTTTAGTCCCACGTCGCTAGTTGAGAGAGCTCGAGAGTGGTTTATAAGCGCTGCTGCGCCCACCCTCTCGAGCTCCTCTCAACTACTGAGCTTCAGGGCCTAATCTGTCACTAGCTATGTGCATGTGGGCCTACTTGGCCTCCTACGGGCCTGAATCCTGGCCCATGTAGGGTTTCTAGTCGTATTCAGGCCGTGGGGGCCCAGTAGGCGGCACTATGTTTTTCCAGTATTTTTGTTTCCTTTTCTGCATTATTATTTATTTTTTGTTGTTTTTTGCTTTATTTTTTAATTCTTTTTGTTTTTAGTTTTAGAAAAATTATAAACTTTCTGTTAGTGCCATTATTTTTCAAATTTGAAAACTCTTTTTTTGTTTTCTTTGTTGCTTTATTTATTTTATTTTGTTTCTACTTACAACAAAATACTTATTGTTGCTATTTTTATTTTTATTTCAGTTTTTTGTTCTGTTTTCTGCATTATTTAGTTTTTGTTGTTTTTTGCTTTATTTTTTAATTCTTTTTGCTTTTAGTTTTAGAAAAATTATGAACTTTCTGTTAGTGCCATTAGTTTTCAAATTTGAAAACTCTTTTTTGTTATCTTTGTTGCTTTATTTATTTTATTTTATTTCTACTTACAACAAAATACTTATTGTTGCTATTTTTTCAGTTTTTTGTTCTGCTTTTCTGCATTATTTATTTTTTGTTGTTTTTTCTTTATTTTTTAATTGTTTTTGCTTTTAGTTTTAGAAAAATTATAAACTTTCTGTTAGTGCCATTAGTTTTCAAATTTGAAAACACTTTTTTGTTTTCTTTGTTGCTTTATTTATTTTATTTTGTTTATGCTTACAACAAAACGGTGTGTAGAGGGACGGGCTTATAAACCAGTGTGAGCGCCCTTCGTTTGGCGAGGTTTTCAAATTCATAGTTTTCAAATGAACTTTGAAAAAGTTGGCATAGCATGTGCATGTACAAAACGGACAATGGTATCATACTCATCTGTTACAAAGTTGGCATGGTATCATCATAATAGTTGCGGGAGAAAGTCTTCACTTTTTCTTCGCTTGTGTCGTTTGCTTATTGCGCCGTAACCATGGATAATCTTCATCGTTTATCAGGATGCTTGGGTCAGCCTTGACTTTGAAGGGGGGAATTTCATGAAACTTTTCATACTCTTTAGACATGTCTGTCTTGCCCTCCACTCCCAGGATGTCCCTTTTTCCTGAAAGAACTATGTGGCGCTTTGGCTCATTGTATGATGTATTCGCTTCCTTATCTTTTGTTTTCCTCGGTCTGGTAGACATGTCCTTCACATAGATAACCTGTGCCACATCATTGGCTAGGACGAACGGTTCGTCAGTGTACCCAAGATTTTTCAGATCAACTGTTGTCATTCCGTACTGTGGGTCTACCTGTACCCCGCCTCCTGACAGATTGACTCACTTGCACTTAAACAAAGGGACCTTAAAATCTACTCCGTAGTCAAGTTCCCATATGTCTACTATGTAACCATAATATGTGTCATTTCCCTTGTCGGTTGCTGCATCAAAGCGGACACCGCTGTTTTGGTTGGTGCTCTTTTCATCTTGGTCAATCGTGTAAAATGTATTCCCATTTATCTCAGATCCTTTCAAATCGTTACAGTCGAAGATGGTCCCCTGGACAACAAGTACAGCTCATCACAAACAGTGTTGTCACCTTGAGACGTGTTTCCAACCAACTGCTGAAAGTCCCGATGTGTTCACATGTAATCCGATTCGTCGCCTTTGCTCCGGTGTTTGGAGCACGACTGTTCTTGTGTTCATCGACGACGGGTCACCAAGGTAGAGTTCTCAGAACTGTGTAGTGTGCTTGAGACCAAGAATATCCGTCCCTGCATATTATTGAGTCTCTTCCAAGCGTGCCTTTTCCAGTCAGTCTCCCCTCATACCGCGATTTAGGGAGACCTATCTTGTTAAGGCCAGGAATGAAGTCAACACAAAACCCGATGACATCCTCTGTTTGATGGCCCATGGAGATGCTTCCTTCTGGCCTAGCGCCGTTACGAACATATTTCTTTAGGACTCCCATGAACCTCTCAAAGGGGTACATATTGTGTAGATATCTGGGCCCCAGAATGACAATCTCGTCGACTAGATGAACTAGGACGTGCGTCATGATATTGAAGAAGGATGGTGGGAACACCAGCTCGAAACCGACAAGACATTGCGCCACATCACTCCTTAGCGTTGGTACGATTTCTGGATCGATCACCTTCGAGATATTGCATTGAGGAATGCACATAGCTTCACAATGGCTAATCGGACGTTTTCGGTAGAAGCCCTCAATGCAACGGAAGCGATTGCGTCATAATCACGTGGCGATCATGAGACTTTAGGTTCTGGAACTTTTCTCTGCATCTTTATTATTCCCTTTATATTCGACGAGAAGCCGATCGGGACCTTCATCTTGAGCAGGCATTGAAAGAATATTTCTTTCTCTTCTTCGTAAGAGCGTAGCTGGCAGGACCTTCATACTGCTTCGGAGGCATGCCCTCTTTTTCGTGCAAGCGTTGCAGGTCCTCTCATGCCTCAGGTCTATCTTTTGTCTTCCCATACACGCCCAAGAAGCCTAGCAGGATCACGCAAAGGTTCTTCGTCACGTGCATCACGTCGATCGAAGAGTGGACCTCTAGGTCTTTCCAGTAGGGTAGGTCCCAAAATATAGATTTCTTCTTCCACATGGGTGCGTGATTCTCGGCGTCATTCGAACAGCTAGTCCGGGACCCTTTCCAAAGATTACGTGTAAATCATTGACCATAGCAAATGCGTGATCGCGATGCGCATGGCGGGCTTCTTCCGGTGATCTGCCTCGCCTTTGAAATGCTTGCCTTTCTTTCGACATTGATGGTTGGTCGGAAGAAATCGGCGATGGCCTGTACACATTCTTCCTGCAGCTTCCCAGGTATATACTATCGGTGTCAAGTAAACAGTGCGTGTATGCGTGGTATCCCTTGTTTGTCTGTCCTGAAAGGTTACTGAGAGTGTTGTAAAAGTTCTTCAACTAATGGCCTTAGGTACACATCAATGTGGTTGCCGGGTTGCTTAGGGCCTTGGATGAGAACTGGCATCATAATGAACTTCCGCTTCATGCATATCCAAGGAGGAAGGTTATACATACATAGAGTCACGGGCCAGGTGTTGTGATTGCTGCTCTGCTCCCCGAAAGGATTAATGCCATCCGCGCTTAAAGCAAACCATACGTTCCTTGGGTCCTTTCAAACTCATCCCAGTACTTTCTCTCGATTTTTCTCCACTGCGACCCGTCAGCGGGTGCTCTCAACTTCACGTCTTTCTTACGGTCCTCACTGTGCCATCGCATCAACTTGGCATGATCTACGTTTCTGAACAGAAGTTTCAACCAAGGTATTATAGGAGCATACCACATCACCTTCGCAGAACCCTCTTCCTGGGAGGCTCACCGTCAACATCACCAGGGTCATCTCGTCTGATCTTATACTGCAATGCACCGCATACCGGGCATGCGTTCAGATCCTTGTAGGCACCACGGTAGAGGATGCAGTCATTAGGGCATGCATGCATCTTCTCCACCTCCAATCCTAGAGGGCATACGACCTTCTTTTCTGCGTATGTACTGTCGGGCAATTCGTTATCCTTTGGAAGCTTCTTCTTCATTATTTTCAGTAGCTTCTCAAATCCTTTATCGAGCACAGCATTCTCTGCCTTCCACCGCAGCAATTCGAGTACGGTACCGAGCTTTGTGTTGCCATCTTCGCAATTGGGGTACAACCCTTTTTGTGATCCTCTAACATGCGATCGAACTTCAGCTTCTCCTTTTGACTTTCGCATTGTGTCCTTGCATCGACAATGACCCGGGCGGAGATCTTCATCATCGGGCACATCGTCTGGTTCCTCTTGATCTTCAGCAGCTTGCGTTCCAGCACCATCGTGCACATCGTCTGTGCATCTTGATGTTCAAGAGCATCACCGTATTCAGGGGCACATAGTTGTCATCGTACTCTTCTTCCTCGCCGTCTTCCATCATAACCCCTATTTCTCCGTGCCTCCTTCAAACATTATAGTGTGGCATGAAACCCTTGTAAAGCAGGTGGGTGTGAAGGATTTTCCGGTCAGAGTAAGACTTCGTATTCCCACATATAGGGCATGGACAACACATAAAACCATTCTGCTTGTTTGCCTCAGCCACTTCGAGAAAATCATGCACGCCCTTAATGTACTCGGAGGTGTGTCTGTCACCGTACATCCATTGCGGGGTTCATCTGCGTGCATTATATATAATTAAGTGTGTCAAAAATCATTAAAGAACATCATGAATAGATAATTAAGTGACCAAATTAATAGAAGTTCATCATCACATAAAAACCAAAGTACATACATAGTTCTCATCTAACAACATAAAGCTCGCAGAGCATCTAAATTAATTAAACCATACATTGAAACTATGTAAAACATTTCAATGCGAAAACAAATACGATCATAATCGCAACCAAGGTAACAACTGATCCAACGGCATAATGATACCAAGCCTCGGTATGAATAGCATATTTTCTAATCTTTCTCATCTTCAAGCGCATTGCATCCATCTTGATCTTGTGATCATCGATTTACATCCGCAACATGCAACTTCAATATCATCTTCTCCTCCTCAAGTTTTTTTATTTTTTCCTTCAAGAAATTGTTTTCTTCTTCAACTAAATTTAACCTCTCGACAATAGAGTCGGTTGGAATTTCCGGTTCAACAACCTCCTAGATAAATAAAATCTATGTCACATTGGTCGGCATAATTTTCATAAACAATAAATGAACCAATAGTTATGAAAAGATAATATATACCACATCCGAATCATAGACAGGACGAGCGCCGACGGGCGGATACCAAAACCATCGCACTATATAAGATGCAATAATAAAAGTAAGAAAATAATACAAGTATCTATCTAAACAAACAAGTAATAATATTTTTCCTTTCGTAAAGAAGATAAGAACAAGAGGCTCACCACGGTGGTGCAGCGATGAGATCGGCGCTGGTGATCGACGGCGATGAAAGACGGGACGGGCGTGACGGACCGCTAAACCTAGATAAATATTAAGAAAAATGGAGCTTGGCGGTCGAGCTTGGAGAGGAGAAACCTTAAGTAGTGTGGCTCGGGCATTCCATCGAACACCTTGTGTGCATAGGAGGTGAGCTAGAGCACCACCAAGCCCCCTCCCCCTCGGCCAGAAAAAACAAAGCAGTGTGCTCTGCTCTTGCGCGAGGGGCTATATATAGGCAGCACCATTAGCCCCGGTTGGTGGCATGAGCCGGGACTAAAGGGAAGCCTTTGGTCCCGGTTCATGCCACCAACCGGTACCAATAGTGGTGGGCCAGAGCCAGGACCATTGGTCCCGGTTCGTCCCACCAACCGGGACCAAAAGGTCCGGACGAACCGGGACCAATGGCCCACGTGGCCCGGCCGGCCCCCTGGGCTCACGAACCGGGGCAAATAGCTCCATTGGTCCCGGTTCTGGATTGAACCGGGACTAATGGGCTAAACTGACCACACCACAAATTAGAATTTCTATGCAAAGATGTTGAGGTATGCAATCATCTGATATGCATAACGATACTTAATTAGATGGTTATAACCAGTTTGTGCTAAGATGATAGTGCACCTGGAATCATTGTTCACGTGCATGGCTACTTGGCCAGGCTGCTCTCTGTGTCCAATTTTTATGTACCAACGGTTTGTTAGAGTATTACTTTCTTCAAATTAGTAGCAACATCCATACGTTGTTTTCTTTATCCCCATGATACTTGATGTTGCTGATTGCTTGACTCAAAGATCAATTTCAAAGGAGTAAATTGATTTAAAGTGAATCACATGTTGTGTACGCTACAACATCTGAATTGTATTTCAAATCAATATTTTGTAGCTGAGATTAATTACTTCTGTACCTGGACACTTGCTACCTAGCTATGCTCATATATCCAACCAAAGGGGTAAGAAAACATCACAAGAATGTATATCTGCATCTGCATATATTAACTGAATTTTAGATATTTATCTGTGGTCATGCCCCTATTCAACACATCAAAATGCTACAGTAAATCTAGATTTGGTAGTGTATATATACCATCTGGAAGCTCTTTGACTAGATACCATGACTTGAAAAATCTTCCTTAACTGCCTTTGTGTTTCTTATACCATTTGGAAACTGCAACTCGAAGGCTGCTGCTATCAGGCCGAGATCTTAACATTGTTATACCGGGAAGATGACATATATGCATAGCTATATTAAAAAATTGCAGGTGTTTTTCTTTTGTGACTGTCCAAGTCTGATTTTTTTTGTCGAGATTTTCAGTATTGATGCACATTTATGTAGCAAAAAATAATAATATGCGTCTCTATGTGTGTGTGTGCGTGCATGTTATAAACCATGTCATATAATGTTTTCAAATTTTTGCTTTGCTTTCTTATCTACTGTAATTTTGAGTGTTCCACTAAATTCATAGATGGTCGACTAAGGTTTAGGATGATCCACCTTCATGTTATCAACAAATTTGCCAATTTGCCAACTTCATGCGACTCATCCCATACACCCAAGAGGAAAAGCTGCCAGACAAGTTCACTATTAGTATGTTGGATAGATGCAAATAAGTATTTTGTTTTCAGTTTCACAGGTAGAATGAATCTAAATTGGTGAATTAGTGCACCTGTGAAGTCATTATATTTATAGTTCATTGACTGATGTATATGTAACTTGGTCAAGGAAATTTTAACTTATTTTCACTAGGATTGGTTCTGTGTCATGTTCTCAACTATGAACATTCTGGCATGGACACAACAATCTATTTGTCTCCGTAATAGTGTTCTTGAAAAATTAAATTATATTTTCCTTGAAGATATTATATGTTGTGTGTTCAATCCTAATATGTCATAAGTGGACTTCTATTTTTTTTCCTGTTTCAAATCCGTAAGAAATTTAACATCCCATAAATGCTATCAATACTTCTATTTTCATGTGTTTTACAACATAACTAGCCTGTGCAGTGGCCCGGGTTGCTGACTGGTGGAATAATAATCCAAGTCTTAACTCTCAAGTGTACCCCGCCATGAGTCACTCAACTTTCATGTTAGTTTCTTTGTCTATATATATGGGTTATGGGTATCATAGGGGGGCGTGCGTCCTAAGCAACTTAGCCATGTCGTTGCTACGAGCCTTGCTCCTTCTACTTGTCTTCTATGACGCGCTCCTCACCGCCGCCGTGTCCAGCGCGCCATCTCCTCCTCCAGCACCAGGGCCGCCGGGGCCGAACAACTGCCTTGACAAGTGTGGGGACATAGACATCCCCTACCCATTTGGCATCGGCCCCAGGTGCTCGATGTCCGACCGCTTCGTCCTCAGGTGCAACGAGACAACGAGCCCTCCCACCCTGCTCAAGGGCAACATCAAGATCGCCAACATCACGCTGGAGACGGCGCAGATGCTGATATACACCTACCTGACCTACAAGTGCCGCGTGCCGGGCGGCAACAATACTATCGAGGACACGACGCAGAGCATGAACCTTAGAGTCGGCGACCCGTTCCTGATCTCACCGTCGGAGAATGTGTTCACGGCCGTCGGGTGCAGCTTGACGGCCAGGCTCAAAGGCAGCAGCAAGGCCACCGCCGCCTACCTCACCGGCTGCATCACGACGTGCGCCAGGGTCAACAACACCGGGGACGACGGCACGGCCTGCAGCGGACACGGCTGCTGCCAGGCCTTGCTCACGTCCGGCCTCAGGCAAGTTAGCTTGGTGTGGGACGTGTACGAGCAAGCCGCACGTCCTGTGTCTGGCAATCTGTGCCAGTATGCCTTCATCGCTACCAAAGGCTGGTACGTGAAGAAGTAACTTTTCCTTTTCTTTTTCTCGATGGGATTTCCGTTGCTTCGTATGGTGTGTACGGTGTGGCTGGCCAATTGGTGGATGTGTGAATTCAAAAATATATGATCCTTCCTTACCTAGCTAGTTGCTGATGTTTTATTGAACCTAATATTAGCCATGCCAAAAAAGAAAGTGAAAGTGAAAGGATTTTCTTATTTTAACATGAAATAAATATATATGCCAATGCCAAATACCAATACCAAAGGATAATAAAGGGAGGTGTGTTTCTCCGTTTTTCAGCCTGTTCACCTACCCTAAGTTGCCCATAAAGTTGTTGCCTATCATGCCACCCATAAGTTAAAAAAAAACTCTTTGTTAATTTTTCTCTAATTTTTTCGTCTGTCATCGAAACTGCCCCTAAAGTTGTAGTAAATTATCCACCCCGCCATCTGTAACTGAAAAAAAACTCTTCGTTAATTGTTTCTCTGAATTTTAGTCTGTCGCCAAAATTGCCCTTAAAGTTGAAGTAAATTGTCCACCCCACCACCTGTAAAAGTGAAAATAAAAAACCCGAGTGTTCCTCTGAATTATTTGTGCGTCATAGGGTCGTTCAATTTTTCATCCATCATGAGACTGACCTTTTATTTTCCTTCTCATGCACGCATTGAGGATGTATTAAAAAAATACAAATCAAGGATCAAGTCGAACATATCGATCCATTGTGAGCATGTTAGAATGCACATGTCTTACGTCCACATGCGCGCGCCGGTTGGTGCATAAATATTCAAATACGTGTATAGACATGGAGTGTGAATATTTGGAACTTGATTTGAAGATCACAATTTTATTATCCCGTTGCAAAGCACGGGCCCTTTTGCTAGTATATGCCAAAGGACAGAAACATACTATAATGATACTTATCATGGGATACATATATGTTTCTTTGTTGGAACATGGCAGAAGAGTGAGCCACCAGGTTCGAATTCCTTTGATTTACCTTATATTACATGAAGAGTGGCACTTTCTTGGATACATGTTGAAACATGGCAGAAGAGTGAACCACCAGGTTCAAATTCCTTTGACTTTCCTTACATGAAGAGTGGCTTTTTCTTGCTACAAAGAAAGAGTGTCTTTTCATGTACCAGACCCAGCGCAACCATCACAATAAATTCGCCGGACTCCAAAAAGTGGCTTTGAGCTACTTATATTCCAGGGATCTTCAGAGAATAGATAATCGTGAGAATATGTTTAAAAGAGCAGGACCTTCTTTTGTTGTTTCAAACTCTCCTGCGAAAGAGTATGTAAAATATTTATGCAAGCCCTAAAGAGTGAGTATTGAAGTGTTATCAAGGATTAAGAGATGATATTTCACCATAAAAGTATTATCATACATGTTTTACATGGGTGGAGAGTAACATTCCGTAAACTACTAACCAAGTTACTATGACCTTCCTATAACGTAGTAATGAGGTTACTATAACTTGGTAATTACTAAACAGAAGAAAAACATAGAAACATATAACCATGGGATCTACTTTGGAAGATCTTGTGGCAACGAACCAATGGTGAAAGCAGATCCTGAATAGGTTTGTCAGTTAAAGACATAAAAGAGTCTTAGTGATGTCATGCTTGTGTGCATGTGTGAGAACGGATGGGTGACATCGCATAGTATGGTTAAATGTATCATCGCTTTCTAGTCTCACCCATCATTTTATAGATGTTACACATTTTGTGCGGATTGTCGTGTTGTTAGTCTAGACATATATATTTACATGTATACATTGGAAGTTGCAAAAATCTTTACCTATACTAACGGCTGAATTTGTTGAAAAGGTACAATTTCAAAAAAAGTGACCTGACTGGGAATATGACATTCCTCAATAGACTTGGAGGCGACAGAGTCATTCCAGTTGTTCTTGACTGGGCAATTAGGAATGGAACATGCCCATCGGCGCCAAAAGGGGATAACAATGAGAATCTTTTCCATGGCGCTTGTGCTAGCACCCAGAGCTACTGTGTAAATGCCAGTAATGGAGAACATGGCTATTTCTGCAGATGCTCCAAGGGATACACCGGCAATCCATACATAAAAGATGGATGCACAAGTTTGTTACTTCATTGCATTTTTTTCTATATTAATTTATTTAAAGGAACTTCATTATTCCAGATGCTACCATTAATATTGTGCATTCCTTGCAAAAATGAGTAATTTGTAATATTTAGATTGTATTGCACGTTACCAGTATGAAAATGTAATGTGTATGATTTGACATCTCAGGATTTTTTTAATGCTCAATCATAGTTTTAAGAATAGAAAACTTAAGAATAAATATCAGTGAGCTTTGTCATTGTTTTTGTATTCACCAAACTGATCATATGCATTATTCTTCATACATCTTCAGATATTAATGAGTGCGAGCTGCGGAGATCCCCAAACTCAACAATGTACAAGAACATGTATCCTTGTCACGGCGGGACATGCCATGATAGAGAAGGTGGTTATGAGTGTAAATGCAATTTCGGACAAAGAGGTGATGGTAAAAGTTACAAGGGTTGTGAACCCATCGTGTCCACGGCTGCAGTGGCAGTAATAGGTAATGCTCTCATTATTTTTAAGAAAAAAAAACAAATCCTATGGTATAGACGTGAGAAATTAAAATGGATTATTTGTGAGCTGCGTTGAAAAATAAAATGTACGTGATGGTACATAATGTAAGTAGTGATGTCATTGTTTGCTAATTTTAGATCTATCATACATACATATTTGTCGTTGCTGTGTAGGGCACCTTCGAAAACATTTTCCCATGAAATCTAGCAAACATATTTCCATGTTAGTTCTGGATTTGTTTAGAAACTAATAAATGTACTGTCAGAAGAAAAAAAATGTTAAAGTGCTCAGTGGAGTTTGGAAACTAATAATTATGTTTTGAAATCTATTAACATACGGTACTGTATTTTTTCACGATCCAAACATATTCCTATTCCACTGAATTTTAATATTTAATAACTAGTACATTGATGTCTATAGCTCAATCGACGGTCGTGTAGCCATCCAATCAACATCTTCTTATCTCTTTGTACTTCTATGAATGTTTAGACCCCGCTTGTTGTTAAATATGACTTAGACAAAATTGTTTCTCGATCATTCAAGAAATGGCAAAATGTTACGGTACATATCATCATTAGGTAAAAAAACATGGAAGTTCACGTGACACATGTCCTCCTGCAGGAACAATTGGTGCCATTGCATTACTCGTTGTGCTACTAATATTCTTACACATGGAACGCGAGAAAAGAAAGCTGAGGGACCGGTTCAATAAGAACGGTGGAGAGTTACTCAAAAGTCTCAAGATCGAGATCTTCACAAAGGAGAAGCTAGACCACATCACACATAACTACTGTGACATCATCGGCCAAGGCGCCTTCGGCAAGGTCTACAAGGGAATCATCGGCGCTGGAGACAGTGCACGGGTCGCCGTGAAATGCTCGATCCCCATCAACCAGGACTGCAAGAAGGAGTCCTTCGCGAATGAGATCAAGATCCAGTCCAATATCAGCCACCGGAACCTGGTCCAGTTGCTAGGATGTTGCCTGGAGACGGAGGTGCCCATGCTGGTCTACGAGTTTGTGCCCAGGGGGAGTCTCCATGACGTACTCCACGGCAATAATAAGAACCCTCTCCCGTTGGAAAAACGCCTGGATATCGCCATCTACTCAGCGGTTGCCCTCGGGTACATGCACTCGGAGGCGAGCCAGAGGACCATCCTCCATGGAGACGTGAAGTCGGGCAACATCCTCCTGGATGACGGGTTCGCGCCCAAGGTGTCAGACTTCGGGACGTCGAGGCTCATGTCCATCGACAAGGACCATACCAACTGGGTGGTCGGGGACAGCAGCTACATCGACCCCGTGTACATGAAGACCGGGCTGCTCACCGAGAAAAGCGACGTGTACAGCTTCGGCATCGTACTGCTGGAGCTCGTGACCAGGAAAAAAGCAAGGTATGACGGGAACCAGAGCCTGCCACTGGATTATGTCAAGGCTTCCATGGGCAGGGCGACGAGGGAGATGTTTGATCCAGAGGTTGCATCTGGTGCGAAGGAGAACGAGGAGTGCCTCGAGGAGGTGGGCAAGATCGCGGTGCAGTGTCTCAAGGACGATGTGAACGACAGACCCACCATGAGTGAAGTGGCTGAGAGACTTAAAATATGTAAGTGCCGGTGGTTGGAGTATGACAGGAAGACGAATGAGATATGCACTTAGTTACTGTTAGAGAAAAGTACTAGTCCTACCTACTTAAGATTATTTTTTCTACAGTTAACTTGTACTTTGAGTAATTAGCTAGTATGCTCGTGTGTATCCCCGAGTTAAACTTTGTTTCGTGTACTTGTGTATAATTAATTTTTCCTTTTTGCAGATGTGGTACAGTTTTAATCAACTAATGCATTATAATAGTATCTTGCTAGCGGAAAAAAGTTATCTTACTAACTTTCCAAGTCTTGTCTTATGAAAGTTTTAAACGGTCTTAATTAAGCTGGTCAAGTACACATGGGTTTTAAAAACGTCGAAGTTTTGGTACAAATTCGTTCCCCTTGCAGATATGGACCCTAATCCGAATTTTCACGGAAATTGAAATGGAACCACACACAAACACCATTAGAGACTAGGAAAGTACGAAATTGCCCTGACAGGACTCCTACACGGGTTCCTCTCCTGCGTTCTGACCGTCCAGAACGACGCACGCACACACGCCATCAACCTTCCTTCGCCGAAACAGGATCATATAGAAACACCGACTCTCTCCGCTCCCAAATATAAAATGGTATTACAACTGATATACTCGCATATTTGTTATAATAACATCTTGTATTATATTATGGGACAAAGAAAGTAGATGCGCATCCAACATAAGCAAGTGGAACCAAGCAAATGGAACGGGCTGTCTAAAAGCATGGCGAGAGGGCAAACCATGCGAGAACGAGAAAAAGGAAAACAAGTACTAGTATAATTCTTGAAAGAAGCGAGCGCCAGAGGGGACGAGCTGCCTTACTCAGCGATCTTGTGTATGTCTCAACAATCTGTCTTTCTCCTTTTCTTCCTCGTGAATGGTTCACTGAAATTGATCAATCTTTTATCATCGCATTGTTTTGAACCTGGCCAATCTTTCCCTTTTGTCATGAAAGAACAATCGGTTGATACTCGATTCAGAATTCTGCACATACACATGTTACCGTTTAGTGGAAAATTCAAGTAAAGATGCACAATCTGAACTTGTATGCATGCACATGTGTACGGTTGCCATTCATGTGATAGTTCGATTATACACATTCACAAGTCCTTTACTGGAACAATCATCCGTTCATAACAATTTCAAGCTAATATATTGACAGCTTGTTCTGGTATGTAGGTCCTATGAGGCCTTAACACGACGACTTCCCGATTGTCAACTGAAACAAATTTTGCCCGGCACCGGTATGGCGGCGATGACGGCGGCGCACCTTCGGCTCGCTTCAGTGCTTGTAGTCGTCACTAGGTGGTCTACGGATCTGCATATAATTTTTATTATTTTTGATGTTCATTGTACTGCCATGATTGAAGATGAATAGATCGGAAGTTTTCTCGCAAAAGAATAATATGTTGACAGCTTGACAAACATTCAAATCGATTTCCAATCTCAGTTGAACATTTTCTCCTAAATCTAAAACTTGTATGTCTTACTCAATTTGAAACATCTTTTCTGCTTAATCTGAAACTTGACATGCCCTAGTATATCGTGACATGCTTAATTTGGAACTTGACAATGCTCTACTCAATTTGAGCGTCGTAGTGTGAGCCCTGGTCTCTACGTGCTGGTCGCCCTTCATCTGCGCCCGTTGTACCTTGCTTCGTGACTTGCACCGCGGCGCGAGCTCAACGGCGTGACACAGCCACGCGGCGTTGCGACGCTCCTTTTGGCGCCTCCCTCCTGGGGAGGTGCAGGTGTGGTAGGAGTCGCCCTGCCAGGGTGACGCGACAACGATGGTCACCCTCCGTGGCTGAGCTAGGTTTCACGGGCGGCCCCAATGGTTAGCCGTGAGCGAAGAATGGGAGAGCGGGGAAAGGGAATATCATTGTTGGTTTCCGGAATATGCTGTTTGGCGCTGGCATCAATACACTGCTCTCGGTAGAATTTTTTTTTTGAATCCAAACACACTCTCATTTATTGATCAATACTCAAATACATAGGAATACAAGATAAATCCGGGGATTAAGTAGCCAGAGATGGCGTCCCGGAGAGAGTCTCAAAGTGTGTTTGGCGAGGCTGTGCGCCTCAAAGTTTGTCTCGCGCCTTTCGAAGATGAAGGAGCATGCTGAAAACTGCAAACCTCGGGAGATGATCTCTTTAACAATGCTCGCGCAACGGCCGCCCGTGCCCTTGTGTATGTCCGCGACAACCTCCTTGCAATCTGAGGCTACCAACACATGAGATAGTGAGAGGTCGAGGGCAAGGGAGAGAGCTTCTCTGCACGCCAAGGCTTCAAGTGTCGCCGGATCGTTAATACCTGTGTATCTTACTGCTGATGCACCAAGATACTTGCCCATGTCATCCCTACAAACGGCACTTATAGACCCATCATTTGATGTACGCGAAGTAGCCCCATCAACATGAATTTTGCAGCAGCCTGCAACCGGCGGGATCCATCGTCGCCTCAAGTGCGTATGGCCGTAGAAGAACCGGCCGGTTTTTTTTACTCTGGACTCATCAAGCTCACGTAAATACGTGTTGATGAAATGGTTCGTAGCATGTGGGGACTGAAAATTCTGTTTGTGAATGGCCTTGCGGCGCGCGTGCCAAATCGCCCATAGGGTAACTAGCACTCTAGTGAAATCTCCATGAGGTAAGCTATCCAACAAGGCAAAAACCCACCTCTTCGTATCTGGCTTAGTATTGTTTTCCACGATTTCAACAAATTCAGGGTCTTCCAAAGCCCACACGCATCGCGCCATGTTGCAATGGATTAGAGAATGTTGCCATGAATCATCTGCTCCGCATATCTCACAAGATTTTGTTACCGACATATTGCGATGGTGCCTCAAGTCAGCCGTTGGAAGAGACTGTTGCGCCAGTCTCCACAAGAAAATTTTTATCTTTGAGGGAACCTCAACTTTCCACAATTTAGTCCACGCCTTCTTCTCCCCTTGACTATTTGATGAGTCTGGCTGGCCTTCCAGCCACGCTTCTCGCCGCAGTTTTGTATCTACCAACATACGGTAACCACTGCTCTCGGTAGAAGGCACACACATCCATTAGCTAGTTCTAACTGGGCCGACCCATGTATGTCTCTCCACGGATTTGGGAATATTGTTGGTTTCCCTGTTTTTTTGGTTTTATTCAGTTTGTTTCCTTTTGTGTTTTTCATGTGTGAACATTGTTTAAAACATGTGAAATTTTTGAAATGCGCAGACTTTTTTCAAATATGTGAACATTTTTTCAAAGATGCAATGTTTTTTGAATTCATGAATACTTTTTCAAAATTTGTGAACATTTTTCAGTTCATGATTTTTTTAAATTAATAACATTTTTAATTCCCCAAATGTCTTTCAAATGGGCGAACTTCTTTAAATTGATATGAAAACCATACCCGATTTTTATGAGCAAGCAGGATGCGTTGCACGAGCTCGCAAGAAAATAAACGTACTAGCAAGCAACCGAGCATACTGTAGTCTGTGGCGATACAACCGACCGAGGCACGAGCGAGCTGTAGATAGCTTTGCTACCGATTGGGCCATGGCCCGTGAGCGCCCGCGCGGCACTCACTCCTTCTTCCTACTGGACTGGGCTGTTTACGTTGGAATTTCGAGATCCCGAGAAAAAAAAAACGCGGGAGTTTCGTTCGTGGGCTGCAAACAGGCTGCGTGCCGTGGGAGTTTCGTTCCCTCCGCAGCCCAGGCTCGCTCCCTGTACGTCAGAGGAGGAGGAGCTCGTTCCTCTTCCCCCCGCCGGCCGCTCTCCGCCCCCCTGCAGCACCTCCACCACCCGTCGCATCCCTTCCTTCCTCTCCTCCCGCGCGGCCCCGTCCCCGACCTGCCTTCTCCTCGCCTCGCCGCCGTCCCCAGCTCGCCGCCGTCCTTGAAGGCGACGACCGGCAGCAGCGGCCCGAATCGAGGGGCGAGGGCCCTCTCAGGTGAGATTCCCTCTTTCAAGTGTGGCGCCCCACGCCTCTGGTTAGCTCCCCGATTTGGACGTTCCCGGGGTTTGATGCGTGCTGTGATTTATTTGGGGATGGATCTGGGACGATGGATTTACCGCCGCAGGAGATGGATGGTGGCTTCCGCGCTGCCCACCGTGCTCCTAGCGGGCGAGTCTCACGAGATTGCATCTCATATCAACCAACCTGGGCGAATGACGAATAGTTAGTTGACACTGTGTGTGAATGAATCAACCTTACATCGCTCGTGCCATGCTAGCAAATCTTCTGTAGGCAATTTGGATTCATGTCAAGTGTATGCCATGTGCATGAACATTAGCCTCATATGAGTTTGCTGTTTTTGGCCTTTGGAATGCAACAATGCTATTCCAAACCTTAGGTCTGTTACTTGTTCCAACTTTTGTAGTCCTGTAGTTTGCTTCTGTTTGTGTGAACTATAGCTGCATTTGGATGTTCTGTTAGTGGATTAGTGGATGGTCTTGATGTTAATTACTCACATATGCATGCTTCTTTGTGTTAAGAAGAACACCTTTTTGATGTATTCCTGAAATATGAAGGTGTTGAGTGGGCCAAATGGCACAGATTCCAAACCTTGATAACGCCGCGCTCAATCTTACTGCCCTCAGGTCTCTTAGCCTGATCTTACTCTTCCTGTCTCTTCCTCTAAATCTTGACTTGTGTAACTAATCTGTTTTAACCCTGGCATCCAGGGAGCAGTCACAGAAGGAACTTCTCAGCATAATCAAGAGTGTGTGTTTCTGCTCCTGCACTCCCTATTGCAATCTTATGTACTTTTGTTGACATCGAAGAGTTTGAATTCCTTGTGTATCAGATTAGGGGGAAGAAATGTCTGGTCATTGATCCGAAGCTTGCGGGTACCCTCTCGCTGATCCTGCAGACCTCGGTGCTAAAGGTTTGGTGATAGACTCTGGATTTGCTGCCAATAAGCGATACGTTTCATGTCCCTAACTAATATCTTAATACATAATTTAAACTTTGGGAATGTGCCATGGGAATATTCCTTCAAATACCTTTCATACACAAACAGAAGAGTAAAGCCACGTTGCAGTTACTTTCTTTGTTTCAACTTGGATAGCTCAGACATGTTTTTTTTACGTTGATTAGGAATATGGCACGGAGCTGCGGATCCTCTAGGCTGAACCTCCGCAGACGGAATGCCCCAAAGTGGTGTATCTTGTTTGCTCCCAGTTGAACTTCATGAAATTTGTAGCTAATCAAATTAAGAATGACGAATCCAAAGGGCTCCAGAGGGAATACCACCTCTATTTTGTACCACGCCGTATAGTTGCCTGTGAGAAGGTATTTTGGTTTCTGTATATTTTATTTCCATTAATGTACATGCATGTTCTATTATGTTGTTTGGACTTATAATTCTAGTATGGTAGAATAATTTGTGGGACTCATGTGAAATTCGATAATTATAGACCTCATTACAATAAGAGATGACTCGAACACAATCACCATTGTCCTGTATGGATGGCATGTGTGTACTGTGGAATTTATTGATCTCATACATTACTACTGCACAGAAAGAATGGAATTCCATCTTGTATGGGTGAAATCTGCACTAGTAGATATCATAATTATAGTTAAGCTTTGTTTGACTAGGTTTTTGAAGTTTGGCAAGACGGAATCAGTCCTTCAGAGTATTCCCGAGTGTATTCCTGTAGTTCTTAGCCCAATAGGTTTATTAGACATGATGCCAATGAATACGACCTTATGTACTAAAATGTTGACATGGCAGGTATTAACTGAACACGTGTTCTTTTCATTGCTGATGATGCTTGCCAGGCCTGAAATGTTTTTCCAATCTGAACACCATAAATCTTTGCATTATTTCTTCCCAAATACAGTTTTATCCATACCAGTGACATGTACAGTAGTTACCGTAGGATGGAACTTATGTTACAGATTATTCATATGAATATTTCTTTACAATCTGAATGAGCTTCTCAAGGATTTCAGCTTGCCTGCTGCTTCACTGTTATATAAAGCTGATGCCCTTTTACTTTAATTCGTGACCCATTGGCTGTGTTGTTTTGACAATTAAAATTGAGAAGCTTGAGCTTGCATTTACACTAAGTCATAATGCTGGCTATGATCTTCTACTCCCTCCGTCTCAGTTTACAGGGCATGCACGTCGTTCTAGGTTGAGAATTTAACTAGCTATATATGTATTATATGTGATGAAAAATATATGTTTAGAAACTACATCCGCTTAAGAATCCAATGATATACTTTTGGTGACATATAACTCATATTTACTTAGTCAAATGGATGACCTAGAATTACGCGCACGCCGTCTAAACCGAGACGGAGGGAGTAGTCTAAACTAGCGATAACATATTTCAATTTCTCTTGAACTTCGTCACCATTGTTTGGTATTTATAAAGTAGTATCGAATTTGACTAGCCAGAAGAGGATCCAGGAATGCTAACTATCTTTATCTCCCTATACTAATAAAGCGGTTATCGCTTCTGGTCGTACGTCGTCGGAAGTTTTGCAGAAAAGCCCCTCTGTTTTCGAGAATTCAACCCGCAGTACTACTTTAAGTGGGTATCTGAGAAACGCTTCATTTTTGCAAAAACACCCCTGCATTAGTTACAATTCTACCCACTATCCTTAATTAAACTGGTTCACCACCGACCACCGCCGCAGCTTATCCATTTGCCTTCTCCACCGCCGGGCATGGGCCGCCGGCGTCCACGCCGCAGGAGCCAAGGAAGGGATGATGCATCGTGGCGGAAAGAAAAGGAAGGAGGGAAGTGAGAAGAAGGCGGGGTCGGCCTGCTGGTTTGCCGACGCTCGTGGTAGGGAGCCCCTCTCCTGTGCTTCAGGAGGCGGCTGAAGCGCTCAGGCTGCAGAGCTGCGGGCAGGGGCCGAAGGGTGGCACGGGCGCTGGATGGGACTTGGTGCAGGTCTCCAGCAAAATGGGAATGGCGTGGAGGGTGTCTAGACGCCGGTGGGTCCTTGGCCGGCGGCGCTCGGGCATCGGCGGCCATGGCCATCTCTCTGCAGAAAAACAGAAGACAGAGAGCTCTTAAGAGAAAAGAAGCACGGGAAAGAGAAGAGAGATGAAGGAAGAAGGGGAGTCTGAAGATAAGGCGATGGTACATAGAAGAAGAGCAAACGGAAGAGAAAACTGGGGGCCTTCACCCGAGAGCCGCCCCAGAATCCTTGGGCCACCGGCAGATGAGTAGCACCACCAGGCCGTCTCCCGCGCCTCCGCCGCAGGCCCAGCCAGCTCTTGCGCATGCTGGCCAGCCGCCAGATCTGGCGAGCAACCGAGCCGCCACTGCACACCGGCACCGCTGGCCCCCGTAGTCACCAGCTACTCACGAGCAGGGCCTCCACCACCAAGGCATGGGGACTCCACCCCAGGCCCCTGTGCACCGAGGAGCCCCAGCCGCAGCGGCAACCGCACGCGTCGAAGCTCCGCCCCGCCTTTGGCAGCCGGGAAGTGGCTGTAACCAGCCACCGCGGCCGCGCACTCCAGGAGTGGAGTGCATCGTCGACAAAGCACGGGCGGCTGTTGGGGTGGAGCACGGCCAGGCGTCCAAAGGAGTGGAGAACTTGGGGTAGGGCCGACGTGCGCCAAGCCGGTAGTGGACGCGCTGGATAGAGAAGTGGAGAGCAGCGCTGGTGGTGACGTGGATTGATGGAGAATATGAGAAGGAGCAGCGCTTGGGGATGAGGTTGCAGGAGGAGGAAGATGGAGGCACCGCCACCAGACCTCGCCTCTGCACTCCTGAGGCCGGGGCAGTCCGCCTCCGTTGCCTTGCCTGCCGGCCATCAGATCCCAGCCGCGATGGCTGCTCGGTGGTGCGTGCGGGAAGCGAGGGCTACAACATAGTGGCGAGCGAAGCGGCCAACATCGGTGCGAGCAAGCACGCGTGCTGTGCGCCGAGACAGGGCGGCGGTGGCATGGTGAAAACGTGCAGCGGCGGCGGCGAGCGGAGAGTGGAGAGGCCGATTGGATCGAGCTTTGAGGGGTGGATCGAGACGGAAGAGCAGCGTTGGTGGTGAGGTTGCAGGAGGAGGAAGATGGAGGCGGAGCGGCGCTGTTATGGTGAAGACTGAAGAGGAATGGCGATGTGGATGGATAAGCATAGAAGGGCCACGCAGTGGGCGCTCGGTGGGGATTTGGCTATTGCTCCTTTCTTAATCATTTGTTGTTGCTAAGATGCACAGACTGGAAGCTACCGGATGCTATGCGTGCTAGCACCATCGATTAGAATATTTTTCGGTGCTCTTCCGTTGGAATTATGTGCGGTTGTTCAAATGGTTATTCTGCTAATGTGTGTTCTCAGTGCTTTGTCCACCCTCCTTACATTGGCACACTGATTATTTGACTGTACCGAACTGGCACACTTGCACTATGATGGCAACCGTTCCAACTTAGTAAGCCATATGCTTATATTCATATGACTGTGATCTCGGAAATAAATTAAATATTATAGTAGTTCATAGGAAAGGAGCAGAAACCTTGACTGAAATTCAATCTCTCTGAAATTTGGGTTGTAAACAGCCCTGCTTAATCAGTGAAAGTCCAGTTTCGTAAAAAAAAAGAGGAGCAGAAACCTTGACTGGACATAGAGTTGTGTTGTACCTGTACTGAGAAAGGTTTGTAGAGTATGAAAATATGTTTCGAGATGAAACAAATTATGACTATCAGTCATGGCAGTTGTAGGAACAGCTACAGTCAACTAGGTGTTGTAATGCTGGACTAAGGGTGGATCTTGCTCAGAGAAATCAAAAATTTGCGGCCCTCCGTGGGATAATATATCCAACATGTTCCCATAGTGCTTTGAAAGATAGTTTTTCGAAACATACCGAGCAGACCATATATTCAACAAATCTCTGAAGCGTACTGAGCAGGCCATATATTCAACCAGGTGCATGTCAAAACCATTTTTAGTAATCGTGGAGCCGAGTTTGGAGCTGAAATGTTTCCACATACAAAAAAAGGCAGAATTAATATATGATCGTGTACCTATGAACCTTCTTCTGTACAGGGATGTACACTGCACACACAACTATACAATTTGTTAGAAGACAATTCTTCTACTCACTTTGCACCTCACCTTTTTTTTAGGAAGATTATAATCTGTCCTTTTGCACACATCACAATTTTTTATATCGACCAGATAAATATAAAGAGCGACCCAATTCTGATTTGAACATTTTTTTCCTTCTAAATAGACGATTCTCGATGGTAAACTAAACTTTTCTTGCTACGGTAGATCCTAAAAAGATGGAATTGAATGGAGCAAAAACAATAGGTTTCAGGCTAAGAACTCACCAGATTCCGGCGAAGGAGAAAGGAAGCAGGAAAAGGTTGAGAACCACATATAAGATTTAGATTAACTCTCCCAAACCAGTGTCATGTTTTAGAAAAAATCGATGTGGATGTTTATTGGCTAGAGGAGTGCGATGTCAAGCAGCCCACCGGATAGAGCATCTCCCTTCCACCTTGGAGACCCAGGTTTGATCCCCCCTTCCTACCCTTTTTCTCTTTTTTCACTCGATAAAAAAATTCAGGTGGGCGCCCAAACCTTAACGAATGTCTTCTTTACATGGGGTATTTAAAAATGCCTATTGTATATGTTTCCTGCCCTATTTAAATTGAGTAGATATGATAGTTTGATACTTCCATAAAAAGTATTATTGGAACCATAGGGGATGTTGATTCCTACAAGCTATTACATGCGAAAGGTTACAACAGGCACATAAGCATCCTCTCTATTTCTCCTTTTTCACTCGATGTAAAAACTCAGGTGGACGCCCAAACCTTAATCAATGTCTTTTACATGGGGCATTTAAAAAATACCAATTGTATATGTTTCCTACCCATTTAAATTGAGTAGATATGATAGTTTGATACTTCCATAAAAACTATTATTAGAACCATAGGGGATGCTAATTCCTACACGTTATTATATGCTAAAGGTTACAACAGGCACATAAGCATGCTCTGTATTTTGCACAGTGCACCATAACCATACCCAATACGATGATGTACACTAAACCGTTGATACGAGTTGTACACTAAACTGTTGATACGAGCTTTATGTAAACCAGTGCCTTAGCATTGATTTCCACATTCTTTGAAATTGTGCCCATAAAGAATTTTTTAAAGAATATCGATGTTGATGTAACCTTGAAAATTTGTCATGCATGTCCTTACACTTCGAAAATCATCCCACTTTTATATTTATGTGTGAAACCACTTATCATGTTGTTTGTCGTGTGGCACCGTGAAAGATTTCAAGTGGTATTCTGATGTCATCGGGGTGTGTATGAGGGACAATTTCTTCTCTCCCGTTGCAATGCATGGGCATTTTTACTAGTGTATAATAAAATAAATAAATTCTAACCTATCTTTTGTAATCTCCCCTGAATTGTCATGTGTCTGCAATGCTAATGACCAAATATCTGATTATGGATGACACAGACAATTGTAAATCATAATTCAATATAGATTTTTTCCGAGTTGTAATATTTGTTGAGGAATAAATAAATGTTTACAAATTGGGAAACACATCATTCAGAGTCTGTATGCAATTATTATACCATGTACATACTTTCAGGTGCCAAAATTATACTGTCCTGTTGTTTTGATGATTGGTAGACATTTTCCTTTTTATAGTAGTAATCTTATCCTGGCAAGTTTTTCTTCCCCTTAACTCGCGGATGCCCAAACACATGCTTAGCTATTGTTCTCAGAATTTTGTGAGCTAGGAGCCTAGGACACATGAATCCAGGAATCAACTCCATAAATTTCTCTTTGCACTAAGGCATCTTCAATTTAATTCTCTTTTTTTTTGCTGCACAGATTCTGGAGGAAGAGAAAGTTCATCAAAAGTTGACAATCGGAGAATATCCCTTGTATCTAGTTCCTTTGGACGAGGATGTCCTTTCTTTGGAGCTTGACATTCCTTGCAGGTACAGCTACATAATTGGTGTAGCATGTTTTTGTAACATTTTATGGGTATCATTGGAGCATTTGTGATTTTCAGGAATGCCTTATTGAAGGATATACAAGTTCTGTCTTTCATGTTGCAAAAGCTATCCATAAGTTAGAGGTATGTATGTATGTCTTCCCTTCCTGTGTTTGGAGTTTTTTGTACTTGAAATAATGATTACTCCATTTGTGATTCATTAGTTTATGGCCGAAATATTGTTATGGATATACTAAGTTGCGATCAACCACTATACTTGACGTTTGCATATTACTTACCAACTCTGCATCTGTAATCTCACAAGTTTTTTCACACAATCTTTCGTTTACTAGAAAGCCTACCACCCTATTTCAATGTGGGAAACTGGCTTCCATCAAATTCATAAAGTGTTGCTCTTACGGGTATAAGGTTTCTTTTCCAGTTTGCTTTCGGGGTTATCCCCAATATTAGAGCCAAGGGTGTAGCATCAACCAAAGCTGCAGAATTGCTGAACCATATGCAACTTGAAGACCCAGTCAGCATGGATAATGTAATGCCATTTGATTTCAACCTTTCATGACTCAGTTCTCTAAATTCAGCTGATTGCCTAATTTTAACTTTATGGTGCTTTTAGATGGGGATTCCAGAGATAGACACCGTTATTTTGCTAGATAGAGAGGTAATTTTCTGTTGCACACTTTGTGATCATTTCTTGCTTTTCTCAGCATATATGAACCTTTTCACTGTTTTTTAAGTGATCAAAGTTTTATATAAATTATAGTGATCTTAGGTGTGAATGTGTGATATATTTTCTTTTGATGTCTTCTGCTTTTCTGGAATGCATCTTCTTTTATTCATTCAGGTGGATATGGTGACACCAATGTGCTCTCAGCTAACGTATGAAGGTCTATTAGACGAGGTAGGCATGAAGTTTTTTTATACTGGCATTACTTATAAGTCACAAGTGTTTGATCTATTAGCTTTCTCTGTTGAATCTTGATTGATAACATGTGAACGTATGACTCTTCGAGCTAGCATGTTCCTGGCTTTCTAGTATTGCTTTCTCTTATGTTGGGGTTGATGCGAAACACCACACAGTTTGTGTTCCTTTGCCAGTCAAAATAAGACATTTTTATTGCCACCTCCATCTTTGTTGTGGCTCCTCCACCAGATCATGCGTGCAGCAGTGTAGGCCTTGTAATGAATTCAGCAGTATGTATGTTGTGAACCACAGTACACAACGGGGTAAACACCGCCGGAGAGTGTTCGAATGGAGTCGGCCTGATTGGGGAAGCGATTAGATCATAGGTGGGATATACATTTGGGAAGGAATTTCTCATTGTTTGGATGGGAAGATATCAGACCTGGTTGCTGGCTATATACTAACAAACTCAATCTCTAATTGATAACTATCTACTCTATGCATAACTGCGTGATAGCTATCTACACTAGCTGATACATACGGCTGTTGCCATCCACCCTAGTGTCGCAGCCGTCCATACCTGTCAGATCCCGGGTGTCAACTAAGTGAATTTCAGAGAGATCGAACTAGAGGAAGGGGATCTGAGATCCAGAATTTGTATGGATACTATAAGATATATGTTTATAGGGTATTTCTTGTGCTCAAAGGCAAGAATAGGATCAAGTCACGCTACCTACTCGGCCACAGCCCGGCTCACTTATAGGCGAGAAAGTTACAGTTCACTGTAGCGACAGCATAAGGTGAAAAAGTAAAACAGTAGATGCATCCGACGGTCGACAGCGTAAGTAACTTGAGCTGCTCGATGGCGACCGTCCGATGGGGCTCGAAGCGATACCAGCTCGATGGAGGTCGTTAACTGAAGATGACACTTGGTTTGGGTTCAGAACAGCTGATGCCTGACATTGCCCCTGTCTGAGACTCGACGTGTCCTCACGGCGATTATGAGACCGATCTCCATGCTTGAGTTGTCGAACGAAAGAACGCTGGAAATGTATGCTTTATGAATTCAGCATCTTCCCAGGTAGCATCTTCGGGTGCCATGTTTTCCCACTGAATCAGCCATTGAACAACAGGCAGGTTGTGTCTTGGTACTTGTCTCACTTCAAGCACCATAGCCGGTTCGGTTTTGATTGAACCATCCTCATTGACCATTGGCAGATCTGGACTAGGGATAGATTTCTTCCCCAAATGCTTCTTCAACTGACTGACATGAAAGA
Organism: Aegilops bicornis; assembly: GCA_021605145.1. NCBI lineage: Eukaryota > Viridiplantae > Streptophyta > Magnoliopsida > Poales > Poaceae > Aegilops > Aegilops bicornis. Next base: position 643,430,779 of record CM038672.1, read on the forward strand.
CTGGGTGTATCTTGACATGTGCCGGAAATTGGAGTTTGTAAGCAGAGTTACCAATTCTTTGAACTACACTGAAAGGACCATAATATTTGTTCTGTAGTTTCAAGGCACCTCGAAAACCAAATGCTGCTAGTCGGTATGGAGCCATTTTCAAGTATACTAGGTCTCCAGGTTGAAATTGTCTCTCACTTCTTTTTAAATCTGCATACCTCTTCATCCTATTTTGAGCTTGAGATAAATTTGCCTTGAGTTGATCTAACATGTGTTGTTTAGCCGATAAAAATTCCTGAGCTTCCAAGTCTACTGGACCAGGGATGGCCAATTCAGAAATTAAAGGAGGGGGAAATCCATATAAAGCCTGGAACGGTGACATTTTTAGAGCTGTATGGTAAGTTGTATTGTACCAATATTCAGCAAGGGGCAGCCAAGATAGCCATTCCTTTGGTTCCAAAGTGGACATGCATCTCAGATATGTTTCTAAACATTGGTTGACTCTCTCTGTTTGCCCATCGGTTTGAGGGTGATATGCAGAACTGTATCTCAACTCCACTCTAAGTGCTGCAAAGATGTCTCTCCACAACTGACTGGTGAATATCCTGTCTCTATCCGAAATGATTAGTTTGGGAGGTCCATGCAACCTGATGATATGATCTACAAAAACCTGAGCCACACTATGAACAGTATAAGGATGTGAGAGGGCCAAGAAGTGGGAGTATTTTGTGAATCTATCAACCACCACTAAAATGACCTCTTTGCCTTGAGAATTAGGGAGACCTTCAATGAAATCCATAGAAATATGTTGCCATGCCATGTCAGCCACTGGGAGGGGGTCTAATAGTCCAGGTTGAAGGCAATTTTCATGCTTTGCTCTCTGGCAAACTGGGCAAGATGCAATGTAAGTCTCTACATGTTGTTTCATGCCAGGCCAATAGAATATGCATTTTATCCTTTGATAAGTAGCTCTCATGCCAGAGTGGCCTCCTACTGGAGAACTATGCAATGCAGCAATGAGTTGTTCTTACAAGTTTTTGTCATTGCCCACTAGTATCTTTCCTTTATATCTGATAATACCAGCATGCAATGTTTAATCTGTGACAGTCTCAGCTTTCTGCAGCAGTAATTTCTCTTGCAAAGCTTTTGTCACAGGATCATTTCTGTAGCTTGTTATCAGATCTTCAGCCCATAAGGGAGTGACAGAGGATATAGCCATACATTTAGGCCACATTCGAGACAGGGCATCTGCCACTCTATTAGTACTCCCCTTCTTGTATTGGATTGTGAAATTAAATTCCAGCAGTTTCATCATCAATTTGTGTTGCACTCCCTCTGTAATTCTTTGATCAGTAATGAATTTCAAAGACTGTTGGTCAGTCTTGATAATGACACTGTTCCCTAACAGGTAGTGTCTCCATTTCTTTAAAGCTTCCAGAATAGCAAGAGCTTCTTTCTCATAGGTGGAGAGTGCCGCATTTCTTGGACAAAGTGCAGAGCTGTAATAAGCAAGGGGCCTTCCTTGCTGCATAAGAACAGCACCAATGCCATGACCAGAAGCATCAGTCTCCATAAGAAAAGGTTGCTTGAAATCTGGTAGGGCTAAAACTGGTGCAGAGATAAGGGCCTGTTGGAGTGTTTTAAAAGCCAGATCTTGCTCTTCCGTCCACTGGAATTGTCCCTTCTTCAGACTGTTGTGCAGTGGTTTGCAAATAATGCCATAGTTCTTGATAAACCTTCTATAGTACCCTGCCAAGCCCAAGAAACTCCTCAGCTTAGTTGCATCAGTAGGAGTAGGCCACTGAGATATAGCAGTGATCTTTTCAGGATCTGTAGCAACACCTTCTCCAGAAACCACATGTCCCAAATACTGCACTTTATCAACAGCAAACACACATTTGGACAACTTAGCGTATAGTTCATTTTCTCTGAGAATTTTGAGCACTTGTGCTAAATGATCCACATGCTCCTCTAATGTTCTACTGAAAATGAGTATATCATCAAAGAACACTAACACAAACTTTCTATTGTAGTGTGCAAAGAGAAAATTCATGAGAGCTTGAAAAGTGCCAGGTGCGTTGGATAAGCCAAAATGCATGACCAAATATTCATAGTGACACAAGAATGTTTGAAAAGCAGTTTTGTGTACGTCTTCAGGATTCATTCTGATTTGGTGGTAACCAGACCTTAGATACAATTTAGAGAATACTTTAGCTCCATGCAGTTCATCCAATAAATCCTCAATCACCGGAATTGGGAATTTATTTTTGATTGTGACTGAATTCAATTTTCTGAAATCTGTGCACAGTCTCATAGTGCTGTCCTTTTTCTTCACTAGAAGCACAGGGGCAGCATAAGGGCTCTGGCTAGGTCTGATTAATTTGTTGTCCAACAAATGCTGAATCTGTTTTTCCATTTCGTCCTTCTGGTGATGGGGCACTCTATAAGGTCTGGAGTGAGGGGGTTCCACTCCTGGCATCAAAGGAATTGTGTGGTCCAAAGCTCTACTAGGTGGTAACTTTGTAGGCTCCTGGAATACATCCTTGTATTCTTCCAACAATTGTTGGACTGCAGCTGGAATGCAGTGATTGGCAGGAGCTTCCATTATAATGCTGTTCAATTGTATAAGAAATCCTTGCACTCCTTTGTCCAACATCTTTGGGAGTTTCTTCGCCTGCATTTCTTTCACTTCTTCATTAGTATTGAAGATAGCTGCTGTGACTTTAGTCTGTCCTTCCACTGTAAAACTGAACTGATGCCTAGGAACATCAAAAGTGACTGGGCTGACAAGGGTGAACCAGTCATAACCCAGAATAATGTCATGGCTAGGTAAATCCAGAACTCTGAAAGAGTGTTGCATTCCTAGTTTAGCAATTTGGAAAGGGCAATTTGGTACTACAGCTGCAGATATTAGTGTACCTCCACCCGCAACAGAAATTGCTCTAGGTTTTCTGGGCAGCATATGACAGTTTGATTTAAGTGCAAACTTTTCATTCATGAAAGAGGAGGAACTTCCAGAGTCTAGTAGAGCTACAGCTCTCTTACCATTAACAGATATAATTACTGTTGGGGTTTGCACCGTTGACTGATGACCCAGGGCATAAGCAGAGATAAACATTGCTTGTTCATGTTGCTCCTCTATATTTTCTGATTGTTCTGGATGTGGCTCTTCTTGTTCTAGTGGGCCAGTATCTTCCACCTCTTGTTGCATGAGATGCATATTAGGAATAAGAGTGCATTTATGCCCATGTACCCATTTGTCGCCACATCTCCAGCATTCACCAGCTTTTCTTATCCTCTGAGCAGTATTGTTGACATTGTCTGCAGATTTAGTGCCAGTTGGAGCCTGAGGTAACACAGGAGTGTGTAGCTGTTTAGATAAGCTGGCACTTGTGTTCTTCTGATAGTAGCTGTTATAAGGCACAAATGCCTTTTTTTGATTAACAGACACAGGTGGGTGACAAGGTTCAATGTCCCTTGCCAAGCAATAGGCATCAGTGAGAGTTTGAGGTCTCAGTAGTCTTATCTGATACTTAATGCCCTCTCTCATGCCGTTCACATAACACCTGACAAACCAGAGTTCATTTAATTCTGGATTTTCATCTTGCATATCAGCCATTAGGTCCTCAAACTGCTTGGTATAGTCAGATACAGTGCTGTTGTTTTGTTTCAGATTATTGAACTTTTCTGTCAGATCATAAGTGCCCTGTTGAGAGAATCTCTTCACAATTTCTTTGCCAAATTCTTTCCATGTCAAATGCTTTTTAAGCAGACCAGACCTTCTAACCAACTATCAGCCTCTCCACTTATATACATCTGTGCTAAGGATACTTTGTATTCTTCCGGAGCACCAGACATTTGAAAGTATTTGTTACATTGTCTCAACCATCCCACAGGATCCTCTCCAAAGAATTTAGGAAATTCCAGTTTAGGACCTTTTGTCATAGCCTTCATGAATTGGGCCTGCATGTCCTGCTCATATGTTCTGTAATATCCTTGCCATAGTTGCCTCTCCCTGTTCTGAAACTGTTGAAATGCAGGGGTGTGACCTGGATCTCTTTGGGATAGAGGAGTGCCCACTTGACTAGTGGCATCCATTCTTCTTGATTGAGCAAATCCAGGTGGAACATTGGGTCTGTTAGTGCGAATAGGTGGCAAATTTTGCAAGTGCAATTCCTCAGCCAACCTAGTCTTTTCCTTCTCTTCCTCTAGCTGTTTCCGTAATTGTTCAGTTCTGTCAGGCTGTAAATGAGTAGTTGCTCCATGCAGTGTAGGAGATTTCACCAACTGTGTAGAACTAGAAGGGATATCAATAGTTTGGTCCTGATTAGTGGGAGGCACCAGTGTCTTGAGCGCTGAACTAATTGCTGATAATTGCTTACTGAGATCTAACACAGCTTTTTCCACTGTACCTACTTGCAGAGAGATATCACCTTGTTTGGAACTGATGGACTGCACGTCTTGATGGAGCTTGGCTACCTCAGTGCGCATCGAGGCACTATCCTGCTGTAAGACGCTGAATTCCTCGCGCAGAGCAAGCACCTCTTGCAAATCGGCCTCATCTATGTTCTTGGCCCTGCCCATCTCCTTGATCGCGAGCAGAGAAGGGGAATTTTACCACCGAAAGTACGGCAACCAGCCCCTGCAGTCGCGATCCTGCCGCCGCCTCGAACTCGCCGCCGATGGTACACGGATCAGCGATGGACGTGGGATTTTACCGCGTGAGAAGGGTTCCCACGCAACCACTCCTCTCTACTGGTCTGTACCCGAATAATCACCGTCGCCTGCGCCGCCAAATCGCCGCCGCCGCCGCCATGTTGGAGAAGAGACTCCGCCCCCTCAGGCCACCGCCGATCTCATCACCATCCACGCAGAAAAGGGAGGGATTAGGGTGGGAATTGGCTCTCCTCTCGATTTTCTACTGGGAATCGGAAGTCGTTGCCGAGAAACCGATGCTCATGATACCAATTTGTCAGATCCCGGGTGTCAACTAAGCGAATTTCAGAGAGATCGAACTAGAGGAAGGGGATCTGAGATCCAGAATTTGTATGGATACTATAAGATATATGTTTATAGGGTATTTCTTGTGCTCAAAGGCAAGAATAGGATCAAGTCACGCTACCTACTCAGCCACAGCCCGGCTCACTTATAGGCGAGAAAGTTACAGTTCACTGTAGCGACAGCATAAGGTGAAAAGTAAAACAGTAGATGCATCCGACGGTCGACAGCGTAAGTAACTTGAGCTGCTCGATGGCGACCGTCCGATGGGGCTCGAAGCGATACCAGCTCGATGGAGGTCGTTAACTGAAGACGACACTTGGTTTGGGTTCAGAACAGCTGATGCCTGACAATACCTCCCTGATCTCTACCAATGACATGTAGTAAATTTTAAAAACCATAGAGTTGCAGATGGAAATCACAGGATGCCACCAAAGGCCACCTAAAACTCTGGTCGTTACTTGGTAATGGTTCCTTGAGCCTTCATGTTTACTACCCTAGTTCCAAAATAGATGTCATTTTAAAATGTATGCAGTCAAACTGTTGTGAATTTGACAACTAATATACAGTAAAGTTGTTTAGACTGGCCTTTGTTCGTGGATTTCTTTATCAAATGATTTTTGAGATAATGTGGTCAAAGGTGTATACTGAACTGTATGCCAGAAACATCTACCCTGGATGGAGGGGGTCCTAGACATTATTGTTGTCCTAATCGATGACTGATTTGTCATTTAATATTGGTGTATCCAGATAGCTACTGGAGTTGAGCTGCATACAGAATGTCGTATCCTGACTGAACTAACTGTGATAATATCTAGCTTTTAAGTAATGTCCACCTTGCTTTGGATTGTTGTCTTGAACAGGAGATGTGAAATGCCAGTAGATACTTCCCCTATGTACTCTTTTATCCTCCTAGTTTGCTAGGTTATATGCATTGCAATGGTAGCAGTGATCATACTAGTCTTAATTGTGTTAGAACGAGCAGGGTGCAATGATATTTTGGTAAATGGTGAACTCGTTAATCTTAGACCAAATGGAAACGCCTATGTAGCTGCATACTTGTACCCGTCTTTGCAGCAGGGTGTTGCTTAAGATTTTAGCTCATTGGCTGTGTTGCTCTCGGTTTTATCAGTATTGTTTGTATGATTCTGGAGCAACATTAACTCAGGTGTAGCCGCTGCATGCATGGCAGTTGTGCGATGTTTATTGCGTAAATCAATGCAACCAAAATGAACTGAATTTCTACCATCCTGCCACTGCATTTCCATTACAAATCTAAATTTAAAGTAGCTTTGAATGAATCATGCGATTATAATTTATTCGACAGATGTTGGAAATTCATAATGGATCTGTGGAAGTTGACGCCAGCATTATGGGTGCTCAACAAGATGGAAAAAAGGTCAAGGTTCCACTCAATTCAAGGTAAACTATCCTTGGTATGTACTATCTGGGAAAACAAACAATGAACACTGTTATAACAATGTGGGGCGTAACATTTTTGTGTGTGCAAGAATTGTTGCTTTGCTGTTTGGAAGCTTCCTCCATACGTGTATATTATTGCCATTTTCATCCCACGATATTGGTTTTAATTTTTTAGTGCATTTCTGAAGACTCGAATTTTGCATATGTATAAATACATTTTCGGACCTTCTTAGATTGAAAGTTATGCATGTGCAATGCTCCTATGTACATAAGCATGCATGGATTTGGAGCTATAAATTTATGTCGCTGTTCTTCTCTTTTCAGTGATAAGTTGTACAAGGAGGTTCGAGACCTCAACTTGCATGTTGTAGTTCAGGTTCACTCCACTGGCTTTACCTCTTGTTTATCTTGTGTGAATGAGCTTTGCACTAATGTTGTTGTTCTGGTTGTTATGCAAGCGGTCATAAATAATATCGTGTTCTGGTCATTGGAAATTGTTTTTACTGCAGGTCGTCTGCCAAAAGGCAACCTCTATTCAGCAAGATTACGCAGAAGTAAAATCAACGAATGTAAGTGTAAGAACTAAAGAGTTTTGCACCGTGTTGTGTATTCTTAGTATGTACTGTCTTTTAATATTTGTCATGAATGTCGACTAGGTCCACCCAGCAGTAGGTTAGGCCCATGTGGTCTGTGACTCTTGTATAAATTTAACCATGCTTAGTACAATACAATGCATATAGTTGTGATAACTTCTCTTCCTTGAAAGCTAGCATGATATTAAGAGCGAAGCAACCCCTAGCCCATCCACCATCCCAACCTCTTTGTGTGCGGTCTGCCACTTCTGCGTGTGCCCCCACAAGATTTGTTCATCCACGATCAGTTCCACCTTGGTTCACTATGGGCATCTACTTTGCGTGTTTCAGTATTTGAGATTCTAAGGTGGATTACGTGTCGTCGTATTTTCTATTCTCAATTCAGCTCTAGCATCATGCTTACTCCTGCTTAGTGACTCGTTAGATCTGGTATTGCGGTCATAGGTGTGTGTTAGTGTGCCTCCCTTCTTATGGTGCCTGAAAATGCTGTAGCATAGTTCAGTCACCGGTGCCTGGAGTCAATTGCAGGTTTGGCCTCGAACGTTCAAATTCGGAACAACATTGACTCATTCTCAAACTCTAGTGCCTTCAGTATGTGTCTCATGTATATGATGGTGTTAATATGTTGACTAGGATGGATAGGCTTATCTAGAATCCTTCACAATACTTTTGAATAAAAAGGTTCCAAATATGGTGTTAGTGTATAAGGAGCACCATCTTCAGCTGATTTTCTTTGAGAAATTTGACTGAATCCCTGTTTGTATAAAGAACCACTTTAAGATTGATTTTTTTGAGATACTGGGCTGACATGGAATTGTTTTGTTATATAGGGTCATAGTTTGAGAGTTCATCTTAGTCAGTCTATATTTTTGATCTTACCCTCTTTTTGGCAAGATCAAAGTTTGATTTCTTTGTAATGAACAATGTAGTAAGGTTGTTGGTCATATGCATCTTAGGTTGCAGAGGCCAGGGGTAATAAAATCTTCCATTTTTTTTTGAGAGTTAGACATCATTTTTGTTGTTGGTGTTTGCATTGACAGGTTGCTGTCGCTGCAGTTATTTTGAAATATGGTTAATGATTCTATCTGTTATCATACTCAGAACAAGAGTCCGTGTCCATTTCGAACGTTATGTTTTCGTAGTGTAAAACTGTAAATATGATTACATTGGCATGAATTGAACTATCTGATGTGGCAGTTTTGAAGAAGAAAAAGGACCACTAGGCATGTACAATATGAAAATATTGTACTGTTAACTTCAGAACTATCATATATTGCCCGTCTGGCAGCTCTTTAATCTTCACTCAATTTTTTTTGATGTGGAAATTCAGAGAACATGTCTCGCGGATACTTCACATAATGTTTGGTCAAAATTTGAACTGTTCGATTTGGATATTTGGAGGACATGTCTCACGTATACTTGATTGAATGATTTGTCAAAATTTGAATTGCTGTATTTGGAGATGCTGCTGGCTTTTGATGTTACATTTGGGGTAAGGAGTGATGAACACAAGTGTTAGGATAAAATTATAAGTTTGTCCCTTTTTATGAGAACTACATACTTTGGATATCCCACCAGGGAATTTGCTGTTTAGCATCCAAAGTATCTGCATGTGTATTATAGTTGGTTTCTTTGTTGCTTGAATGGAAGTTATCTAAATATTTTTCATAAACAGACACAGTCGGTTTCTGAGCTGAAGGATTTTGTGAAGAGGTTACACTCGCTACCGGAGATAGCTGTGAGTTAGTTAAATATCTAAATTTGTTTACCTCTGCTTCCACTAATTATGACACATTGTATGATTCAGAGGCATGTTAATTTGGCACAACATTTGCAATCATTTGCGGCAAAACCCGCATTTCATGCCCGAGTAGAGATCGAGCAAATAATACTGGAGGCGCAGACCTATGAAACGTGAGTTTGTTTTAGAAACTCCTCAGTTTTCTTTGAGTTACTTTCTGTGCATTTGTTATAGTTTATTCCTCCCTCTTAATTCAATGCTCCTTGAGTTCTACTCCTTCCGTCCCATGGATGTAATAAGATCTTATATTATGGGACGGATTATATTGGATCTAATAAGATCTTATATTATGGGACGGAGGGAGTATTATTTAATAACTATTTTCTTTATGCTTGCTTCTATTGAATAATCAATTTTGCACCTTGAAGTTTCGGGTTGGTCACTTAGCTTTTGGTATTAGATCAAATAACCTCTAATTGTCGGGTGTTGAGGCGATTTTGTCACGTGGCTCCGCATAGATATTTCTAGCTGCTTAGCAAGTTGTATAATGAGAAGAGGGGCAATTATCTTACTTGCCATTGTGGAAGCTTCTATGTTCCCTATATTTGTTATGATGGCTAGGTAATAACTGGATATATAAAGGTAGTAGCATTAACTGCTCAGCCGGGTTGAAAAAGAGTAGTATTCTTGAGACGGGGATTGAATTGGACATTTTCATTACTTAACTAATTAAAACAATGCCTTCCTTTTTTTCCGTGAAAACGCAAAGGACCCGCAAATGATCTTTGCGTTTCTTTTCATTGAAAAGGTAGAAGTTCAGTCACAATCCTCTGAGGAGGTGCGGGGTGCAAAAAGATGAAAGGAAATTAGTGAACATCCTAGGTTGAGGGCAAAACAACCCTGAGCCCATGAGCACTAGCCTCTGGAGGGATGATGTCGGCAGCCCTTCCCTCCTCACAGCCCCCCCCCCCCCTCCCCCGCCATGTCGCCCCTGGTGTTGACTCCGTCGACCGTCGAGCGACCCCATTCGACGACCGTGTCTCTGGTGACCGTTGGCTTGATTCGGATACGGAGTCCTCCGCGTGCTCGTAGAGCGATGTCGCTTGCACCCCTCCGGCCACCCAGGCCCCATGGCGGCACCCTCCTGTTTGCCTGCCAAGACTCGCCTGGGACATCGCTTCGAGGTTCACTGCATCTCTCGTGACGCCATGGTGGACGCCGACGGCTTGCAGTAGCCAAATCGCTGTGCCCAACCCTTCCCTGCATTGCTAGCGCAGCCCCTCGCCGAAGGAGGTCCTAGGGTTGTGCTTTCGTTGCTTCGACCAACGCCATCGTCTGCGTGACTGCACCAACGACATCAAGTGCGGACGCCGCCTTGTCTCCGGCCACGACTCTCGCTCCTGCGACCCTTCACCGGGAGGCCAAGCAGGGACAGCTCCATGCTGCGCGACCCCCGTTGCTCCAGAGGTCCTTCGTCGCTAGGCCGCCCCCAGCCCCTGCCTCCTCCCACAACTCCGGTAGCGCTTATGACCGCTGCGCGCTCCGCCGAGCTAGCGCGGATCATCATGTCGTGCACCATTGAGATGGAGGAAGCAGAAGAGGTTCTGGCTCGCGTGATGGTGGCCTCCATCACCGGCACTAGACAACACGTGTCCGCCGTAGATGTCGCCGAGATGCTGTTCAACTCCTTCGAGCTCGTCGATGGTGACTTCACCGTCCACACCCACCATCCCTATGACTTCTTAATCCTCTTTAGCTCCCAGCTCACCAAGAACTGCCTAGACGGTGATCACTCATTCGCAACCCACGCTTCTCTCTTGCTTCGTCCTTGGAGCAAGCTTGCCCATGTTGTCTCCGGCAAGGTTCGAATACCGCGTCGAGCTCGAGCTTCGCGGCAGCCCCGCCCAAGCATGGCACCTTTCAATGGCCGAGCACATCCTTGGAGAGAGCCGTTGGATCAAGGGTCTCCACCCCCACACGCGTTCCCGGGCAGACCTTGCCACCTTCCGGCTGTTGGGGCGCACGCACGACCCTGCGGTCATCCGCCACGCCACTACTCTAGAGATTGTCGAGCCACTCCTCTCCTGCGTCGGCTCCGACGCGCCACCGTCAGGACACTCACGCACTCGATCTCCATTGCGCTTGTCCGCGTGGAGGTGTCGTCGTGCGAGAATAGGAGAGAGTAAAAGGAAGAAGAATCAGTCCTTGGCTGTGGACCAAGCCCCCACAGCTGCTGGGGCAACAGGCGGTGCTCCGACAAGATGTGTCCCCATTGTTGGCGCCGCGTGGCAGTACCATGTTGGCTGCAGACCCACCCGAACCATCCAGAATTTTGAACTTGTTGTCTTGCACGCATCAGGACGATTTTGCTGTGTCCAGCCCTGGCTCGTCTGATCCTAGGGCTTGTCAGGGTCTGGACGCCTTGAGCGAGATCCTAGAATCCCAGCCTGAGAGCCAGTACTGCTAACCAACGGTGGTCTCTTGTGCGGACAAAGTGGTGCTTTGTCCCTGTCAGCACCTGGTGGGCTCTTTCGCTGACTGGTCTGCGGGGTCCTCGAAGGACAGGGGTGTGTAGTATACCCTTAGCAGGGTGCGTAGTATACCCTTAGCGCCACTTATCCGCCACAACCCCGGGGACAATTCCCAAAGATGGGCCACAGCTGTTGTTCATGGCCCATCGGGTTCGCGTTGAGATCCTACAGAGGCCCTTGGCCCAATCCACGTCGCCAAGGACTGTTGCTGGTCTGCCAGGCACGCTGAAGCAATGATTGACGACCATGCCTCCTTTCTGCCAGGCACGCTCACAACGACGATCCAGAGGCCGTGCCGTTGCTCCCCAATCGTGGACATTGGGGGTGTTCCTCTCAGCCGCCACCGACCCTGCCGACCCTCAGGAAGAGACCACATCGTCCTATGAACCTTGCTTCTCGCCGTGGCCGCTCGACATCTGCTGCTTCGCCAATCGCAGCATCACCTACAACTGAGAGAAGAGCACAGGTCCAAAGATTGTGCATGCTGGGGATTGTAGGGACAAACCGGAATATCTTGGGTGCAGAGATGAGGGCCTATAATGGCATGTTTGCTGTGCCCATCCCGCTCGGTCCTTGTCGACCGTGAGTCCCAGTCTGCCTGGCCTCCCCGCCAATTGTCTCGGCAAGCGTCGACATCGCCTGCAAGACTTAGTCATTCTTCGGCAATCTTTCTCGTCGATCTAGTCCCTATGGATCACGGCCTAAAGATTGCGATTTGGAATGCGCGTGGCCTCAACGCGCGAGCGCTCGTACCTAGCCCACAGGGAAGAGTAGGGAGCACCCCCTCATCAGAATCAACCCATGAAATCATTGATACGCGGATTTCCATATAGTTTGTACTCACCACATACTGGTTTTGTACCATCTTCTACTGTACGACATCAATACTATCTTCTCAGTATTATTAGGTGTAAATATACTTTTAATCTCCCGCCAGAGATGCAAGGGTTAGTTCATATGTCGGACTTATGTACTGAGATACATAGTCTCTATGATGAGAAATGGAGAAGTAAGGGTGTACTCCACACGGAGTGGGAAATGGTAGAATCACGTATTAGATCGAAGGATGATTCATTTTAGTCTAGGCTAATGTATGACACTTATTATTCATGCGATATTGGGCGGGACGAATTTCAATCGATCTTAGAGGAGTCAATGTTTGAATATTGTATTCAGATCGATCCAATCACTTCTGACGGGATCCATTCAAACAGTTGTTGGGTGGATGTTTGTAGGCCAACCCTTCTTACAGATTCACTCGTCTTTAACGCATTAGCTTCTATTTTACAGAGGAGGTACATGTTGAAAAACAGTCGTCATCTTTCGAAAAGGTTGTCATATAGCGAGATCCGTGTTAGAAATAATGATTTCTGGCGTCATCAGAAAGATGTAGTACGACTAGTCAGGATTTGGCTCCTCATATACAGCGTATTGACAGAGAACGTGTATGGAGAAGATTGAGTTGTGTCTATAATTATGGTGTAATTTCAAAACTAATAAATGAATTTATCAAAGTATCGATATATGATCGTAGTACCCACTATCTTAATTTTTGTGAAAAGGCAGAAGCAAGTGAAAGGGCAGCAGTATTATATGAGTTCTAAAAATAAGGGCGAAAAAAAAGTCATGTATGATAGTGGTTAAAAGCCTTCCATAGAAGGGAATATCAACCTGACCAGCGTACGAACGAGTTGGTCAGGCTATGAATGAAGGCTACTACTCTTCAGGAAGAAGGTACTAATAGCTCGCTCAGAGGTTCAGTCAAGCTCCTCACTCTTGATCTGGCGGGGCCGGCATATTAGATGTAGTTGCGGTGTTTTGAAAGCTTCTTATTTTTTCTAATACTATAGTAGGAGTAGGTCAGGTACAACTTCTTATACTAGGGATGCTTTTTTGAATCATTGAAAAAGCTTTCAATAGTCTTAGTAAGTTTCAGAAAGGAGAATACCAAGGTTGAATTGAAGATAAAAGTCTGGTCACACCGCCGATGAGTTGTGTAGGAAGGATTGCTTGTCAAGCTCTTGCGGAATTTGGACTTATTATTTTGACTTATGGCTCTGAGAAAAACCCTTTTCTAGATTAGGCTTTTAGATCTACGAATTACGAGAGAGACCTCTGAGAGTATAAGCGAGATGCTCTTACACCAGAAAGATAGTATAAGCAAGTTCTCACTAGCCGGGCCCTTACTCCTACTACTCACCAGCCGAGCCCTTACTCCCATCTACTACTTATTAAAGCTGCAAGTGCAGAGGGGAATTTCGCAAGCTAAGAGGAATAGAAATTCCTAACTAAGAAACAATCAATCAGTCCACTAAGTCTGTTAAGAGTTATACGAAATACTCTGATTCAATGTACGCGTGACTCAATCCCAAAGGTCAATCCAGCCAGCCGATTTTCTACAACAAAGGAGTTCATAGTGGAAAGATAAAGTATAATGACAGACACTGGTAATTCTCTCACTGGGCCAGCCACTAGAATCAGTCAATGAAAAAGCAAGCATGGAGATGTCCTCACTGGACATTTATCCTATTTGTGAAATCCTTTCTATGTTTTTGAGACCCGGAAACCTGTCAAGTAAGTAGGGATTTCTTTCTCCCCATCCATGGTTTCTTTTACTTTTTTATAGGCGTCCCGCGCATGCATACAACCATTCCTTCTCAGAACCATGTCGGGTCGGTCGGAAAGAAAGCGCGTTGTAGCTGGCATCAACATCTCTTGTTAGGTTCGCACGCACAAGGGTGGTGGGTAGGTCTCTTTACGTGTCCCGCCAGGCTTTGATCTTTCCATGTATTGGCGCATAGAGATTTGACTGAGCAGTTGTATTTCTTTTATGCACATTTACTTATGTTGATAGAGGGAGTGGGATGAAAAACGCATAGTAGGAGATTGCCTACCTACCACTTCTCATAGGAGACCCAAACCTCGCATACGGGTCGGTTGAGTTGGCTGGATTGCTAAGCTCTACCTCCGTTTGATCCTCTACTGGCTCTAGTGGTCATATAAAGGAACACAAGCAGGTAACCACTTAGGGAACTTGGACCCGGTATCTGCTGATTCCACTGGAGTGACTTACTCTCGGTGGGAGCACCGGTTCTTGAATCCGTTAGTAGTACATGTAGGCGCGTGAGCACTACGATATCAGAACTTACTTTATTATTCCATTTTCGTGCTTAAACAATGATTCGCCCGTGGGATGATCAGCGGGGTCGATGCCTTGTAATCATACATAGTTGGACTTGTGCGTGCCTTGCTTACAATCAAAAGCCACAGGAGGAACCTTCCATGGAGGACAGGCGGTGAGCTCTGGATCCTAGGACCGTGACATGATGCAACACTTCCCATTTTAGGCGGAGCTTGCTTTGGGACCGTGGATACACAACCTTTTTTAGGACAATGTCGCCTTGGAGAATACTCGCTCTTTAATTCGAAGTCGTAGAAGCTAGCGTTGTCCATGATTCTGATGAGAGGACGCCTTTGAATTTAGTGGGGCACTGTTTACTTACAGCCTCTATGAGTACACCCAATGTAAATTATTTCATGGGTAAGACGATTTGTTTTGTCGCGAGAAGAAAGAAGAGATTTGACAAGATGGTTAAAACAGGACCATTGATGCATCTTTTAGAGATGGATTTGGTTCCAAATTGGCTCCTGCATCCATGCTTCCAGAACAAACAACAACTAAGGTATGCTAATAGTGGTACATAATGAACGCCTGAGCTATAACCCGATGAGTCACTTGCCCTGTGTAAGCTGCAAGATCTTTCACATATCACTGTGTCTAGATCATGCAACAGATTTGAAAGATGATGGCAACCCATCATTAATCAGTAATCAGAAAAGAACCTGGAGATTTGAGAAGATGAACATGGCTAATATGTTTTTAAATAGAAGTTCCAGAAGAATTAATATCGACTTTTTTAATCTTAAACAGTAGAACTCCATTCTGAACTGCAAAGGCAACGTGTCACTGACAGCTAGGTCCAAAAAATCCTTGACTGACCCAGCAGGAAGTGACCATGCACGACAACTTAACCTATGAAACCCTCATCCACACAACACCAACAACATCACCGCCGCCACCAACCGAAGGGAAACGCGCACTTATTCCCCAACAGTATTACTAGCATCTACCAATATAGATCTAGAAAGACATCTTTGCACGTAGATCAAGAGCGGGATCGATGGGTACGTACCATGATGGTGAGTGGGGAGGCGTACATTGCCGAGGCGAATATGACGCAGAGGATGCCGTAGAACACCCAGAGCATGCAGTTGAGCAGTGTCGTTAGGTACTGGTCAGAATTGAACTCCTCCACGTCCTTGTTCTTGATGATCCGGCAGAACGTCGGCCTGCACATGTACAAGCAAAAAGCAAGCACCCCCTCATCAGAATCAAACCCTAATTACCAACCACCTTCCATAGAGAGTAGACTAGACAAGTGGATGAGGGGAATGGCGGCGGCGGCTTACATAGGGGACAGGAAGAGGCCGAAGGAGATGACATTGCGGGCCGCGTCTGGGGAAATCATCTTGCTTTGCTCGCGCGAGCGTGTGGGGACTTAGGATTGGTTTGGATTGGACGGTGCACGCAGCGAAAGGGAGGGAGAGAGAGAGAGAGCCAAAGCAATTGAGATTTGGCAGTCGGTTGAGGTTGAGGGATTAGCTTATATAGATAGACGCGGCGGGGGCGTGTTGTTTATCCGGTCTCGTGTTAGATCCTATGATTTGGTTAGTTAGCCTATGTGAACAAGTCACAAGTTTTTAGTTTTACTATGCATCCAGTTCGTTGCTATCTGTATCTTTATCTACATGGATATTAACACGCACTATTCTTGAGAGTGAAGACACTGTTTTGCTTTAAAAGAGCAAAAGAAATCCCAGATAATTACTAATGCACCGTTGAGTACACAGATTCTTTTCCTATTCGTATTGGAGTATAGTAAGGAAAAACTGCTTGACCGAATCAAGGTCAAGATAACTAGTGTGATTCCTACACTGGGAGAATCATGGATATGTAGGGAATAGAGAAATTCCTTACTTATCCTTATTAGCTTCCTCTTTATTTGTAACAGTTCTTTACTTAGGCAGGTGGAATTTCTCTATTCCCTACATATCCACGATTCTCCCAGTGTAGGAATCACATTAGTTATCTTGACCTTGATTCAGTCAAGCAGTTTTTCGTCACTATACTCTAGTACAAACATGAAAAGGAACTGTGTACTCAACGGTGCATTAGTAATTATCGGGGATTTCTTTTGCTCTTCTAAAGCAAAACGGTGTCTTCACTCTCAAGAATAGTGTGTTTTAGTATCCATGTAGATGAAGATAGAGATAGCAACAAACTGGATGCATAGTAAAAGTAAAAACTTGTGACTTGTTCTCGTAGGCTAACTAACCAAATCACATAGGATCTAACACGAGACCGGATAAACACCGAGCCCCCGCCACGTCTATCTATATAAGCTAATCCCGACCTCAACCGACTCCTAAATCTCAATTGCTTTGGCTCTCTCTCCCTCCCATTTGCCGCGTGCGCAGTCCAATCCCAACTCCCCGCTCGCGGCGAGCAAAGCAAGATGATTTCCCTGGACGCGGCCCGCAACATCGTCGGCAATGTCATCTCCTTCGGCCTCTTTCTCTCCCGTGTGTAAGCCGCCGCCGCCATCCCCCTCGTCCGCTTGTCTAGTCTACTCTCTATGGTAGGTGGTTGGTAATTAGGGTTTGATTCTGATGAGGGGGCGCTTGCTTTTTACTTGTACATACGTTGTATATGAGGGAGGCCATTGACCACATCACTAGCTGAGCTGTGACCCCCATGCTGCCACCTTGGGTGGGTAGAGGGGGTACAGCGCACACCACCTCAGGTGGAGCCACCTGCCGCTGATGCACCCTTGACAAGATACACCCGTCACTGACCACCACTAGGCATCCGGGGTAGCCCTTGGGCGACGACATGTTGGAGGGGTGCGAGAAGCTCCGTTGCCCCCGGTGGCAGCAGCAAGCCGACGAGATGAGAAAGAGGCTAGGGTCATTAGCGGAGCCATGGCTCAGCAAGCCTGGCCGGCTGCCTGGACTCAGCTGATCCCCTGTCCTTGGCGTGATGCTCAGGTCTAAGTAATCTGAAGAAAGGAAGCAATGAACCAATCTGCAAGCTGCAACATCCTTCATCTTTGGACTACTACCATAGCCACGTCCACTTCCTGTGGGAGGGAGGATTTACTCCTCCCACGTCCGCCTTACCTTGGTGCTCCATGTGCAAATTGTCCAGGCTTCCTTGAGTCCTGCATGCTGCGAACTGTGGTGTCTGTGCTTAAGTTTCTGACCGCCACACAAATTGGCCCTCCTTGCCACCAGCAGCTGCTCCTTGGTGGCAGATGGTGCTACTGGAGCTTTGTATATCTAGTTTCTAGGAGTAGCACACATTTTATCCCTATGGTCTATCGGACTGTTCCCATGTTCTTTTTAGTTTGAAAATATAAATGATTAATGCATTCCTGCCGATTCTGCTGGGTAGTGGTATGCCTATGCTTTGGATGAGCTATTGTATGCTGGGATGCACACGTCGTAGGGTTAAACCTGTTCAGCCATGTGGTGGTGGGGAGAGTAATGGAGGTGGGAGCCTTTTCGGGGGCGTGAACTATCCTTTCTTGCCTTCTAAAGGGTGTACGTTCTTCATTGATTTTCTACATGGATTTCTCGTGCTTTCTTGGGCTCAACCTTAGCTTGTTGCTTTGCTGTGGTTCCATGTGTCGGTCGGTCTAGTAACTTAGATGACTTTATGCTGCCATTTCCTGATTTACTAACATGTGATGGGTACAAAATGGAAAAATGCTAATGGGTACTGTTTTGGCCTCAATTGCCATACTGGTATGAAACAGTAAGTTTTTTCATGTCTAATGCCAAAATATTATAGGTCCGATAGAAGATTCAGTATTTGCCAGTGGCATGTAGAAAGGTTCCCCCAAAATATTTTGTGCAATCCACTCGCTTGTTTTTGGCTTTTAGGATATCAAGCTGCTGTCAATTAGTTCCCTCTGATCTGTGTTGAAATATTAAACTAAGCTAACCATGCCCAGGTGTTACGAGTACATTGAGGAGATTATACAGAAGCAAGAGCCTATTGAAACTGTACTTCGCCTTCTAGTGTTATTTTCCCTTACAAATGCTGGGTTGCCGAAGAAGAATTTTGACTACTTGAGGTATTCTTATATTTCTTTATAAATCACTGTATTTCTGGGATTTCATGATGCGTTGCGTTAAAACTCCATGTATATTTTCAGTTTACAAATTTGCAACTTACAAAGTGTATGTTATAGTCTTGATTCATGTTTCTGCTTTTTCTAGGCGGGAAATACTGCACAGTTATGGTTTTGAGCACATGCCCTTGTTATACAATCTGGAAAAAGCTGGCCTTGTTAAAAGGCAGGTTAGTCAAAGTAGCTTCTCTCAACTTGGTTTTCTTTTTGTTTCAGATCCTTAAGCGGCTCCTGAATGGTGTTTTATCTTGTTATCTGTTCCTGTTCCTCTCGCGTCAGTTTCTATAATATACTATCGTGTTGTGCAGGAATCGAGGACTAATTGGCCTGTGATTAGCAGAGCTCTCCAGCTTATAGTTGATATAAAGGATCCTGAAAAGTATTAACTGCATAAACTTCAGATTTACTTTGGCTTCTCTTTCAAGTTTCACTTATAAAACTTTATGCTGAATTAATCTCCACAAATTTTTCATCTTTCAGAAGGTGTAGTTTATTAATGTATTTTTTGTGTTTATTTTCAGAACTGGCTAATTTATGTTCTTAAAACGTACCCATACTGATCTGACACTAACCGAAATGTTTTTGGAGTCTTGAGCTGTTGTGAGATGCAAAAGAATTTTCTCAATTTTTGTTGCTTCAACAAATAAAATTTGTATGAATGAAGAAAAATGCTAAATTCCATATTTCCAATGAAGGTTCATGCCATATGCTTTGTTGAAACTTGTTTGGTGCATTTTTTGTGTGTGTTTTAATATGTTGAAATGTTTTTCATTTTCCCTCACCATGTTATGGAAAATATTCATAGCACTTATGAGAACATTCATTCTTCTGCCTATTGTGCATTTGTTACTAAGTTTCCATACTTAACTGTGATCGCATGTTATCTTGTTCATGATAACTATAACTGAAATGTTCCTGTTTTCAATCTCAGCCCTGATGATATAGCATACATCTTTGCTGGATATGCACCTCTTAGTATTCGCCTTGTTCAGCATGCAGTGAGGTCCGGATGGTAAGTATATCCAATCAGTTTATGTTTTAAAAAAAATACATGCTAGTTAGAATGTAGCTTTCATGAGAAAATATGTTTAATTTACCTAGAGATAGATCCTTTTTGGAGAAAATAAGCTAAAATATCAAACAGAGAACCCTGGTAAACATCTCTAGTGTGCTCTAAGTTACATAAAGTAGGCATTATTTATGAACTTCCTTTTTCTGCACTTTTAGCTGTAACAGAACTTTATGCACGGAGAAATAATGGTGTCCCTTCTTTGCGCCCGTGTCATTCTCAAATGACATTCTCCACAACACGAATGAACTTCCATTTTTCTTATAAGTAGACTTATTCATTCCTTATGGAATGTAGTTTTTGGGGAGCTCATTAATTTTCGTAATACATCGTAGCAAAAGAGTTGGCAGTGCCAATTTGTTTGATTCATCTGTGTATGACTTCTCCCTTGTAACAAGTCGCATCGACTTTCTTATCTATGATGTTGAGCAAGTGGTTTGCTTGAAAAACCAGTATTGAAGGGTTAGAAGGTGCCACAGGTTAAGATGTTTTTTCCAATATCAATTTGTGTACCATTGTGCAGGTGATCTATTGAAGAACTGTTGAAATTATTGCCAGGTCCTCATATGGATTTGAAAAGAGTGAGCAAATATTCTCTACATTGAATTTCACTTTTGGAGATATTGAATGTTTTTTCTTAAGATATTGATCCAGTTTACTCATATAGGGTGTCTGGACCATTAGTTCATCAGAATTACTACCAGGTTCCGGGTCACAACAGAGTACCGACAGATAAATTACCTTGATGTGAACTGTTGCCACATTTTGTGAATGCTAGAAACGGAAAGGGTCTGGTTACTCCCATCATGTCTGCTTCATAAACTTGCTCGAATAATAGGTGCTGTGTTTGTTGATCTGATATACCAGTTCCCATGTCATTTCATGATCTTACCGAGCAAGTATTTTTTCGTGTGTCGAGAGTTAGACTGTCAAAATTGTGGTGTTCTCCACATGGTGTGTATCCTAAGTTGTATGATGTTTCTGCTGTATGAGCTTAGTTCGACATTTTTTGGGCCATTAGACCTTGTGACCTGTGAGGACTGAGGGTGTGCGATCATAAAGTAACAGATCTTGGAGACGAGATTATATGTAGAGTCCAGGGGAGGACGTGAAGAGTAAAACTAGGGAGACATGAAACCAAGGTGAAAAAGACAAAGAAGATTAGTAATCTAAACGCTCTTATAGTTCTTCACAGAGGGAGTACTATTAATACTATCATTTGACACTGCATTCCCTACGACTTTTGTCCCCTGGAGAAGCCAAGAATTGCACTGTTTTGTTAATCAAAGTTGTTTGTTGCCAGAACCATATGACTGGTTTAACTAGATGGTTTTCCCCTATTGTGCTTGATAGCAGTGTCATCGCCAGGTTTTTCTTCACCTGGATTTGTTATAGAAATGTCTGTTTGTTCTAGGGTTGGTCATCGCTCCCTGGTTCTGGTTGTATTTATTGGCGGTGTAACATCTGCTGAGATTGCTGCGCTTCGATTTCTTAGTGCACAGGTACGTATGTGCAAATTGATTTCCATTTCCTTCCAGATGTGAATAGGAAATGGACGCCAAGATGCTACAATTTCGGTACATTTTGGAGTTCCAAATTTGGAAAATAAAAATGGAAAGAGTTTGTTCCAGTTCCTTTCTACCTTATCCACAGTTTTCACTATTTTTCATGTCTAGTTCTCTTTCATGTTTTTTCAAAGTGATTGTTGGGAGTCTGAGTTTGACTTGACTCTGTAGATGAGGTTTTGCTTGCAGCTCGACACACTACAGTTTATTTTAGGAAAATCCTGCCATAGACTCGAGTTTCTTACTTGCCATGTCCTGTGTCTTGTCTACCGCAGGAAGGAATGGGCTACGACTTCCTGGTTGCAACAACAAAGGTTATCACTGGCAACACATTACTGAGACCAATTATAGCCAGCAGCAAAGAGGGAATGATTTAGCTGTCTTTTCTGCGCACACCCCTTTTTCGATTGTACAAAGCAGCGCACACCCGAGCCCAAGATGGGATTTTCCTTGTTCAGTTCTAGGCCACTTTTATTCTGCCGCCGGAAATGCTATTGCTTGCGCTCTTGCGTTCATCAGTCTTGTTTTCTCGTCAGATAGCGCGTGTACATCGATATCTCCTGTACAGACACAGCCGTGCTAGTTCCTTCTTTGGTGCTGGATGGAAGTTGAGCATTATGTTTTTTCATGTATATTCTTGAAATACTTATCTTCATTTCTAACTCTGTTCTGCTTTCACCTTGTACATCAAGTGGCATTTCGGGCAGGTTTAGTTCTTTTTTCTGTGTGGCAATGCTAACTCTGCGGTGCACCTGACTGCGTCTGTTTTGTTTTGGTTTGTGAGCGGCTCTGGGTTCGGCGAAGTGTCCGCTCTGTCAAATGGACCTGTAGGAGATTGGTGGTGTTGGGCTACTGGATTACTGCAGTTTGCACTTGTCTGCTCTCACCAAAGCTATCTCTCTCCTCTATGCTGAACATAGTTGGAAATATATTTGGCATATAGTTTGTGAGGGGCTTGCCTGCAGTTTGCAAACTATGCTGAAACCTTATGCAGTTTGCACTTGTCTGCTCACAGATTCCTGGAAACCTACATTGGTCTGATTGATCGAATCGAGCTTGTCGTGGATGCCAAAGGAAAAGGTGCCTTAGAAAGTTCAGGCACAAATTATGCTGAATTTCTGGTGCAGGCAGGGACAAGTTGGGGGCAAACACCTCGTTGGTCTAGCGCGTCAATGCTTGATCTGTCTTCTGCTACTACTCTGGATGATGGACTTCACATGCTCAAAGCGACGAGTCGTTTCTTCTCGCAGCCTGGAAAAGAGGGCCGTCGCTTCCTTTCTTCTCTTTTCGAGAGACAGGGAGAGAACGAAAAAGGGACAGTGGGAAAGGGGAGCCGCCGCCGCCTCCTCCACAGGTCCGTCCAAGGAACCACGCCGCCGCCATCTAGCTGGCTGCCATGCCGTAGCTCCCTCCCCGTCCTCGGTGTGGCCA
This sequence comes from Aegilops bicornis, assembly GCA_021605145.1. Classification (NCBI taxonomy): domain Eukaryota; kingdom Viridiplantae; phylum Streptophyta; class Magnoliopsida; order Poales; family Poaceae; genus Aegilops; species Aegilops bicornis. Next base: position 643,453,373 of record CM038672.1, read on the forward strand.
TGGGGTACCAGGCACAAACCGGCCTGGTTCCTGGGCTTGGTTGTCTTGCCATGTGTCGTCGCTGAACAGTCCAGTCCTGCCGACGCCATGGCGACACCGGCCATGCCAAGCATGAAGCACACACACGCACACCGCTGTGCGCACTCTCCGAGGCCACCTATCTTGAGCCCCCATGCTGCTTGTACTCGGGGTGTGTGTCTACGCCCAGGGGCGGGCCCACCTCAATTCAAGGGTATTCACTTGAATACCCATTATTTTTGTGAAAAGATTAGGTATATATAGTCTATATACTATGTTGTATAAGGAAAAACGATACCGACACATGGCAAGTTAAGCTTTTCAGCCCAAAAAGTGAGGCAGCCCATTGTATATTTCTCCTCATCACCACGACATAGCCCATTGGCCCAAGTCACTCGCACACACATCCATCGCCGCGCAGAAAAACTTCCATCGATCAGAGCCAGGCACACGAACCGGCAGCGCCGCCCCTGTTCTTGAGTTCTCCACTCGCCGCACGCGACGCAAGCGCCCAAGCCACGAACCGCCTCCTGATCGGCACCGCACGGCGGCCAGGGTCCAGAGCTGCCGTCGCTTGATCGGCGATCGTATCAGGTACGCGCGGCGGCGGCTGCAGCGTGGATGTATGCGCCTGACGAATACATCCCTGAACCTGAATCCCTAATCCCCTGCCCCTGTTGGTTCTGAACTTTCTAATCTCTGTTGTAGGTGGCGGGTAGCAAGATTGGTGGAATCGATCTAATTTTAAAGCCACAACTCGAATTCAACTATCGAAGGTATAATCACTAATTAGATGTACTAGTCCTTTGACCCCGAAATTGGGCTCTTCTCTCATGCCCTTGTTCTAACTGAATTTACTTGTCACTGTCGAACTAAATTCAGGCAGCTAGGCAGGGGCTCGCTTTTGATCTCATATTGTCCAGCAGGCTGCCATACAGAAGTGCAAGAGTAACTAAGTAAGTTAGTTTGACCACTTGTCTTTCTTGTTTTAATATAGTGAAATTACAGACTAGTTTGCAGTCAATTAAGAATTGTTTAGACAAGAGAATTTATAATTTTCCGTTCGAGTTTGTAATGAGAGAACGTTTATAAATTCTGAATTTGTTCCAGTGAGCGTTATATATAACGATTAGTACTCTAAAACTTGAGCAATTTTACTTTTCAGGTGTAAAACATGAAGAGTAAGAACACTACTGATTTGAGAGCTTTCCTGGAAAGAGTTGCTGCAAAAAGAAAACAACCCGAACCAACGAGTGCTACCCCATCTTCCAATGAAAGTCAGATGCAATTGGTAATTTTCGAAGGGCAAAGTGGTAGTGAGACACACACAATACCACCTGAACCTGAGAGAGCTCCTCACATAGAGGCCCCAATAGCAGAAGATGATGATGAATCTATGGCCCTAATGAATCTGATTCTAGTGATGAGGATAGTGATGATGACATTTATAACATCGAGCCTGATCCTGGGTTGAGGTCTCCTATCTCAAGCTATGATGTTAATGACCAAAATTCAGTTAGAAGGGCCTACATTGCATTGGGACGATGTAAACCAAAGATGCAGAAGAAAGATTTTCCGCAACATGAATGCGGAGGTAAGCGTTGCTTCCAACCGGTTTGGTTTGATGAGTATATGTGACTTGAGTATAGTGTGGATAAAGATGCTGCATATTACTTTTTTTGCTATTTGTCCAAAGATAGTATTAAATTTGCTGGTGGAGATAGTTTTGTTAATGGAGGGTTCAGAAATTGGAATATGAAAGCGAGATTTCATAAGCATGCTGGTGAGGTGAATAGTGCTCATTGTGAAGCCGAAGAGAAATATAATTTGTTCATCAAACCTAAAGCATCAATCCGTGTGGCCATTTCCTCACAGACCACACAGTACAAGGCTGAGTATCTAGCTCGATTAAAATGGTCACTTGAGTGCATAAAATTTATTTTGCATCAGGGGTTGGCTTTTCGTGGTCATGATGAGGGAAAGGATTCTAAAAATAAAGGAAATTTCCGAGAAGTTTTGTTAATGGATGTCATGTAAAAAGATCCGCATGCTTCGCGTAGCTCAGGCTGAGTATATGATTGAAGCATTGAAACTAGGTGAAATTGAAGCTGGCCAAGGTTTGAATCAAGAGATGGGCCTAGCAAGGCCCGGTGATACACGATGGGGATCTCACTACAAAATGGTAATGCATGTTATGTCTTTGTATCCTTCAATCAGGAAAGTTCTCTTTAGGCTTGGGAAAGAAAATAATTCGGCAGAGGCTTTAGGAGCTCAAACTATGTCGGAAGTATTTAAATCATTTGAGTTTGTTTTCGTGCTGCACTTGATGAATGAAATATTTGGGTACACAAGTGACTTAAGCAACGCTTTGCAAAAGAGGGATCAAGATATTGTGAATGCAGTTGATCTTCTTGAGTTCACAAAGGTACAACTGCAAGTTCTAAGAGAAGATGATGGATGGAAAGAATTCCTTGAGAATGTCACTTCTTTTTGTATGAAGCACAATGTCAGATGTGTTGACATGGATGGGAAGTACAAGCCTATACAAAGAGCAAGAGCGTTCTATAAAAATGTCATGAATTACCACCGGTTCCATGCTGATATGTTTTTGGGTGTCATTGATAGGCAACTTCAAGAGCTTAATAACAGGTTTGATGAGGTAAACACGGAGCTACTTAGATGCATGGCATCATTCAGTCCAGCCAAGTCATTTTCTTCTTTTAATATTGATGACCTGGTTAAGCTTGCTGGGTTCTATCCTCGTGATTTTGACTTTGAAGAAATGCACCAACTTCCTTTTCAATTGAATCTCTATATTAGTGATGTGAGGAATGATGAAAACTTCACAAACTTGAGAAGTCTAGCAGAGTTGTCTATGATGCTTGTTAGAACAGGAGGGCTCTTGGTATGATATTGTTTACAAACTTCTCAAATTGGTGCTAGTCCTTCCTGTTGCAACAGCCGGTGTTGAGAGGGTCTTTTCATCAATGAACTATATAAAAAACAAGCTAAGAAGCAAGATGGGGCAATAATACTTGAATGATTGCTTGGTCACATTCATTGAAAGGGATTTCTTCTTGCAAGTTAAGGATGAGGACATTATCACTCATTTTCAAAGCATCAAGGATCGCAAAGTTATCCTCTGATTTGTAAGTTTTTATTGATCCTCTATATATTTTGGATTTTGCAATGATATGTTGAACAATGTTTTTACTTCCATATGGTGAACAATACCAAATTATGATCAATTTTTGTGAATATAATATATTATGTGGTATCTTTCATATAGTTTAGAACTAGTACAATATGCCTTCTGTAATTGATTATATGCCTGAAAGGAAGGCAATAGACTTCCAATTTTTATTCCAAAATTTGAATACACAGTCTTGAATTCTTGGGCCCGCCCCTGTCTACGCCAGCTACTGGGGCCAACCCCGTAGTGCTTCTCCACAAGCTCGACCACATCCAAGAGCATTCTCCCGCTCAGGTGCTCCAGCTCCTTGACCATGCTCCCAATGCCGCCGCCGCGGCAACTCGGGTCTGCCTGGCACTGACCAACAACCAGGGGCAAAGGGCTGGTATTGAGGCTATGGTCATTGGCGGAGCCATGGTTTGGCAAGCCTGGGCAGCTGCTCAAGGCCACGTGAACTCCATTGAAACAGTAGAATAGTGCAGGATTCAAACTTGGTGGGCTAATTAAACTACTACAAGTTCAGGCTAGAAAATAATAATTGATACAGTAAATCCAGATTTCCCATCAGGCACTCCTATAACTAGAGCTCTAGAAAAATCATGGAGGCTAGCCTATCAAATGAGATATTAGGAGTAGAGATTTTGACGTGTATGATTGGTGATAAGAAAGGAAAAATCACATCAATGTAAGGAAATATCCTATCAATGCTTGATTGATTGTGATTTATTTCTTATTGTTTGAAACAAACTTTAGGGATAAACGTGACAGGATCTTAATCCTAGCATTAGACCACCTAAACGATTAACAGAGAGGAGTACGTGAGAACTTACAGGTATGAAATCGAATGTCCGCTCAATTGATCCTCAGATAGCCCATGGCTGCACCTTGCGGTCTCCACTCCAAAGAACGGCAACAGGAGATTGTCGGGGAAGTATGGCAGGAGCAGGGCGATGTAGTTGGCAGCAGCAGCGCTGCCAGGAGCCTTGCGAGTGGCAGAAGGAAGCCGCCGGCACAACCTGGCGGCGGCCAGCGGTGGAAAACGGCCTTCCAGACCATCAGCTCCCTCTTTTTAGGATCGGTTGTTAGCATTGAGGGGTTTAACCCGTTTTGTTTTCTCTTATCAGAACAGGTACGTGACCTCTTCCCTTTATATGAGGGCTGATGGCACGGGGACCGAAACCAAACGTTGGGTTTGGGTGCCCCGATCAAAGCACCAACGTGGGATTGGACTCCCCATTTTATCTCGGTCTATAACAACCTGAGATCAATTCCAACATTCTCCCCCTTGATCGTAAGGTTAACAAACATCATAACCCCACTCTTAATAGAAATAATATACCAAAGTAATGTGTTGCAATGACCAATGAGATGTCATCAACCTCGCATCTATAGTACATCATTCTATCTCGAAATGGAAACATAATACTTTATGGGAGTTGGTTTATATGATAGTCCTAATATCAAGGATCAAAAGGCTTTATGAACCCATGCCGGCAACATATAATCATAAAATGGGTGGTAAGCCTATAGTAAGCGGTACAAGACAAATTTATAAATCAAACATCATAGGTTTGATCCTAGACTCTATCTTTCACAATGTAGACATTATGTCAATGGTTTTGGCAATAACAATTGACTTGTTGTTACTCGCATAGAGAACTGCGTGCTCATAATCGCAGTAAGTGGCTTAGAGATGCTGTCTACCACTCTTAACTCAGGGAATAAAATTCTTTCGACATACAACCTGCCCAGTAGCCTCTTAACATGCCACGTAATTAATTGCATAATACTGATGCCATTCAAATCATATTGGAGCTTTTCCACGATATAGCTCCATATGCAAGGGTGAAGATGTAACATGACGTGGAAACTTAATATCCACACACCTTGCCAAAAAAAATATAAATAACCTCCGATATCAAGGTTACCACACTTCTTATTAGTGAGCATGTAAACTTATTGTCTTGCATATCTACAAGACTTTTGGCGGCTTTTCCAAAGCGGTCCATTTCTGGACTTGTATATTTGCCAATTATCCCAATCATAAAATAGGGCAAGTTCATATTTGAATACTTGCATTGCTTCCGACAAATTTGAAGCATAAGGAACTAACATTACCGATCAGTTCATAATGGTTCCTTGAACACTAAAATGTCCACCTTTATTGCCCTTGACTTTAGTAGCAGGTGCAATAGAGTACTACCATGTAATATTTTCTTCCATACTCTATCAACATATGTCATCATAATAAAACTTATACTCCTTTTGGACCTATATCTTGGCGAAACTCAATACAAGCAAAGTATGAGGCATCACCAAGATCCTGCATGTTACAAATAGAAGATAGAAATTACTTGGCTCGCCAAAATATTCTATCTCCAAAAGGTAGTGATCTTACTCCCCCTCGTCTTATAGGATGAGTGTCCCAACGCTTGTATTATCTCATAACTGTATTTCTTTAGATAACATGCCTTATGTCAACTTCACTCATGACAAAACCGTATAGTTGAGTCATACATACATTATCAACTAAGTCAACACAAGAGCATGTCATAGTAATAACACAAACGTCACAACAACTCATTGAGGAAATTCTATGGAGTTCCATAATCCATTGGAGCTCATAATCTTCATCCTATATGGCAACAAGCCACTAAGATGATCATTCACACACATTATCGATCATAGGGAAATTGTTGAGTCTCAGAAATAAGTGTTACATTAGAGAAAAATAAATTCCCCTCAATTTACCTGATGCATATGAACAAAGATCTAATAAGTTATCCTTAAGATTAATGTTCATACTCTCCAGGTTCCCTGGTGATCACTTTATCTAGAAGATGGAAAATATATCCAAACAAAACTTGATAACAATCATCTCTGCTCTAAACCACAACACCGTTGGGCTGAAGATGGAAAAGAACTTAATGAACTGTGACAAATGATTATAAACGACGATAGTCACAAATATAACCACAAGCCACATGATCTTGACAAACTTGCCACTTGAGTGAAGTGTCACATATGATTATAAACAACATTGGTCATATATAATCGACATGTTACATCATGATGGTCATTAGACTAGCAAGCTTGCCACTTTGGCATTCATGTGTGCTTCAGAATGCTCATAAGGGACTAAGTACACACTAACACTATAAAGGAGTCATTTTTCATTCATTCTTCTAAATAAGACTTGTTGCATCTTAATTAGAGGACCAACGTTAGAATGTGCTTTTCATACATTCTCCAACCAAGACTTCTCGTTGGTTCCATCTTAATTAGAGAATTGAGATACATATTTTGCTTAATTGTACATGCTATGATCTAAGTAGGAGAAGTGAACGCGATATGTCATATTAAATGAGACTTCCATTCTCCCTCGAAATGTGGTCTAAAACCACAATTTTGATGAGGTCTCATTAATCACACTTCTCTTACATCTTCAATGGTAACATAGCATATAATCTTTACAAAAGATTCATTTAGTGAAAACATAACTCGTCTCACCATAAGGTGGGACTAACATTACATAATTTGAGTTGACTTAATAACATATAAAATCACGTCATCTATTCGAGAGACGAAATTAAGGTTGTCCAATAACTAGGAGCATGAACAAAACATCATCAATAAGATGAAGAATCAAGTCATCTCCAAAAGCTAGTGGAATAAATCCAATAGTTTTGACTTTAATCTCCTTTGCATTAGTAATGTGCATGATGGGACATGCATCCTCTCCCAATGTCTGCCCTATCATCATGATTAACATCCTTTAACCTTAGTGGCAGAAAAACTTTGGGAGATTCCTTACATGAGACAATGATCTCCACTCTCCATGAGGGAAAACTATTTAGAGGTTCTTCTATGCCAAACAAAAGTTTGACATCATTATTATTGCTGGAAAAGAGGAGACAACTTTATAATCATCGTAACAAAAATCAAGCATGAACTAACCATGCAATGCCATGAACAAAAACATGCTTAATTTTTATTTCAATTTGTATCACCGTTGGGCAGAAAAACAGAAAATAACTTTACTTATTTATATATGACACATGAAAAGTAATCAACTTTGGTCAGAATATCATCATATGCCATAATAAACATTTGCTCATTAAATATCTAATCAAAACTTCTCGTTGGTTCCATTTTGACTAGGAAAACATAGAGTCACATAGTAACCAACAGAGCAATATTAATAACATTCATTAACATAAGGCAACAATACAGTCCACTCCAATGTGTCATGGGACGAAGGATTCACAACATGTTGTAAACATCTTGTTTACAATTTTCACACTTGATTGACACTCATAATAACATTAAACCTTACTGTCATAATGATCATTAAAATTCTCAGTGACGTACAATAAATATGACAATAGAATTAACATCTATAATATAAATGTCACTGCCACAGAGTAATCATTAAATAGGACATTCGGAGTGAAAATGTCATAAATATAAATCATCAGAAGAATTTCCAAAATTATAAAATTTGGATATCGAAATTATCAAGATTCGCCAAATAATAATATTGGGCAAATTAATAATTGTCAAATAAATGACCATGTGGGAAAAAAAACTTAAACAAAGTTTCTTCGTTAAGAGAATTGATCATAATCCATTAACATCATTTTGGACCATTATGAATATTTGAGTGGTGCACATCATAATAAAAATGGCATAAAATGCACCAACCTACAACTTTAGTTTTGCCTAATAGGCATATTGCCCCAAAATTATTATGACACATAGAGGTGCGGAAAACCAAACGACGTGTCCATCATCATTTTCCTTGAGGTGGCCTGAGCCCATCAGAAATGATCACATCTTTAAGAAATCTCATAAGTATGGCATCAACATTAAATTCACACTCAATCAAATTTTCCAAATAAAATATTCAGAAAATTCAATGGACGATTCATAGTGCTCAATATTAATATCCGTTTATAACATTAATTTCACCATTGAAAATATACTAGAAATGCTATCATCATTAAAAGGTACCATTAAAAAAACGTCGACATCAGTGTCAAATTAAATTTTCCAAATAAAATTTCCCGTTGGTTCCATTTTATTCAGAAAATTTAAATACATAATTTCAACACAATTATAGGAAATTGCAAAAACTTTTAGTGCATACACATTATTAGAAACTTAACAAATGCACTAAAACTGCACAATATGCCTAAAGAATATATTTCCACCCATAATAACCCACGGCTTTCTATTAATAAAATTTCATCATCATTAAATGATTTCCATAAAACGGACATAAACATTATTTACACAAATAAACATTAATTACATAGAATGACTTAAGCATAATTTACAATGCTTGTGGCAAAAAATTTCAATTTATAATAGTGCAAAAAAAACATTCTTATAATAATCGTAATTGCTGAAATGCACTGAATAAAAAAAAACACAGAACAATTTTCTTGGTCCAATAGAACCTACGGCTACCATAATTCACACGTCCAGCCCAGTAGAAAAAACATAAAATAAAACGTTTTCGTCAGGTTAAGACAACCTAGGCCGCAGCCCAGCCGGGAAACGGCCTGCTAAGTGCCCGCAGGCCCGTTCAGAGTTGCCCGTTGGATCAGGCCGATGGCTCCGATCGTCCCGGGGCGGAGCAAATCAGCACCAGGTCAAACCCTAGAGGCATTTCCCCTCGTCTCCCCGGTTTTCACGGCTCGTGCAGGAGAAGCCACAACCGCGGCGGCGACCCAAGGCACGCCGGTCATGGCGGTGCGGCAGTCCCGTTCGTCGGAGCAGCGTGCCTCGCTCAAGGCCGCGCGCTCCTCCGCCGAACGGCGCTAGCCGTGTCGAGCTGATGGCGAGACCAAGAGGACGGTTTTGCCAGCTACGCGGGAGGCATCTCGCCGGCGGCTGCTGGCGCAACTTTCGGTGGCGACGGCGACGTACGGGGTGCGGAAAACCCGCGGCACGCGCGCGTCCATTAGCACTTCAGCGGCGGTTGATTCTTTCAGCGCGTCGTCCCGAGAGACGGCGGCGTCGCCGGCGTCGGGATCCTGAAGGAGCACCGGTGCGGCGTCATGAGGTGTGCCCCAAATGCTCTTCTTTTCTCAATTTCGACATTTTTGTGCGCTGATTTGGGGAATTCCAAGTTCTAGGGTTTCAAAATGGGGATTTTCTGAAGTTTGTGATTCCTCCTGATTCCTTAAACAGGGCTAACAGTGCTAGTTAAAAAAACATAATGCAGAAGCGTGCCATAAACACCCTAACCGAAAAGATTAAACATCATCGTTATCTAATGAGCCCTAAACACAAATCATTTACGTAACAGAGGGCATTAATCTATGGACAATAACCATTGATCAAAACCCAAGATCATTAGGACTTAATTACGATCATCATTAACATAAACATAATGTCATTAGGGATCTAATCTAGGCATAAACATGCTCATGATACCAATGTTTGAAACAAACTTTAGGGATAAACGTGACAGGATCTTAATCCTAGCATTAGACCACCTAAACGATTAACGAGAGAGGAGTACGTGAGAACTTACAGGTATGAAATCGAATGTCTGCTCAATTGATCCCCTGTATAGCCCATGGCTGCACCTTGCGGTCTCCACTCCAAAGAACGGCAACAGGGAGATTGTCGGGAAGTATGGCAGGAGCGAGGCGGCGTAGTTGGCAGCAGCAGCGCTGCCGAGAGCCTTGCGGGTGGCAAAAGGAAGCCGCCGGCACAACTCGGCGGCGGCGTGATGGAAAACGGCCTTCCGGACCATCAGCTCCCTCTTTTAGGATCGGTTGTTAGCATTGAGGGTTTAACCCGTTTTGTTTTCTCTTATCGTAACAGTGCGTGACCTCTTCCCTTTATATGAGGGGCTGATGGCACAGGGACCAAACCAAACGTTGGGTTTGGGTGCCCTCGATCAAAGCACCAACGTGGGATTGGACTCCCCATTTTATCTCGGTCTATAACAACCTGAGATCAATTCCAACATTCTCCCCCTTGATCGTAAGGTTAACAAACATCATAACCCCACTCTTAATAGAAATAATATACCAAAGTAATGTGTTGCAATGACCAATGAGATGTCACTGAACCTCAGTACCCATAGTACATCATTCTATCTCGAAATGGAAACATAATACTTTATGGGAGTTGGTTTATATGATAGTCCTAATATCAAGGATCAAAAGGCTTTATGAACCCATGCCGGCAACATATAATCATAAAATGGGTGGTAAGCCTATAGTAAGCGGTACCGCACAAATTTATAAATCAAACATCATAGGTTTGATCCTAGACTCTATCTTTCACAACAGAGACATTATGTCAATGGTTTTGGCAATAACAATTGACTTGTTGTTACTCGCATAGAGAACTGCGTGCTCATAATCGCAGTAAGTGGCTTAGAGATGCTGTCTACCACTCTTAACTCGGGAATAAAATTCTTTCGACATACAACCTGCCCAAGAGCCTCTTAACATGCCACGTAATTAATTGCATAATACTGATGCCATTCAAATCATATTGGAGCTTTTCCACGATATAGCTCCATATGCAAGGGTGAAGATGTAACATGACGTGGAAACTTAATATCCACACACCTTGCCAAAAAAAATATATAAATAACCTCCGATATCAAGGTTACCACACTTCTTATTAGTGAGCATGTAAACTTATTGTCTTGCATATCTACAAGACTTTTTGGCGGCTTTTCCAAATGGGTCCATTTCTCGACTTGTATATTTGCCAATTATCCCAATCATAAAATAGGGCAAGTTCATATTTGAATACTTGCATTGCTTCGACAATTTGAAGCATAAGGAACTAACATTACCCGATCAGTTCATAATGGTTCCTTGGACACTAAAATGTCCACCTTTATTGCCCTTGACTTTAGTAGCAGGTGCAATAGAGTACTACCATGTAATATTTTCTTCCATACTCTATCAACATATGTCATCATAATAAAACTTATACTCCTTTTGGACCTATATCTTGGCGAAACTCAATACAAGCAAAGTATGAGGCATCACCAAGATCCTGCATGTTACAAATAGAAGATAGAAATTACTTGGCTCGCCAAAATATTCTATCTCCAAAAGGTAGTGATCTTACTCCCTCGTCTTATAGGATGAGTGTCCCAACGCTTGTATTATCTCATAACTGTATTTCTTTAGATAACATGCCTTATGTCAACTTCACTCATGACAAAACCGTATAGTTGAGTCATACATACATTATCAACTAAGTCAACACAAGAGCATGTCATAGTAATAACACAAACGTCACAACAACTCATTGAGGAAATTCTATGGAGTTCCATAATCCATTGGAGCTCATAATCTTCATCCTATATGGCAACAAGCCACTAAGATGATCATTCACACACATTATCGATCATAGGGAAATTGTTGAGTCTCAGAAATAAGTGTTACATTAGAGAAAAATAAATTCCCCTCAATTTACCTGATGCATATGAACAAAGATCTAATAAGTTATCCTTAAGATTAATGTTCATACTCTCCAGGTTCCCTGGTGATCACTTTATCTAGAAGATGGAAAATATATCCAAACAAAACTTGATAACAATCATCTCTGCTCTAAACCACAACACCGTTGGGCTGAAGATGGAAAAGAACTTAATGAACTGTGACAAATGATTATAAACGCATTTATAGTCACAAATATAACCACAAGCCACATGATCTTGACAAACTTGCCACTTGAGTGAAGTGTCACATATGATTATAAACAACATTGGTCATATATAATCGACATGTTACATCATGATGGTCATTAGACTAGCAAGCTTGCCACTTTGGCATTCATGTGTGCTTCAGAATGCTCATAAGGGACTAAGTACACACTAACACTATAAAGGAGTCATTTTTCATTCATTCTTCTAAATAAGACTTGTTGCATCTTAATTAGAGGACCAACGTTAGAATGTGCTTTTCATACATTCTCCAACCAAGACTTCTCGTTGGTTCCATCTTAATTAGAGAATTGAGATACATATTTTGCTTAATTGTACATGCTATGATCTAAGTAGGAGAAGTGAACGCGATATGTCATATTAAATGAGACTTCCATTCTCCCCCTCGAAATGTGGTCTAAAACCACAATTTTGATGAGGTCTCATTAATCACACTTCTCTTACATCTTCAATGGTAACATAGCATATAATCTTTACAAAAGATTCATTTAGTGAAAACATAACTCGTCTCACCATAAGGTGGGACTAACATTACATAATTTGAGTTGACTTAATAACATATAAAATCACGTCATCTATTCGAGAGACGAAATTAAGGTTGTCCAATAACTAGGAGCATGAACAAAACATCATCAATAAGATGAAGAATCAAGTCATCTCCAAAAGCTAGTGGAATAAATCCAATAGTTTTGACTTTAATCTCCTTTGCATTAGTAATGTGCATGATGGGACATGCATCCTCTCCCAATGTCTGCCCTATCATCATGATTAACATCCTTTAACCTTAGTGGCAGAAAAAACTTTGGGAGATTCCTTACATGAGACAATGATCTCCACTCTCCATGAGGGAAAACTATTTAGAGGTTCTTCTATGCCAAACAAAAGTTTGACATCATTATTATTGCTGGAAAAGAGGAGACAACTTTATAATCATCGTAACAAAAAATCAAGCATGAACTAACCATGCAATGCCATGAACAAAAACATGCTTAATTTTTATTTCAATTTGTATCACCGTTGGGCAGAAAAACAGAAAATAACTTTACTTATTTATATATGACACATGAAAAGTAATCAACTTTGGTCAGAATATCATCATATGCCATAATAAACATTTGCTCATTAAATATCTAATCAAAACTTCTCGTTGGTTCCATTTTGACTAGGAAAACATAGAGTCACATAGTAACCAACAGAGCAATATTAATAACATTCATTAACATAAGGCAACAATACAGTCCACTCCAATGTGTCATGGGACAGAAGGATTCACAACATGTTGTAAACATCTTGTTTACAATTTTCACACTTGATTGACACTCATAATAACATTAAACCTTACTGTCATAATGATCATTAAAATTCTCAGTGACGTACAATAAATATGACAATAGAATTAACATCTATAATATAAATGTCACTGCCACAGAGTAATCATTAAATAGGACATTCGGAGTGAAAATGTCATAAATATAAATCATCAGAAGAATTTCCAAAATTATAAAATTTGGATATCGAAATTATCAAGATTCGCCAAATAATAATATTGGGCAAATTAATAATTGTCAAATAAATGACCATGTGGGAAAAAACTTAAACAAAGTTTCTTCGTTAAGAGAATTGATCATAATCCATTAACATCATTTTGGACCATTATGAATATTTGAGTGGTGCACATCATAATAAAAATGGCATAAAATGCACCAACCTACAACTTTAGTTTTGCCTAATAGGCATATTGCCCCAAAATTATTATGACACATAGAGGTGCGGAAAACCAAACGACGTGTCCATCATCATTTTCCTTGAGGTGGCCTGAGCCCATCGAAATGATCACATCTTTAAGAAATCTCATAAGTATGGCATCAACATTAAATTCACACTCAATCAAATTTTCCAAATAAAATATTCAGAAAATTCAATGGACGATTCATAGTGCTCAATATTAATATCCGTTTATAACATTAATTTCACCATTGAAAATATACTAGAAATGCTATCATCATTAAAAGGTACCATTAAAAAAACGTCGACATCAGTGTCAAATTAAATTTTCCAAATAAAATTTCCCGTTGGTTCCATTTTATTCAGAAAATTTAAATACATAATTTCAACACAATTATAGGAAATTGCAAAAACTTTTAGTGCATACACATTATTAGAAACTTAACAAATGCACTAAAACTGCACAATATGCCTAAAGAATATATTTCCACCCATAATAACCCACGGCTTTCTATTAATAAAATTTCATCATCATTAAATGATTTCCATAAAACGGACATAAACATTATTTACACAAATAAACATTAATTACATAGAATGACTTAAGCATAATTTACAATGCTTGTGGCAAAAATTTCAATTTATAATAGTGCAAAAAACATTCTTATAATAATCGTAATTGCTGAAATGCACTGAATAAAAAAAACACACAGAACAATTTTCTTGGTCCAATAGAACCTACGGCTACCATAATTCACACGTCCAGCCCAGTAGAAAAAAAACATAAAATAAAACGTTTTCGTCAGGTTAAGACAACCTAGGCCGCAGCCCAGCCGGGAAACGGCCTGCTAAGTGCCCGCAGGCCCGTTCAGAGTTGCCCGTTGGATCAGGCCGATGGCTCCGATCGTCCCGGGGCGGAGCAAATCAGCACCAGGTCAAACCCTAGAGGCATTTCCCCTCGTCTCCCCGGTTTTCACGGCTCGTGCAGGAGAAGCCACAACCGCGGCGGCGACCCAAGGCACGCCGGTCATGGCGGTGCGGCAGTCCCGTTCGTCGGAGCAGCGTGCCTCGCTCAAGGCCGCGCGCTCCTCCGCCGAACGGCGCTAGCCGTGTCGAGCTGATGGCGAGACCAAGAGGACGGTTTTGCCAGCTACGCGGGAGGCATCTCGCCGGCGGCTGCTGGCGCAACTTTCGGTGGCGACGGCGACGTACGGGGTGCGGAAAACCCGCGGCACGCGCGCGTCCATTAGCACTTCAGCGGCGGTTGATTCTTTCAGCGCGTCGTCCCGAGAGACGGCGGCGTCGCCGGCGTCGGGATCCTGAAGGAGCACCGGTGCGGCGTCATGAGGTGTGCCCCAAATGCTCTTCTTTTCTCAATTTCGACATTTTGTGCGCTGATTTGGGGAATTCCAAGTTCTAGGGTTTCAAAATGGGGATTTTCTGAAGTTTGTGATTCCCTCCTGATTCCTTAAACAGGGCTAACAGTGCTAGTTAAAAAAAAAACATAATGCAGAAGCGTGGCATAAACACTCTAACCGAAAAGATTAAACATCATCGTTATCTAATGAGCCCTAAACACAAATCATTTACGTAACAGAGGGCATTAATCTATGGACAATAACCATTGATCAAAACCCAAGATCATTAGGACTTAATTACGATCATCATTAACATAAACATAATGTCATTAGGGATCTAATCTAGGCATAAACATGCTCATGATACCAATGTTTGAAACAAACTTTAGGGATAAACGTGACAGGATCTTAATCCTAGCATTAGACCACCTAAACGATTAACAGAGAGGAGTACGTGAGAACTTACAGGTATGAAATCGAATGTCTGCTCAATTGATCCCTGTATAGCCCATGGCTGCACCTTGCGGTCTCCACTCCAGTAACGGCAACAGGAGATTGTCGGGAAGTATGGCAGGAGCAGGGCGGCGTAGTTGGCAGCAGCGGCGCTGCCGTGAGCCTTATGGTGGCAAAAGGAAGCCGCCGCACAACCGGCGGCGGCCAGTGATGGAAAACGGCCTTCCGGACCATCAGCTCCCTCTTTTTAGGATCGGTTGTTAGCATTGAGGGTTTAACCCGTTTTGTTTTCTCTTATCGTAACAGTACGTGACCTCTTCCCTTTATATGAGGGGCTGATGGCCTGGGGACCGAAACCAAACGTTGGGTTTGGGTGCCCTCGATCAAAGCACCAACGTGGGATTGGACTCCCCATTTTATCTCGGTCTATAACAACCTGAGATCAATTCCAACATTCTCCCCCTTGATCGTAAGGTTAACAAACATCATAACCCCACTCTTAATAGAAATAATATACCAAAGTAATGTGTTGCAATGACCAATGAGATGTCACTGAACCTCAGCATCCATAGTACATCATTCTATCTCGAAATGGATACATAATACTTTATGGGAGTTGGTTTATATGATAGTCCTAATATCAAGGATCAAAAGGCTTTATGAACCCATGCCGGCAACATATAATCATAAAATGGGTGGTAAGCCTATAGTAAGCGGTACCACACAAATTTATAAATCAAACATCATAGGTTTGATCCTAGACTCTATCTTTCACAATGTAGACATTATGTCAATGGTTTTGGCAATAACAATTGACTTGTTGTTACTCGCATAGAGAACTGCGTGCTCATAATCGCAGTAAGTGGCTTAGAGATGCTGTCTACCACTCTTAACTCAGGGAATAAAATTCTTTCGACATACAACCTGCCCAAGAGCCTCTTAACATGCCACGTAATTAATTGCATAATATCTGCCATTCAAATCATATTGGAGCTTTTCCACGATATAGCTCCATATGCAAGGGTGAAGATGTAACATGACGTGGAAACTTAATATCCACACACCTTGCCAAAAAAAATATATAAATAACCTCCGATATCAAGGTTACCACACTTCTTATTAGTGAGCATGTAAACTTATTGTCTTGCATATCTACAAGACTTTTTGGCGGCTTTTCCGGTCCATTTACGACTTGTATATTTGCCAATTATCCCAATCATAAAATAGGGCAAGTTCATATTTGAATACTTGCATTGCTTCCGACAATTTGAAGCATAAGGAACTAACATTACCGATCAGTTCATAATGGTTCCTTGGACACTAAAATGTCCACCTTTATTGCCCTTGACTTTAGTAGCAGGTGCAATAGAGTACTACCATGTAATATTTTCTTCCATACTCTATCAACATATGTCATCATAATAAAACTTATACTCCTTTTGGACCTATATCTTGGCGAAACTCAATACAAGCAAAGTATGAGGCATCACCAAGATCCTGCATGTTACAAATAGAAGATAGAAATTACTTGGCTCGCCAAAATATTCTATCTCCAAAAGGTAGTGATCTTACTCCCCCTCGTCTTATAGGATGAGTGTCCCAACGCTTGTATTATCTCATAACTGTATTTCTTTAGATAACATGCCTTATGTCAACTTCACTCATGACAAAACCGTATAGTTGAGTCATACATACATTATCAACTAAGTCAACACAAGAGCATGTCATAGTAATAACACAAACGTCACAACAACTCATTGAGGAAATTCTATGGAGTTCCATAATCCATTGGAGCTCATAATCTTCATCCTATATGGCAACAAGCCACTAAGATGATCATTCACACACATTATCGATCATAGGGAAATTGTTGAGTCTCAGAAATAAGTGTTACATTAGAGAAAAATAAATTCCCTCAATTTACACGATGCATATGAACAAAGATCTAATAAGTTATCCTTAAGATTAATGTTCATACTCTCCGTGTTCCCTGTTGATCACTTTATCTAGAAGATGTAAAATATATCCAAAAAAAACTTTATAACAATCATCTCTGCTCTAAACCACAACACCGTTGGGCTGAAGATGGAAAATAACTTAATGAACTGTGACAAATGATTATAAACGACGATAGTCACAAATATAACCACAAGCCACATGATCTTGACAAACTTGCCACTTGAGTGAAGTGTCACATATGATTATAAACAACATTGGTCATATATAATCGACATGTTACATCATGATGGTCATTAGACTAGCAAGCTTGCCACTTTGGCATTCATGTGTGCTTCGTAATGCTCATAAGGGACTAAGTACACACTAACACTATAAAGGAGTCATTTTTCATTCATTCTTCTAAATAAGACTTGTTGCATCTTAATTAGAGGACCAACGTTAGAATGTGCTTTTCATACATTCTCCAACCAAGACTTCTCGTTGGTTCCATCTTAATTAGAGAATTGAGATACATATTTTGCTTAATTGTACATGCTATGATCTAAGTAGGAGAAGTGAACGCGATATGTCATATTAAATGAGACTTCCATTCTCCCCCTCGAAATGTGGTCTAAAACCACAATTTTGATGAGGTCTCATTAATCACACTTCTCTTACATCTTCAATGGTAACATAGCATATAATCTTTACAAAAGATTCATTTAGTGAAAACATAACTCGTCTCACCATAAGGTGGGACTAACATTACATAATTTGAGTTGACTTAATAACATATAAAATCACGTCATCTATTCGAGAGACGAAATTAAGGTTGTCCAATAACTAGGAGCATGAACAAAACATCATCAATAAGATGAAGAATCAAGTCATCTCCAAAAGCTAGTGGAATAAATCCAATAGTTTTGACTTTAATCTCCTTTGCATTAGTAATGTGCATGATGGGACATGCATCCTCTCCCAATGTCTGCCCTATCATCATGATTAACATCCTTTAACCTTAGTGGCAGAAAAACTTTGGGAGATTCCTTACATGAGACAATGATCTCCACTCTCCATGAGGGAAAACTATTTAGAGGTTCTTCTATGCCAAACAAAAGTTTGACATCATTATTATTGCTGGAAAAGAGGAGACAACTTTATAATCATCGTAACAAAAATCAAGCATGAACTAACCATGCAATGCCATGAACAAAAACATGCTTAATTTTTATTTCAATTTGTATCACCGTTGGGCAGAAAAACAGAAAATAACTTTACTTATTTATATATGACACATGAAAAGTAATCAACTTTGGTCGAATATCATCATATGCCATAATAAACATTTGCTCATTAAATATCTAATCAAAACTTCTCGTTGGTTCCATTTTGACTAGGAAAACATAGAGTCACATAGTAACCAACAGAGCAATATTAATAACATTCATTAACATAAGGCAACAATACAGTCCACTCCAATGTGTCATGGGACAGAAGGATTCACAACATGTTGTAAACATCTTGTTTACAATTTTCACACTTGATTGACACTCATAATAACATTAAACCTTACTGTCATAATGATCATTAAAATTCTCAGTGACGTACAATAAATATGACAATAGAATTAACATCTATAATATAAATGTCACTGCCACAGAGTAATCATTAAATAGGACATTCGGAGTGAAAATGTCATAAATATAAATCATCAGAAGAATTTCCAAAATTATAAAATTTGGATATCGAAATTATCAAGATTCGCCAAATAATAATATTGGGCAAATTAATAATTGTCAAATAAATGACCATGTGGGAAAAAACTTAAACAAAGTTTCTTCGTTAAGAGAATTGATCATAATCCATTAACATCATTTTGGACCATTATGAATATTTGAGTGGTGCACATCATAATAAAAATGGCATAAAATGCACCAACCTACAACTTTAGTTTTGCCTAATAGGCATATTGCCCCAAAATTATTATGACACATAGAGGTGCGGAAAACCAAACGACGTGTCCATCATCATTTTCCTTGAGGTGGCCCGAGCCCATCGTAAATGATCACATCTTTAAGAAATCTCATAAGTATGGCATCAACATTAAATTCACACTCAATCAAATTTTCCAAATAAAATATTCAGAAAATTCAATGGACGATTCATAGTGCTCAATATTAATATCCGTTTATAACATTAATTTCACCATTGAAAATATACTAGAAATGCTATCATCATTAAAAGGTACCATTAAAAAAACGTCGACATCAGTGTCAAATTAAATTTTCCAAATAAAATTTCCCGTTGGTTCCATTTTATTCAGAAAATTTAAATACATAATTTCAACACAATTATAGGAAATTGCAAAAACTTTTAGTGCATACACATTATTAGAAACTTAACAAATGCACTAAAACTGCACAATATGCCTAAAGAATATATTTCCACCCATAATAACCCACGGCTTTCTATTAATAAAATTTCATCATCATTAAATGATTTCCATAAACGGACATAAACATTATTTACACAAATAAACATTAATTACATAGAATGACTTAAGCATAATTTACAATGCTTGTGGCAAAAAATTTCAATTTATAATAGTGCAAAAAAAACATTCTTATAATAATCGTAATTGCTGAAATGCACTGAATAAAAAAAAACACACAGAACAATTTTCTTGGTCCAATAGAACCTACGGCTACCATAATTCACACGTCCAGCCCAGTAGAAAAAAAAACATAAAATAAAACGTTTTCGTCAGGTTAAGACAACCCTAGGCCGCAGCCCAGCCGGGAAACGGCCTGCTAAGTGCCCGCAGGCCCGTTCAGAGTTGCCCGTTGGATCAGGCCGATGGCTCCGATCGTCCCGGGCGGAGCAAATCAGCACCAGGTCAAACCCTAGAGGCATTTCCCTCGTCTCCCCGGTTTTCACGGCTCGTGCAGGAGAAGCCACAACCGCGGCGGCGACCCAAGGCACGCCGGTCATGGCGGTGCGGCAGTCCCGTTCGTCGGAGCAGCGTGCCTCGCTCAAGGCCGCGCGCTCCTCCGCCGAACGGCGCTAGCCGTGTCGAGCTGATGGCGAGACCAAGAGGACGGTTTTGCCAGCTACGCGGGAGGCATCTCGCCGGCGGCTGCTGGCGCAACTTTCGGTGGCGACGGCGACGTACGGGGTGCGGAAAACCCGCGGCACGCGCGCGTCCATTAGCACTTCAGCGGCGGTTGATTCTTTCAGCGCGTCGTCCCGAGAGACGGCGGCGTCGCCGGCGTCGGGATCCTGAAGGAGCACCGGTGCGGCGTCATGAGGTGTGCCCCAAATGCTCTTCTTTTCTCAATTTCGACATTTTTGTGCGCTGATTTGGGAATTCCAAGTTCTAGGGTTTCAAAATGGGGCTTTTCTGAAGTTTGTGATTCCCCTCCTGAGTCCTTAAACAGGGCTAACAGTGCTAGTTAAAAAACAACATAATGCCGAAGCGTGGCATAAACACTCTAACCGAAAAGATTAAACATCATCGTTATCTAATGAGCCCTAAACACAAATCATTTACGTAACAGAGGGCATTAATCTATGGACAATAACCATTGATCAAAACCCAAGATCATTAGGACTTAATTACGATCATCATTAACATAAACATAATGTCATTAGGGATCTAATCTAGGCATAAACATGCTCATGATACCAATGTTTGAAACAAACTTTAGGGATAAACGTGACAGGATCTTAATCCTAGCATTAGACCACCTAAACGATTAACAGAGAGGAGTACGTGAGAACTTACAGGTATGAAATCGAATGTCTGCTCAATTGATCCCCTGTATAGCCCATGGCTGCACCTTGCGGTCTCCACTCCAAGAACGGCAACAGGAGATTGTCGGGAAGTATGGCAGGAGCAGGGCGACGTAGTTGGCAGCAACAGCGCTGCCAGGAGCCTTGCGGGTGGCAAAGGAAGCCGCTGGCACAACCTCGGCGGCGGCCGGTGGAAAACGGCCTTCCGCACCATCAGCTCCCTCTTTTAGGATCGGTTGTTAGCATTGAGGGGTTTAACCCGCTTTGTTTTCTCTTATCGTAACAGGTACGTGACCTCTTCCCTTTATATGAGGGGTCGATGGCACTGGGACCGAAACCAAACGTTGGGTTTGGGTGCCCTCGATCAAAGCACCAACGTGATTGGACTCCCCATTTTATCTCGGTCTATAACAACCTGAGATCAATTCCAACATTCTCCCCCTTGATCGTAAGGTTAACAAACATCATAACCCCACTCTTAATAGAAATAATATACCAAAGTAATGTGTTGCAATGACCAATGAGATGTCATCAACCTCAGCATCCATAGTACATCATTCTATCTCGAAATGGAAACATAATACTTTATGGGAGTTGGTTTATATGATAGTCCTAATATCAAGGATCAAAAGGCTTTATGAACCCATGCCGGCAACATATAATCATAAAATGGGTGGTAAGCCTATAGTAAGCGGTACCGCACAAATTTATAAATCAAACATCATAGGTTTGATCCTAGACTCTATCTTTCACAACAGAGACATTATGTCAATGGTTTTGGCAATAACAATTGACTTGTTGTTACTCGCATAGAGAACTGCGTGCTCATAATCGCAGTAAGTGGCTTAGAGATGCTGTCTACCACTCTTAACTCAGGGAATAAAATTCTTTCGACATACAACCTGCCCAGTAGCCTCTTAACATGCCACGTAATTAATTGCATAATCTGATGCCATTAAAATCATATTGGAGCTTTTCCACGATATAGCTCCATATGCAAGGGTGAAGATGTAACATGACGTGGAAACTTAATATCCACACACCTTGCCAAAAAAAATATATAAATAACCTCCGATATCAAGGTTACCACACTTCTTATTAGTGAGCATGTAAACTTATTGTCTTGCATATCTACAAGACTTTTTGGCGGCTTTTCCAGCGGTCCATTTCTGGACTTGTATATTTGCCAATTATCCCAATCATAAAATAGGGCAAGTTCATATTTGAATACTTGCATTGCTTCTGACAGCTGAAGCATAAGGAACTAACATTACCTGATCAGTTCATAATGGTTCCTTGGACACTAAAATGTCCACCTTTATTGCCCTTGACTTTAGTAGCAGGTGCAATAGAGTACTACCATGTAATATTTTCTTCCATACTCTATCAACATATGTCATCATAATAAAACTTATACTCCTTTTGGACCTATATCTTGGCGAAACTCAATACAAGCAAAGTATGAGGCATCACCAAGATCCTCAAGATGTTACAAATAGAAGATAGAAATTACTTGGCTCGCCAAAATATTCTATCTCCAAAAGGTAGTGATCTTACTCCCCCTCGTCTTATAGGATGAGTGTCCCAACGCTTGTATTATCTCATAACTGTATTTCTTTAGATAACATGCCTTATGTCAACTTCACTCATGACAAAACCGTATAGTTGAGTCATACATACATTATCAACTAAGTCAACACAAGAGCATGTCATAGTAATAACACAAACGTCACAACAACTCATTGAGGAAATTCTATGGAGTTCCATAATCCATTGGAGCTCATAATCTTCATCCTATATGGCAACAAGCCACTAAGATGATCATTCACACACATTATCGATCATAGGGAAATTGTTGAGTCTCAGAAATAAGTGTTACATTAGAGAAAAATAAATTCCCCTCAATTTACCTGATGCATATGAACAAAGATCTAATAAGTTATCCTTAAGATTAATGTTCATACTCTCCAGGTTCCCTGGTGATCACTTTATCTAGAAGATGGAAAATATATCCAAACAAAACTTGATAACAATCATCTCTGCTCTAAACCACAACACCGTTGGGCTGAAGATGGAAAAGAACTTAATGAACTGTGACAAATGATTATAAACGATTTATAGTCACAAATATAACCACAAGCCACATGATACCGACAAACTTGCCACTTGAGTGAAGTGTCACATATGATTATAAACAACATTGGTCATATATAATCGACATGTTACATCATGATGGTCATTAGACTAGCAAGCTTGCCACTTTGGCATTCATGTGTGCTTCGTAATGCTCATAAGGGACTAAGTACACACTAACACTATAAAGGAGTCATTTTTCATTCATTCTTCTAAATAAGACTTGTTGCATCTTAATTAGAGGACCAACGTTAGAATGTGCTTTTCATACATTCTCCAACCAAGACTTCTCGTTGGTTCCATCTTAATTAGAGAATTGAGATACATATTTTGCTTAATTGTACATGCTATGATCTAAGTAGGAGAAGTGAACGATATGTCATATTAAATGAGACTTCCATTCTCCCTCGAAATGTGGTCTAAAACCACAATTTTGATGAGGTCTCATTAATCACACTTCTCTTACATCTTCAATGGTAACATAGCATATAATCTTTACAAAAGATTCATTTAGTGAAAACATAACTCGTCTCACCATAAGGTGGGACTAACATTACATAATTTGAGTTGACTTAATAACATATAAAATCACGTCATCTATTCGAGAGACGAAATTAAGGTTGTCCAATAACTAGGAGCATGAACAAAACATCATCAATAAGATGAAGAATCAAGTCATCTCCAAAAGCTAGTGGAATAAATCCAATAGTTTTGACTTTAATCTCCTTTGCATTAGTAATGTGCATGATGGGACATGCATCCTCTCCCAATGTCTGCCCTATCATCATGATTAACATCCTTTAACCTTAGTGGCAGAAAAACTTTGGGAGATTCCTTACATGAGACAATGATCTCCACTCTCCATGAGGGAAAACTATTTAGAGGTTCTTCTATGCCAAACAAAAGTTTGACATCATTATTATTGCTGGAAAAGAGGAGACAACTTTATAATCATCGTAACAAAAAATCAAGCATGAACTAACCATGCAATGCCATGAACAAAAACATGCTTAATTTTTATTTCAATTTGTATCACCGTTGGGCAGAAAAACAGAAAATAACTTTACTTATTTATATATGACACATGAAAAGTAATCAACTTTGGTCAGAATATCATCATATGCCATAATAAACATTTGCTCATTAAATATCTAATCAAAACTTCTCGTTGGTTCCATTTTGACTAGGAAAACATAGAGTCACATAGTAACCAACAGAGCAATATTAATAACATTCATTAACATAAGGCAACAATACAGTCCACTCCAATGTGTCATGGGACGAAGGATTCACAACATGTTGTAAACATCTTGTTTACAATTTTCACACTTGATTGACACTCATAATAACATTAAACCTTACTGTCATAATGATCATTAAAATTCTCAGTGACGCATAATAAATATGACAATAGAATTAACATCTATAATATAAATGTCACTGCCACAGAGTAATCATTAAATAGGACATTCGGAGTGAAAATGTCATAAATATAAATCATCAGAAGAATTTCCAAAATTATAAAATTTGGATATCGAAATTATCAAGATTCGCCAAATAATAATATTGGGCAAATTAATAATTGTCAAATAAATGACCATGTGGGAAAAAACTTAAACAAAGTTTCTTCGTTAAGAGAATTGATCATAATCCATTAACATCATTTTGGACCATTATGAATATTTGAGTGGTGCACATCATAATAAAAATGGCATAAAATGCACCAACCTACAACTTTAGTTTTGCCTAATAGGCATATTGCCCCAAAATTATTATGACACATAGAGGTGCGGAAAACCAAACGACGTGTCCATCATCATTTTCCTTGAGGTGGCCTGAGCCCATCAGAAATGATCACATCTTTAAGAAATCTCATAAGTATGGCATCAACATTAAATTCACACTCAATCAAATTTTCCAAATAAAATATTCAGAAAATTCAATGGACGATTCATAGTGCTCAATATTAATATCCGTTTATAACATTAATTTCACCATTGAAAATATACTAGAAATGCTATCATCATTAAAAGGTACCATTAAAAACGTCGACATCAGTGTCAAATTAAATTTTCCAAATAAAATTTCCCGTTGGTTCCATTTTATTCAGAAAATTTAAATACATAATTTCAACACAATTATAGGAAATTGCAAAACTTTTAGTGCATACACATTATTAGAAACTTAACAAATGCACTAAAACTGCACAATATGCCTAAAGAATATATTTCCACCCATAATAACCCACGGCTTTCTATTAATAAAATTTCATCATCATTAAATGATTTCCATAAACGGACATAAACATTATTTACACAAATAAACATTAATTACATAGAATGACTTAAGCATAATTTACAATGCTTGTGGCAAAAAATTTCAATTTATAATAGTGCAAAAAAAACATTCTTATAATAATCGTAATTGCTGAAATGCACTGAATAAAAAAAAACACACAGAACAATTTTCTTGGTCCAATAGAACCTACGGCTACCATAATTCACACGTCCAGCCCAGTAGAAAAAAAAACATAAAATAAAACGTTTTCGTCAGGTTAAGACAACCTAGGCCGCAGCCCAGCCGGGAAACGGCCTGCTAAGTGCCCGCAGGCCCGTTCAGAGTTGCCCGTTGGATCAGGCCGATGGCTCCGATCGTCCCGGGGCGGAGCAAATCAGCACCAGGTCAAACCCTAGAGGCATTTCCCCTCGTCTCCCCGGTTTTCACGGCTCGTGCAGGAGAAGCCACAACCGCGGCGGCGACCCAAGGCACGCCGGTCATGGCGGTGCGGCAGTCCCGTTCGTCGGAGCAGCGTGCCTCGCTCAAGGCCGCGCGCTCCTCCGCCGAACGGCGCTAGCCGTGTCGAGCTGATGGCGAGACCAAGAGGACGGTTTTGCCAGCTACGCGGGAGGCATCTCGCCGGCGGCTGCTGGCGCAACTTTCGGTGGCGACGGCGACGTACGGGGTGCGGAAAACCCGCGGCACGCGCGCGTCCATTAGCACTTCAGCGGCGGTTGATTCTTTCAGCGCGTCGTCCCGAGAGACGGCGGCGTCGCCGGCGTCGGGATCCTGAAGGAGCACCGGTGCGGCGTCATGAGGTGTGCCCCAAATGCTCTTCTTTTCTCAATTTCGACATTTTTGTGCGCTGATTTGGGGAATTCCAAGTTCTAGGGTTTCAAAATGGGGATTTTCTGAAGTTTGTGATTCCCCTCCTGATTCCTTAAACAGGGCTAACAGTGCTAGTTAAAAAAAAAACATAATGCAGAAGCGTGGCATAAACACTCTAACCGAAAAGATTAAACATCATCGTTATCTAATGAGCCCTAAACACAAATCATTTACGTAACAGAGGGCATTAATCTATGGACAATAACCATTGATCAAAACCCAAGATCATTAGGACTTAATTACGATCATCATTAACATAAACATAATGTCATTAGGGATCTAATCTAGGCATAAACATGCTCATGATACCAATGTTTGAAACAAACTTTAGGGATAAACGTGACAGGATCTTAATCCTAGCATTAGACCACCTAAACGATTAACGAGAGAGGAGTACGTGAGAACTTACAGGTATGAAATCGAATGTCTGCTCAATTGATCCTCTGTATAGCCCATGGCTGCACCTTGCGGTCTCCACTCCAGTAACGGCAACAGGGAGATTGTCGGGGAAGTATGGCAGGAGCAGGGCGACGTAGTTGGCAGCAGCAGCGCTGCCAGGAGCCTTGCGGGTGGCAAAAGGAAGCCGCCGGCACAACCTGGCGGCGGCGGTGGAAAAGCGGCCTTCGGACCATCAGCTCCCTCTTTTTAGGATCGGTTGTTAGCATTGAGGGGTTTAACCCGTTTTGTTTTCTCTTATCAGAACAGGTACGTGACCTCTTCCCTTTATATGAGGGGCTGATGGCCTGGGGACCGAAACCAAACGTTGGGTTTGGGTGCCCTCGATCAAAGCACCAACGTGGGATTGGACTCCCCATTTTATCTCGGTCTATAACAACCTGAGATCAATTCCAACATTCTCCCCCTTGATCGTAAGGTTAACAAACATCATAACCCCACTCTTAATAGAAATAATATACCAAAGTAATGTGTTGCAATGACCAATGAGATGTCACTGAACCTCAGTACCCATAGTACATCATTCTATCTCGAAATGGAAACATAATACTTTATGGGAGTTGGTTTATATGATAGTCCTAATATCAAGGATCAAAAGGCTTTATGAACCCATGCCGGCAACATATAATCATAAAATGGGTGGTAAGCCTATAGTAAGCGGTACCAAGACAAATTTATAAATCAAACATCATAGGTTTGATCCTAGACTCTATCTTTCACAACAGAGACATTATGTCAATGGTTTTGGCAATAACAATTGACTTGTTGTTACTCGCATAGAGAACTGCGTGCTCATAATCGCAGTAAGTGGCTTAGAGATGCTGTCTACCACTCTTAACTCAGGGAATAAAATTCTTTCGACATACAACCTGCCCAGTAGCCTCTTAACATGCCACGTAATTAATTGCATAATACTGATGCCATTCAAATCATATTGGAGCTTTTCCACGATATAGCTCCATATGCAAGGGTGAAGATGTAACATGACGTGGAAACTTAATATCCACACACCTTGCCAAAAAAAATATAAATAACCTCCGATATCAAGGTTACCACACTTCTTATTAGTGAGCATGTAAACTTATTGTCTTGCATATCTACAAGACTTTTTGGCGGCTTTTCCAAATGTCCATTTCTGGACTTGTATATTTGCCAATTATCCCAATCATAAAATAGGGCAAGTTCATATTTGAATACTTGCATTGCTTCCGACAAATTGAAGCATAAGGAACTAACATTACCTGATCAGTTCATAATGGTTCCTTGGACACTAAAATGTCCACCTTTATTGCCCTTGACTTTAGTAGCAGGTGCAATAGAGTACTACCATGTAATATTTTCTTCCATACTCTATCAACATATGTCATCATAATAAAACTTATACTCCTTTTGGACCTATATCTTGGCGAAACTCAATACAAGCAAAGTATGAGGCATCACCAAGATCCTGCATATTACAAATAGAAGATAGAAATTACTTGGCTCGCCAAAATATTCTATCTCCAAAAGGTAGTGATCTTACTCCCCCTCGTCTTATAGGATGAGTGTCCCAACGCTTGTATTATCTCATAACTGTATTTCTTTAGATAACATGCCTTATGTCAACTTCACTCATGACAAAACCGTATAGTTGAGTCATACATACATTATCAACTAAGTCAACACAAGAGCATGTCATAGTAATAACACAAACGTCACAACAACTCATTGAGGAAATTCTATGGAGTTCCATAATCCATTGGAGCTCATAATCTTCATCCTATATGGCAACAAGCCACTAAGATGATCATTCACACACATTATCGATCATAGGGAAATTGTTGAGTCTCAGAAATAAGTGTTACATTAGAGAAAAATAAATTCCCTCAATTTACTCCGATGCATATGAACAAAGATCTAATAAGTTATCCTTAAGATTAATGTTCATACTCTCCAGGTTCCCTGGTGATCACTTTATCTAGAAGATGGAAAATATATCCAAACAAAACTTGATAACAATCATCTGCTCTAAACCACAACACCGTTGGGCTGAAGATGGAAAAGAACTTAATGAACTGTGACAAATGATTATAAACGATTTATAGTCACAAATATAACCACAAGCCACATGATACCGACAAACTTGCCACTTGAGTGAAGTGTCACATATGATTATAAACAACATTGGTCATATATAATCGACATGTTACATCATGATGGTCATTAGACTAGCAAGCTTGCCACTTTGGCATTCATGTGTGCTTCAGAATGCTCATAAGGGACTAAGTACACACTAACACTATAAAGGAGTCATTTTTCATTCATTCTTCTAAATAAGACTTGTTGCATCTTAATTAGAGGACCAACGTTAGAATGTGCTTTTCATACATTCTCCAACCAAGACTTCTCGTTGGTTCCATCTTAATTAGAGAATTGAGATACATATTTTGCTTAATTGTACATGCTATGATCTAAGTAGGAGAAGTGAACGCGATATGTCATATTAAATGAGACTTCCATTCTCCCCCTCGAAATGTGGTCTAAAACCACAATTTTGATGAGGTCTCATTAATCACACTTCTCTTACATCTTCAATGGTAACATAGCATATAATCTTTACAAAAGATTCATTTAGTGAAAACATAACTCGTCTCACCATAAGGTGGGACTAACATTACATAATTTGAGTTGACTTAATAACATATAAAATCACGTCATCTATTCGAGAGACGAAATTAAGGTTGTCCAATAACTAGGAGCATGAACAAAACATCATCAATAAGATGAAGAATCAAGTCATCTCCAAAAGCTAGTGGAATAAATCCAATAGTTTTGACTTTAATCTCCTTTGCATTAGTAATGTGCATGATGGGACATGCATCCTCTCCCAATGTCTGCCCTATCATCATGATTAACATCCTTTAACCTTAGTGGCAGAAAAAACTTTGGGAGATTCCTTACATGAGACAATGATCTCCACTCTCCATGAGGGAAAACTATTTAGAGGTTCTTCTATGCCAAACAAAAGTTTGACATCATTATTATTGCTGGAAAAGAGGAGACAACTTTATAATCATCGTAACAAAAATCAAGCATGAACTAACCATGCAATGCCATGAACAAAAACATGCTTAATTTTATTTCAATTTGTATCACCGTTGGGCAGAAAAACAGAAAATAACTTTACTTATTTATATATGACACATGAAAAGTAATCAACTTTGGTCAGAATATCATCATATGCCATAATAAACATTTGCTCATTAAATATCTAATCAAAACTTCTCGTTGGTTCCATTTTGACTAGGAAAACATAGAGTCACATAGTAACCAACAGAGCAATATTAATAACATTCATTAACATAAGGCAACAATACAGTCCACTCCAATGTGTCATGGGACAGAAGGATTCACAACATGTTGTAAACATCTTGTTTACAATTTTCACACTTGATTGACACTCATAATAACATTAAACCTTACTGTCATAATGATCATTAAAATTCTCAGTGACGCATAATAAATATGACAATAGAATTAACATCTATAATATAAATGTCACTGCCACAGAGTAATCATTAAATAGGACATTCGGAGTGAAAATGTCATAAATATAAATCATCAGAAGAATTTCCAAAATTATAAAATTTGGATATCGAAATTATCAAGATTCGCCAAATAATAATATTGGGCAAATTAATAATTGTCAAATAAATGACCATGTGGGAAAAAACTTAAACAAAGTTTCTTCGTTAAGAGAATTGATCATAATCCATTAACATCATTTTGGACCATTATGAATATTTGAGTGGTGCACATCATAATAAAATGGCATAAAATGCACCAACCTACAACTTTAGTTTTGCCTAATAGGCATATTGCCCCAAAATTATTATGACACATAGAGGTGCGGAAAACCAAACGACGTGTCCATCATCATTTTCCTTGAGGTGGCCTGAGCCCATCAGAAATGATCACATCTTTAAGAAATCTCATAAGTATGGCATCAACATTAAATTCACACTCAATCAAATTTTCCAAATAAAATATTCAGAAAATTCAATGGACGATTCATAGTGCTCAATATTAATATCCGTTTATAACATTAATTTCACCATTGAAAATATACTAGAAATGCTATCATCATTAAATGGTTCCATTAAAAAAACGTGGACATCAGTGTCAAATTAAATTTTCCAAATAAAATTTCCGTTGGTTCCATTTTATTCAGAAAATTTAAATACATAATTTCAACACAATTATAGGAAATTGCAAAAACTTTTAGTGCATACACATTATTAGAAACTTAACAAATGCACTAAAACTGCACAATATGCCTAAAGAATATATTTCCACCCATAATAACCCACGGCTTTCTATTAATAAAATTTCATCATCATTAAATGATTTCCATAAAACGGACATAAACATTATTTACACAAATAAACATTAATTACATAGAATGACTTAAGCATAATTTACAATGCTTGTGGCAAAAATTTCAATTTATAATAGTGCAAAAAAAACATTCTTATAATAATCGTAATTGCTGAAATGCACTGAATAAAAAAAAACACACAGAACAATTTTCTTGGTCCAATAGAACCTACGGCTACCATAATTCACACGTCCAGCCCAGTAGAAAAAAAAACATAAAATAAAACGTTTTCGTCAGGTTAAGACAACCCTAGGCCGCAGCCCAGCCGGGAAACGGCCTGCTAAGTGCCCGCAGGCCCGTTCAGAGTTGCCCGTTGGATCAGGCCGATGGCTCCGATCGTCCCGGGGCGGAGCAAATCAGCACCAGGTCAAACCCTAGAGGCATTTCCCCTCGTCTCCCCGGTTTTCACGGCTCGTGCAGGAGAAGCCACAACCGCGGCGGCGACCCAAGGCACGCCGGTCATGGCGGTGCGGCAGTCCCGTTCGTCGGAGCAGCGTGCCTCGCTCAAGGCCGCGCGCTCCTCCGCCGAACGGCGCTAGCCGTGTCGAGCTGATGGCGAGACCAAGAGGACGGTTTTGCCAGCTACGCGGGAGGCATCTCGCCGGCGGCTGCTGGCGCAACTTTCGGTGGCGACGGCGACGTACGGGGTGCGGAAAACCCGCGGCACGCGCGCGTCCATTAGCACTTCAGCGGCGGTTGATTCTTTCAGCGCGTCGTCCCGAGAGACGGCGGCGTCGCCGGCGTCGGGATCCTGAAGGAGCACCGGTGCGGCGTCATGAGGTGTGCCCCAAATGCTCTTCTTTTCTCAATTTCGACATTTTTGTGCGCTGATTTGGGGAATTCCAAGTTCTAGGGTTTCAAAATGGGGATTTTCTGAAGTTTGTGATTCCTCCTGATTCCTTAAACAGGGCTAACAGTGCTAGTTAAAAAAACATAATGCAGAAGCGTGGCATAAACACTCTAACCGAAAAGATTAAACATCATCGTTATCTAATGAGCCCTAAACACAAATCATTTACGTAACAGAGGGCATTAATCTATGGACAATAACCATTGATCAAAACCCAAGATCATTAGGACTTAATTACGATCATCATTAACATAAACATAATGTCATTAGGGATCTAATCTAGGCATAAACATGCTCATGATACCAATGTTTGAAACAAACTTTAGGGATAAACGTGACAGGATCTTAATCCTAGCATTAGACCACCTAAACGATTAACAGAGAGGAGTACGTGAGAACTTACAGGTATGAAATCGAATGTCTGCTCAATTGATCCCCTGTATAGCCCATGGCTGCACCTTGCGGTCTCCACTCCAGTAACGGCAACAGGGAGATTGTCGGGGAAGTATGGCAGGAGCAGGGCGACGTAGTTGGCAGCAGCAGCGCTGCCAGAGCCTTCTTGGTGGCGGAAGGAAGCCGCCGGCACAACCTGGCGGCGGCGCCGGTGGAAAACGGCCTTCCGCACCATCAGCTCCCTCTTTTAGGATCGGTTGTTAGCATTGAGGGTTTAACCCGTTTTGTTTTCTCTTATCGTAACAGGTACGTGACCTCTTCCCTTTATATGAGGGGCTGATGGCACGGGGACCGAAACCAAACGTTGGGTTTGGGTGCCCCGATCAAAGCACCAACGTGGGATTGGACTCCCATTTTATCTCGGTCTATAACAACCTGAGATCAATTCCAACATTCTCCCCCTTGATCGTAAGGTTAACAAACATCATAACCCCACTCTTAATAGAAATAATATACCAAAGTAATGTGTTGCAATGACCAATGAGATGTCACTGAACCTCGCATCTATAGTACATCATTCTATCTCTAAATGGAAACATAATACTTTATGGGAGTTGGTTTATATGATAGTCCTAATATCAAGGATCAAAAGGCTTTATGAACCCATGCCGGCAACATATAATCATAAAATGGGTGGTAAGCCTATAGTAAGCGGTACCGCACAAATTTATAAATCAAACATCATAGGTTTGATCCTAGACTCTATCTTTCACAACAGAGACATTATGTCAATGGTTTTGGCAATAACAATTGACTTGTTGTTACTCGCATAGAGAACTGCGTGCTCATAATCGCAGTAAGTGGCTTAGAGATGTGGTCTACCACTCTTAACTCAGGGAATAAAATTCTTTCGACATACAACCTGCCCAAGAGCCTCTTAACATGCCACGTAATTAATTGCATAATATCGATGCCATTCAAATCATATTGGAGCTTTTCCACGATATAGCTCCATATGCAAGGGTGAAGATGTAACATGACGTGGAAACTTAATATCCACACACCTTGCCAAAAAAAATATATAAATAACCTCCGATATCAAGGTTACCACACTTCTTATTAGTGAGCATGTAAACTTATTGTCTTGCATATCTACAAGACTTTTTGGCGGCTTTTCCAGCGGTCCATTTCTGGACTTGTATATTTGCCAATTATCCCAATCATAAAATAGGGCAAGTTCATATTTGAATACTTGCATTGCTTCTGACAGCTGAAGCATAAGGAACTAACATTACCCGATCAGTTCATAATGGTTCCTTGGACACTAAAATGTCCACCTTTATTGCCCTTGACTTTAGTAGCAGGTGCAATAGAGTACTACCATGTAATATTTTCTTCCATACTCTATCAACATATGTCATCATAATAAAACTTATACTCCTTTTGGACCTATATCTTGGCGAAACTCAATACAAGCAAAGTATGAGGCATCACCAAGATCCTGCATGTTACAAATAGAAGATAGAAATTACTTGGCTCGCCAAAATATTCTATCTCCAAAAGGTAGTGATCTTACTCCCCCTCGTCTTATAGGATGAGTGTCCCAACGCTTGTATTATCTCATAACTGTATTTCTTTAGATAACATGCCTTATGTCAACTTCACTCATGACAAAACCGTATAGTTGAGTCATACATACATTATCAACTAAGTCAACACAAGAGCATGTCATAGTAATAACACAAACGCGTCACAACAACTCATTGAGGAAATTCTATGGAGTTCCATAATCCATTGGAGCTCATAATCTTCATCCTATATGGCAACAAGCCACTAAGATGATCATTCACACACATTATCGATCATAGGGAAATTGTTGAGTCTCAGAAATAAGTGTTACATTAGAGAAAAATAAATTCCCTCAATTTACGATGCATATGAACAAAGATCTAATAAGTTATCCTTAAGATTAATGTTCATACTCTCCATGTTCCCTGGTGATCACTTTATCTAGAAGATGGAAAATATATCCAAACAAAACTTGATAACAATCATCTCTGCTCTAAACCACAACACCGTTGGGCTGAAGATGGAAAAGAACTTAATGAACTGTGACAAATGATTATAAACGACGATAGTCACAAATATAACCACAAGCCACATGATACTGACAAACTTGCCACTTGAGTGAAGTGTCACATATGATTATAAACAACATTGGTCATATATAATCGACATGTTACATCATGATGGTCATTAGACTAGCAAGCTTGCCACTTTGGCATTCATGTGTGCTTCGTAATGCTCATAAGGGACTAAGTACACACTAACACTATAAAGGAGTCATTTTCATTCATTCTTCTAAATAAGACTTGTTGCATCTTAATTAGAGGACCAACGTTAGAATGTGCTTTTCATACATTCTCCAACCAAGACTTCTCGTTGGTTCCATCTTAATTAGAGAATTGAGATACATATTTTGCTTAATTGTACATGCTATGATCTAAGTAGGAGAAGTGAACGCGATATGTCATATTAAATGAGACTTCCATTCTCCCCCTCGAAATGTGGTCTAAAACCACAATTTTGATGAGGTCTCATTAATCACACTTCTCTTACATCTTCAATGGTAACATAGCATATAATCTTTACAAAAGATTCATTTAGTGAAAACATAACTCGTCTCACCATAAGGTGGGACTAACATTACATAATTTGAGTTGACTTAATAACATATAAAATCACGTCATCTATTCGAGAGACGAAATTAAGGTTGTCCAATAACTAGGAGCATGAACAAAACATCATCAATAAGATGAAGAATCAAGTCATCTCCAAAAGCTAGTGGAATAAATCCAATAGTTTTGACTTTAATCTCCTTTGCATTAGTAATGTGCATGATGGGACATGCATCCTCTCCCAATGTCTGCCCTATCATCATGATTAACATCCTTTAACCTTAGTGGCAGAAAAAACTTTGGGAGATTCCTTACATGAGACAATGATCTCCACTCTCCATGAGGGAAAACTATTTAGAGGTTCTTCTATGCCAAACAAAAGTTTGACATCATTATTATTGCTGGAAAAGAGGAGACAACTTTATAATCATCGTAACAAAAAATCAAGCATGAACTAACCATGCAATGCCATGAACAAAAACATGCTTAATTTTTATTTCAATTTGTATCACCGTTGGGCAGAAAAACAGAAAATAACTTTACTTATTTATATATGACACATGAAAAGTAATCAACTTTGGTCAGAATATCATCATATGCCATAATAAACATTTGCTCATTAAATATCTAATCAAAACTTCTCGTTGGTTCCATTTTGACTAGGAAAACATAGAGTCACATAGTAACCAACAGAGCAATATTAATAACATTCATTAACATAAGGCAACAATACAGTCCACTCCAATGTGTCATGGGACGTAGGATTCACAACATGTTGTAAACATCTTGTTTACAATTTTCACACTTGATTGACACTCATAATAACATTAAACCTTACTGTCATAATGATCATTAAAATTCTCAGTGACGCATAATAAATATGACAATAGAATTAACATCTATAATATAAATGTCACTGCCACAGAGTAATCATTAAATAGGACATTCGGAGTGAAAATGTCATAAATATAAATCATCGGAAGAATTTCCAAAATTATAAAATTTGGATATCGAAATTATCAAGATTCGCCAAATAATAATATTGGGCAAATTAATAATTGTCAAATAAATGACCATGTGGGAAAAAACTTAAACAAAGTTTCTTCGTTAAGAGAATTGATCATAATCCATTAACATCATTTTGGACCATTATGAATATTTGAGTGGTGCACATCATAATAAAAATGGCATAAAATGCACCAACCTACAACTTTAGTTTTGCCTAATAGGCATATTGCCCCAAAATTATTATGACACATAGAGGTGCGGAAAACCAAACGACGTGTCCATCATCATTTTCCTTGAGGTGGCCTGAGCCCATCGAAATGATCACATCTTTAAGAAATCTCATAAGTATGGCATCAACATTAAATTCACACTCAATCAAATTTTCCAAATAAAATATTCAGAAAATTCAATGGACGATTCATAGTGCTCAATATTAATATCCGTTTATAACATTAATTTCACCATTGAAAATATACTAGAAATGCTATCATCATTAAAAGGTACCATTAAAAAAACGTCGACATCAGTGTCAAATTAAATTTTCCAAATAAAATTTCCCGTTGGTTCCATTTTATTCAGAAAATTTAAATACATAATTTCAACACAATTAAAAAAACGTCGACATCAGTGTCAAAATTTAAATACATAATTTCCCGCTGGTTAGTAAATGTGATGGTTGTCAAAAGATTTCATGACGCGCCCATGTGCCGCCTCAAGAATTGAGGATGATTCCAATTACTTGGCCGTTTGCAGTTTGGGGGCTGGATATGGTTGGAGCTTTCAAAAGGTCCAAGGACAAAAAGACACACCTCCTGGTGGCAGTTGACAAATTTACAAAGTGGGTTGAGGCAGAGCTGGTCAGTAAATGTGACGCGGCGACGTCGGTTCAGTTCATGAAAAAGGTGATTTTCTATTTTGGCTTTCACAGTATCATAACTGATAATGGCACTAAGCTGTCCAAGGGTGCTATGAAAGAATTTGGTCAACGTGAGCACATCCGGCTTGACGTGTCATCCGTTTTGTTTTCTCTTATCAGAACAGGTACGTGACCTCTTCCCTTTATATGAGGGGCTGATGGCCTGGGGACCGAAACCAAACGTTGGGTTTGGGTGCCCCGATCAAAGCACCAACGTGGATTGGACTCCCCATTTTATCTCGGTCTATAACAACCTGAGATCAATTCCAACACTTATATGGTAATCAATATGATAGGGCCATGGAGCGGCGTTGCCTGGTTTTTCCCATTACGTGGGTGGTGAAGCAAAAAGGCACAGGTGGAGGGGAGACGAAAAAAACTGGACGAAAAAATCAGACAAAAATGGGGATGAAAAAAACCGTGGAGGCTAGCCTACCAAAGTGAGACATTAGGAGTAGAGATAACTGAGCATTATTTCATCCGTACATGGTCACCAAATCCATTACATTGGGGCTAATTAAACTACTACAAGTGCATGCCAGAAAATAATAATCGGTACAGTAATTCTAGGTTTCACATTAGGCACTCCGAGCTCTAGAAAAAAGAACTTGCCTCGATGCATATAGCAGCATCCAGGCCAGTTTCCACAGTCCATCTAGCCCATACATCATTCTTGTCGAGCACCATATACTGATCTACAAACACTTTCAAAGTCGCTAGTTTCAAAGTCCCCAGGACACGTACACGAGATCCTAGAGGCAGTGCAAGAACATGCCGAGTCAAGGGAAGTTCGAATACTGCTGTGCCACTCTGTATTCTCATGAAATGAACATCATCATCCTCAACTTGATTTTTGAAAATAGTGAAGCCGGCTGGATTGTTTTCAACAGATAATACAAGCTCGCCCTCCACTTTAGGGCGCACACAAAAGCTGCCATCTTGGTGAGAACAAAGTCGAAATCGGATTGTAGAGCGAACCGCATTGCTGAAAGTCACTGATGTGATGTTCACAAAGCCACCTCTGATAGAAATCAAACTGCACATGGGTTTGTCAAGGTAATCATCATCCAACAATAACGTGGTCTCGAATACTATCCCAGGTGTATCAGGATCGGCTTCAGGCTCGAAAAGATGATTCAACTGGAACATCAGTTTCAATGATCAACCACCCATCATCAGCAGTCATGGGACGGCTCGGGCCTTTGAGAACGAGAGAGTCCTGCATATATATGTATATATATATTATAAAAACATCAGCAGTAAATTCACTAAATAAAAGAAAATGATGATTTAGTTATGTTTATGAATAAATATCATACGATGAAATCAGAAGGTTTTCTTTCCATATTCTCTGATAACCAAACGGAGCGCCTTTTGATAAACTGGTCATTTTCTCCTTCCTTGGACTCGTAGACTAAAGTACCACCTTGATAATCATAAATCACGATAGTCTTTATCAAGCACAAGTTTGTGTGGATAGAGGAAATATTGAAGAGAGTGTGGCCTGTATGAAGATATGGTTCTGAGGGGATATATTTCTTAATGAAGTTAAGAATATCTTCCTCGGGTGAATTCCCAGTCAAAGTAGTTTCACTCAAGACTGATCAATCCTTGCACCTCACCCAAACTTGGTCCGTGCAAAGAAATCAAGGGAGACTTAACAACAGGAACATTAGCAGTTTTAGCACGGATCGGCTCTAGCGGCACCTCCGATCCACCACGTAACAAAACTCCAGAAGAGCTGACAACAGAGTCAAATGAAGTTTCTCCACATGTCACCGGCAGTGGCAGCGGCATCGGATCCAAACCATGTCCATGTGAAGACATGGAAGAATCGGGTACTAACGACAGCAGCTGACCCAAACCAGTTGCACGTGCAGATCCTAGAGAATGAGGTAGCAATTGCACCGTCAAAGGTTCGACGCTCCTTTTGCTGATGATCAAAGATTCCACCCCTCTTTTCGTGATGATGAAAGGTTCCATGCGTCTTTTGCTGATCAAAGGCTGAACCCAGTTTTTGCCAACGGTCAATCCTGCCATGAAAGCCATTGCTATTTTGCTCAGCTCACTGCTATCGGTACAATTTTCCTTGTGTTGTCCACCATCACGGCCACCCTCCAGGTTGCCATCATCACAACTATCGAGTGGGCATCGAGATCCCGCACAGCCGCCGCCGTGCGTGGGCATCGACGCTGCCATTTCTGGATGACGCGCGGGAAGAAGGTAGCCGGCGGAACACTTACGGATGTGCAGGCGTGAAGGGCCTCCGCACCTCCCACGTCGCCGTCTGTGCCACAAGATCCGCCGCCGGCGCTCACGTCGCTGAAGTCGCCGCACCGGATGAATCGAGGAGGAAAGAGGGAACGAGCTAGGTTTTCGGCCAACAGCACTTCTGTTTCGGGCTTTCAGCCGAGAGCGGCTCAGAGCACCAGACGGGCTGCGTCGGCTTCACGGGCCAAATTCTGGCCATGGGCTGCTGCCCAGGATATCACAATCCGCTGGATTTTTTCCTTCTACACGTTTTTTGCTGCTGGCCTTAAACTGTAACGGGCTGCCGTAGATCTTCTCGACCGAAATTATTAGTGCATTTTCTATGATATGACCCTTTTGTTTTTCTAAGGAGTAATGTACTAGTATTTAAGTGAGACAAAAATGTTCCATAAACTATGTCAGGATACATTTAAAGAGAAATATTTATAGGTATGCCATGGGTTATTATGGTCCAAAATTATGTTCTTTAGGCAAAAAAAGGTGCATTTGATTTATGTTATAATTAATGTTTTCTGCATCGACAATATGTTTTTATGTCTGAAGATACGTTAAAATCATGTTTAAATTTTTATTGTAGGAAATTTTATGTGGTGGTAATGTTAATATCGCTTTTTATTTGAGTGAAGTTTATGTTGATTTCATTCTTATGGCATTTTGTAATGTTGTGGTCATTATTAATGGGCTAAGGCCACCTCAAGGAGACTGTTGATGGCCACATGGCTCAATTTTCCGTGCCACACTATATGTTATAATAATGTTGGGGCAATATCCCTATTGGGAACAAAAGACAAAAGTTTTTGGTTGGTGCCTTTTATATCTTAACAAAATATGCATACAACTCTAAATAATGGTTTATGTAATTATGATGGTTCTCTTAACAAAGGAATTTTGTTTAGGGATTTTTTTCCAAAGGTCAAGTGGTCTTATAAATTGGAGAGTTCTATGATGATTAATATTACTGACATTACCACTTTGAATGTCATCTATATTATTGATATTTATTCCAATAGCATTTTCATTAAGAACTTAATGACAAATTTTATACTTATGTTTAATGTTATTATCAATGTCAACTTTTGTGCCAAAAGGTGTCCTTGTGTCTGATGATGTTAGTT
Source organism: Aegilops bicornis (assembly GCA_021605145.1). Lineage (NCBI taxonomy): Eukaryota > Viridiplantae > Streptophyta > Magnoliopsida > Poales > Poaceae > Aegilops > Aegilops bicornis. The sequence goes on from CM038672.1 coordinate 643,493,965, forward strand.
TATTGATAATGTTGGTATTAATTTATCCGATGTTCTTGATGGTCATATGTGATTTTATGCATCTCTAATCAAAATGGAACCAACAAGAAGTTTTGATTATAGATTGAATAAGCAAATGTGAAAGTGCAATCATGCCCTTAATCATATTTTGATATTGGTGACAAAATAAATATAGGAGACTAATTATGGTTGCTAAGTGAATAAACATGCTATTAGTCTCCTTGGCATCATTATGTAGGGATCATGGACACATCAAACGAGATATGACTCAAGAAGATGACAACAAGAGAAGAAACTTAGAGTATTTTATATAAATTTTGAGTTACAGGGATCCCACACTATTAAGAGGGGATCCAAGTGTACGTTCAAGATTTGCTCAAGTGTCAACATCATGTCAGTATCAAACTACATGTACTATAACGCTCAGATAATTAAGCTAAGCTTATTGCCCCTTGATAAATTAAGCTAAGATAAGCTATAGTGATTTCACCCTAATGATGCCATGCCAACTTATTTTGCTAAGCTTATTGCCCCTTCATAAAAAAATCAAACTCAAATTCATATTCAATTTACAAGTCAAATTATTATTTCTTCAAACAGTAAAACAAAAATGTTGGTGTTGTTGCAAATATTCACTAAGTAATTGTCATGAAGAAACCAACATCATTTGAAATATTTAAATGTCCTTAATACCATTTAAATAGAACCATCAGCATTAAATTGATCCATTTGAATTTTAAAAATATTTCAAAATTTCAAAATAAATTGAAACTTGGTGGGAGATCTCAAAACATTGCCTACTATTTATGTGACAAGTTTCATCTACAACAAAAATCCTTTATTAAAATAATATGCAAAATAGTAAAGAAAGAATAAACATAAATAAAAGAAAAGAAAAATAGCAAAGACCCACTCTGCACTTGGGCCATCACGGCACAGTGCGGCCTGGCCCAGCCCACCTGGGTCGTCCCCTACCGCTGTTCACATAGGTGAGGTGGACACCGTGCGGCAGCCCATGGCCAGGATGGCCACATGCCGCCATCCAAACCTCCCCATGGCGCCTATAGGACCCTCACAACCCCCTGTTGAACCATAGCTCACCATCTTCCCCCTTCGCACTGTTTTTATTTTCTCCCACACAAACCCGACGTCGCCTTCGCCATGGACGACCTCCTCCGCGTGGCCACCAAGCTTCTCCTCGCCTGAGATCACATCTAGGAACTTCGTCTTCGTCGCCCATGTCGCCTGCGGCCACGAGCTCAAGTCGGGAGCCCCTACATCACCGGGATCGATGTCGTCTTCAAGCTCTGCCCCGTCGCTCGCCGACTGGAGCCTCGCCAAGCCCGCTTTGCACCTCTATAGTCTCACTATGAGCCCCGACATCTTTCCCCTCTATCTTTTCGCTGCGCCCCTAGCTAGCTCCTCGCCATAGACGGTGCTCGCCGCCACCATCCACATCACCGCCGCAACCACTACTTGCCAAGCTTGCATTCGAGCACCGCATCGAGCTCTTGGAGCTCCCAGAACCTAACGATGTCGCTCGCTTGCCTTGTCATGCTCCACAGCCTCGCTAGCATCCATCCCAAGGTCCGCCGCCGCCGCCTCAATGCCGATGCCAACTCGCCATCTCCGGATGAACCGATGCCACCATTGCACGTGCACCGCCTCTCTGATTGAAGTGCGTCATCCGCGTGCCAAATGGTCACCGGAGACGCAATCCCGAGCCCCACTGCCGCTCTTGTGGTCGCCGGAGCTCTACACCGGCACGCCACCACATTTGGACCATCTTGAGTCACTGACTCATGGGCCCGGCATGCCAGGAACGTCACTAGAACTAACGAAAAATGTAATGTGTCACTGACATACGGCCCCCATATTAGCATTTAGTTAATTTAAATAATACCCTATTAATTAACCCCTGCCACTGACCACTAGGCCCTAGTTATAGTTAATTAAACTAATTAAAATGTTGACAAAACCCAACTGACCAGTTGATACGTCTTCAATGTATCTACAATTTTTTATTATTCCATGCTATTATAGTATCAATCTTGGATGTTTATATGCAATTATATATCATTTTTTGGGACTAACCTATTAACTTAGTGCCAAGTGGCAGTTGTTCTTTCTTGCCTGTTTTTGGTTTTCCAGAAATCAATACCAAACGAAGTCCAAATGCCATGAAACTTTTTGACGAATTTTTCTGGACAAGAGAGACCCTCAAGCTTCCGGAGGAGACCAGAGGAGAAACGAAGAGACCACGAGGCATCGGGAAACCAATAGAGAGCCACCCAAAATACTTTTTCCGCCGCCGCAAGTTTCTGTTGTTCCAAGATCCCATCTGGAGGCCTTTTTTGGTACTCTGCCCGAGGGGGAATTGATCAGAGAGGGCTTGTACGTCAACCTTGTTGTCCTTCCAATGATGTGTGAGTAGTTTACCACAGACCTACGGGTCCATATCGAGTAGCTAGATGGCTTCTTCTCTCTCTTCGATCTTCAATACAATGTTCTCCTTGATGTTCTTGGAGATCTATTCAATGTAATCTTCTTTTGTGACGCGTTTGTTGGGATCCGATGAATTGTGGGTTTATGATCAGATTGTTCATGAATATTATTTGAGTCTTTTCTAAATTCTTATATACATGATGGTTATAGCTTTGTATATCTCTCCGACCTATCCATTTGTTTCAGCCAACTAGATTGATTTATCCTGCAATGGGAGAGGTGCTTTGTAATGGGTTCAATCTTGCGGATCGATATCTCAAAGGATGTAAAGGGACAAGACACATATTTGTATTGTTGCCATTAAGGAAAAACGACGGGGTTTATTCATATTGATTGGATTTACTTTGTCTACATCATGTCATCTTGCTTAAGGCGCTAGACCATGTCATTCTTTTTCTTGTTGATGACCTCCTGAATGATAGCGCCAAGAGCCTCCATCCTCATTGGTTTGGGCACAAATAAATCAGCACCGGCACTCATGAATGCCTCCATGGCATGGTCATCGGCAGAAACCCCAAGCATCTTCACATCAGTTTCCCCATAGCACGAATCTTCACAATTGCCTGTCGAGCAATATAAATATTATATTGTCTTTTTTGTAAATAAGAGGATTATATTTATATATATACATGCCAAATACTTGTGTATACAATGATATAGAATTAAGTACCTCTGGACCAGTCATGATGGGCATATTCTTATCGAACAAAACAATGTCAAACTTTTCCCCCGCAAGGAACAAATCAACAGCTTCCTTCCCATTCATGGCTAGAGTAACCTCACAGTGAAGTCTGAGAAGAATTGTTGAGAGGACCAACCTACAAACTCCAATGTCCTCTACAAGTAGTGCCTTGATAGAGGTGGATCCTTTGGCCTTGAGCTCCATGATCACCTAAATGAATAACAAACACATGAATATATTTTATTCTTGATACATGCATGCCATATTAGTACTTGCAAGCACATTGTTATTCTTGAAAAGAATCAACTAGCAAAATCTTAATATATTACTAAACTCATAGTTCAAACATCGCATAACACAATGAAACAAAATTGTCTATTTCAAATGAAACAATGACAGAGAACGATCGATTGTGCTATGCATGCAAAGTTTCCCATGTTCATTCCTCTTTCTATGATGTGCAGGACTGAAAAAACCCGATGAGCCTAGATAACATCAACATGGAAATAAACAATGAACATGCCAACAATAATACATAAATGCATATAGATGGGTTCTAAGAACAACAACCATGAAGATATTTATTAACATATCAAATTAAAATGGATTCCACCCTATACTGGTATAGATCCACCTCTAACATTCTCATGGATGTAAAGCGTGGACAGTAAAAGCACCAGAAGCCTCATGATGAAACTAAAAGCACCATACTAATGATCAAACAAGGCAGGAAAACAAATAATGGAACATGTACCTGAAGGTTAGAGCCAGATCGTGCTGGAGGAGATCGGGGATCTTCCTACTCTTCCCACTAGATAGTCTGGTGGTTGGGTGCTGGTATGCCTTGTATGACAAGGTATTTATAGATGGGAAAAGCTAAGTGTGGCCAATGAACAATCTATCTCCACCGCCTTCACACGCCAGTAGAAAATCCGCACCGATCTTCGCCCAAGTATAAATGGGGAAATCAATATTGGTCATGAATATTTTGTTACTAATGAGTCATGTCCCCACATAAATATTCTCGATTGATGTTTATATGCAACTTAATGTTTCATATCTAAGGTCATGTATTAAACTATATGTCCTCAAGTTACTATAAGTTGTATGAGTTATAGTTCCAAATTTTGAATGTTTGCCAATATACTATAGTTAATATTTTATTTTGAGAGACATGTTACAACGCATAAACTCACAACACACACACACACTCACCCCTATGAAGGCGCACACATATACCTACCACTGGGAGCAGCTATGTGATGCTGAATCAATAGATGTTGAGATTAACAATGCCACCACATGCACTTCATTGTAAAAGTCCAAGTCATTGCATTGAAATAATAACGTAAGAAATACTGAACTAAATATAGAAAATATTTGAGCACCCATGCGATGTGTAGAACTTGAACCCCCAGGTAGGCTTGTTGCCCTAGAAAGTACTTGGCCATCTAAGGCCAACTCCAACGCATGACTCCAACTGGCTTGGCCGCGTCCATTTGCAGCTAAATAGACACAAAACGCGACCCAACACGCGAGCAAATGGACAAATGTCCTTTTCTGTCCGCTTCGAACCATTGCCGGTCCAAATTTGGGCCACGTTTGCATCGAAAAGGACACGGGCGGACGAGCGTGACGTGTGCCCTTGTCCTCCCCTGGCCCGCCCATCAGGGACATGGTCGTCCCTTTTTCTTCTCCTCCTCCCCTCCCCTTGCCCCCACCCTCGCTCTAGCCGCCGCTACCATTTTCTCGGCCACCTCGCCGACTCACTGTCTCGCAGTCTAGCCCAATCGACCACAACACGAAGGTCGGATATGTGCCTCTCTCGCCCGGCACCGGGCGGTCACCGCTATATCTGCGGCTGCGGATTTGGTGCACACGGCTACCGGATTTGGCTAATGCGGCCGCATGTGATTGCGCCTTGCCATGGATTGGCAGGGTACCGGTTTGCACACCCATGGCAACGCCTCCGTCGCATGCAGGTACCGAATCTGCCTTTTGCCGCCGGATCTACCCCGGCGATTTATTCGTCCGCAAAGACATGGCCGGCCTCTATCCCGCTGGTTCTGGCCCAACAGCTAAACGGTATTAATTTAGCTGATGTTCGTGATGGCCATTATGTGATTTTTGCATCTCTAATCAAAATGGAACCAACAAGAAGTTTTGATTATAGATTTAATGAGCAAATGTGAAAGTGCAATCATGCTCTTAATCAAATTTTGATGTTGATGACAAAATACATACATGAGACTAATTATGGTTGCTAAGTGAATACACATGATATTAGTCTCCTTGGCATCATTATGTAGGGATCATGGACACATCAAACGAGATATGACTCAAGAAGATGACAACAGAGAAGAAGAGTAGACTCTTTTATATAAATTTTGAGTTACAAGGATCCCGCACTGTTAAGAGGGGATCCAAGTGGTATGTTCAAGATTTGTTCAAATGTCAACATCATGTCAGTATCATACTACAGGTACTGTAACGCCCCTATAATTAAGCTATATTGAATTCACCCTAATGATGCCCTGCAATCTTATTTTGCTAAGCTTATTGCCCCTTGATAAAAGAAATCAAACTCAAATTCAAATTCAAATTGCATGTCAAATTAATATTTCTTCAAACAGTAAAACAAAATGTTAGTATTGTTGCAAATATCCACCTAGTAATTTTCATGAAGAAACAAACATAATTTGAAATATTTGAATGCCCTTAATACCGCTTAAACAGAACCATCAACATTAAATTGATCCATTTTAATTTTAAAAAATATTTAAATATTTCAAAATAAATTGAAACTTGGTGGGCTAGCTCAAAACATTACCTACTATTTAGTGACAAGTTTCATCTAGAACTAAAATCATTTGGTATTAAAAGAAAATGCAAAATAGTAAAGAAAGAATAAACGTAAATAAAAGAAACGAAAAATAGCAAAGACCCACTCTGCACTTGGGCCATCACTGCATAGTGCGGCCTGGCCCAGCCCACCCAGGTCGTCCCCTACCACTATTCACAAAGGCGAGGTGGACTCCGTGCGGCAACCCATGGCCAGGATGGCCACATGTCGGCCATCCAAACCTCCCTACGGCACCTATAAGACCCCTACGACCCCATAATGAACCTGAGCTCATCATCTTCCCCCTCTGCACTGCTTTTATTTTCATCCACGCGAACCCGATTTCGCCTTCGCCATGGACGACCCCCTTCGCGTGGCCACCGAGCTCCTCCTTGTCTGAGTTCATGTCTAGGAGCTTCCTCATTGTCTCCCACGTCGCCTGCAGCCACGAGCTCAAGTCGGGAGCCCCTGCATCGCCGGAATCGACGTCGTCCTCAAGCTCTGTTGCGCCGCTCGCTGCTCGCCGACCAGAGCCTTGCCATCCCGCTTTGCACCTATATAGTCTTACTATGAGCCCCGCCGTCTTCCTCCTCTATCTTTCTGCTCGCGTGCGCCCCTAGCTAGCTCCCTGGCCATTGACGGTGCTCGTTGCCACCATCTGCATCACCGCCACAGCCACTACTTTCCAAGCTTGCATTCGAGCACCACATCGAGCTCCTAGAGCTCCTAGGAACCCAACGCCGCCGTCCATACGCCTTGTCGTCCTCCGCAGTCTCGCCAGCGTCCACCCAAAGCTCCAACCGCCGCCTCGCCGACAATGCCAACTCCGGCCATCTCCAGATGAACCAATGCCACCATTGCACGCTCGGCGCTTCTCTGATTGAAATGCGTCCTCCGCGCGCAAAATGGTCACTTGTTACGCAATCCCGAGCCCCGCCACCATTCTTGTGGTCGCCGGAGCTCTACCGCCGGCGCGCCACCACGTTTGGACAGTCCTGAGTCACTGACACTTGGGCTCGGCCTACCAGGAACGTCATTAGCACTATCAAAAAGTGTAATACGTCACTCACACATGGCCCCATATTAGCATTTACTTAATTTAAATAATACCCTATTAATTTACCCTTGTCACTAACCACTAGGCCCCACCTCCTAATTATAGTTAGTTAAACTAATTAAAATGCTGACTAAACCCCACTGGCCAGTGGGTCCCATTGGTCAGGTTTGACTAGTCAACCTGACTGTTGACTGCTGACTCAGCAATCAATAGGCCCCACCTGTGAGTCACACAACTGTGTAATCCATAGTTACCGATTTATGCATGTACTTTTGCTGGTTATCATGTCTATGTAAGCTTTGTGTTCTCCTTTGCAATATTCGATTATGCTATGCAAAGGAAAATCAAGGATTACTATTCTTTGTACATATGTAGTGTATTTTTCATTCCAGTAGTAATAGTTCAAGTAGAGGCCAGATGTAGTGACATAGATGGTCGAAGGCTATTTGGGGCAGCCCCTCGCTCGTGGTGCTCCTTGGTTGTTCAAGAAGGACCTCCTCAACGAGATAATAGATCCCTAAACTAACTTTACTTCTCCATTTCCGTAGCAAAAGCTTCACTCCTTTTTTTGATCAATTCTTTTATGCAGCTCGCACGTGCCCTCTTTCTTCTGCATGAACCCGATTGGATGTATGGCGTGTTAATCTCACTCATTGGAAGTAGGAGATGACACAACGCTCCTCTGTACTTCCTTCAAGAACCTCATAGTAGATTGTAAGGATTTAAATGTATAACTCGTCAACACCAGGGAGGCTGAATGGCGGGGCTAGAGCCAAATGTCAAGTTTGTGCTTGCTGATGTTGCAAGAGGAGAAAGGTCGGGAAATAAATGAGGTAATACCATAAATGTTAGGATTTCAAATAAGGGGTCTATGAACCTTGCCGCAATCCGTAGACGCACTAGTAGTGAAACCTTTCTCAAGCAGATGGATGGGTGCATGGCAAGTTAATTTTACTTATATATGGACATGGCAGAGATATCGGGATGTTTGCAAATAATTTTATATAAAGGATCAGTGATGGATTAATAATAGCGGTCATTAATTGGATACGCCACACTGACCATTAACTAGTAACCCGGACCATATAACAGTTAAAAAATATTGATAGTCGAATAATTTTCCTCTCAAAAGGGTACATGACTCACAACATGAAACCTGAGTTAGTGAGAAGCCTTGGCCAAAAACAGAAAGACCTATAGCTCATATCGATCCAATATATCATAGGCACCTTATTATTATGGATAATGATGTCTTGCCATTAACACGAAGTTCTCGAAATCAAATGATACATTTGAACAAGCAACACAACAACAGAGATTGAAGCAAACATAGATCAAAAAGTTATACATTATTATTTCCTCCACCACTTAAGCAAGATAAATTGCGCTAGACCATGTCATTCTTCTTCTTGTTGATGACCTCCTGAATGATAGGGCCAAGAGCCTCCATCCTCATTGGTTTGGGCACAAATAAATCAGCACCAGCACTCATGAACGCCTCCATGGCATGGTCATCGGCAGAAACTCCAACCATCTTCACATCAGTTTCCCCCATAGCACGAATATTCACAATTGCCTGTCGAGCAATATAAATATTATATTGTCTTTTTGTAAATAAGAGGATTATATTTATATATATACATGCCAAATACTTGCATATACAATGATATAGAATTAAGTACCTCTGGACCAGTCATGATGGGCATATTCTTATCGAACAAAACAATGTCAAACTTTTTCCCCGCAAGGAACAAATCAACAGCTTCCTTCCCATTCATGGCTAGAGTAACCTCACAGTGAAGTCTGAGAAGAATTGTTGAGAGGACCAACCTACAAACTCCAATGTCCTCTACAAGTAGTGCCTTGATAGAGGTGGATCCTTTGGCCTTGAGCTCCATGATCACCTAAATGAATTACAAACACATGAATATATTTTATTCGTGATCCACGCATGTAATATTAGTACTTGCAAGCACATTGTTATTCTTGAAAAGAATCAACTAGCAAAATCTTAATATATTACTAAACTCATAGTTTAAACATCGCATAACACAATGAAACAAAATTGTCTATTTCAAATGAAACAATGACAGAGAACGATTGATTGTGCTATGCATGCAAAGTTTCCCATGTTCATTCCTTTTTCTATGATGTGCAGGACTGAAAAACCGATGCGCCTAGATAACATCAACATGGAAAATAAACAATGAACATGCCAGCAATAATACATAAATGTATATAGATGGGTGCTAACAACAACAACCATGAAGATATTGATTAACAGATCAAATTAAAATGGACATTTCCACCCTATACTGGTATAGATCCACCTCTAAAATTCTCATGGATGTAAAGCGTGGACACTAAAAGCACTAGAAGCCTCATGATGAAACTAAAAGCACCAGAAGCCTCATGATGAAACTAAAAGCACCGGAAGCCCGATGATAGAACAAGGCAGGAAAACAAATAATGGAACATGTACCTGAAGGTTAGAGCTAGATGGTGCTCGAGTAGATTGGGGATCTTCCTACTCTTCCCACTAGATAGTATGGTGGTTGGGTTATGGTATGCCTTGTATGATAAGGTATTTATAGATGGGAAAAGGTAAGTATGGCCAATGGACAACCTATCTCCACGGCCTTCACACGCGCAGAAAATCCGCACCGATCTTCGCCCAAGTATAAATGGGGAAATCAATATTGGTCGCGAATATTTTTTTATTAATGAGTCATGTCCCCACATAAATATTTTCGATTGATGTTTATATGCAACTTAATGTTTCATATCTAAGGTCATGTATTAAACTATATGTCATCAAGTTACTAGAAGTTGTATGAGTTATAGTTTGAAATTTTGAATGTTGGCCAATATACTATAGTTCATATTTATTTTGTGAGACATGTCATACGTCTCCAACGTATCTATTTTTTATGATTTGATGCTATTATATTATCCATCTTAGATGTTTTATATGCATTAATATGCTATTTTATATCTTTTTTGGGACTAACATATTAACCGAGTGCCCAGTGTCAGTTGCTGTTTTTTCCTTGTTTTTGTCTTTTACAGAAAATCAATACCAAACAGAGTCCAAACGAAACGAAACTTTTTAAGTATTTTTCTTGGACCAGAAGACAACTACGAAGCTTCCGGAGGAGGCCAGAGGGGCCACGAGGGAGCCACAAGCTCACAGAATTCACCCTAGGAGGGGGTGGCGCCCCCAGGCTTGTGGGCCCCTCAGGACTCCCCTAACCCTAACCTCAGTTCCATAAATACCCAAATATTCCCCGTATACTAGAGAGCACACCAAAAATACTTGGCGTGACAATTCCACGACAGCTGGCGCCCACCGTAGATTCAATCAGAGTCCTTCCGGCTCATGCTAGATCAGAACGCTTCGAATGATGTCATGAGGAGAAGGCATCGGACTCGCCTGACTCCGGTTTACGAGGCAAGAAATCTCTTTAGCACACCTGGAACAGGGACCAAGAATCAGCTGTTGGTAAACCAGGTGGAAACACTGAACGGGCGCCGGTTCAGCCACAGACGACGGACCCGCCTTGTCAAGACAATATCCCACCACAAGACGCGTGCCGACACCACCGGGTCATTATTCTAACCCCTCGATAACATGATCGCTGCCACTTCATGATTGGCGGCTCTCCCGATTGAAGCCGAGTCTCCAAGAGCAGTTGAGATGCGAAGGGCTAGAGAGCTTCTTCAGACGGCATTGGTTCAGCAGCAGGCTTATTCTTACAGTCGTGAAAGGATTCATTCAACCCCACGCCCAAGCCGGGGTTATAGCAGGCATATTGAGGAACCGGCCGTGTCAACCAGTGGACGGAACCGTAACCCGCCCCGTGGACATAACACGGCGGGTGGTGGGGTTAATGCCCAAAACGTCGTGGATCAAGGAAGAGCGCGTCGGGAGGCCGAGCTGGCAGCTCAGTATGCGGGTCATCAGCATTCCCCGGTTCGTCCGACAACTTCGGTGGAGACAGGTGTGACCTTCAGGACTTTGGGTGTGCCGTGTTTGTCTCTGGCTCTACGTAACGCATTTATTACCCAATGATTTCAAAGGTCCCCGTAAGGTGCCCAATTACACTGCTGACTTACCCCCTGAGGGGTGGGTTGAGAGTTATTAGATGGCGATGGAACTGTTGGATGTTGACGATGCTGCGTGCGCTAAGTACTTCACCATGATGTTGGAAGGGACAACTCGTACTTGGTTGAAGGGGTTGCCAGCTAATTCCATTGGGTCATGGGCTGAGTTAAAATCCTGTTTATCCAAAAATTTAAAGATACGTGCAAGCAGCTGATACGTCTCCGTCGTATCTACTTTTCCAAACACTTTTGTCCTTGTTTTGGACTCTAACTTGTATGATTTGAATGGAACTAACCCGGACTGACGCTGTTTTCAAGAGAATTACCATGATGTTGTTTTATGTGCAGAAAACAAAAGTTCTCGGAATGACCTGAAACTCCACGGAATATCTTAGAATAAATAATAAAAATTCTCGCTAAAGATGAAGACCAGGGGCCCACACCCTGTCCACGAGGGTGGGGCGAGCCCCCTCCCGGGCGCGCCCCCTACCTCGTGGGCCCCCTGGACACCTTCCGACGCCTACTCCAACTCTATATATTGGCTTTCGGGGAGAAAAAAATTAGAGAGAAGAAATCATCACGTTTTACGATACGGAGCCGCCGCCAAGCCCTAATCTCTCTCGGGAGGGCTGATCTGGAGTCCGTTCGGGGCTCTAGAGAGGGGGATTCATCACTGTCGGTGTCAAAACCGGCGGATCTCGGGTAGGGGGTCCCGAACTGTGCGTCTAGGCGGATGGTAACAGGAGACAAGGGACACGATGTTTTTACCCAGGTTCGGGCCCTCTCGATGGAGGTAATACCCTACTCCCGCTTGATTAATATTGATGATATGGGTAGTACAAGAGTAGATCTACCACGAGATCAAGGAGGCTAAACCCTAGAAGCTAGCCTATGGTATGATTGTTGTTCGTCCTACGGACTAAAACCCTCTGGTTTATATAGACACCGGATAGGTTAGGGTTACACTGAGTCGGTTACAATGGTAGGAGATCTACATATCCGTATCGCCAAGCTTGCCTTCCACGCCAAGGAAAGTCCCATCCGGACACGGGACGAAGTCTTCAATCTTGTATCTTCATAGTCTTGGAGTCCGGCCGTGACGATAGTCCGGCTATCCGGACACCCCCTAGTCCGGGACTCCCTCAGTAACCCCTGAACCAGGCTTCAATGACGACGAGTCCGGCGCGTTGATTGTCTTCGGCATTGCGAGGCGGGTTCCTCCTCCGAATACTTCATAGAAGGTTTTGAACACAAGGATAGTGTCTGGCTCTGCAAAACAAGTTCCACAAAACACCGTAGAGAGAATAATTTTTGCACAGATCTGGCCGACGATTCTGCGGCGTGACATCACACCACGGCCGAGCCTTTATATGAATCGCTTTTTACCGTTCCACCTTAGCGCCGGTTAGCGAGGCGGTTTCCTTGGCACGTCTTATCAAAGCATAGATCGTGCCCCTTATTCCGGATTCTCATCAATACGGACGTGGGTAACCCAACGTGCGTTAGCACGCCTCCTCTATCAAAGGCGAGTCCTAATCGACCACGGGTGGGCTCTTGGTATTCAACCTCTTTATAATGAGACCAAGGCCCTCTTATTTTTACACCCTCCATCGAAGTTCGCCTCGCGCCGAGTTCCAACACCCAAAGCTTCAGATTTAGGCGCCGGACCTTCGACGATGTCCGGCTCCGACCAGCACGGCCGATGGATGTCTTCCTCCGTCACAGAAGAAGACGTGCTAAAGCTGCGAGACGCCAGGTATCTAACCGGCGAGATCTCGCATAGGCTACTTGCTCCAGGGCAGGTCATTCCCACTCCTGAGCCCGACGAGAACGTGGTGTTCGAGTCTCACTTCCTTCGGGGTTTAGGCTTCCCGACGGATCCCTTTGTGCGGGGGCTCATGTTTTATTATGGGCTGGATTTCCATGACTTGAATCCGGAGTCCATCCTCCATATCTCGTCATTCATTGTCGTATGTGAGGCCATCCTCCATATTACCCCCACTTTGGATTGTGGCTCAAGACCTTCAAGGTGGAGCCAAGGATGATTGGGGGCAACAAGCAGTGCGGAGGGGCAGTCATAAGCAAATGTGCTGATGCTCCATGGCCCGAGGGCTCTTTTCAAGAGGAACTTGGTTTGTGGCAACGGGAGTGGTTTTATATCACCGCTCCCCGGGGCACCAAATGGGCGGCGCTCCCTGCCTTCCGCTCAGGTCCACCACAGCGGCGGGCGTCATGGGTCAACAATGGGCTCGACTGGGGGCCGTCCAAGGACGTTCCCTTGCTGCAGTGTCGTATTTGAGACCTCCAAGAGAGGGAGATCAATCTGATTCCAGTGGCACATGTTATGTTGATCCGGCGCCTTCAGCCCTGCAAACGTCGCCCCCTCCGCCTGTGGGAATTCAATCCGGAGGGACCACGAGCTCTCCAAAATTTTATGGGCACGACGCCCGTGGAGATGTATAAACTGTTCTTCGGATCACAAGAGAAGTGTCCGGACCTGACTGAGGACGCAGGACTAAGCTGCAACCGCCTAGATACTCAAGTAAGTAGTCCTGTAACCGGACAAGCTGTTCATTCATTTATCTTATATATATGCCCTTTAAAGGAGCCGTTTCTTTGAACAGGAGTGGATAACCAAGGCAAAGTTAATAAGGTGTCCGGCTCCCCTCCGGGAGACCACGCCGGATCCCATGCTGACCAAGATGTTGAAGGTCACGCCTTTTGAAGAAGGCGAAGGGGGGTGCGGGGAAGCAACTGCCTCTACGAAGGAGGCTATCAAGGAAAGTCCCGTCCTTCGAGGAGAGAAGAGGACTGCTTCAGAAGATCCGGAGGTCAAGGCCTCAAAGAGGGGAAGGGAATCTTCGTCGAAGAGTCCGGCGCTGGAAGTAACCCAGCCACACTATTTCCCCAAGGATCAGCCCTCCAAATGAGCCGTAAGTAAAAAGAAGGGGTCTTGTAAATAAGGAACATCCCTGTATTTATTTATGAAGAAAACCGAAATTGTACCTTGTAGTTCGGACCTCAGCCCTTCTCAGCTGAGCTCATCTTCGAGGGATCTTCTTCCGGAGATGATGGAGAGCGAAACGCCTCCACCTGTCACACCCTCATGTGAAGCGGACGACCCGGAGGTGTCGGTGCGGAGGGTTCCCCCAAGTCCGGCGGGGCCGGAAGGTCCGGCGCCAAGTGGTGTGCGGTCGGAGGAGCTGAAGGATCTGCTCGGGCGAGCGGCTATCTCAGAAGATCACCGTGCTCTAATGGGTACGGTGATTGAAAGAATTGCATCCGCAGAGAGCGGATTCCATGAAGCCATCATAAGCTTCTTGGCAGGGGTTTGAGGTACGCAAAAATGATGTACCATCCGGCGCTTATGCATATAAAATGTGCCTGTATAGATAGTAGCCCTCGAGACTCGGTATGTTGTCAAAATTGACAACGTGCGAGGATCAAATTTCGCTATAACATATCGCCGCTCCTAAACAGGTGGCGGGCGTCCGTGGCCAGCCGGATCGATGAATATGCCGAACTAAGGCGGCAACTTGACGAGGCGGATGCGGACATCGCGCTGGTCAATAAACGGTTTGACGAGTCACAAGGTATGCGACTGCTATGCGGACACCTTGTAAGGGAGCTTGACGCCCATGTCTCACTATTTGTATGCTTAATGCGGATGGTGCCGCTGCTGTGGAGGAGCTATGCGGAGCTCGCCCGAGCGAAAAGAGCAAGCCAGAAATAGTAATGTCGTCGCTTTAAAGGCGTCAAGAGCTAGAAGCCGAATGGGCTGCTCACTGCCGGGTTAAAGAGGAAATGGCCGATATGGCCGTAAAGTTGAGGAATACTACCGATCGCTGCGAGGTTCTTGAAAAAGAACGTCAAAGCGGAACAAGAGGGCTGGAAAAGGCCGCCGCCAAATCCAAGAATGCCCATCGGCTTTGAGAGCTGCCAAGGAGGAGCTGAGTCGCCGGGCAATTGCGGCCGGAAACCGTTTCTGCTGCGGAGGAAATATACGGATCCAAAGTATGCTCAGTTGGATAAGTTGTGGAGTTCGGAGGATGCTTATCTGGACTTGGCGGCGAGCGCTGCGGACGCGGTTGAGCATTTCCGGGGCCAGAAGGGGCACAGAAGGGAACAACTATATTGGTCGCAATACCATAGTCCGGAGCGTCCTCTGCCGCTGACCGATCGGTTGGCCGAATGGGCCGAGCTGAATCGATTGTCCGGATTTGCCATGAAGCATGTCTTGACTCACTTGTGGCCAGGCGGACCCCACCAAGAGCTATTTTGGTTTAGTGCAGCAGTTCCTTGGTGCGGTACCGCGACGATGCAATGAAGCGATCGACGTGTATTGAGGGAGCGCGGATGGCTCGCCCGTGTCAAGACATACCGGGTAGAGATGAAGGCCACCGATGTTGCATCCCAAGATTCGACAGAAGCCGAGTACCTGCCGAGCACTACTTTGAAGAAGTCCTGCCGGGCGCTTGTTTAATAGAGACGCGGTGCTCGAAGGATATTATGTTTAAATGACATGTATGATTTGTGAAATCAATGTTTTCAATATAATATAAGAGCTTTTTATACTTGTGCGTTCAAGTAGTAAACTACTCCCTGTGCGGCCGTTTATGTATATGTGTATATAACCTGAAAGATGGCAGTCCTTGGCTTCAGCCCCCACACACATGGTGCGGGGGTGTTTGCAAAGAGGGCGCTTTTTCACACTTAATCCAACGTCTTGGTCCTGTTAAGGAGGTGGTAGCGTAGCAAACTAGGCAACCGGACTATAATGCTTTATCACTTTCACTTAGCCACAGGAGTTCGAGGGTGGGGCTACTATATAGCCCCTGGGGGCACCGCACTCTCCCGAATTCGGGGTACGTATGTGCCTGACCGAAAACCGGTCCTTCGTTAATGCGGAGGAATCCTAAACATTCGAGTGAGTCATCGAGTGGTTGACCAGTCTCTCGCTATATCATGACAGTCAGTTTTGGCTTTCTCTCGAGGTGCTCGCTTGGCGAACCGGGGCACAATCGTCGCGATGGTTCGCTTGGTGCCGTGTTAGCCGTGAAAACGGAACGTAAGGCAGCAAAACACAGGAGCCGGGCAACCCAACATTTGACCAAAGACATGATTCGGAGCTGATGCATATAAGGCCTAACTCGAGACGCCGAATACTCCCTAAGGTATTCAGTCTTTATGAAAATGGGCAGAATAATTCCCTAAGCCCCTGGTGTCCAGGTACGCGCAAAAATTCTGGTGCGGCCAATGCCAAAACGCCAGCCTCCTCCTCGGTTATAGTAAGGAACCGGGGATATATATCAACAAGAGACAGTAAAAAGGTTTTCGCAGGGTCTTAATCAAAAGAATCCTTGCAACGGGTCCCTACTGCGTCTGCGCCTGTGTCTCCGTTGTGCCGTATCCTGGACGGGTGTAGCACGTTGTTCATCTGTAAAAGAGAGGAACTTAGTTTGAAAGAAAACGATCGTGCGAAAAATGTACTTTACATTAAATAAACAAAGTACGATTTTGAAGAAGTGAAGAAAATTGAGATTTATTGTCTCTTGTTGTATATGCATGCAGCCCCTTGTATGAGGGTATGCCGCTAGTAGGCGCCGGACTCGTCTAGCCGTGTCTGGGGTTTGAATGACTTATTCAGTTTCTTTGACTATTGGAGCCGGATAGGTGTGGGGCTGTCAAGGCGGTCTCACGTTCTTCCGTGCTCGAGTAACACTTAATACTCCCTTTTAATGAGATGATGCCGCGTGGACCGGGCATTTTAAGTGTTAGAGATGCGTAATGCGGTATTGCGTTAAAGCGGGCGAAAGCTTCGCGTCCCAATAGTGCTTGATGGCTACTTTTAAATGGGGCGACATGGAAGACTAACTTTTCGCGACGGAAGTTGTCGGGTGAACCGAAAACAACTTCTAACAGTAGGGAGCCCGTACAATGGGCATATGGGCCTGGCACTACCCCTTTAAAGGAGGTGTTGCTATGGCGAATTTTGGTTGGGTCTATCCCCATCCTGCGGATTGTGTCCTGATATATCAGGTTTATGTCACTGCCGCCATCCATGAGGACTTGTGTAAATTGGAATCCGTCAATTATGGGATCCAATATCAAGGCAGTCCATCCTGCGTTCCGAATACTTTCGGAATAGTCCTGATGGTCAAAGGTGATTGGTTTTGACAACCAGTGTTGGTACTCCGCTAGGGTAGTATGTGCGGCGCGTATTTTAGTGGGCGCCGCTCTGTTTTTCTCTTTTGTTTTCCGGGGCTCTGCTTGTGGTGCTCGTCATCATCTTCACTTGGTGTGTCGAGCCCCTTGTGTTCGGCGTTGAGTCTGCCGGACTGTTTGAAGACCCAACAATTTTTGTGGGTATGGTTTGCAGGCCTCCCGGGAGTACTGCGGATTTGACATATCTTGTCCAAAATTTTGTTGAAGTTGGATAGCTCATCACTATTGTCCTTAAGGGCAGCTTTTGTTGTTCTGCCGTGAGCTTTTGAATCCGGCGTTGACTGCCGTGCTCTTTGGACTGTTCCTTTTAATCCGGCGCTGGTCCTAGTTGCGCCGTGGTTTGCCATTTCCATCCCTTATTTCGGATGTACTTGGGTCGCTGGTGCTGCATCTTGCTAGCCAACTATCCTCTCCCGCACAAAAGCGGGTCATGAGGCTTGTTAGTGCGGCCATTGTTCTTGGGTTTTCTTGGCCGAGGTGTCTGGCGAGCCATTCGTCCCGGACGTTGTGTTTGAAAGCTGCTAAGGCTTCAAGCGTCCGGACAGTCAACTATTTGGTTCTTTTTAGTAAGGAACCTGTTCCGAATTTCCGGCTGACTCTCGGGTTGTTGAGTTATGTGACTTAGATCGTCTGTGATCCGGAGGGCGGACATAGGTCCCCTGAAAATTTTCCAAACGCATCCTCAAGCTCTTCCCAGCTTCCAATGGTATTTTCGGGAGGCTTTTAAGCCAATGCCGAGCTGGCCCTTTGAGTTTAAGGGTAAGTATTTTATGGCGTGGAGATCATCTCCTCTAGCCATGTGTATGTGGAGGATGTAATCCTTGATCCAGACTCCAGGGTCTGTTGTTCCGTCGTATGCCTCTATGTTTACGGGTTTGAATCCCGCTGGAAATTCATGATCCAGTACCTCATCGGTAAAACATAGGGGGTGTGCGGCGCCCCTATATTTGGGTGTGCCGTGATCTTCGGAATTTTGGCGTGTTGCATTGCTTTGACGAGCCTGCTTTCTTGGCCCATAGATGGACCTAACTGGGCCATCCTTTTGATGTGAATCCTTATGCGGATCGCATATTGGCTTGTGTGCGGCGCCATTCGCCACTCTCTTTTTGCCGTGGGGTCGTCCATCCGACCGGGTGGCCTTCTTACTTTTTAATTGTGGGGCTCTAAGGCCTCCTCGTCGAATTCGGGCAGTAGCTTTCTTTTCGGGTATATCTTTTTTAGGCGACTGTCGCCGTACTAGTCTGTGGTGCTGAATACTTTTCTCCATCGTCCGCTGTTTTGAGCTTCCGCTTCTGCTTTTTCAGGCTACGCTGCAGCGATGGCGAGCCTTTTCTCGGAGGTCATTTTGCTCCAATAGTTTGTCCGACTGAGATCGTCCGGACTGTTTTCTTCGCCGGGGACAGATTGTTTATCCAAGTTGTCTTGTTCGGACGATTGCTCGATAGCTTGTTCGTCGTCCACCGGTTCGCCCTGCTCTATGGCTGGGTCTTTGTTGAGGCGGGACTTGGCTCGGCGTTTGCGTTGCCGTTTTGACTGCTTTTCGAGGGATTTATCATTCGTAGCGTCCCCTTGTTCCTCGTCTTCATTTCCTTTAGGTGTATCCACCATGTATACATCATGAGATGAGGTGGTTGTCTAGCATCCTATAGGTGCTGGTTCATTGTCGTCTCCTACATCGTCGTCCATACCGTCGATGTCTTCGGAGTCGAAATCGAGCACGTCGTGTAAGCTTTCGACGGTGGCTACGAAGTGGGTGGTGGGTGGGCGTTGAATTTCTTCGTCGTCCGTATTCCAACCTTCCCGACCGTAGTCCGCCGTGGCTCTCTGGATAAAGAGAGAGACTTTAGTGAATTCAGGATGTCGCCAAAGGGCGAGTGCTAAAAGATGTCCGCGGCCGTGAACTCCATGACCGGCGCCCAATCGGGTTCGATTGGCAGGGGCGCGGAGGGTTCGGAGTCCAGAGAGGAGTCCGGCACCCAGGAGTCGAGGTCTTCGCAAAGGACAAGGATGGAGTTCGGCTCAATCGCCGTAGAGATCGTAGCCCCCGAGGCGGTGTCCAACCACTCGTCCTCGATCGGGGAATCCGGCTCTGGATTTAGGGTCGGAGCGGATGCTGGTGCGGCCTCCAAGGCACTGTTCGGCTGCAGAGCTAGATCATGCCCATCGAGACAAAGGCGACACGCTGCAGCTGCGGCTCGAATCCGTCGAAGTTCAAGTCTCCGCGGATATCGGCCGTATAGTTCAAACTTCCAAATCTGACCTGATGGCCAGGGGCGTAGCTTTCGATCTGCTCCAGATGGCCAAGCGAATTGGCCCGCAGTGCAAAGCCGCCGAACATGAAGATCTGTCCGGGGAGAAAAGTCTCACCCCAGACCGTGTCGTTGTTGATGATCGAAGGAGCCATCGGGCCTATCGGTGATGATAATCGGAGGAACTCTCAATGAAAGCACCAATGTCGGTGTCAAAACCGGCGGATCTCGGGTAGGGGGTCCCGAACTGCGCGTCTAGGCGGATGGTAACAGGAGACAAGGGACACGATGTTTTACCCAGGTTCAGGCCCTCTTGATGGAGGTAATACCCTACTCCTGCTTGATTAATATTGATGATATGGGTAGTACAAGAGTAGATCTACCACGAGATCAAGGAGGCTAAACCCTAGAAGCTAGCCTATGGTATGATTGTTGTTCGTCCTCGGACTAAAACCCTCTGGTTTATATAGACACCGGATAGGTTAGGGTTACACAGTAGTCGGTTACAATGGTAGGAGATCTACATATCCAGATCGCCAAGCTTGCCTTCCACGCCAAGGAAAGTCCCATCTGGACACGGGACGAAGTCTTCAATCTTGTATCTTCATAGTCTTGGAGTCCGGCCGTGAAGATAGTCCGGCTATCCGGACACCCCCTAGTCCGGGACTCCCTTAGTCGTCGTCGTCATCATCAACCAGCCTCCATCACCAATTTCATGATGCTCACCGCCGTGCGTGAGTAATTCCATCATAGGCTTGCTGGACGGTGATGGGTTGGATGAGATTTATCATGTAATCGAGTTAGTTTTGTTAGGGTTTTGTCCGTAGTATCCACTATGTTCTGAGATTGATGTTGCTATGACTTTGCTATGCTTAATGCTTGTCACTAGGGCCCGAGTGCCATGATTTCAGATCTGAACCTATTATGTTTTCATGAATATATGTGTGTTCTTGATCCTATCTTGCAAGTCTATAGTCACCTACTATGTGTTATGATCCGCAACCCAAGTGACAATAATCGGGACCACTCCCGGTGATGACCATAGTTTGAGGAGTTCATGTATTCACTATGTGCTAATGCTTTGTTCCGGTTCTCTATTAAAAGGAGGCCTTAATATCCCTTAGTTTTCAATAGGACCCCGCTGCCACGGTAGGGTAGGACAAAAGATGTCATGAAATTTCTTTTCCATAAGCACGTATGACTATATTCGGAATACATGCCTACATTACATTGATGAATTGGAGCTAGTTCTGTGTCACCCTATGTTATGACTGTTACATGACGAACCGCATCCGACATAATTATCCATCACTGATCCGGTGCCTACGAGCTTTCCATATACTGGTTCTCGCTTATTTACTTTCTCGTTGTTACTGTTACAATCACTACAAAATACCAAAAACATTACTTTTGTTGTCTTTACTTTTGTTACCGTTACCACCACTATCATATTACTTTGTTACTAAACACTTTGCTGCAGATACTAAGTTTCCAGGTGTGGTTGAATTGACAACTCAGCTGCTAATACTTGAGAATATTCTTTGGCTCCCCTTGTGTCGAATCAATAAATTTGGGTTGAATACTCTACCCTCGAAACGGGTTGCGATCCCCTATACTTGTGGGTTATCGGCATCCCATGTCAATCGTGGATTTGGCCTCCTGTGTCCAAGAAGAAGGTGAATCGACAACCCATTGGAGTACGCGGGTTTCAACAATCCTGCACTCATCGGATCGCATCAATGCTGATTCAGCAGTCTTGATGTTGGAGAACAATTATCGTTTCACGCCCCTGAAGCAGAAATTAGGGCGGGGCTCAAACGTCACTTCAATGACATGGGGACACTTATCGCGGCTCGTTAAGTATGCTGACTCTGATGGTACCAAGGACCCCGAGTCTAATGATGAAAAGCCGGGAAAGGGAAAGAAGAGCAGCAGCACCAAGGGGCAATAACATAACCCGGCGAGCCATGGAAACAACGGTAAGCACAAAGCTGATAATAGTTTGGACTTTGTGGCTAACACCAATACACAGAATAATGGTCAGCGTCATAAGGGTAAACCGCCCCACGGACTGGAAGGTCAGGCCTCAATCTCGAGCAGCTGCTAAATCAGCCCTGCCCAAGACATGGGACGCGAGAAAGACCGTCTGGGCACCTCTGGAAGGATTGCTACATTATGAAGGAGTTCAAAAATTCAAATCTTTTTCAAGACAGTCATTGGCTGGGTGGTGGCTCAGGATCCGGCTCTCATGGACCGGGTTATGGCGGTGGCGGTTCTAGCTCTGGATTCCAAGGTAGTCAAGGCAATCAGGGTGGCTACCATCAACAATCAGGTCAGGGGAATCAACAGCAGCAATCTGGGTATCAGAGTAACCCAAGGCAGTTGAGTAGTGGGCAGTACCATGTTTTCACCACAAGTTTATGCAAACGGGATCAGAAGCTTCATAAAAGGGCGGTGAATGTCGTTGAACTGGCAGTTCCCCGTTACTTGCGCTGGTCTGAACAGCCCATTGTGTGCAGTCGGGAAGATCACCCGCCCCGAGTTGATAATCTAGGTCACCTAGAGTTGGTGGTCGCACCTCAGTTTGGAGGGTATAAGTTCACCAAGGTACTCATGGACGGAGGGAGCAGCATCAATATCCTTTATTATGAAACTTTCCGTCGCATGGGGTTGACAGATAAAAATCTTAAACCGTCGAGCACTGTTTTCACGGCGTGGTGCCTGGTAAATTGGCGTACCCAGTTGGTAAGATAGCTTTGGAAGTTGCTTTTGGAGATGATCATGACTCTAGGTCGGAGACATTGACCTTTGAAGTGGTGAAAATTAAGAGCCCTTATCATGCTCTGTTTGGACGGCCAGCTTATGCTAAGTTTATGGCCAGGCCCTATTATGTTTACCTACAGATCAAGATGTCGGGCCACAAGGGAACTATCACTGTGCACGGAAGCTTTAAGATCGCTTTGGAGTGCGAGGAAGGTGTTGCAGCATATGTTGAGGCAGTTTGTGCAATAGAGGAGTTAAAATTTTACAAAGATAATGTTGATCCGGCTGACATGACATCTTTGAAAAAGCCAACCACAGAGCATGACCCGGCCTTGAAGTTTAAGTCGACAGCTGATACTAAGATGGTTGATTCTGTTCTTGGTGATTCATCCAAGCAGTTCAACATTAGTGATAATCTGGATCCAAAATAGGAAAGCGCTCATCGAGTTCATCCGTGAGAATCTGGACATCCGTGAATGGAAACCTTCCGACATGCCAGTGTACCGAGGGAACTCGCTGAGCACACTCTTAATATTGATCCTAAGTTTAAACCGGTCAAGCGGTTCCTTCGTCGTTTAATGAAGAAAGGCGTAAGGCCATTGGTGAAGAGGTAGCCCGGCTCTTGGCGGCTGGGTTTATTGTTGAAGTTTTTCATCCTGAGTGGTTGGCTAACCTGGTGCTAGTACTTAAGAAGAATGGCACTTGGCGTATGCGTGTGGACTACACAGATTTAAACAAGGCTTGTCTGGCTGATCCTGTTGCTCTCCCTCGTATTGATCAGATTATTGATGCTACGGAGGGTTGTGAGCATTTGAGTTTTTTGGATGCTTATTCTGGTTATCATCAGATCAAGATGGCGATTAAGGACCAGGAGAAGACGGCTTTTATAACTCCCTTTGGAGCCTTCTACTATGTGTCTATGCCTTTTGGGCTCAAGATTGCCCAGGCGACTTACCAATGATGTGCAGAATTGCCTTCACAATCAGATTGGGTGCAATGTTCATGCTTATGTAGATGACATTGTGGTGAAGTCAAGAAAGAAGGAGACCCTGATTGATGATTTGAAGGAGATGTTTGACAATCTCCGGGTCTACAAGATGATGCTTAACCTGGCCAAATGTGTCTTTCGTGGTGCCAAGAGGGAAAGCTCTTGGGTTTCTGGTCTCCAACAAAGGGATTGAAGCTAACCCGGAGAAGATCAAGGCCATTACTTCTTTGGCTAAACCGGCATGTGTTAATGATGTTCAGCGCCTGGCGGGTCGTATTGCGGCTCTGAGCCGGTTCATAAGCCGGCTTGATGAGAAGGCTATTCCTCTTTATCAGATGATGAAGAAGACGGATCACTTTGTTTGGAGTGACGCTACTAATCAAGCATTTGAGGATCTGAAGAAACAGTTGGCTGAGCCGCCCGTTCTTGCTGCTCCTATTGATAAAGAGCCGTTATTGTTATATGTGGTTGCTAATGCCCGGGCGGTCAGCGTAGCCATTGTGGTGGAACGGAAGGAGGCAGGCAAAGAGTACCCGGTTCAGAGGCCGGTTTACTACATCATTGAGGTGTTGATCGAGTCCAAGCAGAGGTATCCGCATTGGCAGAAGCTTGTATATGGGGGGTGTATGGCCAGTCGGAAGCTTAAGTAGTACTTTTTGGGTCATCCTATCACTATGGTTAGTTATGCTCCCTTAGGGGATATTATTCAAAACAGAGAAGCTACATGTCGAATAGCCAAGTGGGCCATTGAGCTTGGACCTCATGGTTTGAAATATATGCCTCGCATGGCCATCAAGTCTCAAGCACTGGTGGATTTCATCAATGACTGGACAGAGCTGCAGATGCCCGAGGAAAAACTGGATAACATGTATTGGCATATTCACTTTGACGGGTCCAGGCAATTGGAGGGCCCGGGGGCTGGAGTTGTGATAGCTTCCCCTCGTGGTGATAAATTTTTTTATGTTTCCGTTTGATGTTCCCTTGCACTAACAATGCAGCTGAATATGATGGCTTGCTCCACGGTCTTCGGATGGCTAAGGAGGTCAACTTAAGCCGGGTAAGGTGCTTTGGTGACTCCGATTTGGTGGCTCAACAAGTCTCTGGTACTTGGGATTCTAAGGATCCACTCATGGCAGCTTATCAACGAGAGGTGGACGTTATTGCTGGTCACTTCAAGGGTTATCAAGTTGAGCATGTTGATCGGAGAAAAAATGAAGCGGCTAATGCCTTAAGCCGGTTGGGTTCTCAACGTAAGCCGGTGCCGCCTAATGCCTTTCTTGACATTTTGCATAACCCGTCGGTCAAGATACCTACAAAGGAGGATTTGGCTATTCCTGACCCGGAAGCTCAGTTGGTGGCAGACGTTCATGCTATTCCTGATTGGACAATCCCTTATTTGGCTTATATGACCATGGCGAGTTACACGAGGATGAAACTTTAGCCAGGCAGATAACCCGACGGTCTAAGTCAATGACAATTGTCAATGGAGAGCTGCATCATTGTAGTGTTATAGGGGCTTTTCAACGTTGTTTCTCCAGAAGAGGGCCGTGAGATTTTGCATGAGTTTCATGAAGGAGACTGTGGTCATCATGCCGGTTCAAAGTCTCTCGTGGCTAAAGCTTTTCGTCATGGATTTTATTGGCTGATAGCTCATGCTGATGCTGAGGATCTGGTTAGTAAATGTGATGGTTGTCAAAAGATTTCATGACGCGCCCATGTGCCGCCTCAAGAATTGAGGATGATTCCAATTACTTGGCCGTTTGCAGTTTGGGGGCTGGATATGGTTGGAGCTTTCAAAAGGTCCAAGGACAAAAAGACACACCTCCTGGTGGCAGTTGACAAATTTACAAAGTGGGTTGAGGCAGAGCCGGTCAGTAAATGTGACGCGGCGACGGCGGTTCAGTTCATGAAAAAGGTGATTTTCCGTTTTGGCTTTCCCCATAGTATCATAACTGATAATGGCACTAATCTATCCAAGGATGCTATGAAAGAATTTTGTCAATGTGAGCACATCCGGCTTGACGTGTCATCCGTTTTGTTTTCTCTTATCAGAACAGGTACGTGACCTCTTCCCTTTATATGAGGGGCTGATGGCCTGGGGACCGAAACCAAACGTTGGGTTTGGGTGCCCCCGATCAAAGCACCAACGTGGGATTGGACTCCCCATTTTATCTCGGTCTATAACAACCTGAGATCAATTCCAACACTTATATGGTAATCAATATGATAGGGCCATGGAGCGGCGTTGCCTGGTTTTTCCCATTACGTGGGTGGTGAAGCAAAAAGGCACAGGTGGAGGGGAGACGAAAAAAAATTGGACGAAAAAATCGGACAAAAATGGGGATGAAAAAAACCGTGGAGGCTAGCCTACCAAAGTGAGACATTAGGAGTAGAGATAACTGAGCATTATTTCATCCGTACATGGTCACCAAATCCATTACATTGGGGCTAATTGAACTACTACAAGTGCATGTCAGAAAATAATAATCGGTACAGTAATTCTAGGTTTCACATTAGGCACTCCGAGCTCTAGAAAAAAGAACTTGCCTCGATGCATATAGCAGCATCCAGGCCAGTTTCCACAGTCCATCTAGCCCATACATCATTCTTGTCGAGCACCATATACTGATCTACAAACACTTTCAAAGTCGCTAGTTTCAAAGTCCCCAGGACACGTACACGAGATCCTAGAGGCAGTGCAAGAACATGCCGAGTCAAGGGAAGTTCGAATACTGCTGTGCCACTCTGTATTCTCATGAAATGAACATCATCATCCTCAACTTGATTTTTGAAAATAGTGAAGCCGGCTGGATTGTTTTCAACAGATAATACAAGCTCGCCCTCCACTTTAGGGCGCACACAAAAGCTGCCATCTTGGTGAGAACAAAGTCGAAATCGGATTGTAGAGCGAACCGCATTGCTGAAAGTCACTGATGTGATGTTCACAAAGCCACCTCTGATAGAAATCAAACTGCACATGGGTTTGTCAAGGTAATCATCATCCAACAATAACGTGGTCTCGAATACTATCCCAGGTGTATCAGGATCGGCTTCAGGCTCGAAAGATGATTCAACTGGAACATCAGTTTCAATGATCAACCACCCATCATCAGCAGTCATGGGACGGCTCGGGCCTTTGAGAACGAGAGAGTCCTGCATATATATGTATATATATATTATAAAAACATCAGCAGTAAATTCACTAAATAAAAGAAAATGATGATTTAGTTATGTTTATGAATAAATATCATACGATGAAATCAGAAGGTTTTCTTTCCATATTCTCTGATAACCAAACGGAGCGCCTTTTGATAAACTGGTCATTTTCTCCTTCCTTGGACTCGTAGACTAAAGTACCACCTTGATAATCATAAATCACGATAGTCTTTATCAAGCACAAGTTTGTGTGGATAGAGGAAATATTGAAGAGAGTGTGGCCTGTATGAAGATATGGTTCTGAGGGGATATATTTCTTAATGAAGTTAAGAATATCTTCCTCGGGTGAATTCCCAGTCAAAGTAGTTTCACTCAAGACTGATCAATCCTTGCACCTCACCCAAACTTGGTCCGTGCAAAGAAATCAAGGGAGACTTAACAACAGGAACATTAGCAGTTTTAGCACGGATCGGCTCTAGCGGCACCTCCGATCCACCACGTAACAAAACTCCAGAAGAGCTGACAACAGAGTCAAATGAAGTTTCTCCACATGTCACCGGCAGTGGCAGCGGCATCGGATCCAAACCATGTCCATGTGAAGACATGGAAGAATCGGGTACTAACGACAGCAGCTGACCCAAACCAGTTGCACGTGCAGATCCTAGAGAATGAGGTAGCAATTGCACCGTCAAAGGTTCGACGCTCCTTTTGCTGATGATCAAAGATTCCACCCTCTTTTCGTGATGATGAAAGGTTCCATGCGTCTTTTGCTGATCAAAGGCTGAACCCAGTTTTTGCCAACGGTCAATCCTGCCATGAAAGCCATTGCTATTTTGCTCAGCTCACTGCTATCGGTACAATTTTCCTTGTGTTGTCCACCATCACGGCCACCCTCCAGGTTGCCACCATCACAACTATCGAGTGGGCATCGAGATCCCGCACAGCCGCCGCCGTGCGTGGGCATCGACGCTGCCATTTCTGGATGACGCGCGGGAAGAAGGTAGCCGGCGGAACACTTACGGATGTGCAGGCGTGAAGGGCCTCAGCACCTCCCACGTCGCCGTCTGTGCCACAAGATCCGCCGCCGGCGCTCACGTCGCTGAAGTCGCCGCACCGGATGAATCGAGGAGGAAAGAGGGAACGAGCTAGGTTTTCGGCCAACAGCACTTCTGTTTCGGGCTTTCAGCCGAGAGCGGCTCAGAGCACCAGACGGGCTGCGGCGGCTTCACGGGCCAAATTCTGGCCATGGGCTGCTGCCCAGGATATCACAATCCGCTGGATTTTTTTTCCTTCTACACGTTTTTTGCTGCTGGCCTTAAACTGTAACGGGCTGCCGTAGATCTTCTCGACCGAAATTATTAGTGCATTTTCTATGATATGACCCTTTTGTTTTTCTAAGGAGTAATGTACTAGTATTTAAGTGAGACAAAATGTTCCATAAACTATGTCAGGATACATTTAAAGAGAAATATTTATAGGTATGCCATGGGTTATTATGGTCCAAAATTATGTTCTTTAGGCAAAAAAGGTGCATTTGATTTATGTTATAATTAATGTTTTCTGCATCGACAATATGTTTTTTATGTCTGAAGATACGTTAAAATCATGTTTAAATTTTTATTGTAGGAAATTTTATGTGGTGGTAATGTTAATATCGTTTTATTTGAGTGAAGTTTATGTTGATTTCATTCTTATGGCATTTTTGTAATGTTGTGGTCATTATTAATGGGCTAAGGCCACCTCAAGGAGACTGTTGATGGCCACATGGCTCAATTTTCCGTGCCACACTATATGTTATAATAATGTTGGGGCAATATCCCTATTGGGAACAAAATACAAAAGTTTTTGGTTGGTGCCTTTTATATCTTAACAAAATATGCATACAACTCTAAATAATGGTTTATGTAATTATGATGGTTCTCTTAACAAAGGAATTTTGTTTAGGATTTTTTCCAAAGGTCAAGTGGTCTTATAAATTGGAGAGTTCTATGATGATTAATATTACTGACATTATCACTTTGAATGTCATCTATATTATTGATATTTATTCCAATAGCATTTTCATTAAGAACTTAATGACAAATTTTATACTTATGTTTAATGTTATTATCAATGTCAACTTTTGTGCCAAAAGGTGTCCTTGTGTCTGATGATGTTAGTTTATTGATAATGTTGGTATTAATTTATCCGATGTTCTTGATGGTCATATGTGATTTTATGCATCTCTAATCAAAATGGAACCAACAAGAAGTTTTGATTATAGATTGAATAAGCAAATGTGAAAGTGCAATCATGCCCTTAATCATATTTTGATATTGGTGACAAAATAAATATAGGAGACTAATTATGGTTGCTAAGTGAATAAACATGCTATTAGTCTCCTTGGCATCATTATGTAGGGATCATGGACACATCAAACGAGATATGACTCAAGAAGATGACAACAAGAGAAGAAACTTAGAGTATTTTATATAAATTTTGAGTTACAGGGATCCCACACTATTAAGAGGGGATCCAAGTGTACGTTCAAGATTTGCTCAAGTGTCAACATCATGTCAGTATCAAACTACATGTACTATAACGCCCGTATAATTAAGCTAAGCTTATTGCCCTTGATAAATTAAGCTAAGATAAGCTATAGTGATTTCACCCTAATGATGCCATGCCAACTTATTTTGCTAAGCTTATTGCCCTTCATAAAAAATCAAACTCAAATTCATATTCAATTTACAAGTCAAATTATTATTTCTTCAAACAGTAAAACAAAAATGTTGGTGTTGTTGCAAATATTCACTAAGTAATTGTCATGAAGAAACCAACATCATTTGAAATATTTAAATGTCCTTAATACCATTTAAATAGAACCATCAGCATTAAATTGATCCATTTGAATTTTAAAAAATATTTCAAAATTTCAAAATAAATTGAAACTTGGTGGGAGATCTCAAAACATTGCCTACTATTTATGTGACAAGTTTCATCTACAACAAAAATCCTTTATTAAAATAATATGCAAAATAGTAAAGAAAGAATAAACATAAATAAAAGAAAAGAAAAATAGCAAAGACCCACTCTGCACTTGGGCCATCACGGCACAGTGCGGCCTGGCCCAGCCCACTGGGTCGTCCCCTACCGCTGTTCACATAGGTGAGGTGGACACCGTGCGGCAGCCCATGGCCAGGATGGCCACATGCCGCCATCCAAACCTCCCCATGGCGCCTATAGGACCCTCACAACCCCCTGTTGAACCATAGCTCACCATCTTCCCCCTTCGCACTGTTTTTATTTTCTCCCACACAAACCCGACGTCGCCTTCGCCATGGACGACCTCCTCCAGCGTGGCCACCAAGCTTCTCCTACTTTGAGATCACATCTAGGAACTTCGTCTTAAATCGCCCATGTCGCCTGTGACCCACGAGCTCAAGTCGGGAGCCCCTACATCACCGGATCGATGTCGTCTTCAAGCTCTGCCCCGTCGCTCGCCGACTGGAGCCTCGCCAAGCCCGCTTTGCACCTCTATAGTCTCACTATGAGCCCCGACATCTTTCCCCTCTATCTTTCTGCTCGCGTGCGCCCCCTAGCTAGCTCCCTGGCCATAGACGGTGCTCGTCGCCACCATCCACATCACTGCCGCAACCACTACTTGCCAAGCTTGCATTCGAGCACCGCATCGAGCTCTTGGAGCTCCAGAACCTAACGATGTCGCTCTGTTTGCCTTGTCATGCTCCACAGCCTCGCTAGCATCCATCCCAAGGTCCGGCCGCCTGCCTCAATGCCGATGCCAACTCGCCATCTCCGGATGAACCGATGCCACCATTGCACGTGCACCGCCTCTCTGATTGAAGTGCGTCATCCGCGTGCCACATGGTCACCGGAGACGCAATCCCGAGCCCCACTGCCGCTCTTGTGGTCGCCGGAGCTCTACACCGGCACGCCACCACATTTGGACCATCTTGAGTCACTGACTCATGGGCCCGGCATGCCAGAACGTCACTAGAACTAACGAAAAATGTAATGTGTCACCGACATACGGCCCCATATTAGCATTTAGTTAATTTAAATAATACCCTATTAATTAACCCCCGCCATCGACCACTAGGCCCCACCTCCTAGTTATAGTTAATTAAACTAATTAAAATGTTGACAAAACCCAAGCTGACCGGTTGATACGTCTTCAATGTATCTACAATTTTTTATTATTCCATGCTATTATAGTATCAATCTTGGATGTTTATATGCAATTATATATCATTTTTTGGGACTAACCTATTAACTTAGTGCCAAGTGGCAGTTGTTCTTTCTTGCCTGTTTTTGGTTTTCCAGGAAATCAATACCAAACGAAGTCCAAATGCCATGAAACTTTTTGACGAATTTTTCTGGACAAGAGAGACCCTCGAAGCTTCTGGAGGAGACCAGAGGAGAAACGAAGAGACCACGAGGCATCGGGAAACCAATAGAGAGCCACCCAAAATACTTTTTCCGCCGCCGCAAGTTTCTGTTGTTCCAAGATCCCATCTGGAGGCCTTTTTTGGTACTCTGCCCGAGGGGGAATTGATCAGAGGGCTTGTACGTCAACCTTGTTGTCCTTCCAATGATGTGTGAGTAGTTTACCACAGACCTACGGGTCCATATCGAGTAGCTAGATGGCTTCTTCTCTCTCTTCGATCTTCAATACAATGTTCTCCTTGATGTTCTTGGAGATCTATTCAATGTAATCTTCTTTTGTGACGCGTTTGTTGGGATCCGATGAATTGTGGGTTTATGATCAGATTGTTCATGAATATTATTTGAGTCTTTTCTAAATTCTTATATACATGATGGTTATAGCTTTGTATATCTCTCCGACCTATCCATTTGTTTCAGCCAACTAGATTGATTTATCCTGCAATGGGAGAGGTGCTTTGTAATGGGTTCAATCTTGCAGTGATCGATATCTCAGTGACAGAAAGGGACAAGACACATATTTGTATTGTTGCCATTAAGGAAAAACGACGGGGTTTATTCATATTGATTGGATTTACTTTGTCTACATCATGTCATCTTGCTTAAGGCGTTACTCCGTTCTTTACAAAGTTAATACTCTAGATGCATGTTAGATAGCAGTCAATGTGTGGAGTAATAATAATAGATGCAGGCAGAAGTCGGTCTACTTGTCTCGGGCGTGATGCCTATGTACATGATCATTGCCTTGAATATCGTCATAACTATGCTCTTTTCGATCAATTGCCCAACAGTAATTTGTTTACCCACCGTATGCTTTTTGTTCGAGAGAGAAGCCTTTAGTGAAAACTATGACCCCCAGGTCTATCCTTATCATATATTAAAATTCAAAAATACCTTGCTACAATTTATTTACCATTCTTTTATTTTATGTTTTTATCTATCTATCATTATCACACTTGATCCTTGCAATTAACTGCCGAGGGGATTGACAACCCCCTTGATCGCGTTGGGTGCAAGTATTTATTCTTTTGTATTCACAATGTCTTTTGTGGTTCTAAGTGTATAACTCTTCGACACCAGGGAGGCTGAATGGCAGGGCTAGAGCCAAATGTCAAGTTTGTGCTTGCTGATGTTGCAAGAGGAGAAAGATCGGGAAATAAATGTGGTAATGCCATAAATGCTAGGACTTCGAACCTTGCTGTAATTCGTAGACGCACTACTAGTGAAACCTTTTTGAAGCAGATGGATGGGTGCATGGCAAGTCAATTTAACTTACATGGACATGGCAGAGATATGGGGGTGTATGCCAATAGTTCTATATAAAGGATCAGTGATGGATTAATAATAGCGGTCATTAATTGGATACGCCACACTGACCATTAATTGGTAATCCGGATCATATAAAGTTACCAAATATTGATAGTCGAATCATTTTCCTCTCAAAAGGGTACACGACTCACAACATGAAACCTGAGTTAGTGAGAAGCCTTGGCCACAAACAGAAAGACCTATAGATTATATCAATCCAATATATCATAAGTACCTTATTATTATGGATAATGATGTCTTTCCATTAACATGAAGTTCTCAAATCAAATGATACATTTGAACAAGCAACACAACAACGAAGACTGAAGCAAACATAGATCGAAAAGTTATACATTATTATTTCCTCCACCACTTAAGCAAGATGAATTAAGCTTAGACCATGTCATTCTTTTTCTTGTTGATGACCTCCTGAATGATAGCGCCAAGAGCCTCCATCCTCATTGGTTTGGGCACAAATAAATCAGCACCGGCACTCATGAATGCCTCCATGGCATGGTCATCGGCAGAAACCCCAAGCATCTTCACATCAGTTTCCCCCATAGCACGAATCTTCACAATTGCCTGTCGAGCAATATAAATATTATATTGTCTTTTTTGTAAATAAGAGGATTATATTTATATATATACATGCCAAATACTTGTGTATACAATGATATAGAATTAAGTACCTCTGGACCAGTCATGATGGGCATATTCTTATCGAACAAAACAATGTCAAACTTTTCCCCATGAGGAACAAATCAACAGCTTCCTTCCCATTCATGGCTAGAGTAACCTCGCAGTGAAGTCTGAGAAGAATTGTTGAGAGGACCAACCTACAAACTCCAATGTCCTCTACAAGTAGTGCCTTGATAGAGGTGGATCCTTTGGCCTTGAGCTCCATGATCACCTAAATGAATAACAAACACATGAATATATTTTATTCTTGATACATGCATGCCATATTAGTACTTGCAAGCACATTGTTATTCTTGAAAAGAATCAACTAGCAAAATCTTAATATATTACTAAACTCATAGTTCAAACATCGCATAACACAATGAAACAAAATTGTCTATTTCAAATGAAACAATGACAGAGAACGATCGATTGTGCTATGCATGCAAAGTTTCCCATGTTCATTCCTCTTTCTATGATGTGCAGGACTGAAAAAACCCGATGAGCCTAGATAACATCAACATGGAAATAAACAATGAACATGCCAACAATAATACATAAATGCATATAGATGGGTTCTAAGAACAACAACCATGAAGATATTTATTAACATATCAAATTAAAATGGATTCCACCCTATACTGGTATAGATCCACCTCTAACATTCTCATGGATGTAAAGCGTGGGCACTAAAAGCACCAGAAGCCTCATGATGAAACTAAAAGCACCATACTAATGATCAAACAAGGCAGGAAAACAAATAATGGAACATGTACCTGAAGGTTAGAGCCAGATCGTCTTTGGAGGAGATCGGGATCTTCCTACTCTTCCCACTAGATAGTCTGGTGGTTGGGTGCTGGTATGCCTTGTATGACAAGGTATTTATAGATGGGAAAAGCTAAGTGTGGCCAATGAACAATCTATCTCCACCGCCTTCACACGCGTAGAAAATCCGCACCGATCTTCGCCCAAGTATAAATGGGGAAATCAATATTGGTCGCGAATATTTTGTTACTAATGAGTCATGTCCCCACATAAATATTCCCGATTGATTTTTATATGCAACTTAATGTTTCATATCTAAGGTCATGTATTAAACTATATGTCCTCAAGTTACTATAAGTTGTATGAGTTATAGTTCCAAATTTTGAATGTTTGCCAATATACTATAGTTAATATTTTATTTTGAGAGACATGTTACAACACATAAACTCACAACACACACACACTCACCCCTATGAAGGCGCACACATATACCTACCACTGGGAGCAGCTATGTGATGCTGAATCAATAGATGTTGAGATTAACAATGCCACCACATGCACTTCATTGTAAAAGTCCAAGCCATTGCATTGAAATAACAACGTAAGAAATACTGAACTAAATATAGAAAATATTTGAGCACCCATGCGATGTGTAGAACTTGAACCCCCAGGTAGGCTTGTTGTCCTAGAAAGTACTTGGCCATCTAAGGCCAACTCCAACGCATGACTCCAACTGGCTTGGCCACGTCCATTTGCAGCTAAATAGACACAAAACGCGACCCAACACGCGGGAGCAAATGGACAAATGTCCTTTTTCTGTCCGCTTTCGAACCATTGCCGGTCCAAATTTGGGCCACGTTTGCATCGAAAAGGACACGGGCGGACGAGCGTGACGTGTGCCCTTGTCCTCCCCTGGCCCGCCCGTCAGGGACATGGTCGTCCCTTTTTCTTCTCCTCCTCCCCTCCCCTTGCCCCCACCCTCGCTCTAGCCGCCGCTGCCATTTTCTCGGCCACCTTGCCGACTCACTGTCTCGCAGTCTAGCCCAATCGACCACAACACGAAGGTCGGATATGTGCCTCTCTCGCCCCGGCACCGGCGGTCAGTCGCTATATCTGTGGCTGCGGGATTTGGTGCACACGGCTACCGGATTTGGCTAATGCGGCCGCATGTGATTGCGCCTTGCCATGGATTGGCAGGGTACCGGTTTGCACACCCATGGCAACGCCTCCGCGTCGCATGCAGGTAC
Organism: Aegilops bicornis; assembly: GCA_021605145.1. NCBI lineage: Eukaryota > Viridiplantae > Streptophyta > Magnoliopsida > Poales > Poaceae > Aegilops > Aegilops bicornis. The sequence goes on from CM038672.1 coordinate 643,528,977, forward strand.
CGAATCTGCCTTTTGCCGCTCGGATCTACCCTGGCGACGATTCGTCCGCAAAGACATGGCCGGCCTCTATCCCGGCTGGCCCTGGCCCAACAGCTAAACGGTATTAATTTAGCTGATGTTCGTGATGGCCATTATGTGATTTTTTGCATCTCTAATCAAAATGGAACCAACAAGAAGTTTTGATTATAGATTTAATGAGCAAATATGAAAGTGCAATCATGCTCTTAATCAAATTTTGATGTTGATGACAAAATACATACATGAGACTAATTATGGTTGCTAAGTGAATACACATGATATTAGTCTCCTTGGCATCATTATGTAGGGATCATGGACACATCAAACGAGATATGACTCAAGAAGATGACAACAGAGAAGAAGAGTAGACTCTTTTATATAAATTTTGAGTTACAAGGATCCCGCACTGTTAAGAGGGGATCCAAGTGGTATGTTCAAGATTTGTTCAAATGTCAACATCATGTCAAGATCATACTACAGGTACTGTAACGCCCCTGTAATTAAGCTATATTGAATTCACCCTAATGATGCCCTGCAATCTTATTTTGCTAAGCTTATTGCCCCTTGATAAAAGAAATCAAACTCAAATTCAAATTCAAATTGCATGTCAAATTAATATTTCTTCAAACAGTAAAACAAAATGTTAGTATTGTTGCAAATATCCACCTAGTAATTTTCATGAAGAAACAAACATAATTTGAAATATTTGAATGCCCTTAATACCGTTTAAACAGAACCATCAACATTAAATTGATCCATTTTAATTTTAAAAAATATTTAAATATTTCAAAATAAATTGAAACTTGGTGGGCTAGCTCAAAACATTACCTACTATTTAGTGACAAGTTTCATCTAGAACTAAAATCATTTGGTATTAAAAGAAAATGCAAAATAGGAAAGAAAGAATAAACGTAAATAAAAGAAAGCGAAAAATAGCAAAGACCCACTCTGCACTTGGGCCATCACTGCATAGTGCGGCCTGGCCCAGCCCACCTGTCGTCCCTACCACTATTCACAAAGGCGAGGTGGACTCCGTGCGGCAACCCATGGCCAGGATGGCCACATGTCGACCATCCAAACCTCCCTACGGCACCTATAAGACCCCTCGACCCCATAATGAACCTGAGCTCATCATCTTCCCCTCTGCACTGCTTTTATTTTCATCCACGCGAACCCGATTTCGCCTTCGCCATGGGCGACCCCCTTGGCGTGGCCACCGAGCTCCTCCTTGTCTGAGTTCATGTCTAGGAGCTTCCTCATTGTCTCCCACGTCGCCTGCAGCCACGAGCTCAAGTCGGGAGCCCCTGCATCGCCGGAATCGACGTCGTCCTCAAGTTAATTTTACTTATATATGGACATGGCAGAGATATCGGGATGTTTGCAAATAATTTTATATAAAGGATCAGTGATGGATTAATAATAGCGGTCATTAATTGGATACGCCACACTGACCATTAACTAGTAACCCGGACCATATAACAGTTAAAAAATATTGATAGTCGAATAATTTTCCTCTCAAAAGGGTACATGACTCACAACATGAAACCTGAGTTAGTGAGAAGCCTTGGCCAAAAACAGAAAGACCTATAGCTCATATCGATCCAATATATCATAGGCACCTTATTATTATGGATAATGATGTCTTGCCATTAACACGAAGTTCTCGAAATCAAATGATACATTTGAACAAGCAACACAACAACAGAGACTGAAGCAAACATAGATCAAAAGGTTATACATTATTATTTCCTCCACCACTTAAGCAAGATAAATTGCGCTAGACCATGTCATTCTTCTTGTTGATGACCTCCTGAATGATAGGGCCAAGAGCCTCCATCCTCATTGGTTTGGGCACAAATAAATCAGCACCAGCACTCATGAACGCCTCCATGGCATGGTCATCGGCAGAAACCCCAACCATCTTCACATCAGTTTCCCCCATAGCACGAATATTCACAATTGCCTGTCGAGCAATATAAATATTATATTGTCTTTTTTGTAAATAAGAGGATTATATTTATATATATACATGCCAAATACTTGCATATACAATGATATAGAATTAAGTACCTCTGGACCAGTCATGATGGGCATATTCTTATCGAACAAAACAATGTCAAACTTTTTCCCCGCAAGGAACAAATCAATAGCTTCCTTCCCATTCATGGCTAGAGTAACCTCACAGTGAAGTCTGAGAAGAATTGTTGAGAGGACCAACCTACAAACTCCAATGTCCTCTACAAGTAGTGCCTTGATAGAGGTGGATCCTTTGGCCTTGAGCTCCATGATCACCTAAATGAATTACAAACACATGAATATATTTTATTCGTGATCCACGCATGTAATATTAGTACTTGCAAGCACATTGTTATTCTTGAAAAGAATCTACTAGCAAAATCTTAATATATTACTAAACTCATAGTTTAAACATCGCATAACACAATGAAACAAAATTGTCTATTTCAAATGAAACAATGACAGAGAACGATTGATTGTGCTATGCATGCAAAGTTTCCCATGTTCATTCCTTTTTCTATGATGTGCAGGACTGAAAAACCGATGCGCCTAGATAACATCAACATGGAAAATAAACAATGAACATGCCAGCAATAATACATAAATGTATATAGATGGGTGCTAACAACAACAACCATGAAGATATTGATTAACAGATCAAATTAAAATGGACATTTCCACCCTATACTTGTATAGATCCACCTCTAAAATTCTCATGGATGTAAAGCGTGGACACTAAAAGCACTAGAAGCCTCATGATGAAACTAAAAGCACCAGAAGCCTCATGATGAAACTAAAAGCACCAGAAGCCCGATGATAGAACAAGGAAGGAAAACAAATAATGGAACATGTACCTGAAGGTTAGAGCTAGATGGTGCTCGAGTAGATTGGGGATCTTCCTACTCTTCCCACTAGATAGTATGGTGGTTGGGTTATGGTATGCCTTGTATGATAAGGTATTTATAGATGGGAAAAGGTAAGTATGGCCAATGGACAACCTATCTCCACGGCCTTCACACGCGCAGAAAATCCGCACCGATCTTCGCCCAAGTATAAATGGGGAAATCAATATTGGTCGCGAATATTTTTTATTAATGAGTCATGTCCCCACATAAATATTTTCGATTGATGTTTATATGCAACTTAATGTTTCATATCTAAGGTCATGTATTAAACTATATGTCATCAAGTTACTAGAAGTTGTATGAGTTATAGTTTGAAATTTTGAATGTTGGCCAATATACTATAGTTCATATTTATTTTGTGAGACATGTCATACGTCTCCAACGTATCTATTTTTTTATGATTTGATGCTATTATATTATCCATCTTAGATGTTTTATATGCATTAATATGCTATTTTATATCTTTTTTGGGACTAACATATTAACCGAGTGCCCAGTGTCAGTTGCTGTTTTTTCCTTGTTTTTGTCTTTTACAGAAAATCAATACCAAACAGAGTCCAAAGCGAAACGAAACTTTTTAAGTATTTTTCTTGGACCAGAAGACAACTATGAAGCTTCCGGAGGAGGCCAGAGGGGCCACGAGGGAGCCACAAGCTCACAGAATTCACCCTAGGAGGGGGTGGCGCCCCCAGGCTTGTGGGCCCCTCAGGACTCCCCTAACCCTAACCTCAGTTCCATAAATACCCAAATATTCCCCGTATACTAGAGAGCACACCAAAAATACTTGGCGTGACAATTCCACGACAGCTGGCGCCCACCGTAGATTCAATTAGGGTCCTTCCGGCTCATGCTAGATCAGAACGCTTCGAATGATGTCATGAGGAGAAGGCATCGGACTCGCCTGCCTCCGGTTTACGAGGCAAGAAATCTCTTTAGCACACCTGGAACAGGGACCAGTAACCAGCCAGTGGTAAACCAGGTGGAAACACCTGGAACGGGGGCGCCGGTTCAGCCGCGCACGACGGACCCGCCTTGTCAAGACAATATCCCACCACAGCACGTGCCGACACCACCGGGTCATTATTCTAACCCCCTGGATAACATGATCGCTGCCACTTCATGATTGGCGGCTCTCCCAGTTGAAGCCGAGTCTCCAGCAGCAGTTGAGATGCGAAGGGCTAGAGAGCTTCTTCAGACGGCATTGGTTCAGCAGCAGGCTTATTCTTACAGTCGTGAAAGGATTCATTCAACCCCACGCCCAAGCCGGGGTTATAGCAGGCATATTGAGGAACCGGCCGTATCAAGCAGTGGACGGAACCGTAACCCGCCCCGTGGACATAACACGGCGGGTGGTGGGGTTAATGCCCAAAACGTCATGGATCAAGGAAGAAGCGGCGTCGGGAGGCGGTGGCAGCTCGATGTCGGGTCATCGGCATTCCCGGTTCGTCCAAACAACCCGGTGGAGACAGGTGTGACCTTCAGGACTTTGGGTGTGCCGTGTTTGTCTCTGGCTCTACGTAACGTACGATTACCCAATGATTTCAAAGGTCCCCGTAAGGTGCCCAATTACACTGCTGACTTACCCCCTGAGGGGTGGGTTGAGAGTTATTAGATGGCGATGGAACTGTTGGATGTTGACGATGCTGCGTGCGCTAAGTACTTCACCATGATGTTGGAAGGGACAACTCGTACTTGGTTGAAGGGGTTGCCAGCTAATTCCATTGGGTCATGGGCTGAGTTAAAATCCTGTTTATCCAAAAATTTAAAGATACGTGCAAGCAGCTGATACGTCTTCGTCGTATCTACTTTTCCAAACACTTTTGTCCTTGTTTTGGACTCTAACTTGTATGATTTGAATGGAACTAACCCGGACTGACGCTGTTTTCAGCAGAATTGCCATGATGTTGTTTTATGTACATAAAACAAAAGTTCTCGGAATGACCTGAAACTCCACGGAATATCTTAGAATAAATAATAAAAAATCCTCGCCAAAGATGAAGACCAGGGGCCCACACCCTGTCCACGAGGGTGGGGGGCGAGCCCCCCCTCCTGGGCGCGCCCCCTACCTCGTGGGCCCCCTGGACACCTTCCGACGCCTACTCCAACTCTATATATTGGCTTTCGGGGAGAAAAAAATTAGAGAGAATAAATCATCACGTTTTACGATACGGAGCCGCCGCCAAGCCCTAATCTCTCGGGAGGGCTGATCTGGAGTCCGTTCGGGGCTCTGGAGAGGGGATTAAATCGCTGCCGGTGTCAAAACCGCGGATCTCGGGTAGGGGTCCCGAACTGTGCGTCTAGGCGGATGGTAACAGGAGACAAGGGACACGATGTTTTTACCCAGGTTGGGCCCTCTCGATGGAGGTAATACCCTACTCTGCTTGATTAATATTGATGATATGGGTAGTACAAGAGTAGATCTACCACGAGATCAAGGAGGCTAAACCCTAGAAGCTAGCCTATGGTATGATTGTTGTTCGTCCTACGGACTAAAACCCTCTGGTTTATATAGACACCGGATAGGTTAGGGTTACACAGTCGGTTACAATGGTAGGAGATCTACATATCCGTATCGCCAAGCTTGCCTTCCACGCCAAGGAAAGTCCCATCCGGACACGGACGAAGTCTTCAATCTTGTATCCTCATAGTCTTGGAGTCCGCCGTGGCGATAGTCCGCTATCCGGACACCCCTAGTCCGGACTCCTCAAGAACCCCCTGAACCAGGCTTCAATGACGACGAGTCCGGGCGTTGATTGTCTTGACATTAAGGCGGGTTCCTCCTCCGAATACTTCATAGAAGGTTTTGAACACAAGGATAGTGTCTGGCTCGCAAAACAAGTTCCACAAAACACCGTAGAGAATAATTTTTGCAGATCTGCTGGCGTATTCTGCGGCGTGACATCACACCACGGCCGAGCCTTTATATGAATCGTTTTGACCGTTCCACCTTAGCACGGTTAGCGAGGCGGTTTCCTTGGCACGTCTTATCAAAGCATAGATCGTGCCCCCTTATTCCGGGATTCTCATCAATACGGACGTGGGTAACCCAACCGTGCCCGTTGGCACGCCTCCTCTATCAAAGGCGAGTCCTTTTCGACCACGTGGTGGGCTGTTGGTATTCATGCTCTTTATAATGAGACCAAGGCCCTCTTATTTTTACACCCTCCATCGAGTTCGCCTCGCGCTTCGAGTTCCAACACCCAAAGCTTCAGATTTAGGCGCTTTGGACCTTCGACGAGGTCCGGCTCCGACCAGCACGGCCGATGGATGTCTTCCTCCATCACAGAAGAAGACGTGCTAAAGCTGCGAGACGCCAGGTATCTAACCGGCGAGATCTCGCATAGGCTACTTGCTCCAGGGCAGGTCATTCCCACTCCTGAGCCCGACGAGAACGTGGTGTTCGTGTCTCACTTCCTTCGGGGTTTAGGCTTCCCGACGGATCCCTTTGTGCGGGGGCTCATGTTTTATTATGGGCTGGATTTCCATGACTTGAATCCGGAGTCCATCCTCCATATCTCGTCATTCATTGTCCTATGTGAGGCCTTCCTCCATATTACCCCCCACTTTGGATTGTGGCTCAAGACCTTCAAGGTGGAGCCAAGGATGATCGGGGGCAACAAGCAAAAGTCTTGGAGGGGCAGTCATAAGCAAATGTGCTGATGCTCCATGGCCCGAGGGCTCTTTTCAAGAAGGAGCTTGGTTTTGTGTAGCAGGAGTGGTTTTATATCACCGCTCCCGGGGCACCAAATGGGCGGCTCCCTGCCTTCCGCTCAGTCCACCACAGCAGCGGGCGTCATGGGTCAACAATGGGCTCGGCGGGGGCCGTCAAGGGCGTTCCCTTGCTGCAGGGCCGTGTTGAGACCTCCAAGAGAGGGAGATCAATCTGATTGCGATGGCACATGTTATGTTGATCCGGCGCCTTCAGCCCTGCAAGCGTCGCCCCCTCACTTTGTGGGAATTCAATCCGGAGGGACCACGAGCTCTCCAAAATTTTATGGGCACGACGCCCGTGGAGATGTATAAACTGTTCTTCGGATCACAAGAGAAGTGTCCGGACCTGACTGAGGACGCAGGACTAAGCTGCAATCGCCTAGATACTCAAGTAAGTAGTCCTGTAACCGGACAAGCTGTTCATTCATTTATCTTATATATATGCCCTTTAAAGGAGCCGTTTCTTTGAACATGAGTGGATAACCAAGGCAAAGTTAATAAGGTGTCCGGCTCCCCTCCGGGAGACCACGCCGGATCCCATGCTGACCAAGATGTTGAAGGTCACGCCTTTTGAAGAAGGCGAAGGGGGGAGCAGGGAAGCAACTGCCTCTACGAAGGAGGCTATCAAGGAAGGAGGGATTAAAAGTCCCGTCTTTCGAGGAGAGAAGAGGACTGCCGGAAGATCCGGAGGTTAAGGCCTCAAAGAGGGAAGGAATCTTCTTGGAGAGTCCAAATACTGGGAAGTAACCCAGCCGCACTATTTCCCCAAGGGGTCAGCCCTCCAAATGAGCCGTAAGTAAAAAGAAGGGGTCTTGTAAATAAGGAACATCCCTGTATTTATTTATGAAGAAAACCGAAATTGTACCTTGTAGTTCGGACCTCAGCCCTTCTCACCGAGCTCATCTTCGAGGGATCTTCTTCCGGAGATGATGGAGAGCGAAACGCCTCCACCTGTCACACCCTCATGTGAAGCGGACGACCCGGAGGTGTCATCGCGGAGGGTTCCCCCAAGTCCGGCGGGGCCGGAAGGTCCGGCGCCAAGTAGTGTGCGGTCGAAGGAGCTGAAGGATCTGCTCGGGCGAGCGGCTATCTCAGAAGATCACCATGCTCTAATGGGTACGGTGATTGAAAGAATTGCATCCGCGGAGAGCGGATTGCATGAAGCCATCAGAAGCTTACTGACGGGGTTTGAGGTACGCAAAAATGATGTACCATCTGACAGTTATGCATATAAAATGCATACTGTATAGATAGTAGCCCACGAGACTCGGTATGTTGTCAAAATTGACAACGTGTCGAGGATCAAATCTCGATTATAACATATCACCGCTCCTAAACAGGTGGCGGGCGTCCGTGTAGCCAGATCGATGAATATGCCGAACTAAAGCGGCAACTTGACGAGGCGGATGCGGACATCGCGCTGGTCAATAAACGGTTTGACGAGTCACAAGGTATGCGACTTCTATGCGGACACCTGGTAAGGGAGCTTGACGCCCATGTCTCACTATTTGTATGCTTAATGCAGATGGTGCCGCTGTTGTGGAGGAGCTGCGGGCGGAGCTTCGCCCGGCGAAAGAGAAAGCCAGAAATAGTAATGCGGCCGCTTTAAAGGCGGCTGAAGAGATAGAAGCCGAACGGGCTGCTCACTGCCGAAGCAAAGAGGAAATGGCCGATATGGCCGAAAAGTTGAGGAATACTACTGATCGCTGCGAGGTTCTTGAAAAAGAACGTCAAGCGGAACAAGAGGGCCTGAAAAAGGCCGCCGCCAAATCCAAGAATGCCCGATCGGCTTTGAGAGCTGCCAAGGAGGAGCTGAGTCGGGCGGGCAATTGCGGCTGGGAAACCGCGTTTCTGCGGAGGAAATATACGGATCCAAAGTATGCTCGATTGGATAAGTTGTGGAGTTAGGAGGATGCTTATCTGGACTTGGCGGCGAAGCTGCGACGCGGTTGAGCATTTCCGGGGCGAGAAGAGCACGAAGGAACAACTATATTGGTCGCAATACCATAGTCCGGGCGTCCTCTGCCGCTGACCGATCGGTTGGCCGAATGGGCCGAGCTGAATCGATTGTCCGGATTTGCCATGAAGCATGTCTTGACTCACTTGTGGCCGGGCGGACCCCAGCCGAAGAGCTATTTTGGTTTAGTGCAGCAGTTCCTTGGTGCGGTACCGCGTATCGACGCAATGAAGCGATCGGCGTGTATTGAGGGAGCGCGGATGGCTCTGGCCCGTGTCAAGACATACTGGGCAGAGATGAAGGCCACCGACGTTGCATCCCAAGATTCGGACAGAAGCCGAGTACCTGCCGAGCACTACTTTGAAGAAGTCCTGCCGGGCGCTCGTTTAATAGAGACGCAGTGCTCGAAGGATATTATGTTTAAATGACATGTATGATTTGTGAAATCAATGTTTCAATATAATATAATAGCTTTTTATACTTGTGTGTTCAAGTAGTAAACTACTCCTGTCATGCCGTTTATGTATATGTGTATATAACCTGAAAGATGGCAGTCCTTGGCTTCAGCCCCCACACACATGGTGCGGGGGTGTTTGCAAAGAGGGCGCTTTTTCACACTTAATCCAACGTCTTGGTCCTGTTAAGGAGGTGGTAGCGTAGCAAACTAGGCAACCGGACTATAATGCTTTATCACTTTCACTTAGCCATAGGAGTTCGAGGGTGGGGCTACTATATAGCCCACAGGGCACCGCACTCTCCCGAATTGAATGCGTATGTGCCTGGCCGAAAACCGGTCCTTCGTTAATGCGGAGGAATCCTAAACATTCGAGTGAGTCATCGAGTGGTTGACCAGTCTCTCGCTATATCATGACAGTCAGTTTTCGGCTTTCTCTACGGAGGTGCTCGCCTGGCCGAACCGGGGCACAATCGCAGATGGTTAAGCTTGGTGCCGTTAGCCGTGAAAACGGAACGTAAGGTAGCAAAACACAGGAGCCGGGCAACCCAACATTTGACCAAAGACATGATTCGGAGCTGATGCATATAAGGCCTAAATCGAGATGCCGAATACTCCCTAAGGTATTCAGTCTTTATGAAAATGGGCAGAATAATTCCCTAAGCCCCTGGTGTCCAGGTACGCGCAAAAATTCTGGTGCGGCCAATGCCAAAACGCCAGCCTCCTCCTCGGTTATAGTAAGGAACCGGGGGATGTATATCAACAAGAGACAGTAAAAAAGGTTTTCGCAGGGTCTTAATCTGAAAAGAATCCTTGCAACGGGTCCCTCTTGCGTCTGCGCTGTGTCTCCGTTGTGCAGTGTATCACGGGACGGGTGTAGCACGTTGTTCATCTGTAAAAGAGAGGAACTTAGTTTGAAAGAAAAAAGACCGTGCGAAAGATGTACTTTACATTAAATAAACAGAGTACGATTTTGAAGAATTGAAGAAAATTGAGATTTATTGTCTCTTGTTGTATATGCATGCAGCCCCTTGTATGAGGGTATGCAGCTAGTAAGCGCCGGACTCGTCTAGCCGTGTATGCAGGGGTTTGAATGACTTATTCAGTTTCTTTGACTATTGGAGCCGGATAGGTGTGGGGCTGTCAAGGCGGTCTCACGTTCTTCCGTGCTCGAGTAACACTTAATACTCCCTTTTAATGAGATGATGCCGCGTGGACCGGGCATTTTAAGTGTTAGAGATGCGTAATGCGGTATTGCGTTAAAGCGGTAAGCTTCGCGTCCCAATAGTGCTTGATGGCTACTTTTAAATGGGGCGACATGGAAGACTAACTTTTCGCGACGGAAGTTGTCGGGTGAACCGAAAACAACTTCTAACAGTAGGGAGCCCGTACAATGGGCATATGGGCCTGGCACTACCCCTTTAAAGGAGGTGTTGCTATGGCGAATTTTGGTTGGGTCTATCCCCATCCTGCGGATTGTGTCCTGATATATCAGGTTTATGTCACTGCCGCCATCCATGAGGACTTGTGTAAATTGGAATCCGTCAATTATGGGATCCAATATCAAGGCAGTCCATCCTGCGTTCCGAATACTTTCGGAATAGTCCTGATGGTCGAAGGTGATTGGTTTTGACAACCAGTGTTGGTACTCCGCTAGGGTAGTTTGTGCGGGTAGCGTATTTTAGTGGGCGCCGCTCTGTTTTTCTCTTTTGTTTTCCGGGGCTCTGCTTGTGGTGCTCGTCATCATCTTCACTTGGTGTGTCGAGCCCCTTGTGTTCGGCGTTGAGTCTGCCGGACTGTTTGAAGACCCAACAATTTTTGTGGGTATGGTTTGCAGGCCTCCCGGGAGTACTGGGGATTTGACATATCTTGTCCAAAATTTTGTTGAAGTTGGATAGCTCATCACTATTGTCCTTAAGGGGCAGCTTTTTATTGTTCTGCCGTGAGCTTTTGAATCCGGCGTTGACTGCCGCGCTCTTTGGACCGTTCCTCTTAATCCGGCGCTGGTCCTTGTTGCGCCGTGGTTTCCCATTTCCATCCCTGATTTCGGATGTACTTGGGTCGCTGGTGCTGCATCTTGCTAGCCAACTATCCTCTCCCGCGCAAAAGCGGGTCATGAGGCTTGTTAATGCGGCCATTGTTCTTGGTTTTTCTTGGCCGAGGTGTCTGGCGAGCCATTCGTCTCAGACGTTGTGTTTGAAAGCTGCTAAGGCTTCGGCGTCCGGACAGTCAACTATTTGGTTCTTTTTAGTAAGGAACCTGTTCCAGAATTTCCGGGCTGACTCTCCGGGTTGTTGAGTTATGTGACTTAGATCGTCCGCATCCGGAGGGCGGACATAGGTCCCCTGAAAATTTTCCCGAAACGCATCCTCAAGCTCTTCCCAGCTTCCAATGGTATTTTCGGGGAGGCTTTTAAGCCAATGCCGAGCTGGCCCTTTGAGTTTAAGGGGTAAGTATTTTATGGCGTGGAGATCATCTCCTCTAGCCATGTGTATGTGGAGGATGTAATCCTTGATCCGAGACTCGAAGTGCATTGTTCCGTCGTATGCCTCTATGTTTACGGGTTTGAATCCCGCTGGAAATTCATGATCCGATACCTCATCGGTAAAACATAGGGGTGTCTGGCGCCCTATATTTGGGTGTGCCGTGATCTTGAATTTGGGCGTGTTGCATTGCTTTGACGAGCCTGCTTTCTTGGCCCATAGATGGACCTAACTGGGCCATCCTTTTGATGTGAATCCTTATGCGGATCGCATATTGGCTTGTGTACGGCGCCATTCGCCACTCTCTTTTTGCCGTGGGGTCGTCCATCCGACCGGGTGGCCTTCTTACTTTTTAATTGTGGGGGCTCTAAGGCCTCCTCGTCGAATTCGGGCAGTAGCTTTCTTTTCGGGTAGCTCTTTGTTCGGCGACTGTCGCCGTACTTGTCTGCGGTGCTGAATACTTTGCTCCATCTGATCCTGAGTGCATCTTCCGCTGTTTTGAGCTTCCGCTTCTGCTTTTTCAGGCTACGCGCAGTGGCGACGAGCCTTTTCTGGAGGTTATTTTGCTCCAATAGTTTGTCCGACCGAGATCGTCCGGACTGTTTTCTTCGCCGGGACAGATTGTTTATCCAAGTTGTCTTGTTCGGACGATTGCTTTCGATAGCTTGTTAAATGTCGTCCACCGGTTCGCCCTGCTCTATGGCTGGGTCTTTGTTGAGGCGGGACTTGGCTCGGCGTTTGCGTTGCCGTTTGACTGCTTTTCGAGGATTTATCATTCGTAGCGTCCTTGTTCCTCGTCTTCATTTCCTTTAGGTGTATCCACCATGTATACATCATGAGATGAGGTGGTTGTCTAGCATCCTATAGGTGTTCGGTTCATTGTCGTCTCCTACATCGTCGTCCATACCGTCGATGTCTTGAGTCGAAATCGAGCACGTCGTGTAAGCTTTTCGGCGGTGGCTCTGAAAGTGGGTGGTGGGTGGGCGTTGAATTTCTTCGTCGTCCGTATTCCAACCTTCCTGACCGTAGTCCGCCAGGGCTCTCCGGATAAAGAGAGAGACTTTAGTGAATTCAGGATGTCGCCAAAGGCGAGTGCTGAAAAGATGTCATGGCCGTGAACTCCATGACCGGCGCCCAATCGGATTCGATTGGCAGGGGCGCGGAGGGTTCGGAGTCCGGAGAGGAGTCCGGCACCCTGGAGTCGAGGTCTTCGCAAAGGACAAGGATGGAGTTCGGCTCAATCGCCGTAGAGATCGTAGCCCCCGAGGCGGTGTCCAACCACTCGTCCTCGATCGGGGAATCCGGCTTTGGATTTAGGGTCGGAGCGGATGCTGGTGCGGCCTCCAAGGCAATCGCTCGCTGCAGAGCTAGATCATGCCCATCGAGACAGTCACGACACGCTTGGCTGCGGCTCGAATCCGTCGAAGTTCAAGTCTCCGCGGATATCGGGCGTATTGTTCAAACTTCCAAATCTGACCTGATGGCGAGGCGTAGCTTCGATCTGCTCCGGATGGCCAGCGAATTGGCCCGCGATGCAAAGCCGCCCGAACATGAAGATCTGTCCGGGAGAAAAGTCTCACCCTGGACGCGTCGTTGTTGATGATCGAAGGAGCCATCGGGCCTATCGGTGACGATACGGAGGAACTCTCAATGAAAGCACCAATGTCGGTGTCAAAACCGGCGGATCTCGGGTAGGGGGTCCCGAACTGTGCGTCTAGGCGGATGGTAACAGGAGACAAGGGACACGATGTTTTTACCCAGGTTCGGCCCTCTCGATGGAGGTAATACCCTACTCCTGCTTGATGAATATTGATGATATGGGTAGTACAAGAATAGATCTACCACGAGATCAAGGAGGCTAAACCCTAGAAGCTAGCCTATGGTATGATTGTTGTTAGTCCTATGGACTAAAACCCTCTGGTTTATATAGACACCGGATAGGTTAGGGTTACACAGAGTCGGTTACAATGGTAGGAGATCTACATATCCATATCGCCAAGCTTGCCTTCCACGCCAAGGGAAGTCACATCCGGACACGGGACGAAGTCTTCAATCTTGTATCTTCATAGTCTTGGAGTCCGGCCGTGACGATAGTCCGGCTATCCGAACACCCCTAGTCCGGGACTCCTCGGTAGCCCTGAACCAGGCTTCAATGACGACGAGTCCGGCGCGTTGATTGTCTTGACATTGCGGCGGGTTCCTCCTCCGAATACTTCATAGAAGGTTTTGAACACAAGGATAGTGTCTGCTCTGCAAAACAAGTTCCACATAACACCGTGAGAGAATAATTTTTGCACAGATCTCGGCGTGATATTCTGCGGCGTGACATCACACCACGGCCAGGCCTTTATATGAATCGTTTTTACCGTTCCACCTTAGCGCGGTTAGCGAGGCGGTTTCCTTGGCACGTCTTATCAAAGCATAGATCGTGCCCCCTTATTCCGGGATTCTCATCAATACGGACGTGGGTAACCCAACCGTGCCCGTTGGCACGCCTCCTCTATCAAAGGCGAGTCCTAATCGACCACGGGGCGGGCTCTTGGTATTCAACCTCTTTATAATGAGACCAAGGCCCTCTTATTTTTACACCCTCCATCGAGTTCGCCTCGCGCTTCGAGTTCCAACACCCAAAGCTTCAGATTTAGGCGCTTCGGACCTTCGACGATGTCCGGCTCCGACCAGCACGGCCGATGGATGTCTTCCTCCGTCACAGAAGAAGACGTGCTAAAGCTGCGAGACGCCAGGTATCTAACCGGCGAGATCTCGCATAGGCTACTTGCTCCAGGGCAGGTCATTCCCACTCCTGAGCCCGGCGAGAACGTGGTGTTCGTGTCTCACTTCCTTCGGGGTTTAGGCTTCCCGACGGATCCCTTTGTGCGGGGGCTCATGTTTTATTATGGGCTAGATTTCCATGACTTGAATCCGGAGTCCATCTAAAACCCTCCGGTTTATATAGACACCGGATAGGTTAGGGTTACACAGAGTCGGTTACAATGGTAGGAGATCTACATATCCGTATCGCCAAGCTTGCCTTCCACGCCAAGGAAAGTCCCATCCGGACACGGGACGAAGTCTTCAATCTTGTATCTTCATAGTCTTGGAGTCCGGCCGTGATGATAGTCCGGCTATCCGGACACCCCCTAGTCCGGGACTCCCTCAGTCGTCGTCGTCATCATCAACCAGCCTCCATCACGAATTTCATGATGCTCACCGCCGTGCGTGAGTAATTCCATCATAGGCTTGTTGGACGGTGATGGGTTGGATGAGATTTATCATGTAATCGAGTTAGTTTTGTTAGGGTTTTGTCCGTAGTATCCACTATGTTCTGAGATTGATGTTGCTATGACTTTGCTATGCTTAATGCTTGTCACTAGGGCCGAATGCCATGATTTCAGATCTGAACCTATTATGTTTTCATGAATATATGTGTGTTCTTGATCCTATCTTGCAAGTCTATAGTCACCTACTATGTGTTATGATCCGGCAACCCGAAGTGACAATAATCGGGACCACTCCCGGTGATGACCATAGTTTGAGGAGTTCATGTATTCACTATGTGCTAATGCTTTGTTCCGGTTCTCTATTAAAAGGAGGCCTTAATATCCCTTAGTTTTCAATAGGACCCCGCTGCCACGGTAGGGTAGGACAAAAGATGTCATGAAATTTCTTTCCATAAGCACGTATGACTATATTCGGAATACATGCCTACATTATATTGATGAATTGGAGCTAGTTCTGTGTCACCTTATGTTATGACTGTTACATGACGAACCGCATCCGACATAATTATCCATCACTGATCCGGTGCTTACGAGCTTTCCATATACTGGTTCTCGCTTATTTACTTTCTCGTTGTTACTGTTACAATCACTACAAAATACCAAAAACATTACTTTTGTTGTCTTTACTTTTGTTACCGTTACCACCACTATCATATTACTTTGTTACTAAACACTTTGCTGCAGATACTAAGTTTCCGGTGTGGTTGAATTGACAACTCAGCTGCTAATACTTGAGAATATTCTTTGGCTCCCCTTGTGTCGAATCAATAAATTTGGGTTGAATACTCTACCCTCGAAAGCAGTTGCGATCCCCTATACTTGTGGGTTATTGGCATCCCATGTCAATCGTGGATTTGGCCTCCTGTGTCCAAGAAGAAGGTGAATCGACAACCCATTGGGTACGCCGGGTTTCAACAATCCTGCACTCATCGGATCGCATCAATGCTGATTCAGCAGTCTTGATGTTGGAGAACAATTATCGTTTCACGCCCCTGAAGCAGAAATTAGGGCGGGGCTCAAACGTCACTTCAATGACATGGGGACACTTATCGCGGCTCTGGTTAAGTATGCTGACTCTAATGGTACCAAGGACCCCGAGTCTAATGATGAAAAACCAGGAAAGGGAAAGAAGAGCAGCAGCACCAAGGGGCAGCAACATAACCCGGCGAGCCATGGAAACAACGGTAAGCACAAAGCTGATAATAGTTTGGACTTTGTGGCTAACACCAATACACAGAATAATGGTCAGCGTCATAAGGGTAAACCGCCCCACGGACTGGAAGGTCAGGCCTCAATCTCGAGCAGCTGCTAAATCAGCCCTGCCCAAGACATGGGACGCGAGAAAGACCGTCTGGGCACCTCTGGAAGGATTGCTACATTATGAAGGAGTTCAAAAATTCAAATCTTTTTCAAGACAGTCATTGGCTGGGTGGTGGCTCAGGATCCGGCTCTCATGGACCGGGTTATGGCGGTGGCGGTTCTAGCTCTGGATTCCAAGGTAGTCAAGGCAATCAGGGTGGCTACCATCAACAATCAGGTCAGGGGAATCAACAGCAGCAATCTGGGTATCAGAGTAACCCAAGGCAGTTGAGTAGTGGGCAGTACCATGTTTTCACCACAAGTTTATGCAAACGGGATCAGAAGCTTCATAAAAGGGCGGTGAATGTCGTTGAACCGGCAGTTCCCCGTTACTTGCGCTGGTCTGAACAGCCCATTGTGTGGAGTCGGGAAGATCACCCGCCCCGAGTTGATAATCTAGGTCACCTAGAGTTGGTGGTCGCACCTCAGTTTGGAGGGTATAAGTTCACGAAGGTACTCATGGACGGAGGGAGCAGCATCAATATCCTTTATTATGAAACTTTCCATCGCATGGGGTTGACAGATAAAAATCTTAAACCGTCGAAACCTTTGTTTTCCACGGCGTGGTGCACAGTAAATTACGTACCCAGTTGGTAAGATAGCTTTGGAAGTTGCTTTTGGAGATGATCATGACTCTAGGTCGGAGACATTGACCTCTGAAGTGGTGAAAATTAAGAGCCCTTATCATGCTCTGTTTGGACGGCCAGCTTATGCTAAGTTTATGGCCAGGCCCTATTATGTTTACCTACAGATCAAGATGTCGGGCCACAAGGGAACTATCACTGTGCACGGAAGCCAGAAGATCGCTTTGGAGTGCGAGGAAGGTGTTGCAGCATATGTTGAGGCAGTTTGTGCAATAGAGGAGTTAAAATTTTACAAAGATAATGTTGATCCGGCTGACATGACATCTTTGAAAAAGCCAACCACAGAGCATGACCCGGCCTTGAAGTTTAAGTCGACAGCTGATACTAAGATGGTTGATTCTGTTCTTGGTGATTCATCCAAGCAGTTCAACATTAGTGATAATCTGGATCCGAAATAGGAAAGCGCGCTCATCGAGTTCATCCGTGAGAATCTGGACATCTGTGAATGGAAACCTTCTGACATGCCAGGTGTACCGAGGGAACTCGCTGAGCACACTCTTAATATTGATCCTAAGTTTAAACCGGTCAAGCAGTTCCTTCGTCGTTTTAATGAAGAAAGGCGTAAGGCCATTGGTGAAGAGGTAGCCCGGCTCTTGGCGGCTGGGTTTATTGTTGAAGTTTTTCATCCTGAGTGGTTGGCTAACCTGGTGCTAGTACTTAAGAAGAATGGCACTTGGCGTATGTGTGTGGACTACACAGATTTAAACAAGGCTTGTCCGGCTGATCCTTTTGCTCTCCCTCGTATTGATCGGATTATTCATGCTACGGCGGGCTGTGAGCTTTTGAGCTTTTTGGATGCTTATTCTGGTTATCATCGGATCAAGATGGCGATTAAGGACCAGGAGAAGACGGCTTTTATAACTCCCTTTGGAGCCTTCTACTATGTGTCTATGCCTTTTGGGCTCAAGATTGCCCAGGCGACTTACCAGCGATGTGTACAGAATTGCCTTCACAATCAGATTGGGTGCAATGTTCATGCTTATGTAGATGACATTGTGGTGAAGTCAAGAAAGAAGAAGACCCTGATTGATGATTTGAAGGAGATGTTTGACAATCTCCGGGTCTACAAGATGATGCTTAACCTGGCCAAATGTGTCTTTCGTGTGCCAGTAGGAAAGCTCTTGGGTTTCCTGGTCTCCAACAAAGGGATTGAAGCTAACCCGGAGAAGATCAAGGCCATTACTTCTTTGGCTAAACCGGCATGTGTTAATGATGTTCAGCGCCTGGCGGGTCGTATTGCGGCTCTGAGCCGGTTCATAAGCCGGCTTGATGAGAAGGCTATTCCTCTTTATCAGATGATGAAGAAGACGGATCACTTTGTTTGGAGTGACGCTACTAATCAAGCATTTGAGGATCTGAAGAAAGCAGCTGGCTGAGCCACGCGTTCTTGCTGCTCCTATTGATAAAGAGACATTTTTGTTATATGTGGCTGGTAATGCCTGGGCTGTCAGCGTAGCCATTGTGGTGGAACGGAAGGAGGCAGGCAAAGAGAACCCGGTTCAGTGGCCGGTTTACTACATCAGTGAGGTGCTTATTGAGTCCAAGCAGAGATATCCGCACTGGCAGAAACTTGTATATGGGGTGTTTATGGCCAGTCGGAAGCTTAAGTAGTACTTTTTGGGTCATCCTATCACTATGGTTAGTTATGCTCCCTTAGGGGATATTATTCAAAACAGAGAAGCTACATGTCGAATAGCCAAGTGGGCCATTGAGCTTGGACCTCATGGTTTGAAATATGTGCCTCGCATGGCCATCAAGTCTCAAGCACTGGTGGATTTCATCAATGACTGGACAGAGCTGCAGATGCCCGAGGAAAAACTGGATAACATGTATTGGCATATTCACTTTGACGGGTCCAGGCAATTGGAGGGCTCGGGGGCTGGAGTTGTGATAGCTTCCCCTCGAGGTGATAAATTTTTTTATGTTTCCGTTTGATGTTCCCTTGCACTAACAATGAAGCTGAATATGATGGCTTGCTCCACGGTCTTCGGATGGCTAAGGAGGACAACTTAAGCCGGGTAAGGTGCTTTGGTGACTCCGATTTGGTGGCTCAACAAGTCTCTGGTACTTGGGATTCTAAGGATCCACTCATGGCAGCTTATCAACGAGAGGTGGACGTTATTGCTGGTCACTTCAAGGGTTATCAAGTTGAGCATGTTGATCGGAGAAAAAATGAAGCGGCTAATGCCTTAAGCCGGTTGGGTTCTCAACGTAAGCCGGTGCCGCCTAATGCGTTTCTTGACATTTTGCATAACCCGTCGGTCAAGATACCTACAAAGGAGGATTTGGCTATTCCTGACCCGGAAGCTCAGTTGGTGGCAGACGTTCATGCTATTCCTGATTGGACAATCCCTTATTTGGCTTATATGACCCGCGGCGAGTTACCTGAGGATGAAACTTTAGCCAGGCAGATAACCCGACGGTCTAAGTCAATGACAATTGTCAATGGAGAGCTGCATCATTGTAGTGTTATAGGGGCTTTTCAACGTTGTTTCTCCAGAAGAGGGCCGTGAGATTTTGCGTGAGTTTCATGAAGGAGACTGTGGTCATCATGCCGGTTCAAAGTCTCTCGTGGCTAAAGCTTTTCGTCATGGATTTTATTGGCTGATAGCTCATGCTGATGCTGAGGATCTGGTTAGTAAATGTGATGGTTGTCAAAAGATTTCATGACGCGCCCATGTGCCGCCTCAAGAATTGAGGATGATTCCAATTACTTGGCCGTTTGCAGTCTGGGGGCTTGATATGGTTGGAGCTTTCAAAAGGTCCAAGGACAAAAAGACACACCTCCTGGTGGCAGTTGACAAATTTACAAAGTGGGTTGAGGCAGAGCCGGTCAGTAAATGTGACGCGGCGACGTCGGTTCAGTTCATGAAAAAGGTGATTTTCCATTTTGGCTTTCCCCACAGTATCATAACTGATAATGGCACTAAGCTGTCCAAGGGTGCTATGAAAGAATTTGGTCAACGTGAGCACATCCGGCTTGACGTGTCATCCGTTTTGTTTTCTCTTATCAGAACAGGTACGTGACCTCTTCCCTTTATATGAGGGGCTGATGGCCTGGGGACGAAACCAAGCGTTGGATTTGGGTGCCCCCGATCAAAGCACCAACGTGGGATTGGACTCCCCATTTTATCTCGGTCTATAACAACCTGAGATCAATTCCAACACTTATATGGTAATCAATATGATAGGGCCATGGAGCGGTGTTGCCTGGTTTTTCCCATTACGTGGGTGGTGAAGCAAAAAGGCACAGGTGGAGGGGAGACGAAAAAAAACTGGACGAAAAAATCAGACAAAAATGGGGATGAAAAAAACCGTGGAGGCTAGCCTACCAAAGTGAGACATTAGGAGTAGAGATAACTGAGCATTATTTCATCCGTACATGGTCACCAAATCCATTACATTGGGGCTAATTAAACTACTACAAGTGCATGTCAGAAAATAATAATCGGTACAGTAATTCTAGGTTTCACATTAGGCACTCCGAGCTCTAGAAAAAAGAACTTGCCTCGATGCATATAGCAGCATCCAGGCCAGTTTCCACAGTCCATCTAGCCCATACATCATTCTTGTCGAGCACCATATACTGATCTACAAACACTTTCAAAGTCGCTAGTTTCAAAGTCCCCAGGACACGTACACGAGATCCTAGAGGCAGTGCAAGAACATGCCGAGTCAAGGGAAGTTCGAATACTGCTGTGCCACTCTGTATTCTCATGAAATGAACATCATCATCCTCAACTTGATTTTTGAAAATAGTGAAGCCGGCTGGATTGTTTTCAACAGATAATACAAGCTCGCCCTCCACTTTAGGGCGCACACAAAAGCTGCCATCTTGGTGAGAACAAAGTCGAAATCGGATTGTAGAGCGAACCGCATTGCTGAAAGTCACTGATGTGATGTTCACAAAGCCACCTCTGATAGAAATCAAACTGCACATGGGTTTGTCAAGGTAATCATCATCCAACAATAACGTAGTCTCGAATACTATCCCAGGTGTATCAGGATCGACTTCAGGCTCGAAAGATGATTCAACTGGAACATCAGTTTCAATGATCAACCACCCATCATCAGCAGTCATGGGACGGCTCGGGCCTTTGAGAACGAGAGAGTCCTGCATATATATGTATATATATATTATAAAAACATCAGCAGTAAATTCACTAAATAAAAGAAAATGATGATTTAGTTATGTTTATGAATAAATATCATACGATGAAATCAGAAGGTTTTCTTTCCATATTCTCTGATAACCAAAGCGGAGCGCCTTTTGATAAACTGGTCATTTTCTCCTTCCTTGGACTCGTAGACTAAAGTACCACCTTGATAATCATAAATCACGATAGTCTTTATCAAGCACAAGTTTGTGTGGATAGAGGAAATATTGAAGAGAGTGTGGCCTGTATGAAGATATGGTTCTGAGGGGATATATTTCTTAATGAAGTTAAGAATATCTTCCTCGGGTGAATTCCCAGTCAAAGTAGTTTCACTCGCACTGATCAATCCTTGCACCTCACCCAAACTTGGTCCGTGCAAAGAAATCAAGGGAGACTTAACAACAGGAACATTAGCAGTTTTAGCACGGATCGGCTCTAGCGGCACCTCCGATCCACCACGTAACAAAACTCCAGAAGAGCTGACAACAGAGTCAAATGAAGTTTCTCCACATGTCACCGGCAGTGGCAGCGGCATCGGATCCAAACCATGTCCATGTGAAGACATGGAAGAATCGGTACTAACGACAGCAGCTGACCCAAACCAGTTGCACGTGCAGATCCTAGAGAATGAGGTAGCAATTGCACCGTCAAAGGTTCGACGCTCCTTTTGCTGATGATCAAAGATTCCACCCTCTTTTCGTGATGATGAAAGGTTCCATGCGTCTTTTGCTGATCAAAGGCTGAACCCAGTTTTTGCCAACGGTCAATCCTGCCATGAAAGCCATTGCTATTTTGCTCAGCTCACTGCTATCGGTACAATTTTCCTTGTGTTGTCCACCATCACGGCCACCCTCCAGGTTGCCATCATCACAACTATCGAGTGGGCATCGAGATCCCGCACAGCCGCCGCCGTGCGTGGGCATCGACGCTGCCATTTCTGGATGACGCGCGGGAAGAAGGTAGCCGGCGGAACACTTACGGATGTGCAGGCGTGAAGGGCCTCCGCACCTCCCACGTCGCCGTCTGTGCCACAAGATCCGCCGCCGGCGCTCACGTCGCTGAAGTCGCCGCACCGGATGAATCGAGGAGGAAAGAGGGAACGAGCTAGGTTTTCGGCCAACAGCACTTCTGTTTCGGGCTTTCAGCCGAGAGCGGCTCAGAGCACCAGACGGGCTGCGGCGGCTTCACGGGCCAAATTCTGGCCATGGGCTGCTGCCCAGGATATCACAATCCGCTGGATTTTTTTTCCTTCTACACGTTTTTGCTGCTGGCCTTAAACTGTAACGGGCTGCCGTAGATCTTCTCGACCGAAATTATTAGTGCATTTTCTATGATATGACCCTTTTGTTTTTCTAAGGAGTAATGTACTAGTATTTAAGTGAGACAAAAATGTTCCATAAACTATGTCAGGATACATTTAAAGAGAAATATTTATAGGTATGCCATGGGTTATTATGGTCCAAAATTATGTTCTTTAGGCAAAAAAAGGTGCATTTGATTTATGTTATAATTAATGTTTTCTGCATCGACAATATGTTTTTTATGTCTGAAGATACGTTAAAATCATGTTTAAATTTTTATTGTAGGAAATTTTATGTGGTGGTAATGTTAATATCGTTTTTATTTGAGTGAAGTTTATGTTGATTTCATTCTTATGGCATTTTTGTAATGTTGTGGTCATTATTAATGGGCTAAGGCCACCTCAAGGAGACTGTTGATGGCCACATGGCTCAATTTTCCGTGCCACACTATATGTTATAATAATGTTGGGGCAATATCCCTATTGGGAACAAAAGACAAAAGTTTTTGGTTGGTGCCTTTTATATCTTAACAAAATATGCATACAACTCTAAATAATGGTTTATGTAATTATGATGGTTCTCTTAACAAAGGAATTTTGTTTAGGGATTTTTTTCCAAAGGTCAAGTGGTCTTATAAATTGGAGAGTTCTATGATGATTAATATTACTGACATTACCACTTTGAATGTCATCTATATTATTGATATTTATTCCAATAGCATTTTCATTAAGAACTTAATGACAAATTTTATACTTATGTTTAATGTTATTATCAATGTCAACTTTTGTGCCAAAAGGTGTCCTTGTGTCTGATGATGTTACTTTATTGATAATGTTGGTATTAATTTATCCGATGTTCTTGATGGTCATATGTGATTTTATGCATCTCTAATCAAAATGGAACCAACAAGAAGTTTTGATTATAGATTGAATAAGCAAATGTGAAAGTGCAATCATGCCCTTAATCATATTTTTGATATTGGTGACAAAATAAATATAGGAGACTAATTATGGTTGCTAAGTGAATAAACATGCTATTAGTCTCCTTGGCATCATTATGTAGGGATCATGGACACATCAAACGAGATATGACTCAAGAAGATGACAACAAGAGAAGAAACTTAGAGTATTTTATATAAATTTTGAGTTACAGGGATCCCACACTATTAAGAGGGGATCCAAGTGTACGTTCAAGATTTGCTCAAGTGTCAACATCATGTCAGTATCAAACTACATGTACTATAACGCCCGTATAATTAAGCTAAGCTTATTGCCCCTTGATAAATTAAGCTAAGATAAGCTATAGTGATTTCACCCTAATGATGCCATGCCAACTTATTTTGCTAAGCTTATTGCCCCTTCATAAAAAAATCAAACTCAAATTCATATTTCAATTTACAAGTCAAAATATTATTTCTTCAAACAGTAAAACAAAAATGTTGGTGTTGTTGCAAATATTCACTAAGTAATTGTCATGAAGAAACCAACATCATTTGAAATATTTAAATGTCCTTAATACCATTTAAATAGAACCATCAGCATTAAATTGATCCATTTCAATTTTAAAAATATTTCAAAATTTCAAAATAAATTGAAACTTGGTGGGAGATCTCAAAACATTGCCTACTATTTATGTGACAAGTTTCATCTACAACAAAAATCCTTTATTAAAATAATATGCAAAATAGTAAAGAAAGAATAAACATAAATAAAAGAAAAGAAAAATAGCAAAGACCCACTCTGCACTTGGGCCATCACGGCACAGTGCGGCCTGGCCCAGCCCACCTGGGTCGTCCCCTACCGCTGTTCACATAGGTGAGGTGGACACCGTGCGGCAGCCCATGGCCAGGATGGCCACATGCCGCCATCCAAACCTCCCCATGGCGCCTATAGGACCCTCACAACCCCCTGTTGAACCATAGCTCACCATCTTCCCCATTCGCACTGTTTTTATTTTCTCCCACACAAACCCGACTTCGCCTTCGCCATGGACGACCTCCTCCGCGTGGCCACCAAGCTTCTCCTCGCCTGAGATCACATCTAGGAACTTCGTCTTCGTCGCCCATGTCGCCTGCGGCCACGAGCTCAAGTCGGGAGCCCCTACATCACCGGGATCGATGTCGTCTTCAAGCTCTGCCCCGTCGCTCGCCGACTGGAGCCTCGCCAAGCCCGCTTTGCACCTCTATAGTCTCACTATGAGCCCCGACGTCTTTCCCCTCTATCTTTCTGCTCGCGTGCGCCCCCTAGCTAGCTCCCTGGCCATAGACGGTGCTCGTCGCCACCATCCACATCACTGCCGCAACCACTACTTGCCAAGCTTGCATTCGAGCACCGCATCGAGCTCTTGGAGCTCCCAGGAACCTAACGATGTCGTCTGTTTGCCTTGTCATGCTCCACAGCCTCGCTAGCATCCATCCCAAGGTCCGGCCGCCGCCTCGCCTCAATGCCGATGCCAACTCTGGCCATCTCCAGATGAACCGATGCCACCATTGCACGTGCACCGCCTCTCTGATTGAAGTGCGTCATCCGCGTGCCAAATGGTCACCGGAGACGCAATCCCGAGCCCCACTGCCGCTCTTGTGGTCGCCGGAGCTCTACACCGGCACGCCACCACATTTGGACCATCTTGAGTCACTGACTCATGGGCCCGGCATGCCAGGAACGTCACTAGAACTAACAAAAAATGTAATGTGTCACTGACATACGGCCCCCATATTAGCATTAGTTTAATTTAAATAATACCCTATTAATTAACCCCTGCCACTGACCACTAGGCCCCACCTCCTAGTTATAGTTAAATAAACTAATTAAAATGTTGACAAAACCCAACTGACCAGTTGATACGTCTCCAATGTATCTACAATTTTTTATTATTCCATGCTATTATAGTATCAATCTTGGATGTTTATATGCAATTATATATCATTTTTTGGGACTAACCTATTAACTTAGTGCCAAGTGGCAGTTGTTCTTTCTTGCCTGTTTTGGTTTTCCAGAAAACCAGTACCAAACGAAGTCCAAATGCCATGAAACTTTTTGACGATTTTTTTCTGGACAAGAGAGACGAAAGAAGCTTCCGGAGGAGACCAGAGGAGAAAGCGAAGAGACCACGAGGCATCGGAAACCAATAGAGAGCCACCCAAAATACTTTTTCCGCGCCGCAAGTTTACATTGTTCCAAGATCCCATCTGGAGGCCTTTTTGGTACTCTGCCCGAGGGGAATTGATCGAGAGGGCTTGTCGTCAACCTTGTTGTCCTTCCAATGATGTGTGAGTAGTTTACCACAGACCTCACGGGTCCATATCGAGTAGCTAGATGGCTTCTTCTCTCTCTTGATCTTCAATACAATGTTCTCCTTGATGTTCTTGGAGATCTATTCAATGTAATCTTCTTTTGTGACGCGTTTGTTGGGATCCGATGAATTGTGGGTTTATGATCAGATTGTTCATGAATATTATTTGAGTCTTTTCTAAATTCTTATATACATGATGGTTATAGCTTTGTATATCTCTCCGACCTATCCATTTGTTTCAGCCAACTAGATTGATTTATCCTGCAATGGGAGAGGTGCTTTGTAATGGGTTCAATCTTGCAGGGATCGATATCTCAGTGACAGAAAGGGACAAGACACATATTTGTATTGTTGCCATTAAGGAAAAACGACGGGGTTTATTCATATTGATTGGATTTACTTTGTCTACATCATGTCATCTTGCTTAAGGCGTTACTCCGTTCTTTACAAAGTTAATACTCTAGATGCATGTTAGATAGCAGTCAATGTGTGGAGTAATAATAATAGATGCAGGCAGAAGTCGGTCTACTTGTCTCAAGGCGTGATGCCTATGTACATGATCATTGCCTTGAATATCGTCATAACTATGCTCTTTTCGATCAATTGCCCAACAGTAATTTGTTTACCCACCGTATGCTTTTTGTTCGAGAGAGAAGCCTTTAGTGAAAACTATGACCCCCAGGTCTATCCTTATCATATATTAAAATTCAAAAATACCTTGCTACAATTTATTTACCATTCTTTTATTTTATGTTTTTATCTATCTATCATTATCACACTTGATCCTTGCAATTAACTGCCGAGGGATTGACAACCCCTTGATCGCGTTGGGTGCAAGTATTTATTCTTTTGTATTCACAATGTCTTTTGTGGTTCTAAGTGTATAACTCTTGACACCAGGAGGCTGAATGGCAGGGCTAGAGCCAAATGTCAAGTTTGTGCTTGCTGATGTTGCAAGAGGAGAAAGATCGGGAAATAAATGTGGTAATGCCATAAATGCTAGGACTTCGAACCTTGCTGTAATTCGTAGACGCACTACTAGTGAAACCTTTTTGAAGCAGATGGATGGGTGCATGGCAAGTCAATTTAACTTACATGGACATGGCAGAGATATGGGGGTGTATGCCAATAGTTCTATATAAAGGATCAGTGATGGATTAATAATAGCGGTCATTAATTGGATACGCCACACTGACCATTAATTGGTAATCCGGATCATATAAAGTTACCAAATATTGATAGTCGAATCATTTTCCTCTCAAAAGGGTACACGACTCACAACATGAAACCTGAGTTAGTGAGAAGCCTTGGCCACAAACAGAAAGACCTATAGATTATATCAATCCAATATATCATAAGTACCTTATTATTATGGATAATGATGTCTTTCCATTAACATGAAGTTCTCGAAATCAAATGATACATTTGAACAAGCAACACAACAACGAAGACTGAAGCAAACATAGATCGAAAAGTTATACATTATTATTTCCTCCACCACTTAAGCAAGATGAATTGCGCTAGACCATGTCATTCTTTTTCTTGTTGATGACCTCCTGAATGATAGCGCCAAGAGCCTCCATCCTCATTGGTTTGGGCACAAATAAATCAGCACCGGCACTCATGAATGCCTCCATGGCATGGTCATCGGCAGAAACCCCAAGCATCTTCACATCAGTTTCCCCATAGCACGAATCTTCACAATTGCACTGTCGAGCAATATAAATATTATATTGTCTTTTTGTAAATAAGAGGATTATATTTATATATATACATGCCAAATACTTGTGTATACAATGATATAGAATTAAGTACCTCTGGACCAGTCATGATGGGCATATTCTTATCGAACAAAACAATGTCAAACTTTTCCCCCGCAAGGAACAAATCAACAGCTTCCTTCCCATTCATGGCTAGAGTAACCTCACAGTGAAGTCTGAGAAGAATTGTTGAGAGGACCAACCTACAAACTCCAATGTCCTCTACAAGTAGTGCCTTGATAGAGGTGGATCCTTTGGCCTTGAGCTCCATGATCACCTAAATGAATAACAAACACATGAATATATTTTATTCTTGATACATGCATGCCATATTAGTACTTGCAAGCACATTGTTATTCTTGAAAAGAATCAACTAGCAAAATCTTAATATATTACTAAACTCATAGTTCAAACATCGCATAACACAATGAAACAAAATTGTCTATTTCAAATGGAACAATGACAGAGAACGATCGATTGTGCTATGCATGCAAAGTTTCCCATGTTCATTCCTCTTTCTATGATGTGCAGGACTGAAAAAACCCGATGAGCCTAGATAACATCAACATGGAAATAAACAATGAACATGCCAACAATAATACATAAATGCATATAGATGGGTTCTAAGAACAACAACCATGAAGATATTTATTAACATATCAAATTAAAATGGATTCCACCCTATACTGGTATAGATCCACCTCTAACATTCTCATGGATGTAAAGCGTGGAGACTAAAAGCACCAGAAGCCTCATGATGAAACTAAAAGCACCATACTAATGATCAAACAAGGCAGGAAAACAAATAATGGAACATGTACCTGAAGGTTAGAGCCAGATCGTGCTGGAGGAGATCGGGGATCTTCCTACTCTTCCCACTAGATAGTCTGGTGGTTGGGTGCTGGTATGCCTTGTATGACAAGGTATTTATAGATGGGAAAAGCTAAGTGTGGCCAATGAACAATCTATCTCCATCGCCTTCACACGCGTAGAAAATCCGCACCGATCTTCGCCCAAGTATAAATGGGGAAATCAATATTGGTCGCGAATATTTTGTTACTAATGAGTCATGTCCCCACATAAATATTCCCGATTGATGTTTATATGCAACTTAATGTTTCATATCTAAGGTCATGTATTAAACTATATGTCCTCAAGTTACTATAAGTTGTATGAGTTATAGTTCCAAATTTTGAATGTTTGCCAATATACTATAGTTAATATTTTATTTTGAGAGACATGTTACAACGCATAAACTCACAACACACACACACACTCACCCCTATGAAGGCGCACACATATACCTACCACTGGGAGCAGCTATGTGATGCTGAATCAATAGATGTTGAGATTAACAATGCCACCACATGCACTTCATTGTAAAAGTCCAAGTCATTGCATTGAAATAATAACGTAAGAAATACTGAACTAAATATAGAAAATATTTGAGCACCCATGCGATGTGTAGAACTTGAACCCCCAGGTAGGCTTGTTGCCCTAGAAAGTACTTGGCCATCTAAGGCCAACTCCAACGCATGACTCCAACTGGCTTGGCCGCGTCCATTTGCAGCTAAATAGACACAAAAAGCGACCCAACACGCGGGAGCAAATGGACAAATGTCCTTTTTCTGTCCGCTTTCGAACCATTGCCGGTCCAAATTTGGGCCACGTTTGCATCGAAAAGGACACGGGCGGACGAGCGTGACGTGTGCCCTTGTCCTCCCCTGGCCCGCCCGTCAGGGACATGGTCGTCCCTTTTTCTTCTCCTCCTCCCCTCCCCTTGCCCCCACCCTCGCTCTAGCCGCCGCTGCCATTTTCTCGGCCACCTCGCCGACTCACTGTCTCACATTCTAGCCCAATCGACCACAACACGAAGGTCGGATATGTGCCTCTCTCGCCCCGGCACCGGCGGTCAGTCGCTATATCTGCGGCTGCGGGATTTGGTGCACACGGCTACCGGATTTGGCTAACGCGGCCGCATGTGATTGCGCCTTGCCATGGATTGGCAGGGTACCGGTTTGCACACCCATGGCAACGCCTCCGCGTCGCATGCAGGTACCGAATCTGCCTTTTGCCGCTCGGATCTACCACTCGGCGATTATTCGTCTGGCAAAGACATGGCGGCCTCTATCGGCTGGCCACTGGCCCAACAGCTAAACGGTATTAATTTAGCTGATGTTCGTGATGGCCATTATGTGATTTTTTGCATCTCTAATCAAAATGGAACCAACAAGAAGTTTTGATTATAGATTTAATGAGCAAATGTGAAAGTGCAATCATGCTCTTAATCAAATTTTGATGTTGATGACAAAATACATACATGAGACTAATTATGGTTGCTAAGTGAATACACATGATATTAGTCTCCTTGGCATCATTATGTAGGGATCATGGACACATCAAACGAGATATGACTCAAGAAGATGACAACAGAGAAGAAGAGTAGACTCTTTTATATAAATTTTGAGTTACAAGGATCCCGCACTGTTAAGAGGGGATCCAAGTGGTATGTTCAAGATTTGTTCAAATGTCAACATCATGTCAGTATCATACTACAGGTACTGTAACGCCCCTATAATTAAGCTATATTGAATTCACCCTAATGATGCCCTGCAATCTTATTTTGCTAAGCTTATTGCCCCTTGATAAAAGAAATCAAACTCAAATTCAAATTCAAATTGCATGTCAAATTAATATTTCTTCAAACAGTAAAACAAAATGTTAGTATTGTTGCAAATATCCACCTAGTAATTTTCATGAAGAAACAAACATAATTTGAAATATTTGAATGCCCTTAATACCGTTTAAACAGAACCATCAACATTAAATTGATCCATTTTAATTTTAAAAATATTTAAATATTTCAAAATGAATTGAAACTTGGTGGGCTAGCTCAAAACATTACCTACTATTTAGTGACAAGTTTCATCTAGAACTAAAATCATTTGGTATTAAAAGAAAATGCAAAATAGTAAAGAAAGAATAAACGTAAATAAAAGAAAGCGAAAAATAGCAAAGACCCACTCTGCACTTGGGCCATCACTGCATAGTGCGGCCTGGCCCAGCCCACCCAGGTCGTCCCCTACCACTATTCACAAAGGCGAGGTGGACTCCGTGCGGCAACCCATGGCCAGGATGGCCACATGTCGGCCATCCAAACCTCCCTACGGCACCTATAAGACCACTACGACCCCATAATGAACCTGAGCTCATCATCTTCCCCCTCTGCACTGCTTTTATTTTCATCCACGCGAACCCGACTTCGCCTTCGCCATGGACGACCCCCTTCGCGTGGCCACCGAGCTCCTCCTTGTCTGAGTTCATGTCTAGGAGCTTCCTCATTGTCTCCCACGTCGCCTGCAGCCACGAGCTCAAGTCGGGAGCCCCTACATCGCCGGAATCGACGTCGTCCTCAAGCTCTGTTGCGCCGCTCGCTGCTCGCCAACCAGAGCCTTGCCATCCCGCTTTGCACCTATATAGTCTTACTATGAGCCCCGCCGTATTCCTCCTCTATCTTTCTACTCGCGTGCGCCCCTAGCTAGCTCCCTGGCCATTGACGGTGCTCGTTGCCACCATCTGCATCACCGCCACAGCCACTACTTTCCAAGCTTGCATTCGAGCACCACATCGAGCTCCTAGAGCTCCTAGGAACCCAACGCCGCCGTCCATATGCCTTATCGTCCTCCGCAGTCTCGCCAGCGTCCACCCAAAGCTCCAACCGCCGCCTCGCCGACAATGCCAACTCCGGCCATCTCCAGATGAACCAATGCCACCGTTGCACGCTCGGCGCTTCTCTGATTGAAATGCGTCCTCCGCGCGCAAAATGGTCACTTGTTACGCAATCCCGAGCCCGCCACCATTCTTGTGGTCGCCGGAGCTCTACCGCCGCGCCGCCACCACGTTTGGACAGTCCTGAGTCACTGACACTTGGGCTCGGCCTACCAGGAACGTCATTAGCACTATCAAAAAGTGTAATACGTCACTCACACATGGCCCCATATTAGCATTTACTTAATTTAAATAATACCCTATTAATTTACCCTTGTCACTAACCACTAGGCCCCACCTCCTAATTATAGTTAGTTAAACTAATTAAAATGTTGACTAAACCCCACTGGCCAGTGGGTCCCATTGGTCAGGTTTGACTAGTCAACCTGACTGTTGACTGCTGACTCAGCAATCAATAGGCCCCACCTGTGAGTCACACAACTGTGTAATCCATAGTTACCGATTTATGCATGTACTTTTGCTGGTTATCATGTCTATGTAAGCTTTGTGTTCTCCTTTGCAATATTCGATTATGCTATGCAAAGGAAAATCAAGGATTACTATTCTTTGTACATATGTAGTGTATTTTTCATTCCAGTAGTAATAGTTCAAGTAGAGGCCAGATGTAGTGACATAGATGGTCGAAGGCTATTTGGGGCAGCCCTCGCTCGTGGTGCTCCTTGGTTGTTCAAGAAGGACCTCCTCAACGAGATAATAGATCCCTAAACTAACTTTACTTCTCCATTTCCGTAGCAAAAGCTTCACTCCTTTTTGATCAATTCTTTTATGCAGCTCGCACGTGCCCTCTTTCTTCTGCATGAACCCGATTGGATGTATGGCGTGTTAATCTCACTCATTGGAAGTAGGAGATGACACAACGCTCCTCTGTACTTCCTTCAAGAACCTCATAGTAGATTGTAAGATTTTAAATGTATAACTCGTCAACACCAGGGAGGCTGAATGGCGGGGCTAGAGCCAAATGTCAAGTTTGTGCTTGCTGATGTTGCAAGAGGAGAAAGGTCGGGAAATAAATGAGGTAATACCATAAATGTTAGGATTTCAAATAAGGGGTCTATGAACCTTGCTGCAATCCGTAGACGCACTAGTAGTGAAACCTTTCTCAAGCAGATGGATGGGTGCATGGCAAGTTAATTTTACTTATATATGGACATGGCAGAGATATTGGGATGTTTGCAAATAATTTTATATAAAGGATCAGTGATGGATTAATAATAGCGGTCATTAATTGGATACGCCACACTGACCATTAACTAGTAACCTGGACCATATAACAGTTAAAAAATATTGATAGTCGAATAATTTTCCTCTCAAAAGGGTACATGACTCACAACATGAAACCTGAGTTAGTGAGAAGCCTGGACCAGTCATGATGGGCATATTCTTATCGAACAAAACAATGTCAAACTTTTTCCCCGCAAGGAACAAATCAACAGCTTCCTTCCCATTCATGGCTAGAGTAACCTCACAGTGAAGTCTGAGAAGAATTGTTGAGAGGACCAACCTACAAACTCCAATGTCCTCTACAAGTAGTGCCTTGATAGAGGTGGATCCTTTGGCCTTGAGCTCCATGATCACCTAAATGAATTACAAACACATGAATATATTTTATTAAGTGATCCACGCATGTAATATTAGTACTTGCAAGCACATTGTTATTCTTGAAAAGAATCAACTAGCAAAATCTTAATATATTACTAAACTCATAGTTTAAACATCGCATAACACAATGAAACAAAATTGTCTATTTCAAATGAAACAATGACAGAGAACGATTGATTGTGCTATGCATGCAAAGTTTCCCATGTTCATTCCTTTTTCTATGATGTGCAGGACTGAAAAAACCGATGCGCCTAGATAACATCAACATGGAAAATAAACAATGAACATGCCAGCAATAATACATAAATGTATATAGATGGGTGCTAACAACAACAACCATGAAGATATTGATTAACAGATCAAATTAAAATGGACATTTCCACCCTATACTGGTATAGATCCACCTCTAAAATTCTCATGGATGTAAAGCGTGGACACTAAAAGCACTAGAAGCCTCATGATGAAACTAAAAGCACCAGAAGCCTCATGATGAAACTAAAAAGCACCGGAAGCCCGATGATAGAACAAGGCAGGAAAACAAATAATGGAACATGTACCTGAAGGTTAGAGCTAGATGGTGCTCGAGTAGATTGGGGATCTTCCTACTCTTCCCACTAGATAGTATGGTGGTTGGGTTATGGTATGCCTTGTATGATAAGGTATTTATAGATGGGAAAAGGTAAGTATGGCCAATGGACAACCTATCTCCACGGCCTTCACACGCAGAAAATCCGCACCGATCTTCGCCCAAGTATAAATGGGGAAATCAATATTGGTCGCGAATATTTTTTTATTAATGAGTCATGTCCCCACATAAATATTTTCGATTGATGTTTATATGCAACTTAATGTTTCATATCTAAGGTCATGTATTAAACTATATGTCATCAAGTTACTAGAAGTTGTATGAGTTATAGTTTGAAATTTTGAATGTTGGCCAATATACTATAGTTCATATTTATTTTGTGAGACATGTCATACGTCTCCAACGTATCTATTTTTTTATGATTTGATGCTATTATATTATCCATCTTAGATGTTTTATATGCATTAATATGCTATTTTACATCTTTTTTGGGACTAACATATTAACCGAGTGCCCAGTGTCAGTTGCTGTTTTTTCCTTGTTTTTGTCTTTTACAGAAAATCAATACCAAACAGAGTCCAAACGAAACGAAACTTTTTAAGTATTTTTCTTGGACCAGAAGACAACTATGAAGCTTCCGGAGGAGGCCAGAGGGGCCACGAGGGAGCCACAAGCTCACAGAATTCACCCTAGGAGGGTTGGCGCCCCAGGCTTGTGGGCCCCTCAGACTCCCTAACCCTAACCTCAGTTCCATAAATACCCAAATATTCCCAGATACTAGAGAGCACACCAAAAATACTTGGCGTGACAATTCCACGACAGGCGCCCATCAGAGATTCAATCGAGTCCTTCCGGCTCATGCTAGATCAGAACGCTTCGAATGATGTCATGAGGAGAAGGCATCGGACTCGCCTGCCTTCGGTTTACGAGGCAATAAATCTCTTTAGCACACCTGGAACAGGGACCAGTAACCAGCCAGTGGTAAACCAGGTGGAAACACCTGGAACGGGGGCGCCGGTTCAGCCGCGCACGACGGACCCGCCTTGTCAAGACAATATCCCACCACAGCACGTGCCGACACCACCGGGTCATTATTCTAACCCCCTGGATAACATGATCGCTGCCACTTCATGATTGGCGGCTCTCCCAGTTGAAGCCGAGTCTCCAGCAGCAGTTGAGATGCGAAGGGCTAGAGAGCTTCTTGACGGCATTGGTTCAAAGCGGTGCTTATTCTTACAGTCGTGAAAGGATTCATTCAACCCCACGCCCAAGCCGGGGTTATAGCAGGCATATTGAGGAACCGGCCGTGTCAAGCAGTGGACGGAACCGTAACCCGCCCCGTGGACATAACACGGCGGGTGGTGGGGTTAATGCCCAAAACGTCGTGGATCAAGGAAGAGCGCGTCGGGAGGCCGAGCTGGCAGCTCAGTATGCGGGTCATCAGCATTCCCCGGTTCGTCCGACAACTTCGGTGGAGACAGGTGTGACCTTCAGGACTTTGGGTGTGCCGTGTTTGTCTCCGGCTCTACGTAACGTACGATTACCCAATGATTTCAAAGGTCCCCGTAAGGTGCCCAATTACACTGCTGACTTACCCCCTGAGGGGTGGGTTGAGAGTTATTAGATGGCGATGGAACTGTTGGATGTTGACGATGCTGCGTCGCTAAGTACTTCACCATGATGTTGGAAGGGACAACTCGTACTTGGTTGAAGGGGTTGCCGACTAATTCCATTGGGTCATGGGCTGAGTTAAAATCCTGTTTATCCAAAAATTTAAAGATACGTGCAAGCAGCTGATACGTCTCCGTCGTATCTACTTTTCCAAACACTTTTGTCCTTGTTTTGGACTCTAACTTGTATGATTTGAATGGAACTAATCTGGACTGACGCTGTTTTCAGCAGAATTGCCATGATGTTGTTTTATGTGCAGAAAACAAAAGTTCTCGGAATGACCTGAAACTCCACGGAATATCTTAGAATAAATAATAAAAAATCCTCGCCAAAGATGAAGACCAGGGGGCCCACACCCTGTCCACGAGGGTGGGGGGCGAACCCCCCCTCCTGGGCGCGCCCCCTACCTCGTGGGCCCCCTGGACACCTTCCGACGCCTACTCCAACTCTATATATTGGCTTTCAGGGAGAAAAAAATCAGAGAGAATAAATCATCACGTTTTACGATACGGAGCCGCCGCCAAGCCCTAATCTCTCTCGGGAGGGCTGATCTGGAGTCCGTTCGGGGCTCTGGAGAGGGGGATTCGTCACTGTCGGTGTCAAAACCGGCGGATCTCGGGTAGGGGGTCCCGAACTGTGCGTCTAGGCGGATGGTAACAGGAGACAAGGGACACGATGTTTTTACCCAGGTTCGGGCCCTCTCGATGGAGGTAATACCCTACTCCTGCTTGATTAATATTGATGATATGGGTAGTACAAGAGTAGATCTACCACGAGATCAAGGAGGCTAAACCCTAGAAGCTAGCCTATGGTATGATTGTTGTTCGTCCTACGGACTAAAATCCTCTGGTTTATATAGACACCGGATAGGTTAGGGTTACACAGAGTCGGTTACAATGGTAGGAGATCTACATATCCGTATCGCCAAGCTTGCCTTCCACGCCACGGAAAGTCCCATCCGGACACGGGATGAAGTCTTCAATCTTGTATCTTCATAGTCTTGGAGTCCGCCCGTGACGATAGTCCGCTATCCGGACACCCCTAGTCCGACTCCTCAAGAACCCCCTGAACCAGGCTTCAATGACGACGAGTCCGCGCGTTGATTGTCTTCGCATTATGCGGCGGGTTCCTCCTCCGAATACTTCATAGAAGGTTTTGAACACAAGGATAGTGTCTGGCTCTGCAAAACAAGTTCCACAAAACACCGTAGAGAGAATAATTTTTGCACAGATCTGCTGACGTATTCTGCGGCGTGACATCACACCACGGCCAGGCCTTTATATGAATCGTTTTTACCGTTCCACCTTAGCGCGGTTAGCGAGGCGGTTTCCTTGGCACGTCTTATCAAAGCATAGATCGTGCCCCCTTATTCCGGATTCTCATCAATACGGACGTGGGTAACCCAACCGTGCCGTTGGCACGCCTCCTCTATCAAAGGCGAGTCCTAATCGACCACGGGTGGGCTCTTGGTATTCAACCTCTTTATAGTGAGACCAAGGCCCTCTTATTTTTACACCCTCCATCGAGTTCGCCTCGCGCTTCGAGTTCCAACACCCAAAGCTTCAGATTTAGGCGCTTCGGACCTTCGACGATGTCCGGCTCCGACCAAAGACGGGCCGATGGATGTCTTCCTCCGTCACGTAAGAAGACGCGTGCTAAAGCTGCGAGACGCCAGTATCTAACCGGCGAGATCTCGCATAGGCTACTTGCTCCAGAGCAGGTCATTCCCACTCCTGAGCCCGACGAGAACGTGGTGTTCGTGTCTCACTTCCTTCGGGGTTTAGGCTTCCCGACGGATCCCTTTGTGCGGGGGCTCATGTTTTATTATGGGCTGGATTTCCATGACTTGAGTCCGGAGTCCATCCTCCATATCTCGTCATTCATTGTCAGATGTGAGGCCTTCCTCCATATTACCCCCACTTTGGATTGTGGCTCAAGACCTTCAAGGTGGAGCCAAGGATGATCGGGGCAACAAGCAGAGTGCGGAGGGGCAGTCATAAGCAAATGTGCTGATGCTCCATGGCCCGAGGGCTCTTTTCAAGAGGAGCTTGGTTTGTGGCAACGGGAGTGGTTTTATATCACCGCTCCCCGGGGCACCAAATGGGCGGCGCTCCCTGCCTTCCGCTCAGGTCCACCACAGCGGCGGGCGTCATGGGTCAATAATGGGCTCGACTGGGGGCCGTCCAAGGACGTTCCCTTGCTGCAGGGCCGTATTTGAGACCTCCAAGAGAGGGAGATCAATCTGATTGCAGTGGCACATGTTATGTTGATCCGGCGCCTTCAGCCCTGCAAACGTCGCCCCCTCCGCCTGTGGGAATTCAATCCGGAGGGACCACGAGCTCTCCAACATTTTATGGGTACGACGCCCGTGGAGATGTATAAACTGTTCTTCGGATCACAAGAGAAGTGTCCGGACCTGACTGAGGACGCAGGACTAAGCTGCAATCGCCCAGATACTCAAGTAAGTAGTCCTGTAACCGGACAAGCTGTTCATTCATTTATCTTATATATATGCCCTTTAAAGGAGCCGTTTCTTTGAACAGGAGTGGATAACCAAGGCAAAGTTAATAAGGTGTCCGGCTCCCCTCCGGGAGACCACGCCGGATCCCATGCTGACCAAGATGTTGAAGGTCATGCCTTTTGAAGAAGGCGAAGGGGGGAGCAGGGAAGCAACTGCCTCTACGAAGGAGGCTATCAAGGAAGGAGGGATTAAAAGTCCCGTCTTTCGAGGAGAGAAGAGGACTGCTTCGGAAGATCCGGAGGTTAAGGCCTCAAAGAGGGGAAGGGAATCTTCTTCGGAGAGTCCGGCACTGGGAAGTAACCCAGCCGCACTATTTCCCCAAGGGATCAGCCTCCAAATGAGCCGTAAGTAAAAAGAAGGGGTCTTGTAAATAAGGAACATCCCTGTATTTATTTATGAAGAAAACCGAAATTGTACCTTGTAGTTCGGACCTCAGCCCTTCTCAGCTGAGCTCATCTTCGAGGGATCTTCTTCCGGAGATGATGGAGAGCGAAACGCCTCCACCTGTCACACCCTCATGTGAAGCGGACGACCCGGAGGTGTCATCGCGGAGGGTTCCCCCAAGTCCGGCGGGGCCGGAAGGTCCGCGCCAAGTGGTGTGCGGTCGGATGAGTGAAGGATCTGCTCGGGCGAAGCGGTTATCTCGTAAGACCACCGTGCTCTAATGGGTACGGTGATTGAAAGAATTGCATCCGCGGAGAGCGGATTGCATGAAGCCATCGAAGCTTCTTGACGGGGTTTGAGGTACGCATAAAAATGATGTACCATCTCGGCAGTTATGCATATAAAATGCGCTCAGATAGATAGTAGCCCCGAGACTCGGTATGTTGTCAAAATTGACAACGTGCCGAGGATCAAATTTCGATTATAACATATCGCCGCTCCTAAACAGGTGGCGGGCGTCCGTGGCCAGCCGGATCGATGAATATGCCGAACTAAAGCGGCGACTTGACGAGGCGGATGCGGACATCGCGCTGGTCAATAAACGGTTTGACGAGTCACAAGGTATGCGACTTCTATGCGGACACCTGGTAAGGGAGCTTGATGCCCATGTCTCACTATTTGTATGCTTAATGCAGATGGTGCCGCTGCTGTGGAGGAGCTGCGGGCGGAGCTCGCCCGAGCGAAAGAGCAAGCCAGGAATAGTAATGTGGCCGATTTAAAGGCGGCATCAAGAGCTAGAAGCCGAGCGGGCTGCTCACTTCGGGTTAAAGAGGAAATGGCCGATATGGCCAGAAAGTTGAGGAATACTACTGATCGCTGCGAGGTTCTTGAAAAAGAACGTCAAGCGGAACAAGAGGGCCTGAAAAAGGCCGCCGCAAAATCCAAGAATGCCCAGTCGGCTTTGAGAGCTGCCAAGGAGGAGCTGAGTCGCCGGGCAATTGCGGCTGAAACCGCTTTCTGCTGGAGGAAATATACGGATCCAAAGTATGCTCGGTTGGATAAGTTGTGGAGTTCGGAGGATGCTTATCCGGACTTGGCGGCGAAGCGCCGCGGACGCTGTTGAGCATTTCCGGGCCGAAGGGGCACGAAGGAACAACTATATTGGTCGCAATTCCATAGTCCGGAGCGTCCTCTGCCGCTGACCGATCGGTTGGCCAATGGGCCGAGCTGAATCGATTGTCCGGATTTGCCATGAAGCATGTCTTGACTCACTTGTGGCCAGGCGGACCCCAGCCGAAGAGCTATTTTGGTTTAGTGCAGCAGTTCCTTGGTGCGGTACCGCGTATCGATGCAATGAAGCGATCGACGTGTATTGAGGGAGCGCGGATGGCTCTGGCCCGTGTCAAGACATACTGGGTAGAGATGAAGGCCACCGATGTTGCATCCCAAGATTCGGACAGAAGCCGAGTACCTGCCGAGCACTACTTTGAAGAAGTCCTGCCGGGCGCTTGTTTAATAGAGACGCAGTGCTCGAAGGATATTATGTTTAAATGACATGTATGATTTGTGAAATCAATGTTTTTAATATAATATAAGAGCTTTTTATACTTGTGTGTTCAAGTAGTAAACTACTCCCTGTGCGGCCGTTTATGTATATGTGTATATAACCTGAAAGATGGCAGTCCTTGGCTTCAGCCCCCACACACATGGTGCGGGGGTGTTTGCAAAGAGGGCGCTTTTTCACACTTAATCCAACGTCTTGGTCCTGTTAAGGAGGTGGTAGCGTAGCAAACTAGGCAACCGGACTATAATGATTTATCACTTTCACTTAGCCATAGGAGTTCGAGGGTGGGGCTACTATATAGCCCCTGGGGGCACCGCACTCTCCCGAATTCGGGGTACGTATGTGCCTGACCGAAAACCGGTCCTTCGTTAATGCGGAGGAATCCTAAACATTCGAGTGAGTCATCGAGTGGTTGACCAGTCTCTCGCTATATCATGACAGTCAGTTTTCGGCTTTCTCTACTGAGGTGCTCGCCTGGCCGAACCGGGGCACAATCGCAGTAGTTCGCTTGGTGCCGCGTTAGCCGTGAAAACGGAACGTAAGGCAGCAAAACACAGGAGCCGGGCAACCCAACATTTGACCAAAGACATGATTCGGAGCTGATGCATATAAGGCCTAACTCGAGACGCCAAATACTCCCTAAGGTATTCGGTCTTTATGAAAATGGGCAGAATAATGCCCTAAGCCCCCGTGTCCAGTGCACGCCAAAAAATTCTGGTGCGGCCAATGCCAAAACGCCAGCCTCCTCCTCGGTTATAGTAAGGAACCGGGGGATGTATATCAACAAGAGACAGTAAAAAAGGTTTTTGTAGGGTCTTAATCTGAAAAGAATCCTTGCAACGGGTCCCTACTGCACGTCTGCGCCTGTGTCTCCGTTGTGCCGTATCCCGGACGAGTGTAGCACGTTGTTCATCTGTAAAAGAGAGGAACTTAGTTTGAAAGAAAACGATCGTGCGAAAAATGTACTTTACATTAAATAAACAGAGTACAATTTTAAAGAAGTGAAGAAAATTGAGATTTATTGTCTCTTGTTGTATATGCATGCAGCCCCTTGTACGAGGGTATGCCGCTAGTAGGCGCCGGACTCGTCTAGCCGTGTCCGGGGTTTGAATGACTTATTCAGTTTCTTTGACTATCGGAGCCGGATAGGTGTGGGGCTGTCAAGGCGGTCTCACGTTCTTCCGTGCTCGAGTAACACTTAATACTCCCTTTTAATGAGATGATGCCGCGTGGACCGGGCATTTTAAGTGTTAGAGATGCGTAATGCGGTATTGCGTTAAAGCGGGCGAAAGCTTCGCGTCCCAATAGTGCTTGATGGCTACTTTTAAATGGGGCGACATGGAAGACTAACTTTTCGTGACGGAAGTTGTCGGGTGAACCGAACACAACTTCTAACAGTAGGGAGCCCGTACAATGGGCATATCGGCCTGGCACTACCCCTTTAAAGGAGGTGTTGCTATGGCGAATTTCGGTTGGGTCTATCCCCATCCTGCGGATTGTGTCCTGATATATCAGGTTTATGTCACTGCCGCCATCCATGAGGACTTGTGTAAATTGGAATCCGTCAATTATGGGATCCAATATCAAGGCAGTCCATCCTGCGTTCCGAATACTTTCGGAATAGTCCTGATGGTCAAAGGTGATTGGTTTTGACAACCAGTGTTGGTACTCCGCTAGGGTAGTATGTGCGGCGCGTATTTTAGTGGGCGCCGCTCTGTTTTTCTTTTGTTTTCCGGGGCTCGCTTGTGGTGCCTGGCCATCATCTTCACTTGGTGTGTCGAGCCCCTTGTATTCGGCGTTGAGTCTGCCGGACTGTTTGAAGACCCAACAATTTTTGTGGGTATGGTTTGCAGGCCTCCCGGGAGTACTGCGGATTTGACATATCTTGTCCAAAATTTTGTTGAAGTTGGATAGCTCATCACTATTGTCCTTAAGGGGCAGCTTTTTATTGTTCTGTCGTGAGCTTTTGAATCCGGCGTTGACTGCCGCGCTCTTTGGACCGTTCCTCTTAATCCGGCGCTGGTCCTTGTTGCGCCGTGGTTTCCCATTTCCATCCCTGATTTCGGATGTACTTGGGTCGCTGGTGCTGCATCTTGCTAGCCAGCTATCCTCTCCCACGCAAAAGCGGGTCATGAGGCTTGTTAATGCGGCCATTGTTCTTGGTTTTTCTTGGCCGAGGTGTCTGGCGAGCCATTCGTCTCGGACGTTGTGTTTGAAAGCTGCTAAGGCTTCGGCGTCCGGACAGTCAACTATTTGGTTCTTTTTAGTAAGGAACCTGTTCCAGAATTTCTGGGCTGACTCTCCGGGTTGTTGAGTTATGTGACTTAGATCGTCTGCATCCGGAGGGCGGACATAGGTCCCCTGAAAATTTTCCCGAAACGCATCCTCGAGCTCTTCCCAGCTTCCAATGGTATTTTCGGGGAGGCTTTTAAGCCAATGCCGAGCTGGCCCTGTGAGGTGAAGGGTAAGTATTTTATGGCGTGGAGATCATCTCCTCTAGCCATGTGTATGTGGAGGATGTAATCCTTGATCCGCACTCGTGGTCTCATTGTTCCGTCAGATGCCTCTATGTTTACGGGTTTGAATCCCGCTGAAATTCATGATCCAAAGACCTCATCGGTAAAACATAGGGGTGTGCGCGCCCTATATTTGGGTGTGCCGTGATCTTCGGAATTTTGGCGTGTTGCATTGCTTTGACGAGCCTACTTTCTTGGCCCATAGATGGACCTAACTGGGCCATCCTTTTGATGTGAATCCTTATGCGGATCGCATATTGGCTTGTGTCTTGGCGCCATTCGCCACTCTCTTTTTGCCGTGGGTCGCCCATCCGACCGGGTGGCCTTCTTACTTTTTAATTGTGGGGGCTCTAAGGCCTCCTCGTCAATTCGGCAGTAGCTTTCTTTTCGGGTAGCTCTTTGTTCGGCGATTGTCGCCAGACATTTGTCTCATGGGTGCTGAATACTTTGCTCCATCTGATCCTGAGTGCATCTTCCGCTGTTTTGAGCTTCCGCTTCTGCTTTTTCAGGCTACGCGCAGTGGCGACGAGCCTTTTCTGGAGGTCATTTTGCTCCAATAGTTTGTCCGACTGAGATCGTCCGGACTGTTGTCTTCGCCGGGGACAGATTGTTTATCCAAGTTGTCTTGTTCGGACGATTGCTCGATAGCTTGTTAAATGCGTCCACCGGTTCGCCCTGCTCTATGGCTGGGTCTTTGTTGAGGCGGGACTTGGCTCGGCGTTTACGTTGCCGTTTTGACTCTTTTCGAGGGATTTATCATTCGTAGCGTCCCGTTGTTCCTCGTCTTCATTTCCTTTAGGTGTATCCACCATGTATACATCATGAGATGAGGTGGTTGTCTAGCATCCTATAGGTGCTGGTTCATTGTCGTCTCCTACATCGTCGTCCATACCGTCGATGTCTTCGGAGTCGAAATCGAGCACGTCGTGTAAGCTTTCGACGGTGGCTACGAAGTGGGTGGTGGGTGGGCGTTGAATTTCTTCGTCGTCCGTATTCCAACCTTCCTGACCGTAGTCCGGCCAGGGCTCTCCGGATAAAGAGAGAG
The DNA here is from genome assembly GCA_021605145.1 of Aegilops bicornis. NCBI lineage: Eukaryota > Viridiplantae > Streptophyta > Magnoliopsida > Poales > Poaceae > Aegilops > Aegilops bicornis. The sequence goes on from CM038672.1 coordinate 643,571,989, forward strand.
ACTTTAGTGAATTCAGGATGTCGCCAAAGGGCGAGTGCTGAAAGATGTCCATGACCGTGAACTCCATGACCGGCGCCCAATCGGGTTCGATTGGCGGTAGCGGAGGGTTCGGAGTCCGAGAGGAGTCCGCACCCGTGAGTCGAGGTCTTTGCAAAGGACAAGGATGGAGTTCGGCTCAATCGCCGTAGAGATCGTAGCCCCCGAGGCGGTGTCCAACCACTCGTCCTCGATCGGGGAATCCGGCTCTGGATTTAGGGTCGGAGCGGATGCTGGTGCGGCCTCCAAGGCACTGTTCGGCTGCAGAGCTAGATCATGCCCATCGAGACAGTGCGACACGCTTGGCTGCGGCTCGAATCCGTCGAAGTTCAAGTCTCCGCGGATATCGGCCGTATAGTTCAAACTTCCAAATCTGACCTGATGGCCAGGGGCGTAGCTATCGATCTGCTACAGATGGCCATGCGAATTGGCCCGCAGCAAAGCCGCCCGAACATGAAGATCTGTCCGGGGAGAAAAGTCTCACCCTGGACCGCGTCGTTGTTGATGATCGAAGGAGCCATCGGGCCTATCGGTGACGACACAGAGGAATTCTCAATGAAAGCACCAATGTCGGTGTCAAAACCGGCGGATCTCGGGTAGGGGGTCCCGAACTGTGCGTCTAGGCGGATGGTAACAGGAGACAAGGGACACGATGTTTTTACCCAGGTTCGGGCCTCTCGATGGAGGTAATACCCTACTCCTGCTTGATTAATATTGATGATATGGGTAGTACAAGAGTAGATCTACCACGAGATCAAGGAGGCTAAACCCTATAAGCTAGACTATGGGAGGATTGTTGTTCGTCCCTACGGACTAAAAACCCTCTGGTTTATATAGACACCGGATAGGTTAGGGTTACACAGTCGGTTACAATGGTAGGAGATCTACATATCCAGACGCCAAGCTTGCCTTCCACGCCAAGGAAAGTCCCATCCGGACACGGGACGAAGTCTTCAATCTTGTATCTTCATAGTCTTGGAGTCCGGCCGTGACGATAGTCCGGCTATCCGGACACCCCCTAGTCCGGGACTCCCTCAGTAGCCCCTGAACCAGGCTTCAATGACGACTAGTCCGGCGCGTTGATTGTCTTCGGCATTGCGAGGCGGGTTCCTCCTCCGAATACTTCATAGAAGGTTTTGAACACAAGGATAGTGTCTGCTCGCAAAACAAGTTCCACATAACACCGTGAGAGAATATTTTTGCACAGATCTGCCGACGTGATTCTGCGGCGTGACATCACACCACGGCCAGGCCTTTATATGAATCGCTTTTACCGTTCCACCTTAAGCGCGGTTAGCGAGGCGGTTTCCTTGGCACGCCTTATCAAAGCATAGATCGTGCCCCCTTATTCCGGGATTCTCATCAATACGGACGTGGGTAACCCAACCGTGCCGTTGGCACGCCCTCTATCAAAGGCGAGTCCTAATCGACCCGCACGGGTGGGCTCTTGGTATTCAACCTCTTTATAATGAGACCAAGGCCCTCTTATTTTTACACCCTCCATCGAAGTTCGCCTCGCTTCGAGTTCCAACACCCAAAGCTTCAGATTTAGGCGCTTCGGACCTTCGACGATGTCCGCTCCGACCAAAGCACGGCCGATGGATGTCTTCCTCCGTCACAGTAAGTAGGCGTGCTAAAGCTGCGAGACGCCAGTATCTAACCGCGAGATCTCGTGATAGGCTACTTGCTCGTGGCAGGTCATTCCCACTCCTGAGCCCGGCGAGAACGTGGTGTTCGTGTCTCACTTCCTTCGGGGTTTAGGCTTCCCGACGGATCCCTTTGTGCGGGGGCTCATGTTTTATTATGGGCTGGATTTCCATGACTTGAATCCGGAGTCCATCTAAAACCCTCCGGTTTATATAGACACCGGATAGGTTAGGGTTACACAGAGTCGGTTACAATGGTAGGAGATCTACATATCCGTATCGCCAAGCTTGCCTTCCACGCCAAGGAAAGTCCCATCTGGACACGGGACGAAGTCTTCAATCCTGTATCTTCATAGTCTTGGAGTCCGGCCGTGACGATAGTCCGGCTATCCGGACACCCCCTAGTCCGGGACTCCCTCAGTCGTCGTCGTCATCATCAACCAGCCTCCATCACCAATTTCATGATGCTCACCGCCGTGCGTGAGTAATTCCATCATAGGCTTGCTGGACGGTGATGGGTTGGATGAGATTTATCATGTAATCGAGTTAGTTTTGTTATGGTTTGGTCCGTAGTATCCACTATGTTCTGAGATTGATGTTGCTATGACTTTGCTATGCTTAATGCTTGTCACTAGGGCCCGAGTGCCATGATTTCAGATCTGAACCTATTATGTTTTCATGAATATATGTGTGTTCTTGATCCTATCTTGCAAGTCTATAGTCACCTACTATGTGTTATGATCCGCAACCCCGGTGACAATAATCGACCACTCCGGTGATGACCATAGTTTGAGGAGTTCATGTATTCACTATGTGCTAATGCTTTGTTCCGGTTCTCTATTAAAAGGAGGCCTTAATATCCCTTAGTTTTCAATAGGACCCCGCTGCCACGGTAGGGTAGGACAAAAGATGTCATGAAATTTCTTTTCCATAAGCACGTATGACTATATTCGGAATACATGCCTACATTATATTGATGAATTGGAGCTAGTTCTCAGGTCACCTTATGTTATGACTGTTACATGACGAACCGCATCCGACATAATTATCCATCACTGATCCGGTGCTTACGAGCTTTCCATATACTGGTTCTCGCTTATTTACTTTCTCGTTATTCTTGTTACAATCACTACAAAATACCAAAAACATTACTTTTGTTGTCTTTACTTTTGTTACCGTTACCACCACTATCATATTACTTTGTTACTAAACACTTTGCTGCAGATACTAAGTTTCCGGTGTGGTTGAATTGACAACTCAGCTGCTAATACTTGAGAATATTCTTTGGCTCCCCTTGTGTCGAATCAATAAATTTGGGTTGAATACTCTACCCTCGAAAACGGTTGCGATCCCCTATACTTGTGGGTTATCGGCATCCCATGTCAATCGTGGATTTGGCCTCCTGTGTCCAAGAAGAAGGTGAATCGACAACCCATTGGGTACGCCGGGTTTCAACAATCCTGCACTCATCGGATCGCATCAATGCTGATTCAGCAGTCTTGATGTTGGAGAACAATTATCGTTTCACGCCCCTGAAGCAGAAATTAGGGCGGGGCTCAAACGTCACTTCAATGACATGGGGACACTTATCGCGGCTCGTTATATGCGACTCTAATGGTACCAAGGACCCCGAGTCTGATGATGAAAAGCCGGGAAAGGGAAAGAAGAGCAGCAGCACCAGAGGGCAGCAGCATAACCCGGCGAGCCATGGAAACAACGGTAAGCACAAAGCTGATAATAGTTTGGACTTTGTGGCTAACACCAATACACAGAATAATGGTCAGCGTCGTAAGGGTAAACCGCCCCACGGACTGGAAGGTCAGGCCTCAATCTCGAGCAGCTGCTAAATCAGCCCTGCCCAAGACATGGGACGCGAGAAAGACCGTCTGGGCACCTCTCGAAGGATTGCTACATTATGAAGGAGTTCAAAATTCAAATCTTTTCAAGACAGTCATTGGCTGGGTGGTGGCTCAGGATCCGGCTCTCATGGACCGGGTTATGGCGGTGGCGGTTCTAGCTCTGGATTCCAAGGTAGTCAAGGCAATCAGGGTGGCTACCATCAACAATCGTGTCGGGAAACAAACAGCAGCAATCTGGGTATCGAGTAACCCAAGGCAGTTGAGTAGTGGGCGCACCATGTTTTCACCACAAGTTTATGCAAGCGGGATCGAGAAGCTTCATAAAAAGGCGGTGAATGTCGTTGAACCGGCAGTTCCCCGTTACTTGCGCTGGTCTGAACAGCCCATTGTGTGGAGTCGGGAAGATCACCCGCCCCGAGTTGATAATCTAGGTCACCTAGAGTTGGTGGTCGCACCTCAGTTTGGAGAGTATAAGTTCACCAAGGTACTCATGGACGGAGGGAGCAGCATCAATATCCTTTATTATGAAACTTTCCGTCGCATGGGGTTGACAGATAAAAATCTTAAACCGTCGAGCACTGTTTTCCACGGCGTGGTGCCTGGTAAATTGGCGTACCCAGTTGGTAAGATAGCTTTGGAAGTTGCTTTTGGAGATGATCATGACTCTAGGTCGGAGACATTGACCTTTGAAGTGGTGAAAATTAAGAGCCCTTATCATGCTCTGTTTGGACGGCCAGCTTATGCTAAGTTTATGGCCAGGCCCTATTATGTTTACCTACAGATCAAGATGTCGGGCCACAAGGAACTATCACTGCACGGAAGCCGTAAGATCGCTTTGGAGTGCGAGGAAGGTGTTGCAGCATATGTTGAGGCAGTTTGTGCAATAGAGGAGTTAAAATTTTACAAAGATAATTTTGATCCGGCTGACATGACATCTTTGAAAAAGCCAACCACAGAGCATGACCCGGCCTTGAAGTTTAAGTCGACAGCTGATACTAAGATGGTTGATTCTGTTCTTGGTGATTCATCCAAGCAGTTCAACATCAGTGATAATCTGGATCCGAAATAGGAAAGCGCGCTCATCGAGTTCATCCGTGAGAATCTGGACATCTGTGAATGGAAACCTTCTGACATGCCAGGTGTACCGAGGGAACTCGCTGAGCACACTCTTAATATTGATCCTAAGTTTAAACCGGTCAAGCAGTTCCTTCGTCGTTTTAATGAAGAAAGGCGTAAGGCCATTGGTGAAGAGGTAGCCCGGCTCTTGGCGGCTGGGTTTATTGTTGAAGTTTTTCATCCTGAGTGGTTGGCTAACCTGGTGCTAGTACTTAAGAAGAATGGCACTTGGCGTATGCGTGTGGACTACACAGATTTAAACAAGGCTTGTCTGGCTGATCCTGTTGCTCTCCCTCGTATTGATCAGATTATTGATGCTACGGAGGGTTGTGAGCATTTGAGTTTTTTGGATGCTTATTCTGGTTATCATCAGATCAAGATGGCAGTTAAGGACCAGGAGAAGACGGCTTTTATAACTCCCTTTGGAGCCTTCTACTATGTGTCTATGCCTTTTGGGCTCAAGATTGCCCAGGCGACTTACCAGCGATGTGTGCAGAATTGCCTTCACAATCAGATTGGGTGCAATGTTCATGCTTATGTAGATGACATTGTGGTGAAGTCAAGAAAGAAGGAGACCCTGATTGATGATTTGAAGGAGATGTTTGACAATCTCCGGGTCTACAAGATGATGCTTAACCTGGCCAAATGTGTCTTTCGTGTGCCAGTAGGAAAGCTCTTGGGTTTCCTGGTCTCCAACAAAGGGATTGAAGCTAACCCGGAGAAGATCAAGGCCATTACTTCTTTGGCTAAACCGGCATGTGTTAATGATGTTCAGCGCCTGGCGGGTCAGATTATGACTCGAGCCGGTTCATAAGCCGGTTGAGTGAGAAGGCTATTCCTCTTTATCAGATGATGAAAAAGACGGATCACTTTGTTTGGAGTGATGCTGCTAATCAAGCATTTGAGGATTTGAAGAAACAGTTGGCTGAGCCGCCCGTTCTTGCTGCTCCTATTGATAAAGAGCCGTTATTGTTATATGTGGCTGCTAATGCCCGGGCTGTCAGCGTAGCCATTGTGGTGGAACGGAAGGAGGCGGGCAAAGAGTACCCGGTTCAGAGGCCGGTTTACTACATCAGTGAGGTGTTGATCGAGTCCAAGCAGAGGTATCCGCATTGGCAGAAGCTTGTATATGGGGGGTGTATGGCGATCGGAAGCTTAAGTAGTACTTTTTGGGTCATCCTATCACTATGGTTAGTTATGCTCCCTTAGGGGATATTATTCAAAACAGAGAAGCTACATGTCGAATAGCCAAGTGGGCCATTGAGCTTGGACCTCATGGTTTGAAATATATGCCTCGCATGGCCATCAAGTCTCAAGCACTGGTGGATTTCATCAATGATTGGACAAAGTTGCAGATGCCCGAGGAAAAACTGGATAACATGTATTGGCATATTCACTTTGGACGGTCCAGGCAATTGGAGGGCTCGGGGGCTGGAGTTGTGATAGCTTCCCCTCGAGGTGATAAATTTTTTTATGTTTCCGTTTGATGTTCCCTTGCACTAACAATGCAGCTGAATATGATGGCTTGCTCCACGGTCTTCGGATGGCTAAGGAGGTCAACTTAAGCGGGTAAGGTGCTTTGGTGACTCCGATTTGGTGGCTCAACAAGTCTACGGTACTTGGGATTCTAAGGATCCACTCATGGCAGCTTATCAACGAGAGGTGGACGTTATTGCTGGTCACTTCAAGGGTTATCAAGTTGAGCATGTTGATCGGAGAAAAATGAAGCGGCTAATGCCTTAAGCGGTTGGGTTCTCAACGTAAGCCGGTGCCGCCTAATGCCTTTCTTGACATTTTGCATAACCCGTCGGTCAAGATACCTACAAAGGAGGATTTGGCTATTCCTGACCCGGAAGCTCGGTTGGTGGCGTATCGTTCATGCTATTCCTGATTGGACAATCCCTTATTTGGCTTATATGACCCAAGCGAGTTACCCGAGGATGAAACTTTAGCCAGGCAGATAACCCGACGGTCTAAGTCAATGACAATTGTCAATGGAGAGCTGCATCATTGTAGTGTTATAGGGGCTTTTCAACGTTGTTTCTCCAGAAGAGGGCCGTGAGATTTTGCGTGAGTTTCATGAAGGAGACTGTGGTCATCATGCCGGTTCAAAGTCTCTCGTGGCTAAAGCTTTTTCGTCATGGATTTTATTGGCTGATAGCTCATGCTGATGCTGAGGATCTGGTTAGTAAATGTGATGGTTGTCAAAGATTTCATGACGCCCATGTGCCGCCTCAAGAATTGAGGATGATTCCAATTACTTGGCCGTTTGCAGTTTGGGGGCTGGATATGGTTGGAGCTTTCAAAGGTCCAAGGACAAAAAGACACACCTCCGGTGGCAGTTGACAAATTTACAAAGTGGGTTGAGGCAGAGCCGGTCAAGAATGTGACGCCGGCGTCGGTTCAGTTCATGAAAAAGGTGATTTTCCATTTTGGCTTTCCCCACAGTATCATAACTGATAATGGCACTAAGCTGTCCAAGGGTGCTATGAAAGAATTTGGTCAACGTGAGCACATCCGGCTTGACGTGTCATCAGTGGCTCACCCCCAATCTAATGATCAAGCGGAGAGAGCCAATCAAGAGATTTTTCGAGGCATCAAGCCCCGGCTTATGGTTCCCCTGCAGAGGACGCCGGGTTGTTGGGTGGAGGAGTTACCTTCCGTGTTATGGAGCATTAATACCACCCCCAACAGGTCTACAGGTTACACGCCTTTCTTCATGGTTTATGGAGTAGAGGCGGTTCTCCCTAGTGACATCCGTCATGACTCGCTTCCAGCGTGGCGGCTTATGTTGAAGCTAACAATGAAAAAGCACGTCATGAAGCACTTGACCTGTTAGACGAGGAGCATGGCATCACAGCGGCTCGTTCGGCAATATACCAGCAAGATCTGCGCCGTTACCACAGCCACCGGGTTAAAACTAGAACTTTCCAAGAAGGCGGTCTAGTGCTTCGGCTCATCCAGGATCAGACTGATATGCACAAGCTATCCCCACCTTGGGAAAGACCCTTTGTGGTCAGCAAGAATCTAAACAACGGGTCATACTACCTCATCAATGTTCGAGAGCACAAAGACTCACGTAAGTCAGAGAAGGAGACCCAGCGGCCCTGGAATATTGCTCATCTTCGCCTTACTACACCGAGCCACCGGCTCTTATGATGTACATATTTTGACAATGTATATATTATGATCAATATAATAAAGTCGGCATCCCTGTTAAAGCGGTGAGGGAGTCCTGGATTAGGGGGTATCCGGACAGCTGGACTGTGTACAACGTCCGGACTATTGAAGCGTGAAGATACAAGACTCAAGACTTCGGCCCGTGTCCGGATGGGACTTTCCTTGGCGTGGAAGGCAAGCTTGGCGATCCGGATATTATATTTCCTTCCTTGTAACCGACTCCATGTAAACCCTAGCCCTCTCCGATTGCCTATATAAACCGTAGAGGTTGGTCCTTAGTAGGCCGATCACGATTACAATCATACCATCATAGGCTAGCTCTTAGGGTTTAGCCTCTACGATCTCGTGGTAGATCTACTCTTGTACTACCCATATCATCAATATTAATCAAGCAGAAAGTAGGGTTTTACCTCCATCGAGAGGGCCCGAACCTGGGTAAACATCTGTGTCCCTTGCTTCCTGTTACCATCAGCCTTGACGCACGCATCGGGACCTCCTACCGAGATCCGCCGGTTTTGACACCGACATTGGTGCTTTCATTGAGAGTTCCTCTGTGTCGTCGCCGTCAGGCTCGATGGCTCATCTTATCGTCAAAGACAATATTACTTCGGAGGGGGCTCTGGCTGTAGGCCAGACGCTCCGGCTTGGCGGCTTTATCATGGCCGCCCCATCGGCGGTGGCGCCGACCATGCCTTCTCGGGTTATCAATCATAACCTTCGCGTCAGTTGGGAACTTGCCGAACAAATGGATCCAATGGAGCTCTCCTCCCTTAACGAACTCTTGGATCGCATTGCCGCTCTGGGAGTCGCTACAGACTATGACCGGATTGGGCTTAAACCCGACCAGAGGGACATCAGGTCCCCGCCGGCCACCCACAAGATAGCGATAGTGGAGGAACCACACGCTGATTGCCCCTCAACTTTGAGGACAAGTTGTGTTCGGATTACCGAACTCCTTGAGCCAAAAACCCGCTAAGAAGAAAACCTGACCGAGGTCCCGGACTTAGAATCGAGCATCAGGCCGAAGAAATTGGGCGCCCCGGATACTGAGCTGTTTAGCTCGGGGCCGCCCGCGCCCTTGGGCGTCAGACCGGATCAAAATCCGGACTCTAAACTGGACCTAAACTGTCTCTCTCGCATCAGGCAAGAGCCCCAGGAAACCATACATCACTACTGGGCCAGATTCCTCCTTGCGCTTAACAAGGTCGTGGATCGCCGCGAAGAGGACAGCGGTCCTACTTTTTCGCAAAAACTGCACGGATGAAGGACTCCTCAATGCTATAAGCTGCCGCGACATAGTACGCCATGGACTTGGCAACCATAATGCGGAAGTATCTTGTGCGATGGAGAGCGCTTGGAAGACCCAAACAGAATTCTGGGATAGTATCGCTCTCGCCAAAACCTTCGTCCGAACTAAACAGACGAACTCTCGTAAGTCGTCCGACCCAACCCCCAAGAAACCAAAGCCCACTCCAGGGCGGAGATCCGTATTGGAAGGATGGCTCGACGGGCCATGTAAGGTCCATGGTACTCCGGATACAACACCTACTCATAGCCTTAAGGCATGTTGGATACTTCGGCAGGTGGCAAAAACTGGCGACGATCTTCTTGTGGGACATAAAGCGAAACAACATCCCGCCAGCGAACACAATACGGTACTAACAGTCTTCGAGACTTTCGCCTCCAACAATAGGCGCAAGCGAGCTCGCCGAAGCTCCGCTGAGATTTACCATGTGGCAAAAATAAACCCTTGGAACGACACTGCTATAACTTTTAACGCCAGTGACGAACCTCGATCCCGGACTGTCCGGGCGCCAGCTGCTCTGGTTCTTAGCCCAATCGTGGACGGATTTCGGCTCACCAAAGTGCTCATGGACGGTGGAAGTGGATTAAATCTGATCTATGAAGAAACACTCAGCAAGATGGAAATTGACAAAGGCCGCATTGAACAAAGCGGTACAACCTTCGGGGGAATTATCCCTAGTCGGGAAGCACGGTGTGCGGGAAAAATCACACTTGATGTGGTATTCGACACCCCGGAGAATTATAGGTCCGAAGAAATCACATTTCAAGTGGCCCCTTTCAGCAGCGGATACCACGCCCTTTTAGGGCGGGACGCGTTTGCAAGCTTCAAGCTATACCCCATTACGGGTACATGAAGGTTAAAATGCCCGGGCCCAATGGAATCATCACTCTAGTCAGTGACCCGGACGTCGCACTTCGCGCCGAAAACAAAACCGCAGCACTAGCCCTGGAAGCACTATCTGAGGCCCTAGCAGGCGAAGAGTTAGCAACACTGCGGGCCACCATGGGCAGGGACGACGTGATACTAGACAAGCGACCCAAGTCCACCTCATTTAAACCTGCAGACGAGATAGTCAAATTCCAGGTCCATCCAACGGACACCACGAAGACAGCTTCCATCGGGACACAGCTGAGTCCCGCGATTGACGCTGCACTGTGAGATTTCTTACGCAAGAATTGGGACATTTTCTCCTGGCACCCATCGGACATGCCACGCATCCCGCGCAGATCGGCGAACACAGCCTCAATATTCTAAAAGGATATAAACCAGTCAAGCAGACCCTAAAGGCGATTCTCAGAGCCCAAACGGCGAGCAATGGGGAAGAGTTAGCCAAGCTACCGGCCGGATTCATCGGAGATATCAAACATCCGGAGTGGTGGCAAATTTGGCGATGGTACCAAAGAAGGACAAATCTGGCGCCTATGCGTCGACTTCAAAGACCTCAATAAGGCTTGCCCCAATGATCCCTTTCCCCTCCCTCGCATCGATCAAATTATCGATGCCACAGCGGGACATGACTCGTTGTGTTTTCTCGATGCATACTCTGGATACCATCAAATAAAGATCGCAGAGTCTGACCAAGCTGCAACATCTTTTATAACGCCATATGGCCCTTTTTGCTTCAACACTATGCCCTCCGGGCTCAAGAATGCCGGCGCAACCTATCAACGCATGATTCAAACATGCCTGGAAAAGCAAATCGGCAAAACAGTAGAAGCATACGTGGACGACGTGGTCATAAAAACAAGACACGTTGAAACCCTAATAGATGACTTGAGGCTTACATTCGACAATCTCCGGACATACGACATCAAGCTGAATCCGGAAAAATGTGTTTCGGCGTCCCTCGGGAAGCCACTCGGCTTCATCGTTTCCAACAGAGGAATTGAAGCGAATCCGGCAAAGATCCGAGCTCTGTCGCAGTTGGCTATACCAACAGACCTCAAGCACATTCAAAAACTAGCCGGATGCGTGGCTGCTCTCAGCCGCTTTATCTCCAGGTTAGGAGAAAAGGCACTACCGCTTTATCGCCTTCTTCGGCGCACCGAACACTTCGTATGGACGGATGCAGCCGCGGCCGGATTGGATGAAATAAAGACCTTATTGGCCAGTAATCCAGTATTAACAGCGCCGAATATCGACGAACCTATGCTATTGTACATAGCTGCAACGCATCAAGTCGTAAGCACAGTGCTCGTCATTGAACGAGAGGCCGACGGATACAAATACCCGCTCCAGAAGCCGGTCTACTACGTGTCCACGGTCCTAACCCCATGCAAATCGATACCCTCACTATCAAAAATAGCATACGCCGTGTTCATGGCATCCCGGAAGCTACGACACTACTTTCAAGAGTGTTCGATTACGGTGGCCTCAAGTACCACTCAATGACATAATAAATAACCGCGATGCAACGGGCGGATTGCCAAGTGGGCTATTGAGCTCCTTCCGCTCGACATAACGCGTACAAACCACGGCGGGCCATCATGTCGCAAGTGTTGGCTGACTTAAATCGCCCGTATGAACAAGCCGAGCTCCCTAAAGAGTACGGCGCATACTCAAACTGGATCATGCACTTTGACGGCTCTAAAATGCTGGCGGATTGGGAGCAGGTGTAGTCCTGACATCTCCCACCGGAGACACGGTCCAGTACGTCCTCCAAATATTATACACAGACTCCAACAATGCAGCCGAATAGGAGGCTCTATTGCACGGTCTTCGGATGGCAGTCTCTATGAGCATTCAACGCCTAGAAGTGCGCGGGGACTCAAACCTTGCAATATCACAGATAAATGGAGATTTTGATGCCAAGGACCCGAAAATGGCGGCCTACCAAAATGTCGTCCTCAAAATGTCAGCTCGGTTCAAGGGGCTCGAATTCCACCACGTGGCTCGAGAAAACAATCAAGCGGCGGATGTCCTCGCTCGCGTCGGAGCTAAACGCGACCCTGTCCCACCTAATATATTCCTGGAACGGCTGTTCAAGCCATCCGTGGTATGGGAAGGGGAGTCCGGCAACATTAGCACGGATCCGAATACACCCCCAGACTCCGAACCATCAGACATAGTCGGAGGCTCTACCCCCGAAATAACGTCCTCGGCCCACGAGATCATGGTCGTAATCGCCCTGTGGACCGAGCCCTTCTAGGCCTCCCTAAATAGGCAGGAGCTCCCCGAAGACCAAAACGAAGCACGCTGCATTGTCCGGCGCTCTAAAGCTTACAAAGTCCACGAAGGGGAGCTCTACAAGAAAAGCATTACCGGAGTACTACAAAGATGCATCTCCGAAGAGGAAGGGCGGCAGCTCTTGGCTGAAATCCATGCCAGCCTGGGCGGGCACCACGCCACGGCTCGGGTATTAGTCAGCAAGGCCTTCCGTACAGGCTTCTATTGGCTGACGGCCCGAGCGGACGCACAAGACCTTGTCCAACATTGTGTCGGTTGCCAGCTCTTTGCCAATCAGAGTCACATGCCCCCTACCGCACTCCAAACAATCCCCATAACTTGGCCCTTTGCGGTCAGGGGCTGGATATGGCCGGACCTCTGAAAGGGGAAGCCATAAGAAGAAATACTTATTGGTCATGGTGGACAAATTCACCAAATGGATAGAAGCTAAACCAGTCAAAACGGCCGAATCCGGACCAGTAATAGACTTCATATCCGGGGTCGTACACCGATACGGTGTCCCCACAGCATCATCACTGATAATGGCTCAAATTTCACAGTCGACGAAGTGAAAACTTGGTGCGCAAAAATGGGCATCAAGCTCGATTACGCTTCCGTCTACCATCCACAAACTAACAGCCAGGTAGAGCGGGCAAATGGTCTCATTATGAGCAGCATCAAACCCAGGCTAGTGCGATCCTTGACAGAATCGGATACGCACTGGGTGGAGGAGCTCGTCTCCGTACTCTGGGGGCTACGGACCACGCCAAATCGCACCACCGGATACACACCATTTTTATGGTGTACGGCGCGGAAGGAGTATTACCTTGCGACATAATACATGATTCGCCACGCGTACGCATGTACGAAGAGAAGGAAGCCGAGTTAGATCGGCAGGATAATTTGGATGCCCTGGAGGAGGAGCGCGATGTCGCAAAAGCCCGTTCCGCATTCTATCAGCAGCAGGCTCGACGATACCAAAGCAGAGAAGTGCGGGCCAAAACTTACAATATTGGCGAGCTCGTTTTACGACTACTGGAGAATAAGAAGGACAAACTCAAACCCAAGTGGGAGGGTCGCCGTCATTGACAAAGTTCTCACCGGAGGAGCATACCGCTTCGTAATGCATCCGATAACACACTCGAGCCGAACCCATGGAACAGCGGCAAGACTACGGAGATTCTCGCCTAGCGCCGAACACAGTGTTCGTCTCCTAACCCCTCCCTTTTAATTATGCCCCATCCTATTTTCCTTTCTCGACCTTTTTTTTCTCGTCACACAAAGTATTTGATACAGTACGGATTTTCGGATCACTCCGGCCGCACTAAGTGTGTAAGCAATACCTGGGGCTTCCTATACGGAAGCTAAAAATGATTACTCACATGGCTTTCTGCCTGTCGGATATGCGTTCTTTTTTCCATATGTGCCTTTTCTTCAACATTATATGCATCGATATGACTTAAGATGTTGCCAAGCTGGGTTGCCTGGCTCTTGTGTTTATGCCCTACGTTCCCGTTAATTCGGCTAGGGCATAAGGGGAGCACCTCTGCGATTGTTACTGCCGGTTCAGCCGGATGTGTACCTCAGACTGGGTGAAGCCGAAAGCTAGCTTCCTTAAGAGAATATTCGGTCGGTCAACAAAAGATGTATTCGTTTATCATAACATAAATCCCCAGAATTCTTGTATCCTGCGCCATCGTTCGCAGTCCGGACATGTGCATCGTCGCATGAGTACCCAGGGAAAGGAACCCCTAACGGAACTATTCTCTCTGGAAGATGTTTCTTACTATCCATGTAATATAACATAACTAGTTGGGTACTTGTCTGTTCGAGCACTTATGACCCCTACGCCTTGTTTCCACGCATACCCCGGTTTTGTATAGCTGAGCGGGTATTCGGACACACCCCGGACTATAGGATCCGGGGGCTGAAGCGAAAAGGTCCGTCATGACAAATGATTTTAATCCGGCTAGGGTCTAGTCATGCCCATTAAATCACACAGTCATTTGGACTGATTACATTCCTCTTCTATACCGTCCAACAGTCTATCTAGTTTACAATCCTGTTGAGAATACTTAGCGGCTAACGCTACCTGGTCATACACCAGACTAACGGGAATTTCTTGCCCATCGGGCCCCGCCGGTCCCATTTCGGCCATATGGTTCGGGTCGAGCTTGGTGTAGCGCGTCTTCACCATTGCCCAGGCTTCTCTTGCTCCTTGCCGGCATGCTGATATCTTCCATAGACGGAAGCGCCGCCGGGCTCCTTGAAGCAGGTCCGCAAGTTCCCCCATGCCATTCGGCAGTAGGCTTGATGGCCACAAAGCCTGAGCAACACCCTGCATCACTTGCCGAGCTCGCTCGTGCAGTCGCGAAAGGTCTTGCAGTAAATCATTTGCAGATGAGGGCATCTCCTCTTCAGGGCGACCCGTTAACATACCTGCAAGCAAAATTCTTTCAATATACTTCCACGCCGAACTGTACAACAGTTCGTCTAGGCACTTACTGTAAATGCCGCGTCGAAGCCTCTTGTTCTCCTTCATGGAGTCCGCCAGCTGAGCGCGGAGATCTTTTAACTCCACGTCCAGCTGGACTTTGGCGTCTTGAAGATCGTTCTTCTCCGCCTAACTCGGCGTAAGAATGCGCCGCCAGCCTCCAGCTGCTTTTTGATATGCGATCGTCCTCTCCTCGCCCTCTGGACTCACCCTGGGATTGTCTGCAGAATTTTTTGTTAGACTTGTCACATCAGCCATATACTAACTGGTGCATCTTCATGCAATTGTGACAATTGTTACCAGGTAAGGGCTTTTGGGGCTCCTCTAATTTGGCAACTGCCCCTCAGTTCAGCCTTGCATCCCTCCAGCTCACGAGACAATTGCTCGTTCTTCTCTACAAGGACCTGTGCATAAATTGATCCTTAAAACAGTTGTTTCAACCGTTTTAAGTCTAAGGGGCTACTGCTACACCTGCTTATCAAATTTTCTTACCCGTATGCTTACGCATAAAATAAAATTGGTGCCAAATCAAGGTGTGGCGGCCGCCACACCTGTAACGACTGGGCTCCTCTACCAGTGCATCCTCCTTCTTCGTCGTGATGTCCTCGAACTTTTGTGTCATCTTGGTCGTTGTCTCTTCTCACTTCTCCTTCTCCTCCTCCCACTTCCTCCCCTGAAACCATCTCCCGGCCTTCTTGGCTGTCTCAAGCCCTCGTTTTGTTGGGTCAGCTGGATCACCATCTTCATCTTCATTGGCGATGCCGGTAGTCTTGACGGGATTGGCAATGGATAGGAGCCATTGTGGTTTGCATTCAACTACCCAACAATGCATGAAGATGAAGTGCTTCTTCTCCATCTTCAAGAACAATGTGCATGCACAATATGGGTAGCAAAAAAAAGACCTGTTCAACTAGTTGCATATCCGGCAAAATGACCAACATGTAGAGCATATCCGTCCAAATGACCAACATATATAATAGTTTACTTGCGAGGTGATTTACGCACCACTTAGCCATCGGCCATAGAGTTGTTTCAAATGGCCGCAATACTTTTTGACAGCCTCTTGAACGGTGTGCCATCGATGGTTCAGCGACTTCGGACCACAATCCCGGATCACTTCTGTGCGACAAGGATCAAAGTGATTGTGCTCATGGAACCAAGCATGAACATCCGCCCAGAAGGTTGAGCCCTTTTGGTCCGTGCCATGAAACAAATCAAGCTAATGGTCAACCAAGCATCACACAATAATTCATCCTCCCTTAGATTGAAACTTTATCCCCTACCCTTCTTCTCTGTTGGGTCGGCACCGGCCAGCCAATCATCCTGCTCAAGGTCCGGATGCTCGGTGTACGAGTCCAGCTGTTTGGTGTACTTGCTAGATTGCTCGTAGTATGTGCATGTGCCAGTCTCCGGCTAGGAGTCATCCACTTGTCAGTCCTCGAAGCTGCCTTCGTTGTGGGTCATGTCCAACATCTCCCCATCGTTAGCCACCACCGCACCGCTTCAATGTTGTGCCTTCCAGACGGCATGCTGCAGACCCGTCGCATCCGCTTTGGACCTGCATGAATGCAGCACCCAGCGTGGCGGCACTATCGAGAGGATGCGTGTGAGAGGATTTTAGGTGGGACCACGTTGTCGGACGCATACATGGCACGAGTCCGGACGCTCGCAAACCTCCCCAAGTTTGGTGCCGGTTTCCGGGAATTCAGACATGCGTACGCATCCGTGAAGGTATGCGGTGCCACATTGGATGGCAAAAATGGTCCGGACGCGCTGATCTGAAGTTTGCGGGTATTTTGAGGCATGCCCTTGGAGATGCCCTTAGGTACACCGGCATGTCCACGATTTTATTTTCCTGAACCTAGATATGCTTATCCTCGTCAAACACCAAGTCATGTTCGAAGTTGACTCAAGGATGAAACCAGCATTTTCCAACTGGAAATTAACATGAAAATAAGTGTCAAACAACCAGAGTCGATCGAATCGTCCAAATTGAAATCGACGTTGAATCAGCAATGTAGATATACAATTCAGATAGCATATCTTGGTCTACACTGGCTATAAAAGCCGGCTGGAACTGGCGGGTTCCCATGGCTCTGGCAACTGCAAGGGGCCATGTCCTCTGCCCAGATTATCAGATGCCAGGTGCTGATGATTTTATACCTTTGTAGCATTCTACCAAGGATAAACAAATGTCCTTTGACTTTAAAAATTAAGGCGAAAATATGTTCAGTTTATGTAACTGACATTTTGATTACGTACATATAGTATTCTCTGATCATATCTTCATCATGTCTAGGTCCTTCCGCGATGAACTTCCACCTCTAAAATACCTCCGAACAATTACTTGCCCCTGTGGTCTCTCTCAGACAGTGTGATACATCACAGCGCCTTCAATTGACGCATCCTCTCCCTGTTGCATGTGCCGTAAACAAAGGCATGATCAGGAAAGCTACAGGAAACCACGCAGCATTACGAAGGTTATGCCGTGTTAACCTTTTCTTTCCAATAGAACATGCCATACTTCCTGCGACACGATCCAGAAGCTCTAAGGAATGTCCAGATCAATCTATGAACCAATGTCGAAATTTATAACGTTACCTATAAAAACAGAGCCACGCTTGAGCATTTCTGTCCTGCTAGTAAGCACGAGTGCGTGACAACACTTGTGTTTCAAAACTTATCTAGCAGAAACAAATATACCATAAAATGAGTTTTATTGCAAAATCAAAGGCGCTATGCTAGGGAAATATTGAATGAATAGAGCGTACAATTCTGAAACTTCGGTAACAAATCTGGAATTCTAGATCAAGATCATGTGCATGGCATTGTACACACTCTAGTGCATGCACTTGTGTGCAATAGTGCGGCCTACATCAAGAAGCGTGTGTTGTTGCACGATAATATTATGCACACAAAGTATACACAGAGGAATTAACATCCTTTAGTATGACCTTAGGCTTAAATGACACATCAGCTGCATGGATAAGTGAACCGAATGGTTGTCATGATCACTCCTGCGTCATGCTTCACCCCAGCAGTGTTCATTTTTCTTAATTCAGGATTGCACTTTACAAATGATACATATCTGAACTTCATTAGAGTAATATACTAAAATTTGCAATCAATATGGGAGATCCGTTTCGTTATTCAGATAACAAAATAGCCATGGCAAAGGAAGAACTAAGTGTACTGTGATACTATCTTAATACAGAAGTATCAAACCAAAGGTTGGATCTGCAACAAAGACAATAGTTCGGTCATCAACTTGCCAAAAATCCTTGATAGTCAATCCTATTCCTATAAGAAAGAGCATTAATCAATTTATATGTGCTACGACACATGTGCACAATCATGAGAGTGCGAACCAATGTCTCCTATTAGCTATAACAGAGAAGAATAAAAGATTATATGATAATAGCTTGATTAAAGATTATATGCTTATATATGTCATGTTGGACAATGATAATCGCAAGTACAAGCTCTACATTGGTTTTGAGAGTAAATAATTGCCACATAAGACGAGAATAATCCTACTCCATATTACACAAGGTTTCTGTACATCAAGCAAACATGCAGATTGTTGAATAAAAAGAATCAGCACAGATTCAAAAATTAATCTGCATAAGTCAGGCAAACTCGGGACATCAGCATTCGTGATCCAATTGAATACATACTCAGCTGCTCTCGTCGGCCAGACTTGTATTCCCCATGGTCAAAAGGTGCTATCTTAGGATCAGGAATATATCTAAGTCCGTGGCTTCTATAATGATTTTAACCATTAAATTTGTCACAGTATGTGAGAAACTGGAAAGAATTGTGTACTGGAGATAAATTGCATACAGTATGTGGCCAGTCAAGAAAATTTTACTAGCTATAGCGATATTCATCGTCAGCAATATTTGACCACAGAAATGCCATCCTTGCATGTATCTATGCACATATATGAACTGAAGAAAATAATAAAATAAAATACAATGCGACTCGTATGAATGTGAAAAAGACGAAGAAAAAGTCACCAGGTGTATCCGGATAATTTTGTGTGAGAACTCTTAACTTATACCCAGTGACATTCAGGGGCAGATCTGTCAGCTTAATTAAAGCACACTTGAATGTCATTCATTTCTGGATATAATCACGCTTATCCGCTGGGCGGTTTGGAATACGAGAAATAATACCATATGGTGAGCTGGCCCGACATCTGCAAACCCAAAGACCAGGGTGGCCTTGGGATCTTGTCATCCCGACGCATGAACATTGCCCTCCTGACCCGATGGCTGTGGCGTATTGCCAATGGGGAGGGAAGCCTCTGGCTCACCATCATCCGTAATAAGTACCTCCGTGGCCAACCTCTTGCCTTTTGCCAACGTACGGGTGGATCCCAGTTCTGGCAGTCCATGATCCAGCTTCTGGCCGTTCTACACATCAGCACATCCATCTCGGTTGGCTCCGGGGCCTCGACCTTGTTCTGGTTTGACTGCTGGCTAGGGAACTCCCCCTGGTTGCGCGATTCCCAGATCTATTTGCCATTGCGGTTGACCCTCGGGTCTCTGTCGAGACGACCCTTATTGACTTAGGGCGTCTCGCCTTCCGGCGCTCCTTGGCCCCATCGAGGTGGCCGCCTGGGACTCCCTCCTCCAAGACATCGCACTCCGATGAACATCATGGAGGACTGGGATTTTCTTTCCTGGCGCCTCGAGCCCTCTGGCCGTTTCTCCACCAAGTCCCTGTACGGCGCCATTGCTCCCTCGACGGCCCTGGAACCGTTTAGCCTGATCTGGGACATCCGACTTCCGCTGAAGATCTGGATCTTCCCGTGGCAATGGATCCGTGGACGTCTCCCCTCTGGGGTTGAAGTCCTCAAGCGTAATGGCCCGGGTGATGGGATGTGCCCCATCTGTGGCACGATTGAGGATGCTAACCACATCTTTTTCTCGTGCTACTCTGCCCAGTTCCTCTGGGCCTGCTTCCGTGAAACGGTTGGTGGACAGCGGTGTAATACCAACTTCCCCGGCCTGCTTGCCGAGCTTAACGCCTCACCTACTTGGTACCGCCATATTAGATGGCTGTGCATTGGGGTTCTTGCCTGGATGCTTTGGAACATTCGCAATAAGCTTGTCATTCAGAAGGTTCCCCTCCGACGTGCGACTGACGCAATCTTCAAACTGTGTGGTTACCTGCAGCTTTGGCGGCCGCTTAGCCGCCCACAGGAACGGGACGTCATCACCACCCAGCTCTCCGATCTTCGCTCGATGGCGCTCCGCGTGGCTCCCCCACTGCCGCCTCCTCCTCCTGAGCCTGACTATACCAACTGGCGGCTTTTGGCGTGTGTGTTTCGGGTTTAGGTCTTGTTGTGCTGTGCCCTCAGCATTGACTCTTTCTTGTACTATTTGTTCCTGTGGACATCCGTGTGTGTGTGTGCGTGTGCGTGGTTTGTGTTGGACCTTGTTGGATGCTTGTTGTGCGGTGGCTTTATAATATAAAGCGGGGCGAAGGCCTTTTTCGGTAATACGAGAAATCATTTCATTTTCAAAGCCCGCCAACCAAGTCTATCTATATTCATGCAGAAGGAGATTTAAAGAGCAGCTTCAGTGGATGAAATACAGAGTGCATCGAAAAAACGTATCAGGGTTTTGATGAATGGATTAAATCCTTTTGTAAAACGTTAAGTCTTGTAGACTTGCTTTGTACGGTCCTTTTTGTTCTTTTGGTTTTCTATGTTTAGCTCCTTGGTAATCATGTACAGTGGACTTTTCTTTATACTCAAACTACATAAAATATAATGTACGAAGAAATTTCTACAGTTCCGCCTAAAAAAACTGGAGCCAGTTTTCTTGCCGTCGACCCACCCGTAGTTCCCGAGCCGGCGCCAACTCTTTTATGTTTCTGGCAAAGTCTCAGAGTCGAGGAGCCGCCTTTGGTTCTCAAATTATTACTTTCGTAACTGTATGTGTTAACAAAGCTATAAATCACTCATATACGAATTAACAAAAAGTTACTGGATTGAAACTGAAAGAGCTACATGTATATTGATCACATATAATCATAGGTTGTCTCTCTTGTTCTTCTTGCTAACGCCAACCAACCTTTAACATGAAACTCTAGCGATAAAACAGACAACACGACAATACCAATGGAATAGAACATTGATCGATCATCTAAACTCTATTCGTCCACCCCTTGAGCAAGTTGGATGTGCTACTTCATGGCATTCTTCTTCTTATAAATGACCTCCTGAATTATAGACCCAAGACAATCAATCCACATTGGTTTGGGCACGAACGAATCAGCCCCAGCACTCATGAACTCCTCCATGGCACGATCATCAGCTGACACCCCAACAATCAATCCTTGTGTAGCACAATCAATATCCATTATTTTGCACCCTAGACATGTAGCAGAATTTTGTTATTGTTTTTGTTGTTGCTGTTATTATGTGCATATACATGGATGCCAACAACAGCAACAACATAAACAACAACAAAATCGTGCAACATCATCAAACTGTACTTGTTTCACCATAGACATGTATGAAACCTATTAATGATCAATCTCTTGTCTGTAAAGAATGTACACAGAAAAGAAAGTACTACAAGTCGGATGAGAAAAGAAGACAGAAAAACAAATGAAGGAATAGGGACCTTAAGACCAGATTTAGAGCTTATTATGGAGGAACAGGGGAACGATCGAGCTCCAGCATCAATTGTTGATACTTTTTGCATGACAAAAATAAAAGAGATCTACTGTGCTATACATGTATGATTTCACATGTTCCTTGAAGTAACATGTACCATCCAAGCCAAATATATGCACGGAGATTGCAATTCCCAAGAAGAATCAAAACAAAAATCATAAAATGAATTATCTTCTTATAAAAAATAAAAAATGATGAACACAAGCAAAAGAAATGTGGCACATTGAATGAATAAAAAACAGAGGTTCATTGTGCTGTGCTAAACATGGATAAATTGCCATGTTTTTCTTTGCAATATATAGCACCCAAAATATGAGGCTAGATAGCAACCACACATACAAAAAAGAAACGAAAAAAAACATAGGGAAGCAAAGAAACAATGCCAATGGCAACATGTATACATGGAACCATATACAAATGGATGTCAACAATAATAACATAAAATGTATTTTGCTACATAGATCAAAATGTACTCGGTTTCATCGTACACATGCTTGTATAGCACTTAATCAGAAAGCATGGACACAGAAACAACGACTTGTCGGGAGAGATTAAGGCAGAAAAGCAAAGGAAGGAATTGAGGCCTTGAGGCTAGCTAGCGCTTATCGTGGAATAGGAGGAGAGATGGAGCTCTTGCAGCTTGAGACTCTGTTGTTGGTGTGCCTTGTACCACCGTATGCCCAGGTATTTATAGGAGGGCAAGGGACGAAAGGCCTCATAGCCAGCCATCCTCTCCACCTTCCGTTCAAAATCACATCAAAACGCTCTATCCCGCTCTCTCCCAAAATAAAAATCAAAATTTAATACTGGATTCGTATCTTTTGGAATTAATGAGCAATATCTCCTGAAATGCAGTGTATATACGCACTGGCCGTTGTTTACATGCAAATACTAGACCCACCTTCCCGCAAAAAAAAAATACTAGACCCACCGTTTTTTGGTGTCAAATGTTACTGCATCACAGAAGATCACGCCTCTATATTTGTCTGAGCGGCTGGCAATTAATCTGGAGATCACCTCATATATTGTGGCAATTACTTAGTTATGGCAGGGAACCCATTCCAGATCGATAACAGAAAGAGCGGGGGAATTCCCCAGATCAGTTTTTTTTTCCTTCTATCACTAATTGGGTACCGTATGTGTGCATGGGCCCAATATATCAATCCAGCTGGCTGAAAGTGAACCAAATACAAGAGCAATTAGACCAAATTATATATGTACTGCGACTGAGGGTTCAAACAAGAACTAGTTTGATCCAAGAATAAGTCTAATTTTATTGATGCATAAAGAAAAATTAAGTTGCATTTCACACAAAAAATGAATATAAACCGCTACAAATGAAAATTCAAAACTGAAATGATTGTTTTGTTGTGAGAGTTCCAGTCCCTAGTATATGGGTCAACGTGTAAGTTTTAAAAACAGCATTACAATATTATTATTTTGAAAAAGGGTGGGTTTTATCGGCTCAAAATAGAGTATCAAGAAGATACATAACACAAAGATCACACACCCGGCCTCTGCATAACTAGGATGCACACAACCAACACCAACTCACACACACGATAAAACATGCGGCAACTAGCAAACTCATATAAGACCAAAGCTATGTGTAGGCGAGAAAAAAAAGAAAAAAGCCCCAAAGCGATAAGATCCATGATCGGCAAACTACAACAATGAACATATCCACACCAACCATCTCATGGCATCACATGGACGACGAGGTTTTTCAACAGCAACGCTTCAGGAAGGGTGCGACACTCAAGTGCCGCAGTCACCGGATCCAACCACCAAGGCTAAGATCTAGGTTTTCACCCTGAAGAGCAGTCTAAGCATATCCGAGCAATGTCTTGAACAAGGTAACGACATAAGAAAGCATCGTCATTGTCAGGTATCACCACTCGGGTGTGACCTACGCTTTTCGCCCTAGAGCTGAAGACCGGGTGCTCAAATAGCACCACCTTTGACGTCACTCATGTGTTGTCGCCACCACTTTTCCATGAACCTAGCAGCAACATGCGATGTGACGCCGCCACTGCACACCATCCCTCTGTGTCAAGACATTGTCCATAATTTTTATCTCACCGAAGTCAACAACTGGATCAGGAGAGATGAACCCTCCCAAAGACATTTCGATGACCATCACCGCACTAGTAGAAAAGGGGGCAATGACCCAGGCCTGCTCAGCCCATTAGTCCCGGTTCTTCCACGAACCGGGACCAATGGAGGTATTTGTCCCGGTTCGTGAGCCCAGGGGGCCGGCCGGGCCACATGGGCCATTGGTCCCGGTTCGTCTAGCCCTTTTGGTCCCGGTTGGTGGGACGAACCGGGACCAATGGGCCTCGCTCCTGGCCAACACCATTGGTCCCGGTTGGTGGCTTGAACCGGGACCAAAGGCTGCCCTTTAGTCCCGGTTCATGCCACCCCCCGGGACCAAGGATGTTCCTATATATACCCCTCACAGAAGAGCAGAGCACACTGCTCTGTTTTTGTTTTAGCCGAGGGAGAGGGCTTGGTGGTGCTCTAGCTCACCTCCTATGCACACAAGGTGTTCGATGGAATGCCCGAGCCACACTACTTAAGCTTTCTCCTCTCCAAGCTCAACCTCCAAGCTCCATTTTCCTCAATATTTGTCTAGGTTTAGCGGTCCGTCACGCCCCGTCCCCGTCTTCACCGCCGTTGATCACCCGCGCCGATCTCATCGCCGGCACCACCGTGGTGAGCCTCTTGTTCTTATCTTCTTTCTGAAAGGAAAAATATTCTTACTTGTATGTTTAGATAGATACTTGTATTATTTTCTTACTTTTATTATTGCATCTTATATAGTGCGATGGTTTTGGTATCCGCCCCCCTTGGCCCTCGTCCTGTCTATGATTCGGATGTGGTATATATTATCTTTTCATAACTATTGGTTCATTTATTGTTTATGAATATTATGCCGACCAACGTGACATAGATTTTATTTATCTAGGAGGTTCTTGAACCGGAAATTCCAACCGACCCTATTGTCGAGAGGTTAAATTTAGTTGAAGAAGAAAACAATTTCTTGAAGGAAAAAATAAAAAAACTTGAGGAGGAGAAGATGATATTGGAGTTGCATGTTGCGGATGTGTCCATGATCACAAGATCAAGATGGATGCAATGCGCTTGAAGATTAGAAAGATTAGAAAATATGCCATTCATACCGAGGCTTGGTATCATTATGCCGTTGGATCAGTTGTTACCTTGGTTGCGATTATGATCGCATTTGTTTTCGCATTGAAATGTTTTACATAGTTTCAATGTATGGTTTAATTAATTTAGATGCTCTGCAGAGCTTTATGTTGTTAGATGAGAACTATGTATGTACTTTGGTTTTTATGTGATGATGAACTTCTATTAATTTGGTCACTTAATTATCTATTCATGATGTTCTGTAATGATTTTTGACACACTTAATTATATATAATGCATGCAGATGAACCGGCAATGGATGTACGGTGACAGACACGCCTCCGAGTACACTAAGGGCGTGCATGATTTTCTCGAAGTGGCTGAGGCAAACAAGCAGAATGGTTTTATGTGTTGTCCATGCCCTATATGTGGGAATACGAAGTCTGACTCTGACCGGAAAATCCTTCACACCCACCTACTTTACAAGGGTTTCATGCCACACTATAATGTTTGGACGAGGCACGGAGAAATAGGGGTTATTATGGAAGACGGCGAAGAAGAAGAGTACAATGACAACTATGTGCCCCCTGAATACGGTGATGCTACTGAACATCAAGAGGAACCAGACGATGTGCACGATGGTGCTGCAATGGGCGAAGCTGCTGAAGATCAAGAGGAACCAGACGATGTGCTCGATGATGATGGTCTCCGCCGGGTCATTGTCGATGCAAGGACGCAATGCGAAAGTCAAAAGGAGAAGCTGAAGTTCGATCGCATGTTAGAGGATCACAAAAAAGGGTTGTACCCCAATTGCGAAGATGGAAACACAAAGCTCGGTACCATACTGGAATTAATGCAGTGGAAGGCAGAGAATGATGTGCCTGATAAAGGATTTGAGAAGCTACTGAAAATAATGAAGAAGAAGCTTCCAAAGGATAACGAATTGCCCGACAGTACATACGTAGCAAAGAAGGTCGTATGCCCTCTAGGATTGGAGGTGGAGAAGATACATGCATGCCCTAATGACTGCATCCTCTACATGGTGCATACAAGGATCTGAACGCATGCCCGGTATGCGGTGCATTGCGGTATAAGATCGCACGAGATGACCACAGTGATGTTGACGGCGAGCCTCCCAGGAAGAGGGTTCCTGCGAAGGTGATGTGGTATGCTCCTATAATACCACGGTTGAAACGTCTGTTTATAAACGGAGAGCATGCCAAGTTGATGCGGTGGCATAGTGAGGACCGTAAGAAAGACGGGAAGTTGAGAGCACCCGCTGACGGCTCGCAGTGGAGAAAAATCGAGAGAAAGTACTGGGATGAGTTTGCAAAGGACCCAAGGAACGTATGGTTTGCTTTAAGCGTGGATGGCATTAATCCTTTCGGGGAGCAGAGCTGCAGGAAGAATGTGTACCTGGGCCATCGTCGATTTCTTCCGACCAACCATCAATGTAGAAAGAAAGGCAAGCATTTCAGAGGCGAGGCAAATCACCGGAAGAAGCCCGCCATGCGTACCGGTGATCACGTACTTGCTACGGTCAATGATTTACACGTAATCTTTGGAAAGGGTCCCGGCGGACTAGCTGTTCCGAATGACGCTGAGAAACACGCACCCATGTGGAAGAAGAAATCTATATTTCGGGAACTACCCTACTGGAAAGACCTAGAGGTCCGCTCTTCGATCGACGTGATGCACGTGAAGAAGAACCTTTGTGTGAACCTGCTAGGCTTCTTGGGCGTGTATGGGAAGACAAAAGATACACCTGAGGCACGGGAGGACCTGCAACGCTTGCACGGAAAAGACGGCATGCCTCCGAAGACTATGAAGGTCCTGCCAGCTACGCTCTTACGAAAGAAGAGAAAGAAATCTTCTTTGAATGCCTACTCAGTTTGAAGGTCCCGACTGGCTTCTCGTCGAATATAAAGGGAATAATAATTATGCTAGAGAAAAAGTTCCAGAACCTAAAGTCTCATGACTGCCACGTGATTATGACGCAACTGCTTCCGGTTGCATTGAGGGGGCTTCTACCAGAAAACGTCCGATTAGCCATAGTGAAGCTATGTGCATTCCTCAATGCAATATCTCAGAAGGTGATCGATCCAGAAATCGTACCAACGCTAAGGAGCGATGTGGCGCAATGTCTTGTCGGGTTCGAGCTGGTGTTCTCACCATCCTTCTTCAATATCATGACGCACGTCCTAGTTCATCTAGTCGACGGGATTGTCATTCTGGGGCCCGCATTTCTACACAATATGTTCCCCTTTGAGAGGTTCATGGGAGTCCTAAAGAAATTTGTCCGTAACCGCGCTAGGCCAGAAGGAAGCATCTCCATGGGCCCATCAAACAGAGTATGTCATTGGGTTTTGTGTTGACTTCATTCCTGGCCTTAAGAAGATAGGTCTCCCTAAATCGCGGTATGAGGGGAGACTAATTGGAAAAGGCACGCTTGGAGGGGACTCAATAATATGCAGGGACGAATATTCTTGGTCTCAAGAACACTACACAGTTCTACAGAACTCTACCTTGGTGACCCCGTATGTCGATGAACACAAGAACAGTCTGCGCTCCAAACACCCGGAGCAGTGCGACGACTGGATTACATGTGAACACATCAGGACTTTCAGTAGTTGGTTGGAAACACGTCTCAGAGGTGATAAGACTGTTTGTGATGAGCTGTACTTGTTGTCCAGGGGCCATCTTTGACTGTATTGACTTACAAAGGATACGAGATAAATGGGAATACATTTTACACGATTGAACAAGATTAAAAGAGCACCAACCAAAACAGCGGTGTCCGCTTTGATGCAGCAACCGAGAGGGGAAAGAACACATATTATGGTTACATAGTAGACATATGGGAACTTGACTACGAACATAATTTTAAGGTCCCTTTGTTTAAGTGCAAATGGGTCAATCTGTCAGGAGGCGGGGTACAAGTAGACCCACAGTACGGAATGACAACAATGGATCTGAAAAATCTTGGGTACACTGACGAACCGTTCGTCCTAGCCAGTGATGTGGCATAGGTTATCTATGTGAAGGACATGTCTACCAAACCGAGAAAAAGAAAAGATAACGGGAATACATCATACGATGAGCCAAAGCGCCACATAGTTCTTTCTGGGAAAAAGGGACATCGTGGGAGTGGAGGGCAAGACAGACATGTCTGAAGATTATGAAAAGTTTCATGAAATTCCTCCCTTCAAAGTCAAGGCTGACCCAAGCATCCTGATAAATGATGAAGATTATCCATGGTTGCGGCGCAATAAGCAAATGACACAAGCGAAGAAAAAGTGAAGACTTTCTCCCGCAACTATTATGATGATACCATGCCAACTTTGTAACAGACGAGTATGATACCATTGTCTGTTTTGTACATGCACCTGCTATGTGGGTGAAATTATCATACCATGCCAACTTTCAACTTTTTCAGAGTTCATTTCAAATGCTTTAATTTAACGTTTTATGGTTCGGACCTCATAATACCATTAATCCCGGTTCGCTCCTTGTCAACTATGTTCTCACCAAGAACACTCAAGAGGGCAGCCACGTAGGCCATTGGTCCCGGTTAAATGCGGACCTTTTGGTCCTGGTTCCACGCACGAACCGGGACCTATGCGCCGCCCCTGGCCCATGACCATTAGTCGGTTTGTGCCACAAACCGGGACTAAAGGGTTGGTCCTCGTTGCGGTCAGAGTTTAGTCCCACCTCACCAACCGAAGGACGCTCACACCGGTTTATAAGCCCCTCCCTCTCTGCCTTGTTGAGCTCCTCTCAAAGTGAAAATAGATGCCCTTCTACAGAGAATTTGACCTAAATTCATACTGAATTTCTCTGAAATTCATAGAAATTTATTATGAATTTAGGTTGAATTCTCTCCATAAAGCATCTATGCACATTTTAGTAAAGTTAATCACAAACTTGTGATTCACACAAATTTCAAAGAATTCAAATTTTAACTATTCAAATTTGAAAACTAATGGCACTAACAGAAAGTTTATAATTTTTCTAAAACTAATGGCACTAACAGAAAGTTTATAATTTTGCTGACCTAAAAGAAAAAAGAATTCAAAATTAAAACAAAAAACAAAAGAAAATAAATAATGCAAAAAACAAAACAAAAAACTAGAAAAAACTATTTTTTAGTAAAGTTAATCACAGACTTGTGATTCACATAAATTTCAAAGAATTCAAATTTTAACTATTCAAATTTGAAAAGTAATGGCACTAATAGAAAGTTTATAATTTTTCTAAAACTAATGTCACTAACAGAAAGTTTATAATTTTGCTGACCTAAAAGCAAAAGGAACAAAAAAATAAAGCAAAAAACAAAAGAAAATAAATAATGCAAAAAACAAAACAAAAAAACTGGAAAAAACTATTTCTATAGTAAAGTTAATCACAAACTTGTGATTCACACAAATTTCAAAGAATTCAAATTTTAACTATTCTAATTTGAAAACTAATGGCACTAATAGAAAGTTTATAATTTTTCTAAAACTAATGGAACTAACAAAAAGTTTATAATTTTGCTGACCTAAAAGCAAAAAAGAAATAAAAATAAAGCAAAAAACAAAGAAAATACATAATGCAAAAAACAAAACAAAAAAGCTAGAAAAAAACTATTTTTATAGTAAAGTTAATCACAAACTTGTGATTCACACAAATTTCAAAGAATTCAAATTTTAACTATTCAAATTTGAAAAGTAATGGCACTGACAGAAAGTTTATAATTTTTCTAACCTAAAAGCAAAAGGAATTAAAAAATAAAGCAAAAAACAAAAGAAAATAAATAATGCAAAAAACAAAAAACTAGAAAAAAATTAAAAAACTGCCACCTATTGGGCCACCACAGACTGAATACGACTAGAAACCCAACACAGGCGAGGATTCAGGCCCTTGAAGGCCCAATAGACCCACAGAGAGCACAGTGTGAGATTAGGCCCGTAAGCCTGCATTTGGGAGGAGCTCGAGAGGGTAGCCGCCGCAGTGGGGCTTATAGACCACTCCGAGCCCCTCTCAACTAGCGAGGTGGGACTAAACTTATGGCCGCGGGCAGCGCAAGGCCTTTGGTCCCGATTGGTGGCACCAACCGGGACTAAAGGTAGGCATCGGTCCTGGTTCGTGGCACCAACCGGTACCAATGCCCACCTTTAGTCCCGGTTGGTACCTCCAACCGGGACCAAAGGCCGCCGCTTCCCGCCCTTCGGGCTACCGAAAACTGACCTTTGGTCCCGGTTGGTGGCACCAACCGGGACTAAAGGTGGCATTGGTCCCGGTTGGTGCCACGAACCGGGACCGATGCTCTTGGTATATAACCAGGACTTGTGAAAATTTCAGTTTCTCATCGACCATTTGCCCAGCGACGCCTTGAGCTCATCGACGCCGCCAGGCTGCCCCGACGCCATCCGCCGCCCCTGTCGTCGCCCCCGACTGCGCCGTCGCCGTCGTCCGTGCCTCGCTGTCGCCGTCACCCGTGCCTCGCCGTCGCCGTTCCCGACGTCGTCCCCGAGCCCGCGCGCCCCTGCCCTCGCCCCCGAGGCGCCTTCACCGTTCGCCGTCCCCGAGCCTTCCTCGTAGCTGATGCCACCTACATTGTGGCGCCGCCCGTTCCCTGCTCCTCCGCTGTCTTGGCCGCCCGTCGCCGCCAGCATCTGCCACCAGCCGTCGCCCTGCCCTTCGCTGCCCGCCTTCATCCCTGCCCTGCATTTTATTTCATAGCATTTTTCATAAATGTATTTTTTGTATATGTGTGTGTATGTGTATATATGTGTGTACATGTTCATATCATTTTTAATAAATGTATTTTTTGTCAATTTATGTATATGTTCATATATATGTGCATATTTGTAAAACAATTGTATATGTATAGGAAAATTTATGTATATGTTTTTGTGCATAATTTTGTCAATTTATGTATATGTTCATATTTAGAAGAAAAAAAAGGAGTGGAAAAAGAAGGTTAGTGCATTTTAGGTTAGTGTAGAGGAAAACGTAAAATAAGGAAAAGGAAGAAAAGTTTTATATATCGGAAAGGAAGAAGAAGAAAAAGGAGAGGAAAAACGAAAATAAGAAGAGGAAGACTGGATAATAAGAGTAAAAAAGAAGAAAAAGAAGATGAGAAGAAGAAAGGAATAGAAGAGAAGAAGAAAAAATAGAAAATATTCTATTTTTTCTTCTTCTCCTCCATGCTTTCTTCTTCTCCTCTTTTTTTTCTTCTCTTTTTTCTTCGATCTTCTCCTGTATTCCTTTCTTCTTCTCCTCTTTTTATTTCTTCTTCTTTTTCTTATGTTTTATCGGGTCTGTCATCGCCGATATACCCCTCCCGATACTTCAACACGAGGGGGGGTCGATATACCCCCTCCCCGATAATATTATTTTCCCATGTACGTATGTCGTCGTGTCGATATAACACCCTACCGATAACTTCAACACGTGGGGGGTCGATATACCCCTCCCGATAACATTATTTTCCGTGTATGTATGTAAATGGGTTGTCGATATTACCCCTCTCGACTGTGATAACTTATACATGAGAGCACCCCGACCCTCTCGCTCGACCAAAACTCTCGAGGACACCCAAACCCTAGAAAAAAACGATGTCAGTCTCCTACCCCCTCCCACCCCGCCCCAACCCGACAAACTAAATCGAGGCCACCCCAAAACCGAGAAGCGTTTTCGAGGCAACCCCAAACCCTAGAGCACTTGGCGCCTCGTTTGCCACTAATATATCCATCTGTCATGTTTGAATAATAATTGCCATGTTGTAATTATTTGTAGAAACTATGGACACCCCCCAAGACGAAGCAACAGAAGCGGTGTTGGGGGACATAATCGCATAAGGAAGTGATGCCGTATTCTCGTTTCTCAACGACACCGATGGTCTGGAAGGACAGGGTGAAGAAGCAGGCTATGATTATGATGGCTCCTTTGACCCAATGCCGGTGCAAGAAGGAGACCGTGAGGACGGCTCCGGTGACCCAATGACGGTGCAAGAAGGAGACCGTGATGACGGCTCCGGTGACCGAACCGAGTCTGGCCAGGTATATATATTAGTTAAGCCTGTGTTGACTAGCTAATTGCTGCATTCATTGTTTTGGTATATGTACACATATTAATTAACTATCGTCTTTCTTCTTTTTCTAGCCCTCCGGATCGGGCACAACTTGATAAGGAGGCGAGGCCCTAAGAAAAAGTTGAGCTCGGATGAAAGGTTTGAGATCACAGCAATCGCGCGCGACGGCGAACCGATTGAACCCATCCGGACAAAGAACGCATTTGCTGCTCAGTGCGGGGTTCTTGTTAGGGACAAGATCCCGATCAGCATCCACCAATGGTATAAGCCTAAGAACGAAGACCCTGAGGTGTCTTATGTCAATGATATGCAGAAAGATGATCTTTGGACTGAGCTGAAGGCAAATTTCACCCTACCGCCAGAGGAGGATCCAGAGAAGCCAGTTATAAAGCAATTAATCAAGTCTTTTGCTCTTGAGAAGATGGCAAGCCTATTCAGGAGGTGGAGGAAAGAGTTGAAAAAGTTTGTCGACAAAGAAGAGACACCAGAATTCATCAGCAAATATGAGAAGACCAGAGATCACTGGCCCACATTTGTGGCCCACAAGACATCGAAAAAGAGTAAGAAGATGTTGGCGACAAACAAGCAAAATTCTGCGAAGAAGAAGTTTCACCATCGCACGGGGTCAGGTGGCTACCTCAAAGCCCGGCCTAAGTGGGCCAAGGCTGAGAATGATTTGCTTGATAAAGGGATCGAACCAGAGACAATGAACTGGCCAGACCGTTGCCGGACTTGGTTCTTCGGGGCTGGTGGAACCTTATACACTGTATCAGGGAAGTGCCGTTGGACGGACGAGCAACTGAAAATACAAGTCAAGAGGCTTCGGGACTATATCGATGCAGCGCAGCAAGGGACGTTCGTTCCAGACAGAGAGAACGACGAGCTCACAATGGCCCTCGGGAATCCTGAGCACCCTGGACGGACACGAGGCACGCCAGGCTCCATTCCGTGGAAGGTTGGTTTTCCGGACGCAGGCGGTTACAAATGCCAGGAGAGGAGGAAGAAAGTGCAGCAGACCGAACTGCAGGCGCTGCACGCAAGGGTACAAGCGATAGAGGAACGAGAAGCAAATCGCAGCAAACGAACTGCCGAAGCTTCCCCCGAAGCTACCCCGCCATCTCAGCGGAGAAGCAGCGTGGCTTCCACCGAGCTGCTTCAGCCGGAGCATGTCTTGACGGCTCCTGCTAGCTACCCCGTGGATTTTATCACGGAGTCTCAAAATTGCCACCTTATGACGTAATGGCAGAACTTAAAAGTCAAGGCGGCTGTCCTTCCAAGTTTGACCTTCTGAACCCGGCGCAACTTTTCACCGTCGTCCGATTCCAGAAGGATATGCTAGGGTGACGGTGGACGAAATAACGGAGGGATTTGAGGACCTCCGGCTTGACCACCCTACCGGTGAAGGGGAGACTCGGCTGGGTTCTGCTCTGATGACTCCATGCCTATGGCAGAAGGAGTCCATCAACCTTCCGAACTGGACGCCTCCTCCTCCTCCTCCGGCGAGTGACGATCAGGGCACTCAGCCTCCTTCTCCGGCGCGTGACGGCACTCCGCCTCCTTCTCCGCCTGCGCCGGCGCGCCCGGGAAGCCAGCAGCCTCCTCCTTCTCCGCCTCGCCAGCAAGGGCGGAAGAGACCCGCCACCGCCCCGGCTGCTCCGGCGCGTCGTAGTCCTTCTCCTCCGCCTCGTAAGCAAGCACGAAAGAAGACAGTCGCAGCCGCTCTGTCTGCTTCGGCGTCTAGCAGTACAGCCAGAGGCGGGAGGCAATGCAGATACGGTCCACCTCTCAAGCTTCTAGAGAAGTTACCGTACGAGATGACCGTGGAGGAAAACAAGAAGATCGTGCGGACCGAAGTGAAGGGCTTCTTTGAAGGGTTGAAAGCGCAGAGACATCCACCTCCGGAGGAGAAGGTAGATCCGGTGAAAGCAAAGCGCACTATTGATGCCCTGAGGAAACCACCAAAGTCTCCGCCCAAAACCAACTATGAGCGCATTACTGAAAAGGCATATCTCAAAGCGCAGCGGTCGGGAAGTACTGTCAGTGATCATAGGTTAAAAGAACGAGCAGCTGGGAAAAATTGCCCAGCTCGGCGAACAAGCAAAGCAATCGTGCCCCCCGCTCAATGTGTCTAGTGACATCGTCGCTAATGCTCCGGGGACGGTACCCGGTTAGAGCAATCTTGGAGATTAGCTGCCTGACGATGTAAATTTTGATTTCATGGAGGTGGTCGAACACAGATACGAGTACAGGAAGCCTCTCGTCAAAGATGAAAAATCTCTAACAACGATTATGTGAAGATTCCATAATTGGTACATGAAAACCTGCAAAGAGTCTGGGGGGGCGAATACTTTGTATCTGAGAATTAAAGAGGAGCACGACCTCGTTGGAACTGATCTGTTGCCTGTTCTATTTGAGGAGTTCTTCGAGTTCTTCAATCAAAAGGCCCTTGATAAATTAACGGTCTTTTGCTATTGTCTGTAAGTACTATTTCTATCATTAAGTCTCTATATATAGCTCAGCTCTTTCATTGCATGTATTTATAATTAATTATCCTCACTATATTATGCAGATTGAAGATCGTCGAGTGCAGAAAACAAGAAATGTATGATATTGGGTTCATTAACACAAATATCATAGATGAAATTCAGGTTAAAAAGCACGCCCGAAGAGGCCGAGGCCAACTTGCTACAATCGTTGATCAAAAATCAAAACAAAGATACCATACTCTTTCCTTACAACTTCAAGTGAGTGTTACTGTCGTGTGCATATTCGATTTCCCTTATTACTCGAGCGAGGTTATAGTAATGTAATTGCTGAGTTATGCATGTGTGCGCAGCTTCCACTATGTTCTTCTGAAGATTAAGCTTGAGCGAGGACTATTAACCATCTTAGACTAGAGACGAAAGATCCCGAAACCTATGCGGACATGACTAAATTGCTCAACAAGTAAGTTCAATCGATCATTATCGCACCATATCGGCAACTTTTGTTCATTTCCTGATATCTCAAGTAATAATAATTATTTTCTTTGTCTTGCAAGGTTTGAAACAGTTCACCGCAGAAGCTCCGGGACTGCCGAAGGAGCTGCGATATACATACCAGTAAGTACTACTAGTTAGCTAGTTGCGCGCATCTCCCGTTGATTCTATAGCTATACTTTCATCAATGCCATTTATAATACTTCATTATCAGTTTGATTGACCTCTATTTCTCGTAAAATGCTTGTGGCATGAACAAGGGAATAATTATTGTGGATACTACGTGTGCGAGTTCATCTACAACGCGACTTTGAAAAATAAGCGGGCTACTCTAAAAGACAATATGAAGTGCGTAAGCAATAATATTCACAATTTAATTTTATTACACCATCATTTCTGTTGAGTTTCATTCATATATATGTATTAACCCCCTTCTTCAAATTAGACGTGACAGATGTGGAATGAACTCTTACCACAAGATCGCATGAAAGCAATTCAAGAGGAATTGGCGGGATTCTTTCTTGACCACGTCATCAATAAAGCCGGAGAATACCATGTGGAAGTTGATTTCAAATGCTAGGGGATTGTAAGAGATCTTACGTATTGTATATGTATGTAGCCAGTAGCGTCGGATAGATAATACGAAAACTTGTTGTTCGACCAATCTCTCGGAGAAGGAGAGGTCGATCGATCACTTCTCTCGGTATGCATGACGAACTTCTGTACTTAATAATTTCCATCATTTTCTTATTAGCTAGTGTGTCGAGGGCCTCTCTATGTATAGTACGTAGCGTCGACCAAGCACGAACATAAGAGAGGACACTTCTCTCTATTAATTAGCTAGCTAACACAATATATGAAACACCTAAATTAACCCCCCAAAACCCCCAACCCCCCCCCCCTTTAAAAAAACAAAAAACCCAGCCCCTGAAATGCTGACGCGTGGATGTCTTTTGATCCCGGTTGGTGCCACCAACCGGGACCAAAGGCCCTCCTGCCTGGGCTCGGCGCACCGGCCACGTGGAGGCCCATCTGTCCCGGTTCGTGTTTGAACCGGGACTAAAGGTCTAGGGCATTAGTAACGACCCTTTAGTCCCGGTTCAAGAACCGGGACAAAAGGCCCTTACCAACCGGGACGATAGGGGGTTTTTCTACTAGTGATTCGTCATCCAATTGAATACATACGCAGCTGCTCTCGTGGGCCAGACTTGTATTCCCCATGATCAAAAGGTGCTATCTTAGGATCAGCAATATATCTAAGTGCGTGACTTCTATAATGATTTTAACCATTAAATTTGTCACAGTATGTGACAAAACTGGAAACAATTGTGTACTGGAAGTAAATTGCATACAGTATGTGGCCAGTCAAGAAAACTTTACTACCTATAGTGATATTCATCATCAGCAATATTTGACCATAGACATACCATCCTTGCATGTATCTATGCACATATGAACTGAAGAAAAATAATAAAATAAAATACAATGCGACTCATACGAATGTGAAAAAGAAGAAGCTAAAGTCCAGGTTTAGTCGGTTAGTACTTTCCACGTGCTAGTGGTGTACTAGTCTGGTTCGAACAATGAGTCCAAATAGTAGACGATACTAGTTTGGTAGCTGAAAGGGAGTCTGAGTCAGGTTTACTAGTGTTTTGCACCTGCCGTGTGTGTGGCTAGGGTCTGTTCATCAAGTTCTAGTACGAGTTGAGCTTTGGGTCTGTTCATCAAGTTCTAGTACGAGTTGAGCTTTGGGTCTGTTCATCAAGTTCTAGTACGAGTTGAGCTTTGGGTCTGTTCATCAAGTTCTAGTACGAGTCAGACTGAGTCAGGTGCCTAGGGCGTTTGTTCGTGTATATATACATGGACGCCTGGGTGAGTTCTGTATCGAACGCCATGAATCTCAGAGAAAAACAGAAAAGCAATAAAGAGAGGAATTAGAGGGTGCGAGACGCACCCTTGGCTATAAGTTTCCGTGCATGTGCGTTGGTGTTATTCTGATGTGATCGATCTTGTGAGAGAATTTCCAACAGTATCCGGATAATTTTGTGCGAGAACTCTCAACTTATACCCAGTGACATTCAGGGGCAGATCACTCAGCTTAATTAAAGCTCACTTGAATGTCATTTCTTTCTGGGTAAAATCACGCGTATCTGCTGGGCGGTTTGGAATACGAGAAATCATTTCATTTTCAAAGCCCACCAACCAAGTCTATCTATATTCATGCAGAAGGACATTTAGAGAGGAGCTTCAAAGGATGAAATACAGAGCACAGCGAAAAACAATATCAGGGCCTCCAGGGGACCTAGGCTTTCACCTAGCAGGGAACGGAAGGCGGGGGAGAAGGATCCTCACCACAGCCTCCAGGGAGGGGTACGGCGCCCAGGGCGTCGCCTGCGATGTGGCTGCGCCGGCCAGGGGTTTCCCCCAGATCCAACCCCACTCGACGAGATCCGCGCTGCCGGCGCCCGGGAAGAACGGCCTTAGCCACTAGGACCCGGATCCGGCGATGGAAGGAGCAGATCGGGGCGGAGAGGTTGAGATGCATCTAGCGACGGCAACCGCGCAGGGGAGGCCGCACACCAGCGACCGTGGACCGACGCCGCCTCGTCCCCCGCGAGACCGAGGGAGGCGCCTCACAAGCTCCGGCCGGAATGGCTCGCCGCCCGGGCCACCCGGAGCCGCCGCCCCGGATGCCGAGGCCCTCAACTCTACATGGAGCCGCCAGATCCCCCGCCGCCACCTTCATCGGTGTCGAGCGCACGCCGGCGCACACCTCTGGCGGCGGCGGAGGGGAAGGGGAGGGGGGAGGAGGGGTGCGGCGCCGGCGGTTAGGATTTCCCTTGAGTCGCCTCAGAGGAGACGACGCGGGGGCGGGGGGGAGGGGGGGGGGGCTTTGAAGTTGTCTGGATCTGGATTGTAGATCCAAGACAATCAATCCGCACTGGTTTGGGCACCAAGGAATCAGCCCAGCACGCATGAACTCCTCCATGGCATGATCATCAGCTGACACCCCAACAATCAATCCTTGTGTAGCACAATCAATATCCATTATTATGCACCCTAGACATGTAGCAAAATTTTATTACTATTGTTGTTGTTGTTGTTGTTGTTGTTGTTGTTGTTGTTGTTAGGTGCATATACATGGATGCTAACAACAGCAACAACTACTACAATAAGAAAACCGTGCTACATCATCAAAATGTACTTGTTTCACCACATACATGTATGAAACCTCTTAGGAGGTGTTTGTTTCCGAGTTTTTCGCCCGTCACCTGTTAACGCCGTAAAGGAAAAACAGTCCCAGCGTTTGGCATGTTCACACCGTAAACAGGTCACACTGTAAACAGGTCCAGGCCAGTTATGTATAGATACCGCCCACCCCCCACCGGTAAAGACTGTGGTATCGATCCCATGTCCTCCTCCTCCCGAAAGAGCTCCCTCCTTCCCGCACAATTCTCCTCGTTCGCCGCCGCCTCTCCGAGCACCTTTGAGTCCTGCATCAACGCCTCCACGATCCACTTCGAGCCCCCCTCTGCCGCCGGCGTGAGATCGGAGCAGCAGACGGCGCTTGTGATCGGGAAGGGCCAGCCGCACTTGAGATCGAAGGGGGTCGGCAGCGCACAAGAACCGGGCGACCGGCGGCGCACAAGATCCGACCGGCCGGCGGCGCTTGATTTCCCGGACGGCCGGCGGCGCTCGATCCGAGCGGCCGACGGCGCTAGATTTTGGGGACCGCCGGCGGCGCTTGATTTCGGGGATGGCCGGCGGGGCTTGATCCGAGTGGCCATGGTGCTTGATTTTTCGGGGATGGCCGTCGCGCGTCGGCGCTTGGCATCTCGGGCGGCTGGGGCCGAGCAAGATCAGGCCGATTATGGTGAGCATGCTGGCCGGCGAGCAGCAGGGACAACAATCAATTCCATCTATATCTATACCTCTATATCTATATCTATATCTATATCTATACCTACCAATATAAAAAGACCCAGTGAGGCAGATACAATACATCTCGGCCATCAAACCATATCAATCCAACGACCTAGATTGCTCCAATGGTGAGCGTTAAACATGTTTAACGTGCAATTAATATCATACCAAATAACAACGACGGTGTCAATCATATAATTAACGCGTGACTGATACCCTACCTAATATAAAACGTGCAATCAATTTCCCCAATATCAACGTGCATTGCACGTGTGCATTTACTAGTTACCTGAAGTGAACCAAACAAACTTGGAAAAAACGCATTACACCTCCTTAAACGGTGCAATTTGATTATGTTACCATTACCGTTACCATTTTTTAGCCAAACACCTCCTTAATGATAAATCTCTTATCTGTAAAGAATGTACACAGGACGGAAAGTACTACAAGTCGGACGAGAAAAGAAGGCAGAAAAACAAATGAAGGAATAGGGACATGAAGACCAGATTTAGAGCTTATTATGGAGGAACAGGGGAACGATTGAGCTCCAGCATCAGTTGCTGATACTTTTTGCATGACAAAAATAAAAGAGATCGACTGTGCTATACATGTATAATTTCCCATGTTCTTTGAAGTAACATGTGCAGTAGCATTCAAGCCAAGTATATGCACAGAGAATGGAATTCCCAAGAAGAATTAACACAAAAATCATAACATGAATTATCTTCTAATAAAAAAATAAAAAATGATGAACACAAGCAAAAGAAATGTGGCACTTTGAATGAATATAAAAATAGAGGTTGATTGTGCTGTGCTACACAGAGATAAATTGACATGTTTTTCTTTGCAATGTATAGCACCCAAACTATGAGGCCAGATAGCAACCACACATACAGAAGAAAGCATAAAAAAAAATGTAGAGAAGCAAAGAAACAATGCCAATGGCAACATGTATATATGGAACCATACACACATGGATGTCAACAATAATAACATAAAAAGTATTTTGCTACATAGATCAAAATGTACTCGTTTCATCGTACACATGCTTGTATAGCACTTAAGCAGTCTCCTAGAGGTAAAGCATGGAAACACGGACACAGAAAATAGTACATGTTGGGAGAGAACAAGACAGAAAACCACAGAAAGGAATAGGGACCTTGAGGCTAGCTAGCGTTTATCTTGGAATAGGAGAAGAAATGGAGCTCTTTCTGCTTGAGACTCTGCTGTTGGTGTGCCTTATATCATCGTATGCCTAGGTATTTATAGGGGCCTAAGGGGCGCAAGGCCTCATGGCCAGTCAACCTCTCCACCTTCCGTTCAAAATCACATCAAAAGGTTCTATCCCGCTCTCTCCCAAAATAATAATAAATATTTAATACTGGTTTCGTATCTTTTGTGATTAATGAGCAATATCTCCAGACATGCAGTGTACTGCATATACGAATAACATCAAAGAAGATCACGCCTCTATATTTGTCTGAGCGGCTGGCAATTAATCTGGAGATCACACCTCATATATTGTGGCAATCAGTTAGTTATGGCAGGAATTTATGTTTTCCAGGAATGTCAGGGAGCTCGTTCCAGATCGATCGCAGTGGCAGGGTGGGCATTGGGTGGTTAATTCGCCAGATCTGATTTCTTATGTTGTCATCTACCATTAATTGGATACCGTATGTGTGCATGGACTCAATATTATCGATTGAGTTAGCTTAATGTGAACGAAATATACACAAATTATACCCATTTACTTTATGTACTGCGACTAAGGGCATCTCTATCGGTGGGCGTACATCCGATACTCCCGAAGCTCCCCCTCCCTCCTCCCCGTACCCCCCCCCCCCCCCGAGCGGGGCGACCGGGGCGGCCCTCCCTGTTGGAAATATGCTCTAGAGGCAATAATAAATTAGTTATTATTATATTTCCTTGTTCATGATAATCGTTTATTACCCATGCTATAATTGTATTGATAGGAAACTCAAATACATGTGTGGGTATATAGACAACACCATGTCCCTAGTAAGCCTCTAGTTGACTAGCTCGTTGATCAACAGATGGTTACGGTTTCCTGACCATGGACATTGGATGTCGTTGATAACGGGATCACATCATTTGGAGAATGATGTGATGGACAAGTACAATCCTAAGCCTAGCACAAAGATGCGTAGTTCGTATCCTAAAGTTTTTCTAATGTCAAGTATCATTTCCTTAGACCATGAGATTGTGCAACTCCCGGCTACTGTAGGAATGCTTTGGGTGTACCAAACGTCACAACGTAACTGGGTGGCTATAAAGGTTCATTACAGGTATCTCCGAAAGTATCTGTTGGGTTGTACGAATCGAGACTGGGATTTGTCACTCCGGTTGACGGAGAGGTATCTCTGGGCCCACTCGGTAGGACATCATCATAATGTGCACAATGTGACCAAGGGGTTGATCACGGGATGATGTGTTACGGAACGAGTAAAGAGACTTGTCGATAGCGAGATTGAATAAGGTATCGGGATACCGACGATCGAATCTCGGGCAAGTACAATACCGCTAGACAAAGGGAATTGAATACGGGATTGATTGAATCCTCGACATCGTGGTTCATCCGATGAGATCATCGTGGAACATGTGGGAGCCAACATGGATATCCAGATCCCGCTGTTGGTTATTGACCGGAGAACATCTCGGTCATGTCTGCATGGTTCCCGAACCCGTAGGGTCTACACACTTAAGGTTCAGTGACGCTAGAGTTGTTATGGGAAATAGTATGTGGTTACCGAAGGTTGTTCGGAGTCCAGGATGTGATCCCGGACGTCATGAGGAGTTCTGGAATGGTCCGGCGGTGAAGATCGATATATTGGACGAAGGGTATTGGAGTCCGGAAGTGTTCCGGGGGTACCAGGCTATGGCCAGCATGACCGAAAGGTGTTTCGGGAG
Organism: Aegilops bicornis; assembly: GCA_021605145.1. Lineage (NCBI taxonomy): Eukaryota > Viridiplantae > Streptophyta > Magnoliopsida > Poales > Poaceae > Aegilops > Aegilops bicornis. The sequence continues at coordinate 643,613,543 of CM038672.1, forward strand.
CCCGGCAAGTGTTGGAGGGCCTCATGGGCCAAAGGGAAGGGCAAACCAGCCCACTAAGGGGTGGTGCGCCCCTCCCAGCCCCTCTCACGTAACCAGGAGAGGTGGGGGCGCCTCCCCTAGGGCAGCCCCCCTTCCCGGCTTGGGGGGCAAGTTTCCTAGGGGTGGGGGCGCCCAAACCCATCTAGGGTTTCCCCTATGGCCGCCGCCCCTCCCCTAGGGAACCCTAGGGCGCCTCCTCCACCCCCTTCCCCCTATATATAGTGAGGGAGAGAGAGGGCAGCCGCACCCCTTCCCTGGCGCAGCCCCTCCCTCCTCCAACACTTCCTCCTCCTCCGTAGTGCTTAGCGAAGCTCTGCTGGAGAACCACGAGCTCCATCACCACCACGCCGTTGTGCTGTCGGAGTTTTTCCTCAACTTCTCCTCTCCCCTTGCTGGATCAAGAAGGAGGAGACGTCCCTGGGCTGTACGTGTGTTGAGCAGCGGAGGTGCCGTCCGTTCGGCGCTAGGATCATCGGTGATTTGGATCACGGCAGTGCGACTCCTTCAACCCCGTTCTCTTGAACGCTTCGCTTAGCGATCTACAAGGGTATGTAGATGCACTCTCCTTCCCCTCATTGATAGTTTCTCAATAGATAGATCTTGGTGACTCGTATGAAAATTTTGAATTTCTGCTACGTTCCCCAACTGTGGCATCATGAGCTAGGTCTATTGCGTAGATTCTTTGCACGAGTAGAACACAAAGTAGTTGTGGGCGTTGATTTTGTTCAATATGCTTGCCGTTACTAGTCCAATCTTGTTTGACGGTATTGTGGGATGAAGCGGCCCGGACCGACCTTACCCGTACTCTTCGTGAGACAGGTTCCACCGGTGACATGCACTTGGTGCGTAAGGTGGCTAGCGGGTGCCGATCTCTCCCACTTTAGTCGGAGCGGATTCGATGAAAAGGGTCCTTATGAAGGGTAAATAGCAATTGACATATCACGTTATGGTTTTGCGTGGGTAAGAAAGCGTTCTTGCTAGAAACCCATAGCAGCCACGTAAAACATGCAAACAACAATTAGAGGGCGTCTAACTTGTTTTTGCAGGGTTTGCTATGTGATGTGATATGGCCAAGAAGAATGTGATGAATGATATGTGATGTATGAGATTGATCATGTTCTTGTAATAGGAATCCACGACTTGCATGTCGATGAGTATGACAACCGGCAGGAGCCATAGGAGTTGTCTTTATTTATTGTATGACCTGCGTGTCATTAAAACAACGCCATGTAATTACTTTACTTTATTGCTAACCGGTAGCCATAGTAGTAGAAGTAATAGTTGGCGAGACAACTTCATGAAGACACGATGATGGAGATCATGATGATGGAGATCATGGTGTCATGCGGTGACGATGATGATCATAGAGCCCGAAGATGGAGATCAATGGAGCTATATGATATTGGCCATATCATGTCACTACTATATAATTGCATGTGATGTTTATTATGTTTATGCATCTTGTTTACTTAGAACGACGGTAGTAAATAAGATGATCCCTTTACAAAAATTTCAAGAAGTGTTCTCCCCTAACTGTGCACCGTTGCTAAAGTTCGCCGCTTCTAAGCACCACGTGATGATCGGGTGTGATGGATTCTTACGTTCACATACAACGGGTGTAAGACAGATTTACACACGAAACACTTAGGGTTAACTTGACGAGCCTAGCATGTACAGACATGGCCTCGGAACCACAGAGACCTAAAGGTCGAGCATGAGTCGTATAGTAGATACGATCAACATGAAGATGTTCACCGACGATGACTAGTCCGTCTCACGTGATGATCGGACACGGCCTAGTTGACTCGGATCATGTAATCACTTAGATGACTAGAGGGATGTCTATTCGAGTGGGAGTTCATAAGATGAACTTAATTATCCTGAACATAGTCAAAAGATCTTTGCAAATTATGTCGTAAGCTCGCGCTTTAGTTCTACTGTTTTAGATATGTTCCTAGAGAAAATATAGTTGAAAGTTGACAGTAGCAATTATGCGGACAGTAGAAAGCTTATGTCCTTAATGCACCGCTCAGTGTGCTGAACCCCAAATGTCGTTTGTGGATGTTGCGAACATCGGACATACACGTTTTGATAACTACGTGATAGTTCAGTTAAATGGTTTAGAGTAGAGGCACCAAAGACGTTTTGAAGCGTCATGAACATATGAGATGTTTCGAGTGCTGAAATTGAGATTTCAGGCTCGTGCCCACGTCAAGAGGTATAAGACCTCCGACAATTCTCTTAGCCTGCAAACTAAGGGAGAAAAGCTCAATCGTTGAGCTTGTGCTCAGATTGTCTGAGTGCAACAATCACTTGAATCGAGTGGGAGTTGATCTTCCTGATGAGATAGTGATGTTTTCTCCAAAGTCATTGCCACCAAGCTGCTAGAGCTTCGTGATGAACTATAACATATCAGGGATAGATATGATGATCCTTGAGATATTCACGATGTTTGACATCGCGAAAGTAGAAATCAAGAAGGAGCATCAATTGTTGATGGTTGATGAAACCACTAGTTTCAAGAAGGGCAAGGGCAAGAAGGGGCACTTCATGAAACGGCAAATCAGCTGCTGCTCTAGTGAAGAAACCCAAGGTTGAACCCAAACCCGAGACTAAGTGCTTCGTAATAAAGGGAACAGCCACTTTGGAGTAGAATTACCCTAGATACTTGGTAGATGAGAAGGCTGGAAAGGTCGATAGAAGTATATTGGATATACATTATGTTAATGTGTACTTTACTAGTACTCCTAGTAGCACCAGGGTATTAGATACCGGTTCGGTTGCTAAGTGTTAGTAACTCGAAATAAAAGCTACGGAATAAACGGAGATTAGCTAAAGGTGAGCTGACGATACGTGTTGGAAGTGTTTCCAAGGTTGATGTGATCAAGCATCGCACGCTCCCTCTACCATCAAGATTAGTATTAAACCAGAATAATTGTCATTTGGTGTTTGCGTTGAGCATAAACATGATTGGATTATGTCTATCGCAATACCGTTATTCATTTAAGGAGAATAATGGTTACTCTATTTATTTGAATAACACCTTCAATGGTCTTGCACCTAAAAGAATGGTTTATTGAATCTCGATCATAGTGATACACATTTTTCATGCCAAAAATAAGATAGTAATGATAGTACCACTTACTTGTGGCACTGCCATGTAAGTAATATTGGTATAAAACGCATGAAGAAGCTCCATGTTGATGGATCTTTAGACTCACTCGTTTTTGAAAAGTTTGAGACATGCGAACCATGTCTATTGGTGTATACGCATGAAGAAACTCCATGCAGATGGATCGTTTGGACTCGCTTGATTTTGAATCACTTGAGATATGCAAATCATACCACATAGGTAAGATGACTGAAAAGCCTCGTTTTTCAGTTAGATGGAACAAGATAGCAACTTGATGGAAGTAACACATTTTGATGTGTGCAGTCTAATGAGTGCTGAGGCATGTAGTGAATATCATTATGTTCTTACTTCACAGATGATTTGAGTAGATGTTGAGTATATTTACTTGATGAAACACAAGTCTGAATTATTGAATGGTTCAAGTAATTTCAGAGTGAAGTTGAAGATCATCGTGACAAAAGGATAAAATGTCTATGATATGATCATAGAGATGAGTATCTGAGTTACCAGCTTTGGCATGCAATTAAGACATTGTGGAAATTGTTTCACAATAAATACCGCCTGGAACACCATAGTGTGATGGTGTGTCCGAACATCATAGTTGCACCCTATTGGATATGGTGCGTACCTTGATGTCTCTTATCGAATTACCACCGCTGCTCATGGGTTAGGCATTAGAGACAACCACACTCACTTTAATAGGGCACCACGTAATTCCGTTGAGGCGACACCGTTTGAACTATGGTTTGGAGAAACCTAAGTTGTCGTTTCTTAAAGGTCCGGGCTGCGGCGCTTATGTGGAAAAGTTTCAGGTTGATAAGCTCGAACCCAAAGCGGATAAAATGCATCTTCATAGGACACCCAAAACGGTTGGGTATACCTCCTAATTCAGATCCGGAAGCAATAGGGATTGTTTCTTGAATCGGGTCCTTTCTCGAGGAAAAGTTTGTCTTGGAAAGTTGAGTGGGAGGATGGTGGAGACCTGATGAGGTTATTGAACCATCACTTCAACTAGTGTGTAGCAGGGCACAGGAAGTTGTTCTCGTGGCACCTACACCAATTGAAGTAGAAGCTTATGATAGTGATCATGAAGTTTCGGATCAAGTCAATAACGTACCTCGTAGGGTGACAAGGATGCGTGCTACTTGAGTGGTACGCAATCCTGTCTTGAAGGTCATGTTGCTAGACAACAATGAACCTACGAGCTATGGAGAAGCAGTGGTGGGCCCAAATTCCGACAAATGGTTAGAAGCCAAGAAATCCGAGATAGGATCCATGTATCAGAACAAAGCATGGACTTTGGTGGACTTGCCCGATGATCGGCAAGCCATTGAGATAAATGGATCTTTAAGAAGAAGACAGACGTGGACGGTAATGTCACCGTCTATGAAGCTCGACTTGTGGCGAAGAGTTTGTCACAAGTTCAAGTAGTTGACTACGATGAGATTTTCTCATCCGTAGCGATGCTTAAGTCCGTCGGAATCATGTTAGCATTAGCTGCATTTATGAAATCTGGCAGATGGATGTCAAAACGAGTTTCCTTACCAGTCTTCGCAAGGAAAGGTTGTATGTGATACAACCGTAAAGTTTTGACAATCCTGAAAGACGCTAACAAGTATGCAAAGCTCCAACTATCCTTCTAAGGACTGGAGTAAGCATCTCGGAGTTGGAATGTACGCTTTGATGAGATGATCAAAGATTTTGGGTCTATACAAAGTTTATGAGAAACTTGTATTTCCAAAGAAGTGAGTGGGAGCACTATAGAATTTCTGATGAGTATATGTTGTTGACATATTGTTGATCAGAAATGATGTAGAATTTCTGGAAAGCATATAGGGTTGTTTGAAAAGTGTTTTTCAATGGAAAACCTGGATTAGGCTACTTGAACATAAGCATCAAGATCTATAAGATAGATCAAAATGTTTAATAATACTTTCAAATGAGCACATACCTTGACATAATCTTGAAGGTGTTCAAGATGGATCAGTCAAAGAAGGAGTTCTTTCCTGAGTTGTAAGGTATGAAGTTAAGAGTTAAAGCTCGACCACGGCAAAAAAGAGAGAAAGGACGAAGGTCGTCCCCTATGCCTTAGACGTAGGCTCTACAGTATGCTATGTTGTGTACCGCACCGGAAGTGTGCCTTGCCATGAGTCAGTCAAGGGGTACAAGAATGATCCAGGAATGGATCATTGGATAGCGGTCAAAATTGTCCTTGGAGTAAATGAGGACATGTTTCTCGACTATGGACGTGATAAAGAGTTCGGCGTAAAGGGTTACGTCGGTGCAAGCTTTAACACCTATCCGAGTGACTCTGAGTAGCAAACCGGATACGTATAGTGGAGCAACCATTTGGAATAGCTCCAAGTGGAGCGTGGAAGCAGCGTTTACAATATGACCTAGAAATTTGCAAAGCACACACGAATCTGAAAGGTTCAGACCCGTTGACTAAAACCTCTCTCACAAGCAAAACATGATCAAACCTCAGAACTCATTGAGTTTTAATCACATGATGATGTGAACTAATTTACAGACACTAGTAAACTCTTTGGATGTAGGTCACATGGCGATGTGACCTATCAGTGTTAATCACATGACGATGTGAACTAGATTATTGACTCTAGTGCAAGTGGGAGACTGTTGAAAATATGCTCTAGAGGCAATAATAAATTAGTTATTATTATATTTCCTTGTTCATGATAATCGTTTATTATCCATGCTATAATTGTATCGATAGGAAACTCAAATACATGTGTGGGTATATAGACAACACCATGTCCCTAGTAAGCCTCTAGTTGACTAGCTCGTTGATCAACAGATGGTTACGGTTTCCTGACCATGGACATTGGATGTCGTTGATAACGGGATCACATCATTTGGAGAATGATGTGATGGACAAGACAATCCTAAGCCTAGCACAAAGATCGTAGTTCGTATGCTAAAGCTTTTCTAATGTCAAGTATCATTTCCTTAGACCATGAGATTGTGCAACTCCCGGATACCGTAGGAATGCTTTGGGTGTACCAAACGTCACAACGTAACTGGGTGGCTATAAAGGTTCATTACAGGTATCTCCGAAAGTATCTGTTGGGTTGCACGAATCAAGATCGATTTGTCACTCCGGTTGACGGAGAGGTATCTCTGGGCCCACTCGGTAGGACATCATCATAATGTGCACAATGTGACCAAGGGGTTGATCACGGGATGATGTGTTACGGAACGAGTAAAGAGACTTGCGATAGCGAGATTGAATAAGGTATCGGGATACCGACGATCGAATCTCGGGCAAGTACAATACCGCTAGACAAAGGGAATTGAATACGGGATTGATTGAATCCTCGACATCGTGATTCATCCGATGAGATCATCGTGGAACATGTGGGAGCCAACATGGGTATCCAGATCCCGCTGTTGGTTATTGACCGGAGAACATCTTGGTCATGTCTGCATGGTTCCCGAACCCGTAGGGTCTACACACTTAAGGTTCGGTGACGCTAGAGTTGTTATGGGAAATAGTATGTGGTTAACGAAGGTTGTTCGGAGTCCAGGATGTGATCCCGGACGTCACGAGGAGTTCTGGAATGGTCCGGCGGTGAAGATCGATATATTGGACGAAGGGTATTGGAGTCTGGAAGTGTTCCGGGGGTACCAGGCTATGGCCAGCATGACCGAAAGGTGTTTGGGAACCCGGCAAGTGTTGGAGGGCCTCATGGGCCAAAGGGAAGGGCAAACCAGCCCACTAAGGGGTGGTGCGCCTCCCAGCCCCTCCCACGTAACCAGGAGAGGTGGGGCGCCTCCCTAGGGCAGCCCCTTCCCGGCTTGGGGGGCAAGTTTCCTAGGGGTGGGGCGCCCAACCCCATCTAGGGTTTCCCCTGGCCGCCGCCCTCCCTAGGGAACCCTAGGGCGCCCCCTCCACCCCCCATCCCCCTATATAAAGTGAGGGAGAGAGAGGGCAGCCGCACCTTCCTGGCGCAGCCCCTCCCTCCTCCAACACTTCCTCCTCCTCCGTAGTGCTTAGCGAAGCTCTGCTGGAGAACCACGAGCTCCATCACCACCACGTCGTTGTGCTGTCGGAGTTTTTCCTCAACTTCTCCTCTCCCCTTGCTGGATCAAGAAGGAGGAGACGTCCCCGGGCTGTACGTGTGTTGAACGCAGAGGTGCCGTCCGTTCGGCGCTAGGATCATCGGTGATTTGGATCACGACGAGTACGACTCCTTCAACCCCGTTCTCTTGAACGCTTCCGCTTAGCGATCTACAAGGGTATGTAGATGCACTCTCCTTCCCCTCATTGCTAGTTTCTCCATAGATAGATCTTGGTGACACGTAAGAAAATTTTGAATTTCTGCTACGTTCCCCAACACTCCCTCCCCTCGCCGCCCAGCCCCCACCTCCCACCCCTCCTCCCGCCACTGCCGCCGGCCGGGCGTTACCCTTGCGGCGCCGTGGTGAGGCCGGCCGTGGCGGCCCTCTTCCTCTCCCCCTCGCGGTTCCCCGGCTCGGGCGGCGGTGCGCCTCGGCGGGCGGTGCTCCGGTGTAGACCGGGCGCAGATTCGGCGGCGGTGCGGCCCTTCGGCGGCAGTGGCGGCTGGCGGCGGGGGTTGGCCGGCGGAGCCCTACAGGCCTAGATCTGGGCCCTTTTGGGCCCGATCTGGTTCAGGGCGGGTTGGTCTGGCCTCCGGCGGGTCTCCTCCGGCTGGGCTGGCGGGATGCGGTCGTTGGGATCGGCGGCTCTGCGCTGCGTCGGCTGCAGCGCGGCAGCTGGAGCTTAACGGGCCCGATCTGGGCCCGGCTGGGCAGGGGGTCCAGCGTGCTCCCATGCCTGCGTCCGGTCTGCTACGGCTTGTGCCAGTGGAGGTTGTCCCCTCCCACGTGGCTGTGGTGCTCCTGGTCCCTATCGGCGGTGGTCTTGTTTGGTTCGGCCAGCCTCGTAGCGTCTGTGGTGGAGAGACGACGGTGGTATCCTCGTGACTGTGGTGGCGCAAGTTGGTGGATGGTTGGCGTGGTGGAGCCGCCGGTTGGTCATGGGTTGTGGGTATGAGGTGTAGGGTGAAATCCCTCTCGGGTCTGCCCGGCACCGACGTGGTGACGCCTGCGGGCGTCATCAACCTTCTTGAAGGGCGTCGGGAGTACCTCTCGTCCGCTTCCCTCCGTGTACCGGGAGAAATCCTAGGATTTGTCCGGGCAGCAGCGTCGTCGTCGTCGCAGTCCTTCTTGAAGGTGTTGCTTGGTTCGCGGCGACTCGATGGCATTGGAGCGTGGTGGATGTTTCCGGTGGGCGCAGCGGTTACGGGTTGCTTCAGCTTTCGTTCATCCGGTGCTGCCGGCATTTCTTTCTCTTGCTTTTCTCTTGTTTTTCTTTTGGGCATGATTGTGTTGTTTGCCCCAGCATCGAACTTCTGGCTGTATCGGGTGGTTGCTATATTAATATAGCGCGGCGCAAGCCTTTTTCGGTAAGGGCATCTCTATCGACGTACCTCGGACACTGTAAACGTCAACAGATGCGTCCGGACACGCTCGAGAACAAGGATACGGGAGCCAGCCATCCAACCCTGTGCACCAAATGTATGTTCCAAGACTAGCGTCCTCTATTTGAGGCATGCATATATTGAATCAATAGCATTTTTTGCATACGTAAAATAGTTGCACATATATGCATCAGAACCATAAAGCATTGGATGTTAAAAAGGTTTTTATATCCAACCGATCAAAAGTTGCCAGTCCAGCTGTCCGTGCAAAAAAAGTCAATTTTTGCGTGGACAGCCAGCTATGTGTGGCAAATTCTTCACTGCAGCCGACTACTCCTCATCGGTGGGCTCCTTCAACTCGGCCGCCATGTGCTTCAACATCCTTGCATGGTAAGCTTACACGATCTTTCCTGCTTAGGATCCAAATCGCCAATCTTCAAGGTCAACATCTTAGCATCATCCGAGTTGGCCACAAGCTCAACCCTCTTCTCTATGAGCTTGATCTTCTTCTCCGTCGCCGCCATGAACTTCTCAAACCTCTTAGCCTTATTTTCCTTATTCATTTCATGGCGCTTGACACATGCATCCTCCTTCTACGCCATGATGTCCTCGAGCTTCTTTGTCATCTTGGTCGTTGTCCCTTCTCACTTCTTCTCCTCCTCCCACTTCCTCCCCTTGAAACCCCCTCTTGACCTTCCCGGCCGGCTCAAGCCCTCCTTTTGTTGGGTCGGTTGGATCACCATCTTCGTCTTCATTAGCGATGACGGCAGTCTTGACCGGATTGGCAATGGATAGGAGTCATTGTGGTGTGCATTCAACTTGAACCAACAATGCATGAAGACGAAGTGCTTCTTCTCCACCTTCAAAAACAATGTGCACGCATGGTATGGCTAGCTGAAAAAAGGCATATTCAACCAGTTGCATATCTGGCCAAATGACCGTGATACTTCTACAGTACGGCGGTGCATACCAAACCCAAGACGGTGTGTCCCCATTCGTCCCCCGCGTCCCCCACGTCGTCCCCAGGGCGGCTCGGGGGAACCCTAGGTACGCCGCCGCCGCTCCCCTCTACAGCACGTCCCCCCTCCCGCCGCCGCCGGATGAGTCCGCCGGGCAAAGCCCGCGCCGGAGGACGGTGGCTGCGGGGATCTCCGCGCGCTCGGCGGCCTAGGTTGCCGGCGTGAGCCCGTGGTGGTGGGAGTCTCGTCCTCGGCGTCTCCGGCCGGCGTGGCGGCTGCCCGGCGCGCCGTCCTCGTCCTCTCGCAAGTGATGGGATGTCGGCTGCTCGTGGCTGCCTCGACGCGACAGCGTCCCAAGGTTTCAGATTTGGCCGTGGCGGGCTCGGCCGATCTGCCCCGTTAGCTTCGGCCGGCGATGAGGTTGGTGATCGTGCGTGGTGATGGTGCCGCCGCCGCGCAAGAGGTGCTTGGGCCAGTGGGTTCGCATGCTGGCGGCGCTGGGTTCCCCCATCCTCGTCCGGCAGCGTGAGGGTGCGGAGGAAGGGTTGCTCCGGGCGAAAGCCGACGGCGCGGTGTCTACGGATGTCGCTCTCCTCCTGGGGGCCGTTGTGGAGTTCTCCGACCTCCTCCGCTCTCGGGTCACTTTCTTCGGGTGAAAGCCCAGGACCTGCGGTGCAGGACCAGACGCTAGCGTGATACGTCGCTTCCCCTCCTGAGGGCGTCGTCTTGAAGATCGTGATTCCCTACATGCTTTCCCAGAGCTGGACTTGCACGACATCGCGGCAGGTGGTCGGCGATGCGCCCAGAGGTGAAGCAGTGTTTCCTCCTCTGCATCGAAGACGGCGGATCTCGGCGGCGTGGCGCAGCGGAGACTCGGCACCCGATGCATGTAGATGGACTCGCGCAGGAGGAGATGGTTGTCTAGCGTCATGGTGGCGTTGATGGCAGAGTGGTCTGACAAGGTAGCAGCATCAATATCTGCTCTACATCAAGAATCGTGTAACAAGATAATATTATGCAGACACAAAATGTATACACCAAGAGTTAACATCATTGAGTATGCCCTTAGGCTCGACATATCAGCTGCATGGATAAGTGAACCGAATGCTTGTCATGATCATTCCTGCATCATGCTTCACCACATCAGTGTTCATTTTTCTAAATTCAGGAATTGCACTTTACAAATGATCCATATCTGAACAGCCTCTTGACATTTTGCATAACCCGTCGGTCAAGATACCTACAAAGGAGGATTTGGCTATTCCTGACCCGGAAGCTCAGTTGGTGGCAGACGTTCATGCTATTCCTGATTGGACAATCCCTTATTTGGCTTATATGACCCGCGGCGAGTTACCTGAGGATGAAACTTTAGCCAGGCAGATAACCCGGCGGTCTAAGTCAATGATAATTGTCAATGGAGAGCTGCATCATTGCAGTGTTACAGGGGCTTTTCAATGTTGTGTTTCTCCAGAAGAGGGTCGTGAAATTTTGCGTGAGATTCATGAAGGAGACTGTGGTCATCATGCCGGTTCAAAGTCTCTCGTGGCTAAAGCTTTTCGTCATGGATTTTATTGGCTGACAGCTCATGCTGATGCTGAGGATCTGGTCAGTAAATGTGATGGTTGTCAGAAGTTTTCACGACGCGCCCATGTGCCGGCTCAAGAATTGAGGATGATTCCAATTACTTGGCCGTTTGCAGTTTGGGGGCTGGATATGGTTGGACCTTTCAAAAGGTCCAAGGATAAAAAGACACACCTCCTGGTGGCGGTTGACAAATTTACAAAGTGGGTTGAGGCAGAGCCGGTCAGTAAATGTGACGCGGCGACGGCGGTTCAGTTCATGAAAAAGGTGATTTTCCGTTTTGGCTTTCCCCATAGTATCATAACTGATAATGGCACTAAGCTGTCCAAGGGTGCTATGAAAGAATTTGGTCAACGTGAGCACATCCGCTTGACGTGTCATCGCGGCTCACCCCAATCTAATGATCAAGCGGAGAGAGCCAATCAAGAGATTTTTCGAGGCATCAAGCCCGGCTTATGGTTCCCCTGCAGAGGACGCCGGGTTGTTGGGTGGAGGAGTTACCTTCCGTGTTATGGAGCATTAATACCACCCCCAACAGGTCTACAGGTTACACGCCTTTCTTCATGGTTTATGGAGTAGAGGCGGTTCTCCCTAGTGACATCCGTCATGACTCGCCCCGCGTGGCGGCTTATGTTGAAGCTAACAATGAAAAAGCACGTCATGAAGCACTTGACCTGTTAGACGAGGAGCATGGCATCACAGCGGCTCGTTCGGCAATATACCAGCAAGATCTGCGCCGTTACCATAGCCACCGGGTTAAAACTAGAACTTTCCAAGAAGGCGGTCTAGTGCTTCGGCTCATCCAGGATCAGACTGATATGCACAAGCTATCCCCACCTTGGGAAAGACCCTTTGTGGTCAGCAAGAATCTAAACAACGGGTCATACTACCTCATCAATGTTCGAGAGCACAAAGACTCACGTAAGTCAGAGAAGGAGACCCAGCGGCCCTGGAATATTGCTCATCTTCGGCCTTACTACACCTGAGCCACCGGCTCTTATGATGTACATATTTTGACAATGTATATATTATGATCAATATAATAAAGTCGGCATCCCTGTTAAAGCAGGTGAGGGAGTCCTGGATTAGGGGGTATCCGGACAGCTGGACTGTGTACAACGTCCGGACTATTGAAGCGTGAAGATACAAGACTCAAGACTTCGGCCCGTGTCCGGATGGGACTTTCCTTGGCGTGGAAGGCAAGCTTGGCGATCCGGATATTATATTTCCTTCCTTGTAACCGACTCCATGTAAACCCTAGCCCTCTCCAGTGCCTATATAAACCGTAGAGGTTGGTCCTTAGTAGGCCGATCACGATTACAATCATACCATCATAGGCTAGCTCTTAGGGTTTAGCCTCTACGATCTCGTGGTAGATCTACTCTTGTACTACCCATATCATCAATATTAATCAAGCAGGAAGTAGGGTTTACCTCCATCGAGAGGGCCCGAACCTGGGTAAACATCTGTGTCCCTTGCTTCCTGTTACCATCAGCCTTGACGCACAGATCGGGACCTCCTACCCGAGATCCGCCGGTTTTGACACCGACATTGGTGCTTTCATTGAGAGTTCCTCTGTGTCGTCGCCGTCAGGCTCGATGGCTCATCTTATCGTCAAAGACAATATTACTTCGGAGGGGGCTCTGGCTGTAGGCCAGACGCCGGCTTGGCGGCTTTATCATGGCCGCCCCATCGGCGGTGGCGCCGACCATGCCTTCTCGGGTTATCAATCATAACCTTCGCGTCAGTTGGGAACTTGCCGAACAAATGGATCCAATGGAGCTCTCCTCCCTTAACGAACTCTTGGATCGCATTGCCGCTCTGGGAGTCGCTACAGACTATGACCGGATTGGGCTTAAACCCGACCAGAGGGACATCAGGTCCCCGCCGGCCACCCACAAGATAGCGATAGTGGAGGAACCACACGCTGATTGCCCTCAACTTTGAGGACAAGTTGTGTTCGGATTACCGAACTCCTTGAGCCAAAACCCGCTTAAGAAGAAAACCTGACCGAGGTCCCGGACTTAGAATCGAGCATCAGGCCGAAGAAATTGGGCGCCCCGGATACTGAGCTGTTTAGCTCGGGGCCGCCCGCGCCCTTGGGCGTCAGACCGGATCAAAATCCGGACTCTAAACTGGACCTAAACTGTCTCTCTCGCATCAGGCAAGAGCCCCAGGAAACCATACATCACTACTGGGCCAGATTCCTCCTTGCGCTTAACAAGGTCAGGGACTGCCGCGAAGAGGACGCGGTCCTACTTTTCTGCAAAAACTGCACGGATGAAGGACTCCTCAATGCTATAAGCTGCCGCGACATAGTACGCTTCGCGGACTTGGCAACCATAGTACGGAAGTACTGTGCGATGGAGAGCGCTTGGAAGACCCAAACAGAATTCTGGGATAGTACTGCTCTCGCCAAAACCTTCGTCCGAACTAAACAGACGAACTCTCGTAAGTCGTCCGACCCAACCCCCAAGAAACCAAAGCCCACTCCAGGGCGGAGATCCGTATTGGAAGGATGGCTCGACGGGCCATGTAAGCTCCACAGTACTCCGGATACAACACCTACTCATAGCCTTAAGGCATGTTGGATACTTCGCAGTGGCAAAAACTGGCGACGATCTTCTTGTGGGACATAAAGCGAAACAACATCCCGCCAGCGAACACAATACGGTACTAACAGTCTTCGAGACTTTCGCCTCCAACAATAGGCGCAAGCGAGCTCGCCGAAGCTCCGCTGAGATTTACCATGTGGCAAAAATAAACCCTTGGAACGACACTGCTATAACTTTTAACGCCAGTGACGAACCTCGATCCCAGACTGTCCGGGCGCCAGCTGCTCGTTCTTAGCCCAATCGTGGACGGATTTCGCTCACCAAAGTGCTCATGGACGGTGGAAGTGGATTAAATCTGATCTATGAAGAAACACTCAGCAAGATGGAAATTGACAAAGGCCGCATTGAACAAAGCGGTACAACCTTCGGGGGAATTATCCCTAGTCGGGAAGCACGGTGTGCGGGAAAAATCACACTTGATGTGGTATTCGACACCCCGGAGAATTATAGGTCCGAAGAAATCACATTTCAAGTGGCCCCTTTCAGCAGCGGATACCACGCCCTTTTAGGGCGGGACGCGTTTGCAAGCTTCCAAGCTATACCCCATTATGGGTACATGAAGCTCAAAATGCCCGGGCCCAATGGAATCATCACTCTAGCGAGTGATCCGGACGTCGCACTTCGCGCCGAAAACAAAACCGCAGCACTAGCCCTGGAGGCATTATCGGAGGCCCTAGCAGCCGAAGAGTTAGCAACACTGCGGGCCACCGTGGACAGGGACGACGTGATACTAGACAAGCGACCTAAGTCCACCTCATTTAAACCTGGAGACGAGATAGTCAAATTCCAGGTCCATCAAACGGACACCACGAAGACAGCTTCCATCGGGACACAGCTGAGTCCCGCGATTGACGCTGCACTGTGAGATTTCTTACGCAAGAATTGGGACATTTTCTCCTGGCACCCATCGGACATGCCACGCATCCCGCGCAGACTGGCCGAACACAGCCTCAATATTCTAAAAGGATATAAACCAGTCAAGCAGACCCTAAGGCGATTCTCAGAGCCCAAACGGCAGGCAATGGGGGAAGAGTTAGCCAAGCTACTCGAAGCCGGATTCATCAGAGATATCAAACATCCGGAGTGGCTGGCAAATTTGGCGATGGTACCAAAGAAGGACAAATCCTGGCGCCTATGCGTCGACTTCAAAGACCTCAATAAGGCTTGTCCCAAGGATCCCTTTCCCCTCCCTCGCATCGATCAAATTATCGATGCCACAGCGGGACATGACTCGCTGTGTTTTCTCGACGCATATTCTGGATACCATCAAATAAAGATGGCAGAGTCTGACCAAGCTGCAACATCTTTTATAACGCCATATGGCCCTTTTTGCTTCAACACTATGCCCTCCGGGCTCAAGAATGCCGGCGCAACCTATCAACGCATGATTCAAACATGCCTGGAAAAGCAAATCGGCAAAACAGTAGAAGCATACGTGGACGACGTGGTCATAAAAACAAGACACGTTGAAACCCTAATAGATGACTTGAGGCTTACATTCGACAATCTCCGGACATACGACATCAAGCTGAATCCGGAAAAATGTGTTTTCGGCGTCCCCTCGGGGAAGCCACTCGGCTTCATCGTTTCCAACAGAGGAATTGAAGTGAATCTGGCAAAGATCTGAGCTCTGTCGCAGCTGGCTATACCAACAGACCTCAAGCACATTCAAAAACTAGCCGGATGCGTGGCTGCTCTCAGCCGCTTTATCTCCAGGTTAGGAGAAAAGGCACTACCGCTTTATCGCCTTCTTCGGCGCACCGAACACTTCGTATGGACGGATGCAGCCGCGGCCGGACTGGATGAAATAAAGACCTTATTGGCCAGTAATCCAGTATTAACAGCGCCGAATATCGCATTTAACCTATGCTATTGTACATAGCTGCAACGCATCAAGTCGTAAGCACAATGCTCGTCATTGAACGAGAGGCCGACGGATACAAATACCCGCTCCAGAAGCCGGTCTACTACGTGTCCACGGTCCTAACCCCATGCAAATCCCGATACCCTCACTATCAAAAAATAGCATACGCCGTGTTCATGGCATCCCGGAAGCTACGACACTACTTTCAAGAGTGTTCGATTACGGTGGCCTCCGAAGTACCACTCAATGACATAATAAATAACCGCGATGCAACGGGCCGGATTGCCAAGTGGGCTATTGAGCTCCTTCCGTTCGACATAACGTACAAACCACGGCGGGCCATCATGTCGCAAGTGTTGGCTGACTTCGTCGCCGTATGAACAGAAGCCGAGCTCCCTAAAGAGTACGGCGCATACTCAAACTGGATCATGCACTTTGACGGCTCTAAAATGCTGGCCGGATTGGGAGCAGGTGTAGTCCTGACATCTCCCACCGGAGACACGGTCCAGTACGTCCTCCAAATATTATACACAGACTCCAACAATGCAGCCGAATAGGAGGCTCTATTGCACGGTCTTCGGATGGCAGTCTCTATGAGCATTCAACGCCTAGAAGTGCGCGACTCAAACCTTGCAATATCACAGATAAATGGAGATTTTGATGCCAAGGACCCGAAAATGGCGGCCTACCAAAATGTCGCCCTCAAAATGTCAGCTCGGTTCAAGGGGCTCAATTCCACCACGTGGCTCGAGAAAACAATCAAGCGGCGGATGTCCTCGCCGCTGCCGGAGCTAAACGCCGACCCTGTCCCACCTAATATATTCCTGAACGGCTGTTCAAGCCATCCGTGGTATGGGAAGGAGTCCGCAACATTAGCACGGATCCGAATACACCCTGCATTCAACCATCGCATATAGTCGGAGGCTCTACCCCGAAATAACGCCCTCGCCCACGAGATCATTGTCGTAATCGCCCTGTGGACCGAGCCCTTCTAGGCCTCCCTAAATAGGCAGGAGCTCCCCGAAGACCAAAACGAAGCACGCTGCATTGTCCGGCGCTCTAAAGCTTACAAAGTCCACGAAGGGGAGCTCAACAAGAAAAGCATTACCGGAGTACTACAAAGATGCATCTCCGAAGAGGAAGGGCGACAGCTCTTGGCTGAAATCCATGCCGGCCTGGGCGGGCACCACGCAGTGGCCCGGGTATTAGTCAGCAAGGCCTTCCGTACAGGCTTCTATTGGCTGACGGCCCGAGCGGATGCACAAGACCTTGTCCAACATTGCGTCGGTTGCCAGCTCTTTGCCAATCAGAGTCACATGCCCCCTACCGCTCTCCAAACAATCCCCATAACTTGGCCCTTTGCAGTCTGGGGGCTGGATATGGCCGGACCTCTGAAAGGGGGAAGCCATAAGAAGAAATACTTATTGGTCATGGTGGACAAATTCACCAAATGGATAGAAGCTAAACCAGTCAAAACGGCCGAATCCGGACCAGTAATAGACTTCATATCCGGGGTCGTACACTGATACGGTGTCCCCCATAGCATCATCACTGATAATGGCTCAAATTTTACAGTCGACGAAGTGAAAACATGGTGCGCAAAAATGGGCATCAAGCTCGATTACGCTTCCGTCTACCATCCACAAACTAACAGCCAGGTAGAGCGGGCAAATGGTCTCATTATGAGCGGCATCAAACCCAGGCTAGTGCGATCCTTGACAGAGTCGGATACGCACTGGGTGGAGGAGCTCGACTCCGTACTCTGGGGGCTACGGACCACGCCAAATCGCACCACCGGATACACACCATTTTTATGGTGTACGGCGCGGAAGCAGTATTACCTTGCGACATAATACATGATTCGCCACGCGCACGCATGTACGAAGAGAATGAAGCCGAGTTAGATCGGCAGGATAATTTGGATGCCCTGGAGGAGGAGCGCGATGTCGCAAAAGCCCGTTCCGCATTCTATCAGCAGCAGGCTCGACGATACCAAAGCAGAGAAGTGCAGGCCAAAACTTACAATATTGGCGAGCTCGTTCTACGACTACCAGAGAATAAGAAGGACAAACTCAAACCCAAGTGGGAGGGTCGCTTCGTCATTGACAAAGTTCTCACCGGAGGAGCATACCGCTTACGTAATGCATCCGATAACACACTCGAGCCGAACCCATGGAACGCGGCAAGACTACGGAGATTCTACGCCTAGCGCCGAACATAGTGTTCGTCTCCTAACCCCTCCCTTTTAATTATGCCCCATCCTATTTTCCTTTCTCGACCTTTTTTTTCTCGTCACACAAAGTATTTGATACAGTACGGATTTTCGGATCACTCCGGCCGCACTAAGTGTGTAAGCAATACCTGGGGCTTCCTATACGGAAGCTAAAAATGATTACTCACATGGCTTTCTGCCTGTCGGATATGCGTTCTTTTTTCCATATGTGCCTTTTCTTCAACATTATATGCATCGATATGACTTAAGATGTTGCCAAGCTGGGTTGCCTGGCTCTTGTGTTTATGCCCTACGTTCCCGTTAATTCAGCTAGGGCATAAGGGGAGCACCTCTGCGATTGTTACTGCCGGTTCAGCCGGATGTGTACCTCAGACTGGGTGAAGCCGAAAGCTAGCTTCCTTAAGAGAATATTCGGTCGGTGAACAAAAGATGTATTCGTTTATCATAACATAAATCCCCAGAAGTCTTGTATCATGCGCCATCGTTCGTAGTCCAGACATGCGCATCGCCGCATGCATACCCAGGGAAAGGAACCCTAACGGAACTATTCTCTCTGGAAGATGTTTCTTACTATCCATGTAATATAACATAACTAGTTGGGTACTTGTCTGTTCGAGCACTTATGACCCCTACGCCTTGTTTCCACGCATACCCCGGTTTTGTATAGCTGAGCGGGTATTCGGACACACCCCGGACTATAGGATCCGGGGGCTGAAGCGAAAAGGTCCGTCATGACAAATGATTTTAATCCGGCTAGGGTCTAGTCATGCCCATTAAATCACACAGTCATTTGGACTGATTACATTCCTCTTCTATACCGGCCCAACAGTCTATCTAGTTTACAATCCTGTTGAGAATACTTAGCGGCTAACGCTACCTGGTCATACACCAGACTAACGGGAATTTCTTGCCCATCGGGCCCCGCCGGTCCCATTTCGGCCATATGGTTCGGGTCGAGCTTGGTGTAGCGCGTCTTCACCATTGCCCAGGCTTCTCTTGCTCCTTGCCGGCATGCCGATATCTTCCATAGACGGAAGCGCCACCGGGCTCCTTGAAGCAGGTCCGCAAGTTCCCCCATGCCATTCGGCAGAAGGCTTGATGGCCACAAAGCCTGAGCAACACCCTGCATCACTTGCCGAGCTCGCTCGTGCAGTTGCGAAAGATCTTGCAGTAAATAATTTGCAGATGAGGGCATCTCCTCTTTAGGGCGACCCGTTAACATACCTGCAAGAAAAATTCTTTCAATATAGTTCCACGCTGAACTGTACAACAGTTCCTCTAGGCACTTACTGTAAATGCCGCGTCGAAATCTCTTGTTCTACTTCATGGAGTCCGCCAGCTGAGCACGGAGATCTTTTAACTCCACGTCCAGCTGGACTTTGGCGTCTTGAAGATCGTTCTTCTCCCGCCTAACTCGCGTAAGAATGCGCTCGCCAGCCTCCAGCTGCTTTTTGATATGCGATGCGTCCTCTCCTACGCCCTCTGGACTCACCCTGGGATTGTCTGCAGAATTTTTTGTTAGACTTGTCACATCAGCCATATACTAACTGGTGCATCTTCATGCAATTGTGACAATTGTTACCAGGTAAGGGCTTTTGGGGCTCCTCTAATTTGGCAACTGCGGCCCTCAGTTCAGCCTTGCATCCCTCCAGCTCACGAGACAATTGCTCGTTCTTCTCTACAAGGACCTGTGCATAAATTGATCCTTAAAACAGTTGTTTCAACCGTTTCAAGTCTAAGGGGCTACTGCTACACCTGCTTATCAAATTTTCTTACCCGTATGCTTACGCATAAAATAAAATTGGTGCCAAATCAAGGTGTGGCGGTCGCCACACCTTGACGACTGGGCTCCTCTACCAGTGCATCCTCCTTCTTCGTCGTGATGTCCTCGAACTTTTGTGTCATCTTGGTCGTTGTCTCTTCTCACTTCTCCTTCTCCTCCCACTTCCTCCCCTGAAACCATCTCCCGGCCTTCTTGGCTGTCTCAAGCCCTCGTTTTGTTGGGTCAGCTGGATCACCATCTTCATCTTCATTGGCGATGCCGGTAGTCTTGACGGGATTGGCAATGGATAGGAGCCATTGTGGTTTGCATTCAACTACCCAACAATGCATGAAGATGAAGTGCTTCTTCTCCATCTTCAAGAACAATGTGCATGCACAATATGGGTAGCAAAAAAAAGACCTGTTCAACTAGTTGCATATCCGGCAAAATGACCAACATGTAGAGCATATCCGTCCAAATGACCAACATATATAATAGTTTACTTGCGAGGTGATTTACGCACCACTTAGCCATCGGCCATAGAGTTGTTTCAAATGGCCGCAATACTTTTTGACAGCCTCTTGAACGGTGTGCCATCGATGGTTCAGCGACTTCGGACCACAATCCCGGATCACTTCTGTGCGACAAGGATCAAAGTGATTGTGCTCATGGAACCAAGCATGAACATCCGCCCAGAAGGTTGAGCCCTTTTGGTCCGTGCCATGAAACAAATCAAGCTAATGGTCAACCAAGCATCACACAATAATTCATCCTCCCTTAGATTGAAACTTTATCCCCTACCCTTCTTCTCTGTTGGGTCGGCACTGGCCAGCCAATCATCCTGCTCAAGGTCCGGATGCTCGGTGTACGAGTCCAGCTGTTTGGTGTACTTGCTAGATTGCTCGTAGTATGTGCATGTGCCAGTCTCCGGCTAGAGTCATCCACTTGTCAGTCCTCGAAGCTGCCTTCGTTGTGGGTCATGTCCAACATCTCCCCATCGTTAGCCACCACCGCACCGCTTCAATGTTGTGCCTTCCAGACGGCATGCTGCAGACCCGTCGCATCCGCTTTGGACCTGCATGAATGCAGCACCCAGCGTGGCGGCACTATCGAGAGGATGCGTGTGAGAGGATTTTAGGTGGGACCACGTTGTCGGACGCATACATGGCACGAGTCCGGACGCTCGCACACCTCCCCAAGTTTGGTGCCGGTTTCCGGGAATTCAGACATGCGTACGCATCCGTGAAGGTATGCGGTGCCACATTGGATGGCAAAAATGGTCCGGACGCGCTGATCTGAAGTTTGCGGGTATTTTGAGGCATGCCCTTGGAGATGCCCTTAGGTACACCGGCATGTCCACGATTTTATTTTCCTGAACCTAGATATGCTTATCCTCGTCAAACACCAAGTCATGTTCGAAGTTGACTCAAGGATGAAACCAGCATTTTCCAACTGGAAATTAACATGAAAATAAGTGTCAAACAACCAGAGTCGATCGAATCGTCCAAATTGAAATCGACGTTGAATCAGCAATGTAGATATACAATTCAGATAGCATATCTTGGTCTACACTGGCTATAAAAGCCGGCTGGAACTGGCGGGTTCCCATGGCTCTGGCAACTGCAAGGGGCCATGTCCTCTGCCCAGATTATCAGATGCCAGGTGCTGATGATTTTATACCTTTGTAGCATTCTACCAAGGATAAACAAATGTCCTTTGACTTTAAAAAATTAAGGCGAAAATATGTTCAGTTTATGTAACTGACATTTTGATTACGTACATATAGTATTCTCTGATCATATCTTCATCATGTCTAGGTCCTTCCGCGATGAACTTCCACCTCTAAAATACCTCCGAACAATTACTTGCCCCTGTGGTCTCTCTCAGACAGTGTGATACATCACAGCGCCTTCAATTGACGCATCCTCTCCCTGTTGCATGTGTCAGAACAAAGGCATGATCAGGAAAGCTACAGGAAACCACGCAGCATTACGAAGGTTATGCCGTGTTAACCTTTTCTTTCCAATAGAACATGCCATACTTCCCATGCATACGATCCAGAAGCTCTAAGGAATGTCCAGATCAATCTATGAACCAATGTCGAAATTTATAACGTTACCTATAAAAACAGAGCCACGCTTGAGCATTTCTGTCCTGCTAGTAAGCACGAGTGCGTGACAACACTTGTGTTTCAAAACTTATCTAGCAGAAACAAATATACCATAAAATGAGTTTTATTGCAAAATCAAAGGCGCTTATGCTAGGGAAATATTGAATGAATAGAGCGTACAATTCTGAAACTTCGTAACAAATCTGGAATTCTAGATCAAGATCATGTGCATGGCATTGTACACACTCTAGTGCATGCACTTGTGTGCAATAGTGCGGCCTACATCAAGAAGCGTGTGTTGTTGCACGATAATATTATGCACACAAAGTATACACAGAGGAATTAACATCCTTTAGTATGACCTTAGGCTTAAATGACACATCAGCTGCATGGATAAGTGAACTGAATGGTTGTCATGATCACTCCTGCGTCATGCTTCACCCCAGCAGTGTTCATTTTTCTTAATTCAGGATTGCACTTTACAAATGATACATATCTGAACTTCATTAGAGTAATATACTAAAATTTGCAATCAATATGGGAGATCCGTTTCGTTATTCAGATAACAAAATAGCCATGGCAAAGGAAGAACTAAGTGTACTGTGATACTATCTTAATACAGAAGTATCAAACCAAAGGTTGGATCTGCAACAAAGACAATAGTTCGGTCATCAACTTGCCAAAAATCCTTGATAGTCAATCCTATTCCTATAAGAAAGAGCATTAATCAATTTATATGTGCTACGACACATGTGCACAATCATGAGAGTGCGAACCAATGTCTCCTATTAGCTATAACAGAGAAGAATAAAAGATTATATGATAATAGCTTGATTAAAGATTATATGCTTATATATGTCATGTTGGACAATGATAATCGCAAGTACAAGCTCTACATTGGTTTTGAGAGTAAATAATTGCCACATAAGACGAGAATAATCCTACTCCATATTACACAAGGTTTCTGTACATCAAGCAAACATGCAGATTGTTGAATAAAAGAATCAGCACAGATTCAAAATTAATCTGCATAAGTCAGGCAAACTCGGGACATCAGCATTCGTGATCCAATTGAATACATACTCAGCTGCTCTCGTCGGCCAGACTTGTATTCCCCATGGTCAAAAGGTGCTATCTTAGGATCAGGAATATATCTAAGTCCGTGGCTTCTATAATGATTTTAACCATTAAATTTGTCACAGTATGTGAGAAACTGGAAAGAATTGTGTACTGGAGATAAATTGCATACAGTATGTGGCCAGTCAAGAAAATTTTACTAGCTATAGCGATATTCATCGTCAGCAATATTTGACCACAGAAATGCCATCCTTGCATGTATCTATGCACATATATGAACTGAAGAAAATAATAAAATAAAATACAATGCGACTTCGTATGAATGTGAAAAAGACGAAGAAAAAGTCACCAGGTGTATCCGGATAATTTTGTGTGAGAACTCTTAACTTATACCCAGTGACATTCAGGGGCAGATCTGTCAGCTTAATTAAAGCACACTTGAATGTCATTCATTTCTGGATATAATCACGCTTATCCGCTGGGCGGTTTGGAATACGAGAAATAATACCATATGGTGAGCTGGCCCGACATCTGCAAACCCAAAGACCAGGGTGGCCTTGGGATCTTGTCATCCCGACGCATGAACATTGCCCTCCTGACCCGATGGCTGTGGCGATTGCCAATGGGGAGGGAAGCCTCTGGCTCACCATCATCCGTAATAAGTACCTCCGTGGCCAACCTCTTGCCTTTTGCCAACGTGACGGGTGGATCCCAGTTCTGGCAGTCCATGATCCAGCTTCTGGCCGTTTCTACACATCAGCACATCCATCTCGGTTGGCTCCGGGGCCTCGACCTTGTTCTGGTTTGACTGCTGGCTAGGGAACTCCCCTGGTTGCGCGATTCCCAGATCTATTTGCCATTGCGGTTGACCTCGGGTCTCTGTCGAGACGACCCTTATTGACTTAGGCGTCTCGCCTTCCGCGCCTCCTTGGCCCCATCGAGGTGGCCGCCGACTCCCTCCTCCAAGACATCGCACTCCGATGAACATCATGGAGGATTGGGATTTTCTTTCCTGGCGCCTCGAGCCCTCCGCCGCTTTCTCCACCAAGTCCCTCAGACGGGCGCCATTGCTCCCTCGACGGCCCTGGAACCGCTTAGCCTGATCTGGGACATCCGACTTCCGCTGAAGATCTGGATCTTCCCGTGGCAATGGATCCGTGGGACGCCTCCCTCTGGGGTTGAAGTCCTCGCGTAATGGCCCGGGTGATGGATGTGCCCCATCTGTGGCACGATTGAGGATGCTAACCACATCTTTTTCTCGTGCTACTCTGCCCAGTTCCTTCCGGGCCTGCTTCCGTGAAACGGTTGGTGGACAGCGTGTAATACCAACTTCCCGCCTGCTTGCCGAGCTTAACGCCTCACCTACTTGGTACCGCCATATTAGATGGCTGTGCATTGGGGTTCTTGCCTGGATGCTTTGGAACATTCGCAATAAGCTTGTCATTCAGAAGGTTCCTCCGACGGCGATCGACGCAATCTTCAAACTGTGTGGTTACCTGCAGCTTTGGCGGCCGCTTAGCCGCCCACAGGAACGGGACGCCATCACCACCCAGCTCTCCGATCTTCGCCGATGGCGCTCGCGTGGCTCCCCACTGCCGCCTCCTCCCGAGCCTGACTATACCAACTGGCGGCTTTTGGCGTGTGTGTTTCGGGTTTAGGTCTTGTTGTGCTGTGCCTCAGCATTGACTCTTTCTTGTACTATTTGTTCCTGTGGACATCCGTGTGTGTGTGTGCGTGTGCGTGGTTTGTGTTGGACCTTGTTGGATGCTTGTTGTGCGGTGGCTTTATAATATAAAGCGGGGCGAAGGCCTTTTTCGGTAATACGAGAAATCATTTCATTTTCAAAGCCCGCCAACCAAGTCTATCTATATTCATGCAGAAGGAGATTTAAAGAGCAGCTTCAGTGGATGAAATACAGAGTGCATCGAAAAAAACGTATCAGGGTTTTGATGAATGGATTAAATCCTTTTGTAAAACGTTAAGTCTTGTAGACTTGCTTTGTACGGTCCTTTTTGTTCTTTTTGGTTTTCTATGTTTAGCTCCTTGGTAATCATGTACAGTGGACTTTTCTTTATACTCAAACTACATAAAATATAATGTACGAAGAAATTTCTACAGTTCCGCCTAAAAAAACTGGAGCCAGTTTTCTTGCCGTCGACCCACCCGTAGCTCCCGAGCCGGCGCCAACTCTTTTATGTTTCTGGCAAAGTCTCAGAGTCGAGGAGCCGCCTTTGGTTCTCAAATTATTACTTTCGTAACTGTATGTGTTAACAAAGCTATAAATCACTCATATACGAATTAACAAAAAGTTACTGGATTGAAACTGAAAGAGCTACATGTATATTGATCACATATAATCATAGGTTGTCTCTCTTGTTCTTCTTGCTAACGCCAACCAACCTTTAACATGAAACTCTAGCGATAAAACAGACAACACGACAATACCAATGGAATAGAACATTGATCGATCATCTAAACTCTATTCGTCCACCCCTTGAGCAAGTTGGATGTGCTACTTCATGGCATTCTTCTTCTTATAAATGACCTCCTGAATTATAGACCCAAGACAATCAATCCACATTGGTTTGGGCACGAACGAATCAGCCCCAGCACTCATGAACTCCTCCATGGCACGATCATCAGCTGACACCCCAACAATCAATCCTTGTGTAGCACAATCAATATCCATTATTTTGCACCCTAGACATGTAGCAGAATTTTGTTATTGTTTTGTTGTTGCTGTTATTATGTGCATATACATGGATGCCAACAACAGCAACAACATAAACAACAACAAAATCGTGCAACATCATCAAACTGTACTTGTTTCACCATAGACATGTATGAAACCTATTAATGATCAATCTCTTGTCTGTAAAGAATGTACACAGAAAAGAAAGTACTACAAGTCGGATGAGAAAAGAAGACAGAAAAACAAATGAAGGAATAGGGACCTTAAGACCAGATTTAGAGCTTATTATGGAGGAACAGGGGAACGATCGAGCTCCAGCATCAATTGTTGATACTTTTTGCATGACAAAAATAAAAGAGATCTACTGTGCTATACATGTATGATTTCACATGTTCCTTGAAGTAACATGTACCATCCAAGCCAAATATATGCACGGAGATTGCAATTCCCAAGAAGAATCAAAACAAAAATCATAAAATGAATTATCTTCTTATAAAAATAAAAAATGATGAACACAAGCAAAAGAAATGTGGCACATTGAATGAATAAAAAACAGAGGTTCATTGTGCTGTGCTAAACATGGATAAATTGCCATGTTTTTCTTTGCAATATATAGCACCCAAAATATGAGGCTAGATAGCAACCACACATACAAAAAAGAAACGAAAAAAAACATAGGGAGGCAAAGAAACAATGCCAATGGCAACATGTATACATGGAACCATATACAAATGGATGTCAACAATAATAACATAAAATGTATTTTGCTACATAGATCAAAATGTACTCGGTTTCATCGTACACATGCTTGTATAGCACTTAATCAGAAAGCATGGACACAGAAACAACGACTTGTCGGGAGAGATTAAGGCAGAAAAGCAAAGGAAGGAATTGAGGCCTTGAGGCTAGCTAGCGCTTATCGTGGAATAGGAGGAGAGATGGAGCTCTTGCAGCTTGAGACTCTGTTGTTGGTGTGCCTTGTACCACCGTATGCCCAGGTATTTATAGGAGGGCAAGGGACGAAAGGCCTCATAGCCAGCCATCCTCTCCACCTTCCGTTCAAAATCACATCAAAACGCTCTATCCTGCTCTCTCCCAAAATAAAAATCAAAATTTAATACTGGATTCGTATCTTTTGGAATTAATGAGCAATATCTCCTGAAATGCAGTGTATATACGCACTGGCCGTTGTTTACATGCAAATACTAGACCCACCTTCCCGCAAAAAAAAAATACTAGACCCACCGTTTTTTTGGTGTCAAATGTTACTGCATCACAGAAGATCACGCCTCTATATTTGTCTGAGCGGCTGGCAATTAATCTGGAGATCACCTCATATATTGTGGCAATTACTTAGTTATGGCAGGGAACCCATTCCAGATCGATAACAGAAAGAGCGGGGGAATTCCCCAGATCAGTTTTTTTTTCCTTCTATCACTAATTGGGTACCGTATGTGTGCATGGGCCCAATATATCAATCCAGCTGGCTGAAAGTGAACCAAATACAAGAGCAATTAGACCAAATTATATATGTATCATGCGACTGAGGGTTCAAACAAGAACTAGTTTGATCCAAGAATAAGTCTAATTTTATTGATGCATAAAGAAAAATTAAGTTGCATTTCACACAAAAAATGAATATAAACCGCTACAAATGAAAATTCAAAACTGAAATGATTGTTTTGTTGTGAGAGTTCCAGTCCCTAGTATAGGGGTCAACGTGTAAGTTTTAAAAACAGCATTACAATATTATTATTTTGAAAAAGGGTGGGTTTTATCGGCTCAAAATAGAGTATCAAGAAGATACATAACACAAAGATCACACACCCGGCCTCTGCATAACTAGGATGCACACAACCAACACCAACTCACACACACGATAAAACATGCGGCAACTAGCAAACTCATATAAGACCAAAGCTATGTGTAGGCGAGAAAAAAAAGAAAAAAGCCCCAAAGCGATAAGATCCATGATCGGCAAACTACAACAATGAACATATCCACACCAACCATCTCATGGCATCACATGGACGACGAGGTTTTTCAACAGCAACGCCTTCGGGAAGGGTGCGACACTCAAGTGCCGCAGTCACCGGATCCAACCACCAAGGCTAAGATCTAGGTTTTCACCCTGAAGAGCAGTCTAAGCATATCCGAGCAATGTCTTGAACAAGGTAACGACATAAGAAAGCATCGTCATTGTCGTATCACCACTGGTGTGACCCACGCCGCCCTAGAGCTGAAGACCGGGTGCTCAAATAGCACCACCTTTACCGTCACTCATGTGTTGTCGCCACCACTTTTCCATGAACCTAGCAGCAACATGCGATGTGACGCCGCCACTGCACACCATCCCTCTGTGTCAAGACATTGTCCATAATTTTTATCTCACAAGTCAATAACTGGATCAGAGAGATGAACCCTCCCAAAGACATTTCGATGACCATCACCGCACTAGTAGAAAAGGGGGCAATGACCCAGGCCTGCTCAGCCCATTAGTCCCGGTTCTTCCACGAACCGGGACCAATGGAGGTATTTGTCCCGGTTCGTGAGCCCAGGGGGCCGGCCGGGCCACATGGGCCATTGGTCCCGGTTCGTCTAGCCCTTTTGGTCCCGGTTGGTGGACGAACCGGGACCAATGGGCTCGCTGGTTAACACCATTGGTCCCGGTTGGTGGCTTGAACCGGGACCAAAGGTTGCCTTTAGTCCCGGTTCATGCCACCAACCGACCAATGATGTTCCTATATATACCCCCACAGAAGAGCAGAGCACACTGCTCTGTTTTTGTTTTAGCCGAGGGAGAGGGCTTGGTGGTGCTCTAGCTCACCTCCTATGCACACAAGGTGTTCGAAGGAATGCCCGAGCCACACTACTTAAGCTTTCTCCTCTCCAAGCTCAACCTCCAAGCTCCATTTTCCTCAATATTTGTCTAGGTTTAGCGGTCCGTCAAGCTCCGTCCCCGTCTTCACCGCCGTTGATCACCTGCGCCTGTCTCATCGCCGTCACCACCGTGGTGAGCCTCTTGTTCTTATCTTCTTTCTGAAAGGAAAAATATTCTTACTTGTATGTTTAGATAGATACTTGTATTATTTTCTTACTTTTATTATTGCATCTTATATAGTGCGATGGTTTTGGTATCCGCCCCCTTCGGCCCTCGTCACATCTATGATTCGGATGTGGTATATATTATCTTTTCATAACTATTGGTTCATTTATTGTTTATGAATATTATGCCGACCAACGTGACATAGATTTTATTTATCTAGGAGGTTCTTGAACCGAAATTCCAACCGACCCTATTGTCGAGAGGTTAAATTTAGTTGAAGAAGAAAACAATTTCTTGAAGGAAAAATAAAAAACTTGAGGAGGAGAAGATGATATTGGAGTTGCATGTTATGGATGTGTCCATGATCACAAGATCAAGATGGATGCAATGCGCTTGAAGATTAGAAAGATTAGAAAATATGCCATTCATACCGAGGCTTGGTATCATTATGCCGTTGGATCAGTTGTTACCTTGGTTGCGTATTATGATCGCATTTGTTTTCGCATTGAAATGTTTTACATAGTTTCAATGTATGGTTTAATTAATTTAGATGCTCTGCAGAGCTTTATGTTGTTAGATGAGAACTATGTATGTACTTTGGTTTTATGTGATGATGAACTTCTATTAATTTGGTCACTTAATTATCTATTCATGATGTTCTGTAATGATTTTTGACACACTTAATTATATATAATGCATGCAGATGAACCGCAATGGATGTATCGGTGATGCATACGCCCGAGTACACTAAGGGCGTGCATGATTTTCTCAAGTGGCTGAGGCAAACAAGCAGAATGGTTTTATGTGTTGTCCATGCCCTATATGTGGGAATACGAAGTCTGACTCTGACCGGAAAATCCTTCACACCCACCTACTTTACAAGGGTTTCATGCCACACTATAATGTTTGGACGAGGCACGGAGAAATAGGGGTTATTATGGAAGACGGCGAAGAAGAAGAGTACAATGACAACTATGTGCCCCCTGAATACGGTGATGCTACTGAACATCAAGAGGAACCAGACGATGTGCACGATGGTGCTGCAATGGGCTAAGCTGCTGAAGATCAAGAGGAACCAGACGATGTGCTCGATGATGATGGTCTCCGCCGGTCATTGTCGATGCAAGGACGCAATGCGAAAAGTCAAAAGGAGAAGCTGAAGTTCGATCGCATGTTAGAGGATCACAAAAAAGGGTTGTACCCCAATTGCGAAGATGGAAACACAAAGCTCGGTACCATACTGGAATTAATGCAGTGGAAGGCAGAGAATGATGTGCCTGATAAAGGATTTGAGAAGCTACTGAAAATAATGAAGAAGAAGCTTCCAAAGGATAACGAATTGCCCGACAGTACATACGTAGCAAAGAAGGTCGATGCCCTCTAGGATTGGAGGTGGAGAAGATACATGCATGCCCTAATGATCGTGCATCCTCTATCATGGTGCATACAAGGATCTGAACGCATGCCCGGTATGCGGTGCATTGCGGTATAAGATCGCACGAGATGACCCCGGTGATGTTGACGGCGAGCCTCCCAGAAGAGGGTTCCTGCGAAGGTGATGTGGTATGCTCCTATAATACCACGGTTGAAACGCTCTGCTTATAAACGGAGAGCATGCTGTTGATGCGGTGGCATAGTGAGGACCGTAAGAAAGACGGGAAGTTGAGAGCACCACGACGGCTCGCAGTGGAGAAAAATCGAGAGAAAGTACTGGGATGAGTTTGCAAAGGACCCAAGGAACGTATGGTTTGCTTTAAGCGTGGAAGGCAATAATCCTTTCGGGGAGCAGAGCTGCAGGAAGAATGTGAACCGGGGCCATCGGCGATTAATTCCGACCAACCATCAATCTACAACGAAAGGCAAGCAGTTCAGAGGCCAGGCCAAACACCGTAAGAAGCCCGCCATGCGCATCGGTGATCACGCATTTGCTACGGTCAATGATTTACACGTAATCTTTGGAAAGGGTCCCGGCGGACTAGCTGTTCCGAATGACGCTGAGAAACACGCACCCATGTGGAAGAAGAAATCTATATTTCGGGACCTACCCTACTGGAAAGACCTAGAGGTCCGCTCTTCGATCGACGTGATGCACGTGAAGAAGAACCTTTGTGTGAACCTGCTAGGCTTCTTGGGCGTGTATGGGAAGACAAAAGATACACCTGAGGCACGGAGGACCTGCAACGCCAGACGGAAAAGACGGCATGCCTCCGAAGACTATGAAGGTCCCGCCAGCTACGCTCTACGTAAAGAAGAGAAAGAAATCTTCTTTGAATGCCTACTCAGTTTGAAGGTCCCGACTGGCTTCTCGTCAATATAAAGGGAATAATAATTATGCTAGAGAAAAGTTCCGTAACCTAAAGTCTCATGACTGCCACGTGATTATGACGCAATCGCTTCCGGTTGCATTGAGGGGGCTTCTACCAGAAAACGTCCGATTAGCCATAGTGAAGCTATGTGCATTCCTCAATGCAATATCTCAGAAGGTGATCGATCCAGAAATCGTACCAACGCTAAGGAGCGATGTGGCGCAATGTCTTGTCAGTTTCGAGCTGGTGTTCTCACCATCCTTCTTCAATATCATGACGCACGTCCTAGTTCATCTAGTCGACGGGATTGTCATTCTGGGGCCCGCATTTCTACACAATATGTTCCCCTTTGAGAGGTTCATGGGAGTCCTAAAGAAATTTGTCCAGAATCGCTGCTTAGGCCGTAAGGAAGCATCTCCATGGGCCCATCAAACAGAGTATGTCATTGGGTTTTGTGTTGACTTCATTCCTGGCCTTAAGAAGATAGGTCTCCCTAAATCGCGGTATGAGGGGAGACTAATTGGAAAAGGCACGCTTGGAGGGGACTCAATAATATGCAGGGACGAATATTCTTGGTCTCAAGAACACTACACAGTTCTACAGTTCTACAGAACTCTACCTTGGTGACCCCGTATGTCGATGAACACAAGAACAATCTGCGCTCCAAACACCCGGAGCAGTGCGACGACTGGATTACATGTGAACACATCAGGACTTTCAGTAGTTGGTTGGAAACACGCCTCAGTAGGTGATAAGACTGTTTGTGATGAGCTGTACTTGTTGTCCAGGGCCATCTTTGACTGTATTGACTTACAAAGGATACGTAGATAAATGGGAATACATTTTACACGATTGAACAAGATTAAAAGAGCACCAACCAAAACAGCGGTGTCCGCTTTGATGCAGCAACCGAGAGGGGAAAGAACACATATTATGGTTACATAGTAGACATATGGGAACTTGACTACGAACATAATTTTAAGGTCCCTTTGTTTAAGTGCAAATGGGTCAATCTGTCAGAGGCGGGTACAAGTAGACCCACAAGACGGAATGACAACAATGGATCTGAAAAATCTTGGGTACACCGACGAACCGCTCGTCCTAGCCAGTGATGTGGCATAGGTTATCTATGTGAAGGACATGTCTACCAAACCGAGAAAAAGAAAAGATAACGGTTTAATACATCATACGATGAGCCAAAGCGCCACATAGTTCTTTTCAGAAAAAGGGACATCGTGGGAGTGGAGGGCAAGACAGACATGTCTCAAGATTATGAAAAGTTTCATGAAATTCCTCCTTCAAAGTCAAGGCTGACCCAAGCATCCTGATAAATGATGAAGATTATCCATGGTTGCGCGCAATAAGCAATGACACAAGCGAAGAAAAAGTGAAGACTTTCTCCGCAACTATTATGATGATACCATGCCAACTTTGTAATGCATTTAGTATGATACCATTGTCTGCTTTGTACATGCACCTGCTATGTGGGTGAAATTATCATACCATGCCAACTTTCAACTTTTTCAGAGTTCATTTCAAATGCTTTAATTTAACGTTTTATGGTTCGGACCTCATAATACCATTAATCCCGGTTCGCTCCTTGTCAACTATGTTCTCACCAAGAACACTCAAGAGGGCAGCCACGTAGGCCATTGGTCCCGGTTCGTCTGGACCTTTTGGTCCTGGTTCCACGCACGAACCGGGACCTATGCGCCTCGCCCCTGGCCCATGACCATTAGTCCCGGTTTGTGCCACAAACCGGGACTAAAGGGTTGGTCCTCGTTGCGGTCAGAGTTTAGTCCCACCTCACCAACCGAAGGACGCTCACACCGGTTTATAAGCCCCTCCCTCTCTGCCTTGTTGAGCTCCTCTCAAAGTGAAAATAGATGCCCTTCTACAGAGAATTTGACCTAAATTCATACTGAATTTCTCTGAAATTCATAGAAATTTATTATGAATTTAGGTTGAATTCTCTCCATAGGCGCATCTATGCACATTTTTTTAGTAAAGTTAATCACAAACTTGTGATTCACACAAATTTCAAAGAATTCAAATTTTAACTATTCAAATTTGAAAACTAATGGCACTAACAGAAAGTTTATAATTTTTCTAAAACTAATGGCACTAACAGAAAGTTTATAATTTTGCTGACCTAAAAGCAAAAAGAATTCAAAATTAAAACAAAAAACAAAAGAAAATAAATAATGCAAAAAACAAAACAAAAAAACTAGAAAAAAACTATTTTTTTAGTAAAGTTAATCACAGACTTGTGATTCACATAAATTTCAAAGAATTCAAATTTTAACTATTCAAATTTGAAAAGTAATGGCACTAATAGAAAGTTTATAATTTTTCTAAAACTAATGTCACTATCAGAAAGTTTATAATTTTGCTGACCTAAAAGCAAAAGGAACAAAAAATAAAGCAAAAAACAAAAGAAAATAAATAATGCAAAAACAAAACAAAAAAACTGGAAAAAAATATTTCTATAGTAAAGTTAATCACAAACTTGTGATTCACAAAAACTTCAACGAATTCAAATTTTAACTATTCTAATTTGAAAACTAATGGCACTAATAGAAAGTTTATAATTTTTCTAAAACTAATGGAACTAACAAAAAGTTTATAATTTTGCTGACCTAAAAGCAAAAAAGAAATAAAAAATAAAGCAAAAAACAAAGAAAATACATAATGCAAAAAACAAAACAAAAAAGCTAGAAAAAAACTATTTTTATAGTAAAGTTAATCACAAACTTGTGATTCACACAAATTTCAAAGAATTCAAATTTTAACTATTCAAATTTGAAAAGTAATGGCACTGACAGAAAGTTTATAATTTTTCTAACCTAAAAGCAAAAGGAATTAAAAAATAAAGCAAAAAACAAAAGAAAATAAATAATGCAAAAAACAAAAAACTAGAAAAAAATTAAAAAACTGCCACCTATTGGGCCACCACAGACTGAATACGACTAGAAACCCAACCTGGGCCAGGATTCAGGCCCGCAGAAGGCCCAATAGACCCACAGAGAGCACAGTGTGAGATTAGGCCCGTAAGCCTGCATTTGGGAGGAGCTCGAGAGGGTAGCCGCAGTGGGGCTTATAGACCACTCCGAGCCCCTCTCAACTAGCGAGGTGGGACTAAACTTATGGCCGCGGGCAGCGCAAGGCCTTTGGTCCCGATTGGTGGCACCAACCGGGACTAAAGGTAGGCATCGGTCCTGGTTCGTGGCACCAACCGGTACCAATGCCCACCTTTAGTCCCGGTTGGTACCTCCAACCGGGACCAAAGGTCGCCGCTTCCCCGCCTCTTCGGCTACCGAAAACTGATTTGGTCCGTTGGTGGCACCAACCGACTAGTAGGGTATTGGTCCCGTTGGTGCCACGAACCGACCGATGCGTTTTGGTATATAACCAGGACTTGTGAAAATTTCAGTTTCATCGACCATTTGCCCCCGACGACGCTGAAGCTCATCGACGCCGCCAGTTGCCCCGACGCCATCCGCCGCCTTCGTTGCCGCTTCGACCGCGCTGCCGCTGCCGTCTCAGGCTCGCTGTCATTGCCACACCGTGCCTCGCCGTCATTGCTCCCGACGCCGTCTCCCCGAGCTCAAGGCGCCTGCCCCGCCCGAGGCGCCTTCACTGCTCACTGTCCCCGAGCCTTCCTCGTAGCTGATGCCACCTCGCTGTGAGCGCCGCCTGCCTCCCCTCCTCCTCCCAGACTGCCATTGCTGCCACACACTGCCACTGCCCGCCTGCCCTTTCACACACACACACACGCCCCTGCCCTGCATTTTATTTCATAGCATTTTTTCATAAATGTATTTTTTTTGTATATGTGTGTGTATGTGTATATATGTGTGTACATGTTCATATCATTTTTTTAATAAATGTATTTTTTTGTCAATTTATGTATATGTTCATATATATGTGCATATTTGTAAAACAATTGTATATGTATAGGAAAATTTATGTATATGTTTTTGTGCATAATTTTTGTCAATTTATGTATATGTTCATATTTAGAAGAAAAAAAGGAGTGGAAAAAGAAGGTTAGTGCATTTTAGGTTAGTGTAGAGGAAAACGTAAAACAAGGAAAAGGAAGAAAATTTTTATATATCGGAAAGGAAGAAGAAGAAAAAGAAGGAGAGGAAAAACGAAAATAAGAAGAGGAAGAAAGGAGAAGAAGAGGAAAAAAGAAGAAAAAGAAGATGAGAAGAAGAAAGGAATAGAAGAGAAGAAGAAAAAAGAAAAAATAGAAAATATTCTATTTTTTCTTCTTCTCCTCCATGCTTTCTTCTTCTCCTCTTTTTTTTCTTCTCTTTTTTCTTCGATCTTCTCCTGTATTCCTTTCTTCTTCTCCTCTTTTTATTTCTTCTTCGTTTTCTTATGTTTTATCGGGTCTGCATCGCCGATATACCCTCCCGATATTTCAACACGAGGGGGGTCGATATACCCCTCCCCGATAATATTATTTTCCCATGTACGTATGTCGTCAGGTCGATATAACCCTCCCGATAACTTCAACACGTGGGGGTCGATATACCCTCCCCGATAACATTATTTTCCCGTATGTATGTCGTCGTTGTCGATATTACCCCCTCTCGACTGTGATAACTTATACCGCGGGAGCACCCCCCGACCCTCTCGCTCGACCAAAACTCTCGAGGACACCCAAACCCTAGAAAAAAACGATGTCAGTCTCCTACCCCCTCCCACCGCGCCCCTACCCGACAAACTCTCTCGAGGCCACCCCAAACCCTAGAAGCGTTGTCGAGGCTACCCCAAACCCTAGAGCCGCCGCGCCCCTACGTTTGCCACTAATATATCCATCTGTCATGTTTGAATAATAATTGCCATGTTGTAATTATTTGTAGAAACTATGGACACCCCCCAAGACGAAGCAATGTATGTGTGTTGGGGACATAATCGCATAAGGAAGTGATGCCGTATTCTCGCTTCTCAACGACACCGATGGTCCGGAAGGACAGGTGAAGAAGCAGGCTATGATTATGATGGCTCTTTGACCCAATGCCGGTGCAACAAGGAGACCGTGGAGGACGGCTCCGTGACCCAATGACGGTGCAAGAAGGAGACCGTGATGACGGCTCCGTGACCGAACCGAAGTCCGCCAGGTATATATATTAGTTAAGCTCGTGCCGACTAGCTAATTGATGCATTCATTGTTTTGGTATATGTACATATATTAATTAACTCTCGCCTTTCTTCTTTTTCTAGCCCTCCGGATCGGGCACAACTTCGTAAGGAGACGAGGCCCAAGAAAAGTTGAGCTCGGATGAAAGGTTTGAGATCACAGCAATCGCGCGTCGGAGAACCGATTGAACCCATCCGGACAAAGAACGCATTTGCTGCTCAGTGCGGTGTTCTTGTTAGGGACAAGATCCCGATCAGCATCCACCAATGGTATAAGCCTAAGAACGAAGACCCTGAGGTGTCTTATGTCAATGATATGCGTAAAGATGATCTTTGGACCGAGCTGAAGGCAAATTTCACCCTACCGCCAGAGGAGGATCCGGAGAAGCCAGTTATAAAGCAATTAATCAAGTCTTTTGCTCTTGAGAAGATGGCAAGCCTATTCAGGAGGTGGAGGAAAGAGTTGAAAAGTTTGTCGACAAAGAAGAGACACCAGAATTCATCAAGAAATATGAGAAGACTAGAGATCATCGCCCACATTTGTGGCCCACAAGACATCGAAAAGAGTAAGAAGATGTTGGCGACAAACAAGCAAAATTCTGCGAAGAAGAAGTTTCACCATCGCACGGGGTCGTGGTTACCTCAAAGCCCGGCCTAAGTGGGCCAAGGCTGAGAATGATTTGCTTGATAAAGGGATCGAACCAGAGACAATGAACTGGCCAGACCGTTGCCGGACTTGGTTCTTCGGGGCTGGTGGAACCTTATACATCAGATCGTGGAAGTGCCGCTGGACGGACGAGCAACTGAAAATACAAGTCAAGAGGCTTCGGACTATATCGATGCAGCGCAGCAAGGGACGCTTCGCTCCTGCATGTAGAGAACGACGAGCTCACAATGGCCCTCGGAATCCTCGAGCACCCCGGACGGACACGAGGCACGCCAGCTCCATTCCGTGGAAGGTTGGTTTTCCGGACGCAGCGGTTACAAATGCCAGGAGAGGAGGAAGAAAGTGCAGCAGATCGAATCGCAGCGCTGCACACAAGGGTACAAGCGATAGAGGAACGAGAAGCAAATCGCAGCAAACGAATCCGCCAAGCTTCCCCGGTTACCCCGCCATCTTAGCGGAGAAGCAGCGTGGCTTCCACCGAAGCTGCTTCAGCCGGAGCATGTCTTGACGGCTCCTCGCTAGCTACCCTGCGGATTTTATCACGGAGTCTCAAAATTGCCACCTTATGACGTAATGGCAGAACTTAAAAGTCAAGGCGGCTGTCCTTCCAAGTTTGACCTTCTGAACCCGGGCGCAACTTTTCACCGTCGTCCGATTCCGTATGATATGCTAGGGTGACGGTGGACGAAATAACGGAGGGATTTGAGGACCTCCGCTTGACCACCCTACCGGTGAAGGGGAGACTCGGCTGGTTCTCGCTCGATGACTCCATGCCTATGGCGTATGAGTCCATCAACCTTCCGAACTGGACGCCTCCTCCTCCTCCGGCGAGTGACGATCAGGGCACTCAGCCTCCTTCTCCGGCTGCGGACGGCACTCCGCCTCCTTTTCTCCGCGCCAAGCGCCGCCTGGAAGCCAGCAGCCTCCTCCTTCTCCGCCTCGCCCAGCAAGGGCGGAAGAGACCCGCCACCGCCTGCTGCTCCGCGCTGTCAGAAGTCCTTCTCCTCCGCCTCGTAAGCAAGCACGAAGAAGACAGTCAGCAGCCGCCTGCCCGCTTCAAGGCCTAGCAAGACAGCCAGAGGCGGAGGCAATGCAGATACGGTCCACCTCTCAAGCTTCTAGAGAAGTTACTGCACGAGATGACCGTGGAGGAAAACAAGAAGATCGTATGGACCAAGTGAAGGACTTCTTTGAAGGGTTGAAAGCGCAGAGACATCCACCTCCGGAGGAGAAGGTAGATCCGTGAAAGCAAAGCGCACTATTGATGCCCCGAGGAAACCACCAAAGTCTCCGCCTAAAACCAACTATGAGCGACATCGAAAAGGCATATCTCAAAGCGCAGCGGTCGGGAAGTACTGTCGCTGATCATAGGTTAAAGAACGAGCAGCTGGGAAAAATTGCCCAGCTCGGCGTAACAAGCAAAGCAATCGTGCCCCGCCAATGTGTCTAGTGACATCGCCGCTAATGCTCCGGGACGGTAATTCGGTTAGAGCAATCTTGGAGATTAGCTGCCTGACGATGTAAATTTTGATTTCATGGAGGTGGTCGAACACAGATACGAGTACAGGAAGCCTCTCGTCAAAGATGAAAAATCTCTAACAACGATTATGTGAAGATTCCATAATTGGTACATGAAAACCTGCAAAGAGTCTGGGGGGGCGAATACTTTGTATCTGAGAATTAAAGAGGAGCACGACCTCGTTGGAACTGATCTGTTGCCTGTTCTATTTGAGGAGTTCTTCGAGTTCTTCAATCAAAAGGCCCTTGATAAATTAACGGTCTTTTGCTATTGTCTGTAAGTACTATTTCTATCATTAAGTCTCTATATATAGCTCAGCTCTTTCATTGCATGTATTTATAATTAATTATCCTCACTATATTATGCAGATTGAAGATCGTCGAGTGCAGAAAACAAGAAATGTATGATATTGGGTTCATTAACACAAATATCATAGATGAAATTCAGGTTAAAAGCATCGCTAAGAGGCCGAGGCCAACTTGCTACAATCGTTGATCAAAAATCAAAACAAAGATACCATACTCTTTCCTTACAACTTCAAGTGAGTGTTACTGTCGTGTATATTCGATTTCTTATTACTCGAAAGCGAGGTTATAGTAATGTAATTGCTGAGTTATGCATGTGTGCAGCTTCCACTATGTTCTTCTGAAGATTAAGCTTGAGCGAGGACTATTAACCATCTTAGACTAGAGACGAAAGATCCCGAAACCTATGCGGACATGACTAAATTGCTCAACAAGTAAGTTCAATCGATCATTATCGCACCATATCGGCAACTTTTTGTTCATTTCCTGATATCTCAAGTAATAATAATTATTTTCTTTGTCTTGCAAGGTTTGGAAACAGTTCACCGCAGAAGCTCCGGGACTGCCGAAGGAGCTGCGATATACATACCCGAAAGTAAGTACTACTAGTTAGCTAGTTGCGCGCATCTCCCGTTGATTCTATAGCTATACTTTCATCAATGCCATTTATAATACTTCATTATCAGTTTGATTGACCTCTATTTCTCGTAAAATGCTTGTGGCATGAACAAGGGAATAATTATTGTGGATACTACGTAAAGTAGTTCATCTACAACGCCGACTTTGAAAAATAAGCGGCTACTCTAAAAGACAATATGAAGTGCGTAAGCAATAATATTCACAATTTAATTTTATTACACCATCATTTCTGTTGAGTTTCATTCATATATATGTATTAACCCCCTTCTTCAAATTAGACGTGACAGATGTGGAATGAACTCTTACCACAAGATCGCATGAAAGCAATTCAAGAGGAATTGGCGGGATTCCTTCTTGACCACGTCATCAATAAAGCCAGAGAATACCATGTGGAAGTTGATTTCAAATGCTAGGGGATTGTAAGAGATCTTACGTATTGTATATGTATGTAGCCAGTAGCGTCGGATAGATAATACGAAAACTTGTTGTTCGACCAATCTCTCGGAGAAGGAGAGGTCGATCGATCACTTCTCTCGGTATGCATGACGAACTTCTGTACTTAATAATTTCCATCATTTTCTTATTAGCTAGTGTGTCGAGGGCCTCTCTATGTATAGTACGAAGGCCGACCAAGCACCTAACATAAGAGAGGACACTTCTCTCTATTAATTAGCTAGCTAACACAATATATGAAACACCTAAATTAAACCCCAAAACCCCCAACCCCCACCCCTTTCAAAAAAACAAAAACCCAGCCCTGAAATGCTGACGCGTGGATGTCTTTTTGATCCCGTTGGTGCCACCAACCGGGACCAAAGGCCCTCCTGCCTGGGCTCGGCGCACCGCCACGTGGAGGCACATCTGTTCCGGTTCGTGTTTGAACCGACTAAAGGTCTAGGGCATTAGTAACGATTTTAGTCCCGGTTCAAGAACCGGGACAAAAGGCCCTTACCAACCGGGACGATAGGGGGTTTTTCTACTAGTGATTCGTCATCCAATTGAATACATACGCAGCTGCTCTCGTGGGCCAGACTTGTATTCCCCATGATCAAAAGGTGCTATCTTAGGATCAGCAATATATCTAAGTGCGTGACTTCTATAATGATTTTAACCATTAAATTTGTCACAGTATGTGACAAAACTGGAAACAATTGTGTACTGGAAGTAAATTGCATACAGTATGTGGCCAGTCAAGAAAACTTTACTACCTATAGTGATATTCATCATCAGCAATATTTGACCATAGACATACCATCCTTGCATGTATCTATGCACATATGAACTGAAGAAAAATAATAAAATAAAATACAATGCGACTCATACGAATGTGAAAAAGAAGAAGCTAAAGTCCAGGTTTAGTCGGTTAGTACTTTCCACGTGCTAGTGGTGTACTAGTCTGGTTCGAACAATGAGTCCAAATAGTAGACGATACTAGTTTGGTAGCTGAAAGGGAGTCTGAGTCAGGTTTACTAGTGTTTTGCACCTGCCGTGTGTGTGGCTAGGTCTGTTCATCAAGTTCTAGTACGAGTTGAGCTTTGGGTCTGTTCATCAAGTTCTAGTACGAGTTGAGCTTTGGGTCTGTTCATCAAGTTCTAGTACGAGTTGAGCTTTGGGTCTGTTCATCAAGTTCTAGTACGAGTCAGACTGAGTCGGGTGCCTAGGGCGTTTGTTCGTGTATATATACATGGACGCCTGGGTGAGTTCTGTATCGAACGCCATGAATCTCAGAGAAAAACAGAAAAGCAATAAAGAGAGGAATTAGAGGGTGCGAGACGCACCCTTGGCTATAAGTTTCCGTGCATGTGCGCAGTGTTATTCTGATGTGATCGATCTTGTGAGAGAATTTCCAACAGTATCCGGATAATTTTGTGCGAGAACTCTCAACTTATACCCAGTGACATTCAGGGGCAGATCACTCAGCTTAATTAAAGCTCACTTGAATGTCATTTCTTTCTGGGTAAAATCACGCGTATCTGCTGGGCGGTTTGGAATACGAGAAATCATTTCATTTTCAAAGCCCACCAACCAAGTCTATCTATATTCATGCAGAAGGACATTTAGAGAGGAGCTTCAAAGGATGAAATACAGAGCACAGCGAAAAACAATATCAGGGCCTCCAGGGGACCTAGGCTTTCACCTAGCAGGGAACGGAAGGCGGGGGAGAAGGATCCTCACCACAGCCTCCAGGGAGGGGTACGGCGCCCAGGGCGTCGCCTGCGATGTGGCTGCGCCGGCCAGGGGTTTCCCCCAGATCCAACCCCACTCGACGAGATCCGCGCTGCCGGCGCCCGGGAAGAACGGCCTTAGCCACTAGGACCCGGATCCGGCGATGGAAGGAGCAGATCGGGGCGGAGAGGTTGAGATGCATCTAGCGACGGCAACCGCGCAGGCGAGGCCGCACACCAGCGACTCAGGACCGACGCCGCCGCCCCCCGCGAGACCGAGGGAGGCGCCTCACAAGCTCCGGCCGAATGGCTCGCCGCCTGGCCACCTGAGCCGCCGCCCGGATGCCGAGGCCTCAACTCTACATGGAGCCGCCAGATCCCGCCGCCACCTTCATCGGTGTCGAAGACGCCGGGCGCACACCTCCCGGGCGGCGGCGGAGGGAAGGGAGGGGAGGAGGGTGCGGCGCCGGGTTAGGATTTCCTTGAGTCGCCTCAGAGGAGACGACGCTGGGCGGGGAGGGGGGGCTTTGAAGTTGTCTGGATCTGGATTGTAGATCCAAGACAATCAATCCAAGCACTGGTTTGGGCACCAAGGAATCAGCCCAGCACGCATGAACTCCTCCATGGCATGATCATCAGCTGACACCCCAACAATCAATCCTTGTGTAGCACAATCAATATCCATTATTATGCACCCTAGACATGTAGCAAAATTTTATTACTATTGTTGTTGTTGTTGTTGTTGTTGTTGTTGTTGTTGTTGTTGTTGTTAGGTGCATATACATGGATGCTAACAACAGCAACAACTACTACAATAAGAAAACCGTGCTACATCATCAAAATGTACTTGTTTCACCACATACATGTATGAAACCTCTTAGGAGGTGTTTGTTTCCAGTTTTTCGCCTGTCACCTGTTAACGCCGTAAAGGAAAAACAGTCCCAGCGCTTGGCATGTTCACACCGTAAACAGGTCACACCGTAAACAGGTCCGGTCCAGTTTTGGATCGATACCGCCCACCCCCCACCGGTAAAGACTGCGGTATCGATCCCATGTCCTCCTCCTCCCGAAAGAGCTCCTCCTCCCGCACAATTCTCCTCGTCGCCGCCTCTCCGAGCACCTTTGAGTCCTGCATCAACGCCCACGATCCACTTCGAGCCCCCTCTGCCGCCGGGCGTGAGATCGGAGCAGCAGACGGCGCCAGGATCGGAAGGGCCAGCCGCACTTGAGATCGAAGGGGGTCGGCAGCGCACAAGAACCGGGCGACCGGCGGCGCACAAGATCCGACCGGCCGGCGGCGCTTGATTTTCGGACGGCCGGGCGGCGCTGATCCGGCGCCGACGGCGCTTAGATTTTGGGGACGCCGCGGCGCTTGATTTCGGGATGGTCACGGGCTTGATCCGAGTGGCTATGGTGCTTGATTTTTCGGGATGGCTGCTGGCCGGGCGCTTGGCATCTCGGGCGGTTGGGGCCGAGCAAGATCAGGCCGATTATGGTGAGCATGCTGGCCGGCGAGCAGCAGGGACAACAATCAATTCCATCTATATCTATACCTCTATATCTATATCTATATCTATATCTATACCTACCAATATAAAAAGACCCAGTGAGGCAGATACAATACATCTCGCCATCAAACCATATCAATCCAACGACCTAGATTGCTCCAATGGTGAGCGTTAAACATGTTTAACGTGCAATTAATATCATACCAAATAACAACGACGGTGTCAATCATATAATTAACGCGTGACTGATACCCTACCTAATATAAAACGTGCAATCAATTTCCCCAATATCAACGTGCATTGCACGTGTGCATTTACTAGTTACCTGAAGTGAACCAAACAAACTTGGAAAAAACGCATTACACCTCCTTAAACGGTGCAATTTGATTATGTTACCATTACTGTTACCATTTTT
This sequence comes from Aegilops bicornis, assembly GCA_021605145.1. NCBI lineage: Eukaryota > Viridiplantae > Streptophyta > Magnoliopsida > Poales > Poaceae > Aegilops > Aegilops bicornis. Next base: position 643,656,791 of record CM038672.1, read on the forward strand.
TAGCCAAACACCTCCTTAATGATAAATCTCTTATCTGTAAAGAATGTACACAGGACGGAAAGTACTACAAGTCGGACGAGAAAAGAAGGCAGAAAACAAATGAAGGAATAGGGACATGAAGACCAGATTTAGAGCTTATTATGGAGGAACAGGGGAACGATTGAGCTCCAGCATCAGTTGCTGATACTTTTGCATGACAAAAATAAAAGAGATCGACTGTGCTATACATGTATAATTTCCCATGTTCTTTGAAGTAACATGTGCAGTAGCATTCAAGCCAAGTATATGCACAGAGAATGGAATTCCCAAGAAGAATTAACACAAAAATCATAACATGAATTATCTTCTAATAAAAAATAAAAATGATGAACACAAGCAAAAGAAATGTGGCACTTTGAATGAATATAAAAATAGAGGTTGATTGTGCTGTGCTACACAGAGATAAATTGACATGTTTTTCTTTGCAATGTATAGCACCCAAACTATGAGGCCAGATAGCAACCACACATACAGAAGAAACGCAAAAAAAAATGTAGAGAAGCAAAGAAACAATGCCAATGGCAACATGTATATATGGAACCATACACACATGGATGTCAACAATAATAACATAAAAAGTATTTTGCTACATAGATCAAAATGTACTGTTTCATCGTACACATGCTTGTATAGCACTTAAGCAGTCTCCTAGAGGTAAAGCATGGAAACACGGACACAGAAAATAGTACATGTTGGGAGAGAACAAGACAGAAAACCACAGAAAGGAATAGGGACCTTGAGGCTAGCTAGCGTTTATCTTGGAATAGGAGAAGAAATGGAGCTCTTTCTGCTTGAGACTCTGCTGTTGGTGTGCCTTATATCATCGTATGCCTAGGTATTTATAGGGGCCTAAGGGGCGCAAGGCCTCATGGCCAGTCAACCTCTCCACCTTCCGTTCAAAATCACATCAAAAGGTTCTATCCCGCTCTCTCCCAAAATAAAAATAAAAATTTAATACTGGATTCGTATCTTTTGTGATTAATGAGCAATATCTCCAGACATGCAGTGTACTGCATATACGAATAGCATCAAAGAAGATCACGCCTCTATATTTGTCTGAGCGGCTGGCAATTAATCTGGAGATCACACCTCATATATTGTGGCAATCAGTTAGTTATGGCAGGGAATTTATGTTTTCCAGGAATGTCAGGGAGCTCGTTCCAGATCGATCGCAGTGGCAGGGTGGGCATTGGGTGGTTAATTCGCCAGATCTGATTTCTTATGTTGTCATCTACCATTAATTGGATACCGTATGTGTGCATGGACTCAATATTATCGATTGAGTTAGCTTAATGTGAACGAAATATACACAAATTATACCCATTTACTTTATGTACTGCGACTAAGGGCATCTCTATCGGTGGGCGTACATCCGATACTCCCAAGCTCCCTCCTCCTCCCCGCATTCTCGAAGGGCGACGGGCGGCCTCCCTGTTGGAAATATGCTCTAGAGGCAATAATAAATTAGTTATTATTATATTTCCTTGTTCATGATAATCGCTTATTACCCATGCTATAATTGTATTGATAGGAAACTCAAATACATGTGTGGGTATATAGACAACACCATGTCCCTAGTAAGCCTCTAGTTGACTAGCTCGTTGATCAACAGATGGTTACGGTTTCCTGACCATGGACATTGGATGTCGTTGATAACGGGATCACATCATTTGGAGAATGATGTGATGGACAAGACCCAATCCTAAGCCTAGCACAAAGATCGTGAGTTCGTATGCTAAAGTTTTTCTAATGTCAAGTATCATTTCCTTAGACCATGAGATTGTGCAACTCCCGGATACCGTAGGGAATGCTTTGGTGTACCAAACGTCACAACGTAACTGGGTGGCTATAAAGGTTCATTACAGGTATCTCCGAAAGTATCTGTTGGGTTGGCACGAATCGAGACTCGATTTATCACTCCGTTGACGGAGAGGTATCTCTGGGCCCACTCGGTAGGACATCATCATATCGTGCACAATGTGACCAAGGGGTTGATCACGGATGATGTGTTACGGAACGAGTAAAGAGACTTGCCGGTAACGAGATTGAATAAGGTATCGATACCGACGATCGAATCTCGGGCAAGTACAATACCGTTAGACAAAGGGAATTGAATACGGGATTGATTGAATCCTCGACATCGTGGTTCATCCGATGAGATCATCGTGGAACATGTGGGAGCCAACATGGGTATCCAGATCCCGCTGTTGGTTATTGACCGGAGAACATCTCGGTCATGTTCTGCATGGTTCCCGAACCCGTAGGGTCTACACACTTAAGGTTCAAAGTGACGCTTAGAGTTGTTATGGGAAATAGTATGTGGTTACCGAAGGTTGTTCGAGTCCGTGATGTGATCCCGGACGCCATGAGGAGTTCTGGAATGGTCCGCGGTGAAGATCGATATATTGGACGAAGGGTATTGGAGTCCGGAAGTGTTCCGGGGTACTGTGCTATGGCCAAGATGACCGAAAGGTGTTTCGGGAGCCCCTAAGAAGTGTTGGAGGGCCTCATGGGCCAAAGGGAAGGGCAAACCAGCCCACTAAGGGGTGGTGCGCCTCCCAGCCCCTCTCACGTAACCAGGAGAGGTGGGGGCGCCTCCCTAGGGCAGCCCCCTTCCCGGCTTGGGGGCAAGTTTCCTAGGGGTGGGGGCGCCCAAACCCATCTAGGGTTTCCCCTATGGCCGCCGCCTCCCTAGGGAACCCTAGGGCGCCTCCTCCACCCCCTTACCCCTATATATAGTGAGGGAGAGAGAGGGCAGCCGCACCTTCCTCGGGCGCAGCCCTCCCTCCTCCAACACTTCCTCCTCCTCCGTAGTGCTTAGCGAAGCTCACTGGAGAACCACGAGCTCCATCACCACCACGCCGCCAGTGCTGTCGGAGTTTTTCCTCAACTTCTCCTCTCCCTTGCTGGATCAAGAAGGAGGAGACGCCCCTGGGCTGTACGTGTGTTGAACGCTGGAGGTGCCGTCTGCTCGGGCGCTAGGATCATCGGTGATTTGGATCACGACGAGTACGACTCCTTCAACCCCGTTCTCTTGAACGCTTCCGCTTAGCGATCTACAAGGGTATGTAGATGCACTCTCCTTCCCCTCATTGCTAGTTTCTCCATAGATAGATCTTGGTGACACGTAAGAAAATTTTGAATTTCTGCTACGCTCCCCAACAAAGGGCATCATGAGCTAGGTCTATTGCGTAGATTCTTTGCACGAGTAGAACACAAAGTAGTTGTGGGCGTTGATTTTGTTCAATATGCTTGCCGTTACTAGTCCAATCTTGTTTCGACGGTATTGTGGGATGAAGCGGCCCGGACCGACCTTACCCGTACTCTTACGTGAGACAGGTTCCACCGACTGACATGCACTTGGTGCGTAAGGTGGCTAGCGGGTGCCGCCTCCCACTTTAGTCGGAACGGATTCGGCGAAAAGGGTCCTTATGAAGGGTAAATAGCAATTGACATATCACGTTATGGTTTTATGAGGTAAGAAACGTTCTTGCTAGAAACCCATAGCAGCCACGTAAAACATGCAAACAACAATTAGAGGACGCCTAACTTGTTTTTGCAGGGTTTGCTATGTGATGTGATATGGCCAAGAAGAATGTGATGAATGATATGTGATGTATGAGATTGATCATGTTCTTGTAATAGGAATCACGACTTGCATGTCGATGAGTATGACAACCGGCAGGAGCCATAGGAGTTGTCTTTATTTATTGTATGACCTGCGTGTCATTAAAACAACGCCATGTAATTACTTTACTTTATTGCTAACCGTAGCCATAGTAGTAGAAGTAATAGTTGGCTAGACAACTTCATGAAGACACGATGATGGAGATCATGATGATGGAGATCATGGTGTCATGCCGGTGACGATGATGATCATAGAGCCCCAAGATGGAGATCAATGGAGCTATATGATATTGGCCATATCATGTCACTACTATATAATTGCATGTGATGTTTATTATGTTTATGCATCTTGTTTACTTAGAACGACGGTAGTAAATAAGATGATCCCTTTACAAAAATTTCGAGAAGTGTTCTCCCCTAACTGTGCACCGGTGCTAAAGTTCGCCGCTTCTAAGCACCACGTGATGATCGGGTGTGATGGATTCTTACGCTCACATACAACGGGTGTAAGACAGATTTACACACGCCAAACACTTAGGGTTAACTTGACGAGCCTAGCATGTACAGACATGGCCTCGGAACACAGAGACCGAAAGGTCGAGCATGAGTCGATAGTAGATAATGATCAACATGAAGATGTTCACCGACGATGACTAGTCCGTCTCACGTGATGATCGGACACAGCCTAGTTGACTCGGATCATGTAATCACTTAGATGACTAGAGGGATGTCTATCTGAGTGGGAGTTCATAAGATGAACTTAATTATCCTGAACATAGTCAAAAGATCTTTGCAAATTATGTCGTAAGCTCGCGCTTTAGTTCCACTGTTTTAGATATGTTCCTAGAGAAAATATAGTTGAAAGTTGACAGTAGCAATTATGCGGACAGTAGAAAGCTTATGTCCTTAATGCACCGCCAAAGGTGCTGAACCCCAAATGTCGCTTTGTGGATGTTGCGTAACATCGGACATACACGCTTTTGATAACTACGTGATAGTTCAGTTAAATGGTTTAGAGTAGAGGCACCAAAGACGTTTCGAAACGTCATGAACATATGAGATGTTTCGAGGGCTGAAATTGAGATTTCAGGCTCGTGCCCACGTCAAGAGGTATAAGACCTCCGACAATTCTCTTAGCCTGCAAACTAAGGGAGAAAAGCTCAATCGATGAGCTTGTGCTCAGATTGTCTGAGTGCAACAATCACTTGAATCGAGTGGGAGTTGATCTTCCAGATGAGATAGTGATGTTTTCTCCAAAGTCATTGCCACCAAGCTGCTAGAGCTTCGTGATGAACTATAACATATCAGGGATAGATATGATGATCCTTGAGATATTCACGATTTTTGACATCGCGTAAAGTAGAAATCAAGAAGGAGCATCAATTGTTGATGGTTGATGAAACCACTAGTTTCAAGAAGGGCAAGGGCAAGAAGGGGCACTTCATGAAACGGCAAATCAGCTGCTGCTCTAGTGAAGAAACCCAAGGTTGAACCCAAACCCGAGACTAAGTGCTTCTGTAATAAAGGGAACAGCCACTGGAGTAGAATTACCCTAGATACTTGGTAGATGAGAAGGCTGGAAAGGTCGATAGAAGTATATTGGATATACATTATGTTAATGTGTACTTTACTAGTACTCCTAGTAGCACCAGGGTATTAGATACCGGTTCGTTGCTAAGTGTTAGTAACTCAAATAAAAGCTACGGAATAAACGGAGATTAGCTAAAGGTGAGCTGACGATACGTGTTGGAAGTGTTTCCAAGGTTGATGTGATCAAGCATCGCACGCTCCCTCTACCATCAAGATTAGTATTAAACCAGAATAATTGTCATTTGGTGTTTGCGTTGAGCATAAACATGATTGGATTATGTCTATCGCAATACCGTTATTCATTTAAGGAGAATAATGGTTACTCTATTTATTTGAATAACACCTTCAATGGTCTTGCACCTAAAAGAATGGTTTATTGAATCTCGATCATAGTGATACACATTTTTCATGCCAAAAATAAGATAGTAATGATAGTACCACTTACTTGTGGCACTGCCATGTAAGTAATATTGGTATAAAACGCATGAAGAAGCTCCATGTTGATGGATCTTTAGACTCACTCGTTTTTGAAAAGTTTGAGACATGCTAACCATGTCTATTGGTGTTTACGCATGAAGAAACTCCATGCAGATGGATCGCTTTGGACTCGCTTGATTTTGAATCACTTGAGATATGCAAATCATACCACATAGGTAAGATGACTGAAAAGCCTCGTTTTTCAGTTAGATGGAACAAGATAGCAACTTGATGGAAGTAACACATTTTGATGTGTGCAGTCTAATGAGTGCTGAGGCATGTAGTGAATATCATTATGTTCTTACTTCACAGATGATTTGAGTAGATGTTGAGTATATTTACTTGATGAAACACAAGTCTGAATTATTGAATGGTTCAAGTAATTTCAGAGTGAAGTTGAAGATCATCGTGACAAAAGGATAAAATGTCTATGATATGATCATAGAGATGAGTATCTGAGTTACCAGCTTTGGCATGCAATTAAGACATTGTGGAAATTGTTTCACAATAAATACCGCCGAACACCATAGTGTGATGGTGTGTCCGAACATCATAGTTGCACCCTATTGGATATGGTGCGCACTTTGATGTCTCTTATCGAATTACCACCGCTGCTCATGGGTTAGGCATTAGAGACAACCACACTCACTTTAATAGGGCACCACGTAATTCCGTTGAGACGACACCGTTTGAACTATGGTTTGGAGAAACCTAAGTTGTCGTTTCTTAAAGGTCTGGGGCTGCGACGCTTATGTGGAAAAGTTTCAGGTTGATAAGCTCGAACCCAAAGCGGATAAAATGCATCTTCATAGGACACCCAAAACGGTTGGGTATACCTCCTAATTCAGATCCGGAAGCAATAGGGATTGTTTCTTGAATCGGGTCCTTTCTCGAGGAAAAGTTTGTCTTGGAAAGTTGAGTGGGAGGATGGTGGAGACCTGATGAGGTTATTGAACCATCACTTCAACTAGTGTGTAGCAGGGCACAGGAAGTTGTTCTCGTGGCACCTACACCAATTGAAGTATAAGCTTATGATAGTGATCATGAAGTTTCGGATCAAGTCAATAACGCATTCCTCGTAGGGTGACAAGGATGCGCATTACCAGAGTGGTACGCAATCCTGTCTTGAAGGTCATGTTGCTAGACAACAATGAACCTACGAGCTATGGAGAAGCAAAGGTGGGCCCAAATTCGGCTAAATGGTTAGAAGCCATGAAATCCGAGATAGGATCCATGTATCGTAACAAAGCATGGACTTTGGTGGACTTGCCCGATGATCGGCAAGCCATTGAGATAAATGGATCTTTAAGAAGAAGATGACGTGACGGTAATGTCACCGTTTATGAAGCTCGACTTGTGGCGAAGAGTTTGTCACAAGTTCAAGTAGTTGACTACGGCGAGATTTTCTCATCCGTAGCGATGCTTAAGTCCGTCGGAATCATGTTAGCATTAGCTGCATTTATGAAATCTGGCAGATGGATGTCAAAACGAGTTTCCTTACCAGTCTTCGCAAGGAAAGGTTGTATGTGATACAACCAGAAAGTTTTTGACAATCCTGAAAGACGCTAACAAGTATGCAAAGCTCCAGCTATCCTTCTAAGGACTGGAGTAAGCATCTCGGAGTTGGAATGTACGCTTTGATGAGATGATCAAAGATTTTGGGTCTATACAAAGTTTATGAGAAACTTGTATTTCCAAAGAAGTGAGTGGGAGCACTATAGAATTTCTGATGAGTATATGTTGTTGACATATTGTTGATCGTAAATGATGTAGAATTTCCGGAAAGCATATAGGGTTGTTTGAAAAGTGTTTTTCAATGGAAAACCTGGATTAGGCTACTTGAACATAAGCATCAAGATCTATAAGATAGATCAAAATGTTTAATAATACTTTCAAATGAGCACATACCTTGACATAATCTTGAAGGTGTTCAAGATGGATCACCAAAGAAGGAGTTCTTTCCTGAGTTGTAAGGTATGAAGTTAAGAGTTAAAGCTCGACCACGGCAAAAAGAGAGAAAGGACGAAGGTCGCCCCTATGCCTTAGACGTAGGCTCTACAAGATGCTATGCCGTGTACCGCATCGAAGTGTGCCTTGCCATGAGTCACTCAAGGTACAAGAATGATCCAGAATGGATCATTGGATAGCGGTCAAAATTGTCCTTGGAGTAAATGAGGACATGTTTCTCGACTATGGACGTGATAAAGAGTTCGGCGAAGGGTTACGCCGGTGCAAGCTTTAACACCTATCCGAAAGTGACTCGAGTAGCAAACCGGATAATGATAGTGGAGCAACCATTTGGAATAGCTCCAAGTGGAGCGTGGAAGCAGCGCTACAATATGACCTAGAAATTTGCAGAAGCACACACGAATCTGAAAGGTTCGCACTGCTGACTAAAACCTCTCTCACAAGCAAAACATGATCAAACCTCGTAACTCATTGAGTTTTAATCACATGATGATGTGAACTAATTTACGTACACTAGTAAACTCTTTGGATGTAGGTCACATGGCGATGTGACCTATCAGTGTTAATCACATGACGATGTGAACTAGATTATTGACTCTAGTGCAAGTGGGAGACTGTTGAAAATATGCTCTAGAGGCAATAATAAATTAGTTATTATTATATTTCCTTGTTCATGATAATCGTTTATTATCCATGCTATAATTGTATCGATAGGAAACTCAAATACATGTGTGGGTATATAGACAACACCATGTCCCTAGTAAGCCTCTAGTTGACTAGCTCGTTGATCAACAGATGGTTACGGTTTCCTGACCATGGACATTGGATGTCGTTGATAACAGGATCACATCATTTGGAGAATGATGTGATGGACAAGACCCAATCCTAAGCCTAGCACAAAGATCGTAGTTCAGATGCTAAAGCTTTTCTAATGTCAAGTATCATTTCCTTAGACCATGAGATTGTGCAACTCCGGATACCGTAGGGAATGCTTTGGTGTACCAAACGTCACAACGTAATCGGGTGGCTATAAAGGTTCATTACAGGTATCTCCGAAAGTATCATTGGGTTGGCACGAATCGAGACTGGATTTGTCACTCCGGTTGACGGAGAGGTATCTCTGGGCCCACTCGGTAGGACATCATCATAATGTGCACAATGTGACCAAGGGGTTGATCACGGGATGATGTGTTACGGAACGAGTAAAGAGACTTGCCGGTAACGAGATTGAATAAGGTATCGGGATACCGACGATCGAATCTCGGGCAAGTACAATACCGCTAGACAAAGGGAATTGAATACGGGATTGATTGAATCCTCGACATCGTGATTCATCCGATGAGATCATCGTGGAACATGTGGGAGCCAACATGGGTATCCAGATCCCGCTGTTGGTTATTGACCGGAGAACATCTTGGTCATGTTCAGATGGTTCCCGAACCCGTAGGGTCTACACACTTAAGGTTCGGTGACGCTTAGAGTTGTTATGGGAAATAGTATGTGGTTAACGAAGGTTGTTCGGAGTCCAGGATGTGATCCCGGACGTCACGAGGAGTTCTGGAATGGTCCGGCGGTGAAGATCGATATATTGGACGAAGGGTATTGGAGTCTGGAAGTGTTCCGGGGGTACCAGGCTATGGCCAGCATGACCGAAAGGTGTTTCGGGAACCCCGGCAAGTGTTGGAGGGCCTCATGGGCCAAAGGGGAAGGGGCAAACCAGCCCACTAAGGGGTGGTGCGCCCCTCCCAGCCCCTCCCACGTAACCAGGAGAGGTGGGGCGCCTCCCTAGGGCAGCCCCTTCCCGGCTTGGGGGCAAGTTTCCTAGGGGTGGGGGCGCCCAACCCCATCTAGGGTTTCCCCGTGGCCGCCGCCTCCCCTAGGGAACCCTAGGCGCCTCCTCCACCCCCCTTACCCCTATATATAGTGAGGGAGAGAGAGGCAGCCGCACCTTCCCTGGCGCAGCCCCTCCCTCCTCCAACACTTCCTCCTCCTCCGTAGTGCTTAGCGGCTCACCGAGAACCACGAGCTCCATCACCACCACGTCGTTGTGCTGTCGGAGTTTTTCCTCAACTTCTCCTCTCCCCTTGCTGGATCAAGAAGGAGGAGACGTCCCCGGGCTGTACGTGTGTTGAACGCAGAGGTGCCGTCTGCTCGGGCGCTAGGATCATCGGTGATTTGGATCACGACGAGCACGACTCCTTCAACCCCGTTCTCTTGAACGCTTCCGCTTAGCGATCTACAAGGGTATGTAGATGCACTCTCCTTCCCCTCATTGCTAGTTTCTCCATAGATAGATCTTGGTGACACGTAAGAAAATTTTGAATTTCTGCTACGTTCCCCAACACTCCCTCCCCTCGCCGCCCAGCCCCCACCTCCCACCCCTCCTCCCGCCATCGCCGCGCCGGGCGTTACCTTTGCGGGCGCTGCAGGAGGCCGGGCCGTGGCCCCTCTTCCTCTCCTCGCGGTTCCCCGGCTCGGGCGGCGGTGCGCCTCGGCGGGCGGTGCTCCGTGTAGACCGGCGCAGATTCGGCGGCGGTGCGGCCCTTCGGCGGCAGTGGCGGCTGGCGGCGGGGGTTGGCCGGCGGAGCCCTACAGGCCTAGATCTGGGCCCTGTTGGGCCCGATCTGGTTCAGGGCGGGTTGGTCCGCCTCCGCGGTCTCCTCCGCTGGGCTGGCGGGATGCGGTCGTTGGGATCGGGCGGCTCAAGGCCGCTGCCGTCAGCGCGGCAGCAGGAGCTTAACGGGCCCGATCTGGGCCCGGCTGGGCAGGGGGTGCGGCGTGCTCCCGCGCATGTATCCGGTCTGCTACGACTTGTGCCAGTGGAGGTTGTCCCCTCCCACATGGCAGTGGTGCTCCTGGTCCCTATCGGCGGTGGTCTCGTTTGGTTCGCCAGCCTCAGAAGCGCCTGTGGTGGAGAGACGACGGTGGTATCCTCGTGACTGTGGTGGCGCAAGTTGGTGGATGGTTGGCGTGGTGGAGCCGCCGGTTGGTCATGGGTTGTGGGTATGAGGTGTAGGGTGAAATCCTCTCGGTCTGCCCGGCATCGACGTGGTGACGCCTGCGGGCGCTATCAACCTTCTTGAAGGGCGCCGAGTACCTCTCGTCCGCTTCTCCGTGGTACCGGGAGAAATCCTAGGATTTGTCCGGCAGCAGCGTCGTCGCTGCCGCAGTCCTTCTTGAAGGTGTTGCTTGGTTCGCGGCGACTCGATGGCATTGGAGCGTGGTGGATGTTTTCCGGTGGGCGCAGCGGTTGCGGGATGCTTCAGCTTTCGTTCATCCAGTGCTGCCGGCATTTCTTTCTCTTATTTTTCTTTTGGGCATGATTGTGTTGTCTGCCCCGGCATCGAACTTCTGGCTGTATCGGGTGATTGCTATATTAATATAGCGGAGCGCAAGCCTTTTTCGGTAAGGGCATCTCTATCGACGCATTCTCGGACACTGTAAACGCCAACAGATGCGTCCGGACACGCCGAGAACAAGGATACGGAGCCAGCCATCCAACCCTGTGCACCAAATGTATGTTCCAAGACTAGCGTCCTCTATTTGAGGCATGCATATATTGAATCAATAGCATTTTTTGCATACGTAAAATAGTTGCACATATATGCATCAGAACCATAAAGCATTGGATGTTAAAAAGGTTTTTATATCCAACCGATCAAAAGTTGTTAGTCCAGCTGTCCGTGCAAAAAAAGTCAATTTTTGCGTGGACAGCCAGCTATGTGTGGCAAATTCTTCACTGCAGCCGACTACTCCTCATCGGTGGGCTCCTTCAACTCGGCCGCCATGTGCTTCAACATCCTTGCATGGTAAGCTTACACGATCTTTCCCGCTTAGGATCCAAATCGCCAATCTTCAAGGTCAACATCTTAGCATCATCCGAGTTGGCCACAAGCTCAACCCTCTTCTCTATGAGCTTGATCTTCTTCTCCGTCGCCGCCATGAACTTCTCAAACCTCTTAGCCTTATTTTCCTTATTCATTTCATGGCGCTGACACATGCATCCTCCTTCTACGCCATGATGTCCTCGAGCTTCTTTGTCATCTTGGTCGTTGTCCCTTCTCACTTCTTCTCCTCCTCCCACTTCCTCCCTTGAAACCCCTCTTGACCTTCCCGGCCGCTCAAGCCCTCCTTTTGTTGGGTCGGTTGGATCACCATCTTCGCCTTCATTAGCGATGACGGCAGTCTTGACCGGATTGGCAATGGATAGGAGTCATTGTGGTGTGCATTCAACTTGAACCAACAATGCATGAAGACGAAGTGCTTCTTCTCCACCTTCAAAAACAATGTGCACGCATGGTATGGCTAGCTGAAAAAAGGCATATTCAACCAGTTGCATATCTGGCCAAATGACCGTGATACTTCTACAGTACGGCGGTGCATACCAAACCCAAGACGGTGTGTCCCCATTCGTCCCCCGCGTCCCCCACGTCGTCCCCAGGGCGGCTCGGGGGAACCCTAGGTACGCCGCCGCTGCTCCCCTCTACAGCACATCCCCCTCCCGCCGCCACCGGATGAGTCCGCCGAGCGAAGCCCGCACCGGAGGACGGTGGCGGCAGGGATCCCCGCGCGCTTGGCGGCCTAGGTTGCCGGCGTGAGCCCGTGGTGGTGGGAGTCTCGTCCTCGGCGTCTCCGGCCGGCGTGGCGGCTGCCCGGCGCGCCGTCCTCGTCCTCTCGCAAGTGATGGGATGTCGGCTGCTCGTGGCTGCCTCGACGCCGACAGCGCCCCAAGGTTTCAGATTTGGCCGTGGCGGGCTCGGCCGATCTGCCCCTGCTAGCTTCGGCCACGGCGAGGTTGGTGATCGCGCGTGGTGATGGTGCCGCCGCCGCAAGAGGTGCTTGGCCCAGTGGGTTCGCAAGCTTTCGCCGCTGGGTTCCCCAATCATCGTCCGGCAGCGTGAGGGTGAGGAGGACGGGTTGCTCCCGGCTAAAGCCGACGGCGCGGTGTCTACGGAAGTCGCTCTCCTCCATGGGGCCGTTAGGAGTTCTCCGACCTCCTCCGCCTCGGGTCACTTTCTTCGGTGAAAGCCAGGACCTGCGGTGCAGGACCAGACGCTAGCGTGATACGCCGCTTCCCCTCCCGAGGGCGCTGCCTTGAAGATCGTGATTCCCTACATGCTTTCCCAGAGCTGGACTTGCACGACATCGCGGCAGGTGGTCGGCGATGCGCCCAGAGGTGAAGCAGTGTTTCCTCCTCTGCATCGAAGACGGCGGATCTCGGCGGCGTGGCGCAGCGGAGACTCGGCACCCGATGCATGTAGATGGACTCGCGCAGGAGGAGGTGGTTGTCTAGCGTCATGGTGGCGTTGATGGCAGAGTGGTCTGACAAGGTAGCAGCATCAATATCTGCTCTACATCAAGAATCGTGTAACAAGATAATATTATGCAGACACAAAATGTATACACCAAGAGTTAACATCATTGAGTATGCCCTTAGGCTCGACATATCAGCTGCATGGATAAGTGAACCGAATGCTTGTCATGATCATTCCTGCATCATGCTTCACCACATCAGTGTTCATTTTTCTAAATTCAGGAATTGCACTTTACAAATGATCCATATCTGAACTTTATAGGACACTTTACAAATGATCCACTTGTTTTGGGACGGAGGGAGTATACCTGGCCAAACCTCGGGTCGGGTCGGGCTTCGGGCCGGGCCTAGCCAAGCCCGACACAAAAAACACAGGCCCGGGCCCGGCCCGGCCCGGCTATCAGGCCTGTGTTTCTGGGCCCGATCACGTAAAAGCCCGTCGGGCTTTGGGCCGGCCCGGCCCAACCTTCAGAAAAATGCAAAAACGATGGGCCCAGGCCTGGCCCGCCCCGGCCTTCGGGCTCAAAAACTAGGCCCGAGCCCGGCCCGAGGGCAGCGTCGGGTCGGGCCAGGCTGGCCGGGCCGGGCTTCCCATGGCCAGGTATAGGAGGGAGTAATATACTAAAATTTGCAATCAATATGGGGGATCAGTTTCGTTATTCAGATAACAAAATAGCCATGGCAAAGGAAAAAACTAAGTGTAGTGTGAATATTTATCTTTAAAACATTAGTATCATACCGAAGGTGGGATCTGCAACAAAGACAATAGTTCTGTCATCAACTTGCCAAAAATCCTTGATAGCCAATCCTATAACACAGAGCATTAATCAATTTTTATGTGCTACGATACATATGCACAATCATGAGAACTAGATAGGAAATGCGGCTTGCCGCACCCCAGCAGCAAGCTGCCGGGTATATCTATATACAACCACCAAAACATTTCAAGTATAAGAAAACCACAAACACAAATCCATAAAAAAGGAGCAAAACAACAATCTTACAGAGAACAATATTGCAAAAAACAATGACCCTACTCATTTAGTTATTGTGAGGAAATCAATCAGACACAGGGAACAAAACGATGACATCCACGCTATATAACAAAAGGGACACACCGGCCCAAATGAATAAGATGTCAAAATTTCCACACGCAACAAGCAGTATCAACCATACATGTATAAGGATGAATTAAAGCATGAGCACTGCCAACAGAACAGAATTGTAACAAAAGCGATAAAAAATATATATATATACATATCTATATATATATATATATATATATATATATACATATATATATATATATATGCGCACGATCATCCCAGACGTAATTAAAGAAATGGACAACAGGCACACATAGACATATTTAACTCATTTGCCAACAACAGCCATAAGCACCACAAGTTTGCGTCTGCTCATACTCCACTACATCGTCAAGCACACACATTCAAGCAAACAGGTAATAATAAGGTAGGTTTTGTTCAAATTTAAAAGTACCCACGACACATACCCCCTAAAGGAAATAAAGCAGCAGATTATATACTAAGTGACAGGTCTTCATGTAGACAGGTCCGTACGACGAAGGGGCTTCATCGTTGAGCACGTAATGAAGCACCACGGATATCAGCAAATCCAGGTATCGTCGTACGTCCATAGCCAACCGTCATGGACCTGAGACATGAAAAGCCGAAATCAAAATAAGAACAGCACACGCACAACGCGAGTGAAAAGACACCAAAGATAAGGACAAGGCATATATACCAAAAGAGTGGATCAATCGGCGTCAGCTGCTCTAGAGCTTATACCTTTTTATGGCACTGGGATCCTCGCCTCCCTCCTCTGCATCAAAAACCCTTCCAAAACAACCAACAGTTGAACACAACAGAATGGAATCGCATCAACAAACATAACAGCTGATTCAAAATATCTGGAAAAGGGCAAGCACCTTAAAGTAACCCCATCAACATCCTGTGTTTTAGGATCAACAACTGGATCCGTGACCTTAAGAAAGAAAGCCAGACATGCGTCAATTCTAAATTAAGAATCATCTTGTCAGTCGTAAGATAATACAGAGCAAGAACCTCATTAGTAGCAGGAGGAAGCAGAGGCACATGCACAACATTCTTCGATGCCTTATTCTTTTCCATCTGCTTTGGTAATCGTACTGCAATCCAGAAACATAACATAGATTATCCTAACAAGTTGGAATGTAGTATTTCCAAGGAAGTAGAAAATGCTGATTTTCAACGCGCTTGCATCACTTACACTTTGTTGACAGATGCCAGAGCTTTTTAGAGTGGATCTTGTTCACTCCCTAAGCACCGCTAAATGGCAAAAGGTATATAACATCTTCTTTGATGTGTTTATTTTGAAACAACCAAAACTCAAAGCTTCCCTGAACACTTCTTAGCCAAGTTAACACGAACAATGCATAAAACAATGGACCATGGGAGGATATAGCTTCCAAGCAAATTTATATTCCGTGAAATGAGATATATTGGACATGAACCTAAACCTGGAATATATCTTGGCTTCCATAGGGTTTAATATAAATCAGTAAATGGTTATGTGTTGACGATCGTTATCCAAAAAATGCATTTGCAAGAATTTCTTGAACTCAACTCGCACATATGTACAAATGAGAATAAACACATGTCATGCAATTTCTAGAGCAAGATTACCCTGGTTGTTTTTGTTGCCTTTTTCTAACTGAATAAGAACTTATGCCATTTAAGCTACCCATGCATGGTTACATAGTAGTCAACAGAGACTGGTATGAAATAAAGAAATGACTACAATGGCAGAGGTAGCTTGTAATTAAAAGAAAATTGGAAGAAAAATAGTACATGAAGAAATAGGAACCACGACGTCTATATCTATCAATTACCTCCTCCGAGTCTCTATCAATCATCTACTTCCACAAAATCACAGGAAATCTCACCCTGGAACAACAGGGTACAAAACACATAGTCAACGGACGATGCTAACTATCTAAATGTACCACCGAACAGTAAAAACCATATAGAAACATGACCTTCATTAGAAATAGTGCCCTGGTTGACCTATGACTAAAACTACAATCTTGAGCTTTTGTAATTTCACGCATTCAAATGGAACCATCTTCAGGAGTAATAAATCAGGTGAAAGTGTATTCCAAGGAATGAAACAACACATGAATTATTAAAAAATAAATTCATAAAACATCACACGAATGTAGCCGGCTATTTTCCAATTTAGTACAAGCATAACATTAGTTCTCCGGGCATGTAATGCAAATATTAAGCTGAAACCTAGACATTTATAGCAACTACCATAACTCAGATTTGACCGAGCAGAAGGCCTGACAAAGAATATAAAGGAAAATTTTTATAGCTATTTCTCCTTTTAGTTTAAACCTAGTAGAAACAACAAAAAAGGAAAATAAGTAAGGTAGCATTTGGAAACTACTCTAATAAAATGTCATTCAAAATCTTCAAAGTATGTTTTAAGGAGAAGGGTCAATTACCTAGAACGACTTTCCGATTAAAGGAAAACATCAAGCATCTAACGCAACATGACACTCTAGTTAGTTTTTTTGTAAGAATGCAGCATCATGACAATTTCAGCGGGTCACGCTCGATTCCACTTTATGTGTGTACCACACCTGTGATAGTGACAGGATCAGGAGTGAACATAAAAGCACTATAACATGGCCATTAGTTCACAATGGTGTGAAGTTATACATAGTATCAGTATTGCGCAACCGCCAAGACAAGAAAGTTAACGTGCCTGATGCATCCCTACATCTCAATATGAACATACTGATCGAAGACACTACAACACTGGATCCTAAGCAACAGCTGAGGCATACAAAACTACAAGTGTTTGTTATTTTCATATATAAACAACCTTTAGTATCTCAACCAGAACCAAAGGAAAACAAAAATCATGGTTAAGTAACCCGCAGAGGAAGAATGAAAGAATTTTAAAGTAGCAAGACATGAAAAGTTCTTTTTTGCCTTCAATACTACACACATTAGGGGAGGTAGCTGCAGTTTTATTGCATAGTGGGCTCAGAATCACCTTCCCTCGATCATATAACCTACCCCCATCATCTCTTATCACCAGATCGATCTCTTTATACAGTAGAGCTGCCCTGGTTATCAGTCAACAAGAATGACCATCCAAGGACAACAATAAGTATCACATGATCAAAAAGGATTCTAGAGACAAGAGGGAGGATCCAACTTGATACCCGCAGGTGCCTTGATTGCTCAAAGGCACAATAATTCCATCCAAGGTAATCATCATCGCCCTAGCACAGACACCACTTGAGCATAAATAAGCAACCCCTTTAAATACAAATAAAAATGGTTCAGGGTTCATTGCATAGCTGCCACGGACGCCATCGCCGGTGCCGCTGGTCTGCTGCCCTCCTCCGTGGCCGCTGCCGCCATCGCCATGGGAACCACCTGCGTGGGAGGGAGGGAGGCAGCTACAGGAGCGAGTGAGAGAGAGGAGGCGGCAGCTAGGTTTTCATTGCAGGAAGTCGCGGTCATTTTATACCCCTGCCCCCCTAAGCGAAATGACCCAAATGCCCTGGTGGGGGCACGGTATTTACATTCTATTGCCATTGGAATTTTATCCGACGGCTCACAGCGATCTGGTAAATATCCGACGCCTCACGTGAGCCGAGCCCGAGATCCGACGGCCGGAATCGCATCAGGAAAACGATCGAACGGTCCAGAATCCAAACGAACGAGAGAGCTCCATTTTGCTTCAGACTCTAACAAGGGGATACAAACAGAAAGGGTTCAGGGTTCATTGCATAGTGGGCTCAGATTCGCCTTTCCTCGACCATATAACCTACCCCGTCATCTCTTATCACCAGATCAATCTGTTTATACAGTGGAGCCGCCCCGGTTATCACTCAACAAGAATGACCATCCAAGGACAACAACAAGTATCACAGGATCAAAAAGGATTCTAGAGACAAGAGGGAGGATCCAACCTGATACGCACAGGTGCCATTATTGCTCAAAGGCATACTTATTTTAGCCACGGTTTATCATCATCGCCCTAGCACGAACGCCACCGATGAGCTAAGGAAAGCACAATAACTAAAACGTGCACTCTTGTGTATACCTTAAAACCCGAAAAAGCGGGAAACCGTGTACTTAATAGATAAAGCAGCCTCAAATAATCTACCGAAAAACTGTATATATTTTAGTTACCTTTTTTGGTGAACTCGGGTCTAAAATGATTTACTGATAAAGTAGTCAACAGAGCCAGAGATCTTTCCAGCAATCCAGCATGAGTATAAATGCGACATCAGGAGCTTACTAAGAGAACAAACATGGCAACATGCTTAAGATTTAGCAATATTAAATTATAAGCACGAATTATGTGCTACTGGCGTGCTCACGGGTCTCTTAGTAGCAAGTATACCTTATTAAACACCAGATAATCTGCTTATTCTTATGGTAGCAAGTATACCTTATTAAACACCAGATAATCTGCTTCACTCCAAGAATGAATGCAAGGACGGCGTGCTCACGGGTCTGGTCATTCTTGGAGGCATCATCCTCAAAACAAGAAGTGGTGGAGTAATTGATGAGCACATCATAGTAAACCTGGGATAAACAAAACAAAAAACACAATTTCAGCAATATAAGATAGATCAAAGAGAGAGAGAGAGAGTTTGAGGTGTGAAAAGAAAATCACTACTCTGGACCATATTGCCATCATAGAACTAATTCTTCTTTTTCTTATCATAACCAAACAACTAAAAGAACATGAAGAGAATGGGAAATTAATTACTCATAAATGAAAAAACGGTGGCGCTGGGCGCGCTGTACCTGGAGGCCGCGCTGGTTGAGTCCCTTTTACGGCGACGGTGATGCGGTCTCCCTTGGCGTCGAGCGGGCAGACGAATCATATTTAAACGCTGCTGAAGATGCCCTTGCCGTCCAAATATGAAATCAAAGAGCCTGCATTCATTGTCCAGATATGAAATGAAAGCTGCCATGAAGAAAGAAAAAGATAGGCAGCATGATCCTTACACAAAAACTCAAAACCTACCAAACACCAACACAGACTATTGGATATTTTAGCAAAGGCACAACAAATCATTATACTACCAGCACCATTTATTCTTCACCTAATTCAACAGCGGCATAACACGCATATTGCTCAATATATCCAACTAATATATATCGTTCACCATATCTGTCACTGCATCTAACCTCTACTTAAATTATTACTACTGTAAAAAATACACTGCATATGTACCAAGAAAAGTAATCCTTGATTTTCCTTTGCGTAGCATAATCAGATAAAGCAAAGGAGAACACAAAGCTCTTACATAGACATGATAACCAGCAGAAGTACGTGCATAAATCAGCAACAATGGTTTACAAATTTATCACCAAGTAGTTGCTCGCTTATAAGGGCGTAAATGTATGGATTCACTTAATAACAGTCACCATGTATGCAACATTATCATCTAATCAGAGAAGAGTGTTTGACAAATCAGAGATTTTGAGTAATGTTTGAACAATGGAATAAAAGGAAATCTGAAACACAAGTAGGTAAACATTGCAAGTACTACCGCTGATCATGCATATTTAAACTAATTCCCTTCATGAGACTTTATGGTTCAAGCCTATGTTTTCTCTAAATTTGGCATGTGCTTACTAACATGACGTACCGAGCCATGTGGTTACTGTAACACCACAACACCAACACAAAATGTAAGAAGCTTGCCCTTAATATCTGAAGGAATACATAAGCAATTCCACCGGAAAGTCATTTTTCTTCGAGCATAGTAGAACTAAATGAAAAAACAATGTTTTACGAATGCCTCACAAGAGATGTCAGTGTATGAAATCAAGCTCCAAAGACAAGGATGTCTCTTCACCTCTCATTGTTATCCAGGCAAGCACTGCAACATATCTAAACATTTATAATACTACTATAACTCATTTGGGGGTAAGACCACCGACATGGTTATTGTGATGCCGACTAAAGCGCCGACCTCATTGAAAAAAGAGAGAATCAGTTACTTGGATTAAGATATAAACATGAGCCAAAGTAGAACATAACTTCAAAAATGTGATCATTTCTAGCATCATCTCCTAGAAGCAGGAAAATCCGAAGTGGTTGCTATATGTACAGATAAAGGGTTATTGCTCATCCGAAGCTATACCCTGCATAAATACACTCTCATTTGTCACACAGGTCTAGCAAAGCCAGCAATGAACCATCTGCCTATCTATTATAATTAGTGTCCTTTAAATCTGATAACAGGACCCAAGCAAGAAAGTGATCCCCTCTTTCTGTCTCTCTCTCCCTCTCTGTCTGAACAAAAATCTTGATCCTAATCCACTGTACACAATACAAATTCACCAACGCATTTAGATTTAAACAGCGAGCTATGATGTATTTCCACATGGCTTAATAGCATATTACTCCATATATTTGTAATTAATCGTCTCAATTTATTCAAACAGTAAAACTAATCCAGCGATTTCACTGAGGAATGAAACAGTCCATTAGTTATTAACACCTATCAGGATGAGTGATTGAGCAGGACAAACAAAACAAACATTTCGCCTGTAGAGTAAACAGTACTAATTACACTAAAGAAATCAGATATACTTTTATGTAAGTTGTTGCTTGCTGTGAGAGGTGAGGAATATGCACGGAGGTGGTGGCAGGTGGTGGGTGAGGGAGAAGATGATGGATTTTTGGTTGGGACTGTATGAAGGGTCAGTAACACATACGACTGAATCTTGTTTCCCATTTTCCCTCTCCAATCCAAGGCAGAATCGGGTCCAAGCCTGAAGAAGACCCCAGGTCATTTCAACTACTTCAAAGAAAAGAAGAAACAAACAAATAAAATTACGACACAAACTTGCAGTAGTATAAAAACAAGAAATGGTAGACCAGATCGTAAAAGCTAAGTTTTGAGAAACTGAACTAAACAGGTTGTGTCTCAAGCACATATTGGTACGTTGTCCTATGCCTAGACTGGTTATTTATTCTCTTTGATCAATGGACAGTCAAAGTAATTTATTAGACGCTCCATTGCGCAAACAACAGCCGGATACAATAAGAGCATCAATTAGTTTTCCTTCATTAATTAGCCTATATAGACCAAATCTAATTGTCAAGAGAAAGTTGCAAAAGAAAGGTCATTCAAGGTCTGCACCATATGTGATAGTAAATATGTATATCCACAATGAAACAAACACTGAACAACAAAACAAGGATGATTTTATATTACCTTGCTTTCAGAATTCAATTTTGACGCCATTTGATGATTGAGCCATGAAAATAAGGACATATCCAAACCTGAAGTGCATGAAGCAAGGCAATGAGCTAAATTAGTGCATCTAGTACATATTTGACTCACTCTACACTCTAGGCTTTCATAGCATCACAGTAATCTCGGGTCACTCATCGGAAATAAAACAAATCGAAGACCAAGATTTGCAAATGGGAAATAGAGGAATGAAGCCATACCTGCAGGAGAAATTCTTGCATTCGTTCTACAAACCCCGAAAAGGAAAATCAAACCTCCTCTCTAGAGCCTCTGCCATGTTAATTTCTTAGACACATAAGCACCACAATGGAAGATTCCTAAGACATTTATGCAAAAAAATGATCTTGTGAGCACCTGCACACTATAAATCATGATATATTTCTTGTTTCTTACTGAGATATAACACCAGTGTATTCAGTAACACGATTTACCTTAGAAATCAGGCTTAGTTTTCGATCTTGTGAGCCATCAGTAGGTAGTTCTGCTGTTAGTTAAAATCTGAAAAAAGGAGACACATACGGATATATCTCAGGAATGTACACCAAATATGATCAGTTGCTCATTATATATGAACTCAATTACTCAAAAAAGATACGTCTAGTCATACAGATGTTGCTCTTCCTAGTTCAACTCAAAAGACAAAGAATTTCTTCTTCTTCTTAAACACAACATCACCTTGGTCCAACCTCATCATCATACAACCGTTCGTTCTAGCAAAGGAACACAAGAGAAAAAAGCTAACGAGAAACCATGGGATCCCCTTATTATATTGTAAAACCACCTACTAAGCACATATTAACAATACTGCATGTCAAAAAATTCTCCGAGAGCAGTAGGGAAATAGCAATGGTGACTATGAAGAAACATCAATGGAAAGCAGCTCTTGAAGCCCAGCAATATTTAGAACTGCTGAATCTTTTGCTCGAATCCGCTGGGATCTAGGGTCGGGGTTGAGCACAGGTGGATGGGGGAGGACGGGGGCACGTGAGAGAAAGGAAGAGGAGGGGAGGTGGCAGCGGCTAAGAGGGAGGTCGAGGAAGAGGAGGGAGGGTCTGGTGGGGGTGTGGGCGTACCGAGCATGGTCGCAGCAGTCGCCTTCGCGGTGGTAGAGGCGCATCTCGGGGCCGAGCACCTCGCTGGCGTGGGTGACGGGTCCGCGCGCTCGCTTTGGAGCTCCCCCTTGCCCCTCTCCCATCCGTCGCCTCGCTGCACCTACCTCTCTCTGTGTGTGTGTCTCATCTGCTTGAGCGCCGCCTCCCCTTCCTTCTCTCTCCCTCTCATCTGCTCGAGCGCCGAGGAGAGGAAGGGGAGGAGGAGGTGCTGAAGGGGGCGAGGCGGCCGTGAGGTACGGGGAAGAGGAGGAGGCGGCGGCAGCATGGAGAAGAGGAGGAGGCGGCGGCGACATGGAGAAGAGGAGCCGGATGAGGAGGGAGGATGGAGAGAGAGGAGAGGCGTGGGAGGGAGGGAGGCGGCTGCAGGAGCGAACGAGGGAGGAGGTGGCTAGGTCTCCGTCAAAGGAGCGGCCCCTTTTATACCCCCACTACGCGAAATGACCGAAATGCCCTGGTGGGGGCATGGTACTTACATTCTGTTGCCATTGGAATTTTATCCGACGGCTCACAGCGATCTGGTAAATATCCGACGCCTCACGTGAGCTAAGCCCGAGATCCGACGGCCGGAATCGCATCAGGAAAACGATCGAACGGTCCAGAATCCAAACGAACGAGAGAGCTCCATTTTGCTTCAGACTCTAACAAGGGGATGCGAACTAATGTGTAACATCCCAAATTTTCAATTTGGAATGTTATACATTAGGTCATCATGCATATTATATTTTCTCGCATTTTCCGATCCTAGAAAATTTCACGCAACTCAAGGACCCTCGGAGAGAGTTGGAAGTTTCATTATTTTCATATTTGGGATTTCTCAAATCTTGAAAATAGGATCATTGGATTTATTTAATTATCTTCATAAAGTTTTTCCGATAAAAAATTAAGAGCGGGAATAATATGACTTTCCCAATATTTAGGAAAAATGAAGATATTATAAATAAATCAAAATTTGGTTTTGGAAGATTTATTTTGCTTAGGCAAAATGAGCATTAAAAAAATATGCATGTTTGCCGTTTTTAAAGTTCATTTTGTTCGACTCATTTTTAGGAGTCGGGAAAATTTATTTTATTAAATTCGGAGTTCGTTTGGTATTTTTTTATTCCGTTTAGTTTTGTTTAAAAAACTGCGCTTGGGCCAAGGCCCAGCTGCCCAGCCCGCCCAGCGCCCGGCCTTGCCCGCCTCCTCTCTCCCTCGCGCCACGCGCCTTGCTGAGCCGCCACGTCGCCCCCCTTGCCGCCCAGTCCGGCTCGGCCACGAGCCGCCGCCGTGCCCCTTCCCCAAGCGCGGAGCCCCCCCTTCTATTTATACTGAGCCCCCCTCTCTCCTCACCTCGAGCCGCCACGCCCCTCACCCGAGCCGCCGCCCGCCGAATGACGCCGCCGCCCTGCCGTCGCCGCCGCCGCCAGCGTCGCCACCCCACCACCGCCGACCCCCGCCGGACCCCACCGCCGCCCCGCCGGCGACTAGCCGGAGGTAGCCAACCGCCCCGCCCCGATCCGGTTTTTTTTAGGAAAAACCCGATCCGGTTTTCGTTCGTTGTTCGGTTTTTTTTTCAAAACCTAGATGGTTTTTATTTTTTTTCGGTTTTCTTAATTAACGAACGTTCACCGAACCGTTCGTTTCAATGAATGTGTTCGTTGGATTAGTTCTGTTAACGAACGTCCGTTATTTAATCCGTTAAATGCCGTTTTCTTTTAATCGGATTTAATCCGTTATTTTTCTGATTTGATTTCGATCCGATTTTCAATTTCATTTTATTTCTTGCTCGCTTATCGGAATCAGGTGATTCAAGCGCCTGGAGTTTCGTTCTGAAACCGCCGTTCGACTACCCTACTTACACCGAGTTTTTCTACTGTAAAATTTTGACCTAGTTTCAGATTGCTAAACCGAGTCGTTCTCTCTCGAGTTTCGACTTTCGATGCTTTAGTTGATTCGATTCTTTTGCAACCAGGGTTCTTAAGTTGAACTATCTGGTTAGATCTTTTATTCGAGATTTCCCTGTGCATTAGATGAGTACTTATTGTATGCTTGTTGTTTGTCTGCGTTAGATCACCCGGAGTCGCCGCTTGTTACTTGAATCTCTAGGTGTCGCAGATCATCAGCAAGGCAAGTAACACTTGATCATACCTTTTCTACTACCCAGTTTTTATGCATTAGATCAAGCCCTCAACCTCTTGCATGTTTAGGATCTAATTAAATTGTGGGTTTGGGAAGTAGATTGAGGTAGTACCTATTACCTGTATTGCTTATGAAACCTTGGGAGTTACTTCTACGTTTGCTTATTATGCCTTGCTATGCTAGTAGACGTGGATTGGGTGAGTGAATATCCTGACAGATGTGAGATTGTTAATTAATGGTTTATTTAAGGTGGCAACTTAAACACACATCTGGGTGGATTGAGGCACCTGGTTTCTATCGAGGACTTGCTCAGCATTTCTTCGGACCGCCACCTGTGCTCTAAGGGATCATAAGATTATTCAAACTAGAAACTTCCGTGTGCAGCCACAAGCCATTATGGGCTCGCATAGTTGACTAAGTTGTGCGAATTCTTACGGGTAGACTAGCAGATGTAGGGGAAAGTAGGTACCGGTCTACCCACAAGTAAGGTGCTAAGCGCTTACGAAGATCGTGTCTCGATCATCCGCCTCTCAAACACCATGTAGTGCGAGAACCAAACGGAGGCGATCGAGTCTTGTGGGGAAAAGTGCGCAAACCTCTGCAGAGTGTATAAACTAATCATGATTAGCCGTGTCCCCGGTTATGGACATCTTGAGTATCTAGTACTTGAATATCATGTGAATCTCAACATGTTACTTAAAATAAATGTTATTGGGTTTTAATGAGTACTTTTAATTGGGATTGAGGATGCTGTCAACCATTCTCAATGTTTAACAACCACCATGATAGTTAAATAAAATGTATTCCTTTGTTGTAGGGAAAAACTAGCTTTATGCAAAAATGTAACCGTAGAGCTTTTCCACCAGCCATATATGCATGTAGTATAGGCTTATTCCTTCATTGCCCTCTATGTGTTACATTGCCAAAGATATTCCATGTGCTGACCCGTTTGCTGGCTGCAACTTTCACGCTATGCACTTTTCGCATTTACGACAGTAAGGTGTTAGGTCGTGGTTCTATACTCGATGATGCCGATGGAGTTGATGGACTCACTTGTCTTCCAAGCCTTCCGCTATTATTATTAGATGGCCTTAAGCCATATTATTGTATTAAGTTCCCTTGTGGACAACGATGTAATAAGTGTGTGATTGCTACTCGCTATAAATCCTTCAAATCTTGTGTGGTGTCGGCATTCTTGATCCGAGGATGACACCGAGCACGAAAGCATCGATCCATTCGGTCTTGTCGCTACGAGAAAATGGTATCGAGCACCGACCGTAGAGACACGACCACTAAGATAAAGCCATAGATCACTATTCTCTTCCCATTTTCTAACTCCTCATCTTTTCTACTCTCTTTAGGATGAAGGACGCGAAGATCAAGTACACCCAACCGGATGAAGGCACACCTTTTGGATTTCACTTGAAGGAAGTTACCAAGTACACGAACATTGGACTACCCAGCTTCACCGGAACTTTCAACGCCACTCTGCCTGAAGAGGAGCGCTGGAAGATTCAAGCTCACGTTCCAGGAAGGACATTCGCCCCAATCACCAAGCCTATAGATAGTGTTTTCAATGCACCAACTTGGAGTCTGGGAAAGAGCATGGCAGCTCACATCAGCATGGGACGCATTGGAGAAGTTTATCAAGAAGACCTCAAGGACACTATCTACCAGATTTGCGGACGCCGAGATGACAAATGGGACGTCGTCAAGACCAAGAAGGATAGATCCATTGCAGCGTTCATCCAGAGTTAAATCAGCACATTCGACACCGTGGAGAACCAAATGTGCAATGATATGTTGGAGTTGCGAGAAGACAAAGAGAAGGATCATCGAACTTGAAGATGAACTAAAGACTACGCAAGGACTACATGGACGAGATCGTAGCTCTAGCAAGACACAATAACGATCTTAAGTACGAGATTGAAGAACTCAAGAAGACGTTGGCGCTCAGGAATGAAGACCAGTATGTCGATTGCCCAAGCGACTACATCAACATCGACGACACCGATTCGGATTCAAGTGAACCTGACTTTGAAGACGAAGCTGGAGCAGACATTATGGAGTCTTCCACCGGTTCAAATTAGTAGAAGTCTCCCACATATTAGTGGTATTCCTCCATGTAAACATTATAGTACACGCACTTTTGCGATAGTTAGATCGTTGTAAGCCCTTGTTTGATTGAATGAAGTGATTTTGTGTGCATTTGCTCATGTGCAATTGGGTAGAGATTCCCCTTAGACCTCATTCTATTCTACCTTTCTCTTCTTTTCTAAACCCATCAGATGCCTCCGAGACGCGACCCCGGATTTGTTTTTCCGCCAGAGATCACCACTGATCCAGCAGCAGAATACCCTGATTCAAACATTGGTGCAGAACCAGGGCAACAACAACAACAACAACCCACCACCACCACCACCTGCGGATCATCTGACTCGTTTCCTTAGACTAAACCCGCCGGTGTATTCCAGTAGCACCGAGCCGATTGTAGCAGATGACTGGCTCCGCAAGATAGGAAGGGAGCTGACCACTGCAGGATGCACAGATGGAGAAAGAGTGAAGTTTGCAGCACATCAGCTTGAAGGACCCGCAGCAGCATGGTGGGAGAATTTCACAGCCACTTACCCTGTAGACACTATCACATGGGATCAATTTCAGCAAGCTTTCCGCACTGCCCATGTTTCAGCAGGAGCTATGGCCATGAAGAAGCGTGAGTTTCGCAACTTACGCCAAGGAGGAAGGACTGTTGGCGATGCGTGGATGACTTTAGTAAACTAGCACGTTATGCCCCGGATGACGTTGCTACCGATGCAGCTAAACAGGAGAAGTTCCTAGAAGGACTGAATGATGAGTTGACATGCCGTTGATGGTAGCCAGTTTCAATAACTACCAGGAGTTAGTAGACCGAGCCCTCATGATTGAAGGAAAGCAGCAGCAAATTGAGAACCGTGGCGGAAGTATGGGCAAGGGAAGTATAACTCGAGCTCAAAGAAACCTCGTTATACCCCTAAATCAGGTATTCTGTTTCATCATACCCATGGAGGAGGTAATTCGCATAACCATAACAGCACCAAGAATGGGAACGGGAATGGAGGAAGCAACGGACAGAATCGCACCAACCCGTCAACACCATCCAAAGTAGACCTAAGTCATATTACTTGCTTTAAGTGCTGCAAGACTGGGCATTATGCCAATGACTGCCCAGAAGGCCAGAATGGAAATGGCAATGGAAGCTCTGGAAAGAAGCCCAACCCTTTCAATAGGGGACAGGTGAACCACATTGATGTGGAGGAGGTTGAAGATCAGCCCGATGCAAAGAATCGGTAAGTTTTTGGTTAAGTCATTTACTGCACTAGTTCTTTTCGATACCGTGCATCGCATTCATACATATCAAGGGATTTGTAGAGAAGTATAGCCTACCTACTCGGATTCTTAAAACCCTTTGCTAGTAAGCTCACCAGAGCGGAGTATATGGCCGAACAAGGATGTTTTCAAGTGCCATTAAGTATAGGAAGGCATGTATTCCCGACGGATTTGATCATTCTGGAATCTCAAGGATTTGATGTAATTCTCGGTATGGATTGGCTGTCGATGTATGGAGGAAACATCGATTGCGCAAGTAAGACGATTTTTGTCACCACCCCAAGAGGAAGAAGGATTAAGTATGTATCACGGCATCAGCCGAGAAGAGCGCAAGTTAATTGCCTATCAGGAGTGGTGCAGGAAGAAGTACCAGTGGTGAAGGATTTTCCTGATGTATTTCCGGAAGAGTTGCCAGGAATGCCACCAGATAGAGACATTGAGTTTTTGATAGAACTTTTGCGTGAACAGGCCCAATATCGAAGCGGCCGTCAGGATGCCCGCATGTGATTTGGCGGAAATCAAGAAGCAGATTAAGGAGCTATTGGATAAAGGTTTTATACGCCCAAGTTCTTCACCTTGGGGATCACCCATTTTGCTAGTGGAGAAGAAGGATGGATCGTTAAGAATGGTTGTTGATTATCGTGGATTGAATGAAGTAACAATCAAGAACAAGTACCCACTACCTATGATAAATGATCTGTTTGATCGCTTGCAAGGAGCCAAGGTGTTTTCCAAGATCGACTTGCGATCGTGGTACCATCGATTGAAGATTCGGGAGCAGGAGATACCCAAGAGATCATTCACCTCGAGATATGGTATGTACGAGTATACCGTTATGTCATTTGGACTGACTAACGCACCAGCCTATTTCATGAACCTGATGAACAAAGTGTTTATGGAGTTTTTGGATAAGTTCGTCGTGGTGTTCATTGATGACATTTTGATTTTCTCGAAGAATGAAGAGGAACACAAGGAACATTTGCGATTGGTTCTGGAGAAACTTTGGGAACACCAGTTGTATGCCAAGTTCAGCAAATGTGAGTTTTGGCTAAAAGAAGTTGGATTTCTCGGACATGTTATATCCGGAGAAGGGATAGCAGTTGACCCCACAAAAGTTGAGACCGTAACCAAATGGGAAGCACCAACGACAGTTGGAGAGATTCGGAGTTTCCTTGGACTCGCAGGATACTACCAAGATTCATTGAGAATTTCTCAAGGATTGCCAAGCCCGTGACTGAATTGTTGAAGAAGGATAACAAATTCATATGGACTGAGGACTGTGAGGCAAGTTTTCAGGAGTTGAAGAAAGATTGGTCACCTCACCCGCTTTGATATTGCCGCACTGCACCAAGGACTATGAGGTGTATTGCGACGCTTCACGTCGAGGACTTGGAGCAGTGCTTATGCAAGAAGGAAGAGTTGTTCCGTATGCCTCACGACAACTTAAGCCCCATGAGTTAAATTATGCCACACATGATCTCGAGTTAGCAGCTGTTGTGCATGCCTTGAAGACATGGAGACATTTTCTCATTGGAAATCATTGTGAAGTGTACACGGATCACAAGAGTTTGAAGTACATTTTCACACAGAAGGAATTAAATCTCAGACAAAGGAGATGGTTAGAACTTATTAAGGATTATGATATGAGATTGCATTATCACCCCGGAAAGGCTAACGTTGTAGCTGACGCATTGAGCCGTAAGAGCCACGTCAATACCCTAAAGATGGGAGGAATACCCAATGAGATCGCCGAGGACCTTCGAGAGCTATGTTTGGGAATAGTTCCGAGAGGCTATGTAGCAGCATTGGAGATTCAAATCAACACTAATGGACAAAATCGTAGAAGCCCAAAAGGCAGATAAGGAAGTTGCCTCTATAAAGGAGAAAATGAGCAAAGGAAAAGCTAAAGGATTCCGTGAGGATGAGCACGATACCCTATGGTTTGAAGACCGTGTTTATGTGCCCAATAACCCGTAGATAAGGAAGTTGATTTTACAAGAAGCTCATGATTCACCCTATTCGATTCACCCAGGAAATACCAAGATGTATTTAGATTTGAAGAATACTTTCCGTGGACCGGAATGAAGAAGGATATTGCGGAGTATGTAGCAGTTTGCGATGTATGTCGAAAAGTAAAGGCGAGCATCGAAGCCAGCAGGATTGTTACAACCTTTGCCGATACCCGACTGGAAGTGGGATAAACTAGGCATGGATTTCATCACAGGATTGCCAAAGACTCGTTCAGGATATGACTCGATTTGGGTTATAGTCGACCGTTTAACAAAGGTAGCTCATTTCATTCCAGTCAAGACTACCTATAGCGGTGCTAAGTTGGCAAAGATATACATGACCAGAATTGTGTGCTTACACGGAGTTCCGAGGAGCATCGTATCAGATAGAGGAACCCAGTTTACCTCGAAATTTTGGAACCAGTTACACGAAACATTGGGAACCCGATTGGAATTCAGTACAGCTTTCCACCCACAGACCGATGGGCCGGTGAGAGAGTCAATCAGATTACGGAGGACATCTTTGAGAGCTTGTGCCCTAGATTATGGATCTAGCTGGGATGATAATTTGCCGTATGCAGAATTTTCCTACAACAACAGTTACCAAACCAGCTTGAAGATGGCACCTTTCGAGGCTTTGTACGGAAGGAGGTGCAGGACACCGTTATCATGGGACGAAACTGGAGATCGTCAGCTGTTTGGACCAGATTTGATTAAGGAGTTTGAACAGAAAGTTAAGTTGATTCGAGACAGGCTCAAGGTAGCCCAGTCCAGACAAAAGAGCTATGCCGATTCAAAGCGCAAAGCGATTGAGTATGAAGTTGGAGACAGAGTATATCTCAGAGTATCCCCGCTTCGAGGAGTTAAGCGTTTTGGAGTTAAAGGAAAGTTAGCACCCCGTTTCGTTGGACCGTATAAGATTTTGCAACGCATGGGAGAAGTTGCTTATAAGTTGGAATTGCCAGAAGGACTGTCAGGAGTTCATGATGTATTCCATGTTTCTCAGTTGAAGAAATGTCACCCGAGATAGCAGAGGTACCGTTAAGAGACACAAAGTGCCACCTTTGGAAGCAATTCAGTTGAAGGATGACTTGACATATGAGGAAAAACCGGTTAAGATTCTCGATTATGCCAGCAGAGTTACCCGCAGCAAGGTTATCAGATTTTGCAAAGTTCAGTGGAGCCACCACCGAGGATGAAGCCACCGGGAAAGAGAGGAAGTTTTGCTCAAGGACCACCCTCACCTATTTTCTAGCCAACCCGAATCTCGAGGGCGAGATTCATCTTAAGGGGGTTGGTTTGTAACATCCCAAATTTTCAATTTGGAATGTTATACATTAGGTCATCATGCATATCATATTTTCTCGCATTTTCCGATCCTAGAAAATTTCACGCAACTCAAGGACCCTCGGAGAGAGTTGGAAGTTTAATTATTTTCATATTTGGGATTTCTCAAATCTTGAAAATAGGATCATTGGATTTATTTAATTATCTTCATAAAGTTTTTCCGATAAAAAAATTAAGAGCGGGAATAATATGACTTTCCCAATATTTAGGAAAAATGAAGATATTATAAATAAATCAAAATTTGGTTTTGGAAGATTTATTTTGCTTAGGCAAAAATGAGCATTAAAAAAAATATGCATGTTTGCCGTTTTTAAAGTTCATTTTGTTCGACTCATTTTTAGGAGTCGGGGAAAATTTATTTTATTAAATTCGGAGTTCGTTTGGTATTTTTTTTAATCCGTTTAGTTTTGTTTAAAAAATTGCGCCCCAGGCCAAGGCCCAGCCGGCCCAACCAGCCCGCGCCCGGCCGCCTCCTCTCTCCCTCGCTTGCCTGGAGCCCCGCCGCCAGACGTCGCCCGCCGCCCAGTCCGGCTCGCCACGAGGCCGCCGTGCCCCCCTTCCCCAAAGCGCGGACCCCCCTTCTATTTATACCGAGCCCCCCTCTCTCCTCACCTCGAGCCGCCGCCGCCCTCACCCGAGCCGTCGCCGCTTGAAGACGCCGCCGCCGCTTTCGTCGCCGCCGCCGCCGCCCTCACCCGAGCCGTCGCCGCTGCCGCCCGAAGACGCCGCCGCCGCTGCCGTCGCCGCGCCGCCGCCAGCGTCGCCACCCCGCCACCCGCCGACCCCGCCCGACCCCGCCGGACCCCACCGCCGCCCCGCCGGCGACTAGCCGGAGGTAGCCAACCGCCCCGCCCCGATCCGGTTTTTTTAGGAAAAACCCGATCCGGTTTTCGTTCGTTGTTCGGTTTTTTTTTTCAAAACCTAGATTTTTTTATTTTTTTTCGGTTTTCTTAATTAACGAACGTTCACCGAACCGTTCGTTTCAATGAATGTGTTCGTTGGATTAGTTCTGTTAACGAACGTCCGTTATTTAACCCGTTCGTCGTTTT
Organism: Aegilops bicornis; assembly: GCA_021605145.1. Taxonomy (NCBI): domain Eukaryota; kingdom Viridiplantae; phylum Streptophyta; class Magnoliopsida; order Poales; family Poaceae; genus Aegilops; species Aegilops bicornis. Next base: position 643,689,115 of record CM038672.1, read on the forward strand.
CTTTTAATCGGATTTAATCCGTTATTTTTCTGATTTGATTTCCGATCCGATTTTCAATTCTGTTTTATTTCTTGCTCGTTTATCGGAATCAGGTGATTCAAGCGCCTGGAGTTTCCTTACGAAACCGCCGTTCCGACTACCCTACTTACACCGAGTTTTGCTACTGTAAAATTTTGACCTAGTTTCAGATTGCTAAACCGAGTCGTTCTCTCTCGAGTTTCGACTTTCGATGCTTTAGGGTTATTCGATTCTTTTGCAACCAGGGTTCTTAAGTTGAACTATCTGGTTAGATCTTTTATTCGAGATTTCCCTGTGCATTAGATGAGTACTTATTGTATGCTTGTTGTTTATGCATGTTAGATCACCCGGAGTGCGCCGCTTGTTACTTCGAATCTCTAGGTCTCGCGGATCATCAGCAAGGCAAGTAACACTTGATCATACCTTTTCTACTACCCAGTTTTTATGCATTAGATCAAGCCCTCAACCTCTTGCATGTTTAGGATCTAATTAAATTGTGGGTTTGGGAAGTAGATTGAGGTAGTACCTATTACCTGTATTACTTATGAAACCTTGGGAGTTACTTCTACGTTTGCTTATTATGCCATGCTATGCTAGTAGACGTGGATTGGGTGAGTGAATATCCATGACAGATGTGAGATTGTTAATTAATGGTTTTATTTAAGGTGGCAACTTAAACACACATCTGGGTGGATTGAGGCACCTGGTTTCTATCAGGACTTGCTCAGATTTCTTCGGACCGCCACCCAGGCTCTAAGGGATCATAAGATTATTCAAACTAGAAACTTCCGTGTGCAGCCACAAGCCATTATGGGCTCTGGCATAGTTGACTAAGTTGTGCGAACTCTTACGGGTAGACTAGCAGATGTAGGGGAAAGTAGGTGTACCGGTCTACCCACAAGTAAGGTGCTAAGCGCTTACGAAGATCGTGTCTCGATCATCCGTCTCTCAAACACCATGTAGTGCGAGAACCAAACGGAGGCGATCGAGTCTTGTGGGGAAAAGTCGCAAACCTCTGCAGAGTGTATAAACTAATCATGATTAGCCGTGTCCCGGTTATGGACATCTTGAGTATCTAGTACTTGAATATCATGTGAATCTCAACATGTTACTTCAAATAAATGTTATTGGGTTTTAATGAGTACTTTTAATTGGGATTGAGGATGCTGTCAACCATTCTCAATGTTTAACAACCACCATGATAGTTAAATAAAATGTATTCCTTTGTTGTAGGGAAAAACTAGCTTTATGCAAAAATGTAACCGTAGAGCTTTTCCACCAGCCATATATGCATGTAGTATAGGCTTATTCCTTCATTGCTCTCTATGTGTTACATTGCCAGCATATTCCATGTGCTGACCCGTTTTCGGGCTGCAACTTTCACGTTGCAGACTTTTCAGACGACGAGTAAGGTGTTAGGTCGTGGTTCTATACTCAGTGATGCCGATGGAGTTGATGGACTCACTTGTCTTCCAAGCCTTCCGCTGTTATTATTAGATGGCCTTAAGCCATATTATTGTATTAAGTTCCCTTGTGGACAATGATGTAATAAGTGTGTGATTGCTACTCTGCTATAAATCCTTCGAAGTACTGTGTGGTGTCAGCATTACTGATCCAGGGATGACACTGAGCACAGAGCACTGGATCCATTCGGGTCTGGTCGCTACATAATGCCTCCTATTAGCTATAACAAAGAAGAATAAAATATTATATGATAATAGCTTATACTCCCTCCATAAAGAAATATAAGAGTGTTTAGATCAGTGCAGTAGCGGTCTAAAAGCTCTTATATTTCTTTACGGAGGCAGTACATGTCATGTTGGCCAATGATAATCGCAAGTACAACTCTACATTGGTTTTGAGAGTAAATATTTCCCACATAAGGAGAGAATAATCCTACAGCATGTTACACGAGGTTTCTGTACATATAATCAAGAAAACATACAGATTGTCGAGTAAAATGAATCAGCATAGATTCACAAATTAATCTGCATAAGTCCAGCAAACTCAGGACATCAGCATTCCCGATCCAATTGAATACATACGCAACTGCCCTCGTGGGCCAGACTTGTATTCCCCATGGTCAAAAGGTGCTATCTTAGGATCAGCAATATATCTAAGTGTGTGACTTCTATAATGATTTTAACCATTAAATTTGTGACAGTATGTGACAAAACTGAAAACAATTGCGTACTGGAAATAATTTCGACAACAAGGCCAGTCAAGAAAATTTTACTAGCTATAGCAATATTCATTGTCAGCAATATTTGACCACAGACATACCATCCTTGCATGTATCTATGCACATATCAACTGAAGAAAAATAATAAATAAAATGGGACTCGTACAAATGCGAAGAAGAAGAAGCAAAAGTCACCTGGTGTGTCCAGATAATTTTGTGCGAGAACTCTCAACTTATAGCCAGTGTCCTTCTCTAGGTCTTCAATCTCTTGACGTAAACGATTTTCCTAAGAACAAATCAAAATAGTCAGCAGTTATTTAACATATGTACTCCAACTATCAACACCAAAAAAAAAGAAGGTAGAGAGACTAAGACTATCCTCTGAAGATAAGAACTATTTTTAGTTGCACCCTTATGGAAGTCAATACGACATGTTAAAGAAAATTAGGCACAGGGGAACTATCACACAAGGATGAAGAACACTATCTCATCCTTGCACCGTTGTGCATACATCCATGTTGCTTTTAGCATCACTCTGGTTCTTGCGGACACCAAATTTGCAAGTAATTATGAATCATCAGACAGACAGCTCATAGTGCAAGATTTGAGGTCTGAATTTACCTGGCCTGAAGAGAGGCAACCAGCGACGTCAATGACGGTGGTGAACTCCTTGGGGAGCAACTCAGGCTTGTTGACCCCAGCCTTGGCATTGACCAAACCAACAACTGCAAGCACGTAGCATCAAGGGGAAGTTTCCACTAAGAAAGCACACATATGATCCTTCTTCATTCAAGTGTGCCGTCGAAAATACGATAGCAGAATTTTTTTTTGCAAAATGCCACTCCAAAACAACAACACATCTTCTATTTACGCCACAGCCCACAATTTTCACCACCTCACCAAGAGATTTAGATTTTTTTTCTCCGCCGCACAACCACGATCGAGGATGCAAAAGATTTTCAGTTGCGCGTGGATGCAATTCATCAGCCGCCTCTGCCTCTGCCGCCGGCACTACTGTTACAGCAAAGGGGGGCAATTGCTGAAAATTACTCTTTCTGGAAACATGGACTATGGCTAAAGAGCGTCCAAAGTCCAAACACGCTGTACACTCTGAATGAACTGAACTGACCTTCGCCTTTCGGGTTCAGGCTCGAGCTTCGGTCTCGTGTTGATGGTGCATTGATTCGCAGTAATATAATATAAATACAGTAAAATATGATAACTAGTAATGGAATACAATATAAAAACTAGTAGTATAATAGAAAATTTTCAGTAAAAAAATTAGTAATAGAATAGAAAATTTTAGGTATCCAATAGGTTTTTTGAATTTAGAAATTTTTTAGGTGTCGAATAAAATATAAAAATATAAAAATGTTGTTGACAATTATATTGTGAATTATTTTTATGTCATTATCAATTTTTCATCAAAGAATGTTATATGAGATTTGATGATGTAAATTTTTCACTTTCGGTGGAATCACGCAGGCTTTCTTGTGTCGCGTCCCCTCTAACGCTCACTCCCGCCCGTCCACCTTGAGCACCTCCTCTCCTCTCTGTTCAGTTTTAGGTTTAGTTCTTTTTTAATATATATGTAAATGGATGTATGTTCATTAGATGGATGGACGCATTTTGTAGGGAACAAGTACGAGTGCCTATGTTTTACCGGAATGTTGATTCATTTCCATTCCTGCAAATTTTAGGCACACGATATGTCATGTTCTTAGCAAAGGTCATGCGAAATTTTCCTTGAATTTCAGCATGACTTGTGCAAGAAGTAGGACATATCGAGTGCTCGTTATTTTCCAGAACAAGAATTATATGACATTCATCCATTCTTGGTGGGCTGCTACCTATGATCCAGCCCCTCCTCAGCTTCGCGAGGGCATATCATCACTCATTATCCTATTTGCTTGGTGGCTCTGGAAACATCGGAATCGTTGCATCTTTGATGGAGATAGGCCCTCTATCTTTCTTTTCTCCAAGACCATCCAAGATGAGGCGTGGCTTTGGGCCAGGGCTGGCACCGCAGGGCTAGCGAGTATCATCCATGAGACTTAGAATTGTTTTGGGGGCTGAACAACCCCCTCTATGTATGTTCCTATGCTCGCTTCCAGGCCTTCTGTGTACATGGGATAGTAGGCGGTCATAACGTATTGTTGTCACTCTACTTTTATCAATGGAAAGATATGCAATATCTGTGTATTCGCAAAGAAAAAGAGATAACATGCACCATTGACGCGGGTCACTTAAAAGGAAGATCATAGCAGAGGGTAGAGATGGTAGCAGCTTGGAGAACGTAGGCCTACCCTAGCGTGCACTTGCAGCCACGTGAAATAAACAGAACCACGGAGGGCAGGGGGCGCGAATGATAAGCCTAGCACAAACACGAGAAGCTATCAATACTATTAGAGGTTAACACATGCTTCGCAACACCGTTCTTCACCTGTCGGATTAACTCTTCTTTATCTAGTAGATTATTTTGGATGGTTGTTTTGTTTTGATTTTATCTGTGTTGTGCTAGATTCTAATTATGTTATAACGTTGTTTTTTGTGCATATAGCGTGCTAGGTTGTGGTTGGAGACAATATTTGTTCTAAGAGACGAGTGGAGTGTTCGATGCATGGCTGTGGTGTCTTTACACGTTTCGGCCTCGGTGTCAGTTGGTGGTGGTTGTGTGAGCCCCTTGGGAGCTCCTATTCTTTTTCCTGCATGAAAACTTTCAGTCTATTTATCTTCAATCATGGTAGTATAACGAACACCAGAAATGATAAAAATTTGTATCCAGATCCTTAGACCACCTAGCGACGATTACAAGCACTGAAGCGAGCCGAAGGTGCGCCACCGTTATCACCGCTCCCTCGCCAGAGCTAGGCAAAACTTGTTGTAGTACACAGTCGGAAAGTCATCGTACTAAGGCCCCATGAGACCAGCGCACTAGAACAACAGCTGCCACCGATGAAAAGATGCGTAGATCGTAAGAATCTAACCTGAAGACACACGAACGAAGACCGGATCTAATTAGATCCATCAAAGACAACCACCGACCGAATTCTACAAGACCAACTAGTGACACGCCTTCACACGCCCTCCAATGATGCTAGACACACCGCCAGAACGGGGGATAGGCGGGGAGAATCCTATTCCATCTTCGGGGAGCCGCCTGTCTCGTCTTTCTCAGCAGGACACAAACCCTAACAAAACCAATAGAAACATCTAAAAAAGGAATCCCTCCTGCCGGCAAGGCCTAGGATCCACCGCGTCTCCATCGCCCTAGGGCCACCAGAGACGATGCAAACTAGCGGCGGCGCTTGCGGGAGACAGATGAACCCTAGGGTTTTTGGAGGAGACAGATGAATCATATTCCATGTTCAAACCGTGGAATTGCTGCTATACCGCGCACATAGGCCGTTCGCTGAAGCTCTGGCTCGCTCAACTTGGCTCCCTTTTCCACTTGCTTATTTAGTTTTTTTTGCTCGCTCCGGTGCTAGCTCAGAAATTACCAGCTAATATATTTTTATTGGAAAACAACCATTAAATCAAATATGCTCATGGATTATAAATGGACCTTAAAATTGTTCTGAATTAAAAACAATGGATGTTTTTTAAAAACCTTAGTGCCTTAAAAATATGTCCATGGATTTCAAAAAATATCTGTGAAAATTTGAAGGAGGTTCCTAAACTGAAATTTTTTCATTAACTTTAATTTATTATGAACTTTTGGAATAATCCTACATATGCTCCTCAGGACGGCGCCCTAGGCGTCCTTGGTGAAGGTTTGGTTTGATTTTAGGTAACAATTTTGGCATCAGCATGCATGTCCATTTTCTGGGACAGTTTTTACTGTCATTGAAAATCATGGATGGGTTAGTGAATGGAGTATAAATAGGAAGAAAGAATTGTGTCTGCGAGATTTGAACTGACTACCTCACTCTTATGCAGGAGTTAGACTAAGATGGCTTCAAATCGAAAAGTGTTTAACAAGAAAGTTGTTTTTCTCATAGAAATGACCAACTTTCCTTTTGTTTTTTCAATCCCATGTCATGCGGATGCCGTCCGCTTACATCCCTAGTCGGACAGTACTCCACATACATAAATTGCAGCATGACAATTCAAAGAAAAAGGTACACAATGCCATTTCAATGATTATATCACAAATGACAAAAATATTACAAGGTTCAATTTCCAGTATTACAAGGCTAAAGTTCAAACTAATATTACAAATGAAATCCAGCTTCCGCAGAACCTTTGTCATACAGTTGTAGACGCCCGTGCTGATTAGCTGAACATGAAAATATAGAAGGTTCAAATTGATATTACAAATAGTTTCTCCATTCCAATATTTCTGCAGGGGGATCAGCCACTAACAAGACATGTATGGGCTTGACTGACTACAGGAAACAGGAAATTTGCCATCAGTCACTAATGGCAAATAACAGCTGACAGAAAAATAGAGGAAAACTTGACGACAAAGAAACGCTATCGGCAAACATGTAGAAAGGCTGACAGCTGACGGCAAAGGTGTGTCCTTAGTCATCATCTTCGGGCCCACTAACGGAAAAGAGTGTAACTAGACGGAAGTGCAACGACGTGGCATTTTGCCGTCAACCGCAACACTCACCGTCATATAAGAAGGGCATAACATGTGGGAATCATTGTACTAAATTAGAAGAGCATACCATGCGCGTACTTGATCACCACGTAAAACCCCGTTTTCTCGGTGGGTGCCTCGGCCTTGGCACCTTGCAGCACCTGCATGTGGTCTGGCCAAGATGGTAGGGATGATTTTCCAATCAATGCTACTAGTCCACAAGTTGTAATTCATGCACAAATTACTACACATATCTCATATGCTTGTCAAATTTCAAGATGACCAATACATAATCAAGTTGTCATACAGCCCTCGTGTATGCACTAAAATACAATATTGCAAAATGGGAATATATTTTTCTTTCCCGTAGTAATAGTTCAAGTAGAGGTCAGATGCAGTGACATAGATGGTTGAAGGCTATTTGAGGCAGCCCCAAGCCCTATCTCGCTCTTGGAGCTCCTCCCTTGTTCAAGAAGGAACTCCTCAACAAGATAATAGATCCTTAAACTAACTTTACCTCTCCATTTCCGAAGCAAGCTTCGCTCCCTTTCTGATCAATTCGTTTATGCAGCTTGCCCATGCCATCTTTCTTCTGCGTGGACCCGATTGGATGTATGGTGTGTCGATGCCAATCACTGGAAGTAGGAGATGACACAACGCTCCTCTATACTTCCTTAAAAACCTCATAGTAGACTGTAAGATTTGAAGTGTATAACTCATCGACACCAGGAAGGCTGAATGGCGGGGCTAGAGCCAAATGCCGACGTTTGTGCTTGTTGATGTTACAAGAGGAGAAAGGTCGGGAAATAGATGTTCTAATGCCATAAATGTTAAGATTTCGAATAAGGGGTCTTTGAACCTTGCTGCAATCCATAGATGCACTACTAGTGAAACCTTTCTCAAGCAGATGGATGGGTGCATGGAAAGTTAATTTAACTTACATGGACATGGCAGAGTTATGGGGGTGTATACCAATAGTTTTATATAAACGATCAGTGATGGATTAACAATGGTGGACATTAATTGGATACGCCACACTGACCATTAACTGGTAATCTGGACCATATAATAGTTACAAAATATTGATAGCCGAATAATTTTCCTCTCAAAAGGGTACACGACTCACAACATGAATCTTGAGTTAGTGAGAAGCCTTGGCCAAAACAGAAAGACTTGTAGATTATATCGATCCAATATATCATAAGTACCTTATTATTATGGACAATGATGTCTTTCCATTAACATGAACTTCTCAAATCAAATGATACAATTGAACAAGCAACACAATAATGGAGATTGAAGCAAACATAGATCAAAAGTTATACATTATTATTTCCTCCGTCACTTAAGCAAGATGAATTGTGCTAGACCATGTCATTCGTCTTCTTGTTGATGACATCCTGAATGATAGGACCGAGGGATTCCATCCTTATTGGTTTGGGCAGAAATAAATCAGCACCATCACTCATGAAAGCCTCCTTGGCATGTTTATCGGCAGAAACCCCAACAATCTTCACATCAGTTTCACACATATCTCGGATCTTCACAATTGCACATCGAGCAATATAAAAATTATATTGTCTTTTTTGTAAATAAATGGATTATATTTATATAAATACATGCCAAATACTTGATGAAATAGAATTAATTACCTCTGGACCAGTCATGACGGGCATATCCTTATCGAACAAAACAATGTCAAACTTTTTCCCCTCAAGAAACAAATCAACAGCTTCCTTCCCATTCATGGCTAGAGTAACCTCACAGTGAAGTCTGAGCAGAAACGTTGAGAGGACCAACCTACAAACTTCAATGTCCTCTACAAGTAGTGCCTTGATAGAGGTGGATCCTTTGGCCTTGAGCTCCATGATCACCTAAACAAATTACAAACACATGAATATATTTTATTCTTGATCCACGCATGCCAAATTAGTACTTCAAGCATATTGTTTTTCTTGAAAAGAATCAACTAAAAAAATCTTAATATATTACTAAACTCATAGTTTAACTAATCAAGGACATCGCATAACACAACGAAACAAAATTGTGTATTTCAAATGAAAATAATGATAGAGAACGATCGATTGTGCTATGCATGTAAAGTTTCCCATGTTCATTCCTTTTTATACGATATGTAGGACTGAAAGAATCAATGCACCTAGATAACATCAATGTGGAAAATAAACAATGAACATGCCAACAATTATACATAAATGCATATAGATGGGTGGTAAAAAACAACAACGAAGATATTGATTAACAGATCAAACTAAAATGCATACTTCCACCCTATACTAGTACGTAAAGCATGGACACTAAAAGCACCAGAAGCCTGATGATAAGACAAGACAGGAAAACAAATAATGGAACATGTACCTGAAGGTTAGAGCCAGATGGTGCTGGAGGAGATTGGGGATCTTCCTGCTCTTCCCTCTAGATAGTCTGGTGGTTGGGTGCTGGTATGCCTGGTATGACGAGGTATTTATAGCTGGGAAAAGGTAAGTGTGGAGAATGGACAACCTATCTACACCGCCTTCACACACGCAGAAAATCTGCGCCGATCTTCGCCCAAGTATAAATGGGAAATCAATATTAGTCATGAATATTTGGTTATTAGTGAGTCATATCCCCACATAAATATTCTCATCGACGTTTATATGCAACTTAATGCTTCATATCAAAGGTCATGTATTAAACTATATCTCCTCTAGTTATTAGAAGTTGTATGAGTTATAGTTCCAAATTTTGAATGTTGGCCAATATACCACTACAAGGAAATACCTTATAGGTAGATACTTAGCAGTAGCGCTGGGTAAGTGACCCACACTGTTGTTAAGTAGTAGTAGAAAGGGTCAAAACACCACGCTATAGGTCTAGTAGTAGCACGGGTGTATACACCCAACGCTGCTAAGTGGGCCCCACAGTACCCCCGGGTCGAGTCATAGTGGCAGTGCTGGGTATAAGACCCGCGCTACAACTAACATGGTAGCTATAGCGCGGGGCTTATACCAAGTGCTGCCACTACTAGTACACAGGGCTAGCTGGTGGGCTCCATTTAGCAGCAGCGCTGGTGCATGATAGAGCGCTACACGTAATGGGCATAGCAATAGCGCGGGTCTTCTTCCCCAAGCTACTGTTGTGGCAACCTTATCCCTCCTCCAACGACGACCCTCTCACTCACTCATGCTTCTTTCTCCTCCCGTCGTCGTCGCCGCCCTTCTCCTTCCTCGGTAAGCAGCCTCCCTCCTCCACCCTTCGCTCGCGTCCCTCCTCCTTAAAGCTGCTCTCCTCCCTCCTTCTCCTCTCTCCTCCCTCCTCCGGCCGCCATCCTTCCTCCTCCTCCTCTATCCCCTCCTTCCTCCCTCCTCCCTCCTTCATCCTCCTTCATCCCACCTCCCTCCTCCCTCCTCCATCCTTCCCCTCCTTCGGCTGCCATCCTCCTCCTCCTCATCCTCCTCCTCCCTCCTCCCTCCCCCCTCCTCTATGTTTTCAGTGAAAAACAGAAAAATATAGAAATTTTATAATATAATAGAAAATTTTAGGTATCAAATAGGTTTTTTAATATATAAATGTTTTAGGTAAAGAAACAGTAAAATATAAAAACTAGTAATAGAATAAAAAAATTTAGTAAAAAAATTAGGAATAGAATAGAAAATTTTAGGTATTGAATATGTTTTTTGAATGTAGAAATTTTTAGGTGTCGAATAAAATATAAAAATGTTGTTGCCACTTATATTGTGAATTATTTTTATGTCGCTATCACTTCTTCATCAAAGAATGTTATATGAGATTTGATGATGTAAATTTTTCACTCGATGGAATATGCAGGCTTTCTCGTGTTGCGTTCCCCTTTCCCCTTCGGTCCCTTGCGTCCACAATGAGCACCTCCTCTCCTCTCTATTTAGTTTTAGGTTTAGTTTTTTTATAATATATATGTAAATGGATGTATGTTCGTTAGATGGATGGATGCATGGATGCATTTTGTAGGGACCAAATCTGAGTGCCTATGTTTTATCGGAATGTTGATTCATTTCCATCCCCGCAAATTTCAGGCACTCGACATGTCCTGTTCTTAGCAAAGGTCATGCAAAATTTTCCTTATATTTTGGCATGACTTGTTGATAGGATCGGCATAGACCCCTAGAGGGGGGGGGGTCAATAGATACAATTACAAATTTTAATTGTCACTTAGCAATTTTAGGCAAAAATGTGGAATATGAAGGTAAGACTAACAATTGCAAAGATTATACAATGAGCTAAGCAAGGTGACTAAGTAATACAAGAATATGACTAGGCAAGCACAATATGGAACAAGTAAAGATAAAGAGACAACTGACTACAAGTAGGGAGCTAGGATTAGGAATAACCGCAACTCTGAGAGACAAGGACGTATGCCGATGTTCACTTCCTTGGAGGGAAGCTACGTCACCGTTTAGAGAGGTGGATGTTACCACGAAGGCACACCAATGCCACGAAGGCTCACCTTATTCTCTCTTTGAGATATCACCACGAAGGCGGTTCTCAACCACTAGTGGTAGACCTTGGGGTGGTCTCCAAACCCTCACAAACTTTCCGGGGGTAATCACAATGGTTTGAATCCTCAAATGAAAGACTCCTACCGCCTAGGAGTCTCCAACCTCCAAGAGTAACAAGATTAATGGAACTGCTCAAGACTTGCTCAATCACGAATTCCTTTGGTTGAAAGGAGGAGAGAGGGACGCCACTCAAGAATCCTCACAAATGCTCTTGGGATCTAGGATTTGGTGAAAGCAAGAGAGAGTAAGAGGGAAAGGTGTTCTTGGAATCTTTGCACTGTGTTGGACAAACTTAACACGAGGTGGAAGAAGGATATTTATAGTCATATTGCAAAAGTAGCTGCTACGTCTTGAGCTTGCGTTGGTTTTCCTTGAAGAGGAAAGGGTGATGCAGCAATAGTAGCGTAAGTATTTCCCTCAGTTTTTGAGAACCAAGGTATTAATCCAGTAGGAGGCTCCTCAAAAGTCCCACGCACCTAAACAAACAAACAAAGAACTCGCAACCAACGCAATAAAGGGGTTATCAATCCCTTCACGGCTACTTGCGAAAGTGAGATCTGATAGAGATAGTATGATAAGATAAATATATTTTTGGTATTTTATGATATAGATTGGAAAAGTAAAGACGCAAATAAAAGTATATTGAAAAGCTTATATGATAAAAGATAGACCCGGGGGCCATAGGTTTCACTAGTGGCTTCTCCCAAGATAGCATAAGTATTACAAAGGTGAACAAATTATCACGAAAGCAATTGATAGAAAAGCGAATAATTATGAGATTATCTAGGCATGATCATGTATATAGGCATCACGTCCGCGACAAGTAGACCGACTCATGCCTGCATCTACTACTATTACACCACACATCGACCGCTATCCAGCATGCATCTAGAGTATTAAGTTCATAAAGAACAGAGTAACACATTAAGAAAGATGACATGATATAGAGGGATAAACTCATGCAATATGATATAAACCCCATCTTTTTATCCTCGATGGCAACAATACAATACGTGCCTTGTTGCCCTTGCTGTCACTGGGAAAGGACACCGCAAGATTGAACCCAAAGCTAAGCACTTCTCCCATTGCAAGAAAGATCAATCTAGTAGGCCAAACCAAACTGATAATTCGAAGAGACTTGCAAAGATAACTAAATCATACATAAAATAATTCAGAGAAGATTCAAATATTTCTCATAGATAAACTTGATCATAACCCACAATTCATTGGATCTCGACAAACACACCGCAAAAAGAGTTACATTGAATAGATCTCCAAGAAGATTGAGGAGAACATGGTATTGAGATCCAAAAAGAGAGAAGAAGCCATCTAGCTAATAACTATGGACCCGAAGGTCTGTGGTAAAGTACTCGCAACTCATCGGAGGGGCTATGGTGTTGATGTAGAAGCCCTCCGTGGTCGAATCCCCCTCCGGCGGAGCGCCGGCGAAGGCTCCAAGATGGGATCTCGCGGATACAGAAGGTTGCGGCGGTGGAATTAGGTTTTCGTGGCTTGTTCTGATGTTCTCGGGGTACGTGGGTATATATAGGAGGAAGAAGTAGGTCGGTGGCCGCCCGAGGGGCCCACGAGATAGGGGGCGCGCCCTGTAGGGGTGGGCGTGCCCTCCACCCTCGTGGCCGCCTCGGCTGCTTCTTGACTTGCACTCCAAGTCCTCTGGATCACGTTCGTTCCAAAAATCATGCTCCCAAAGGTTTCATTGCATTTGGACTCCGTTTGATATTCCTTTTCTTCAAAATACTGAAATAGGCAAAAAAACAGCAATACGGGCCGGGCCTCCGGTTAGTAGGTTAGTCCCAAAAATGATATAAATGTGTAAAGTAAAGCCCATAAACATCATAAACTGGTAATATAATAGCATGGAACAATCAAAAATTATAGATACATTGGAGAAGTATCAGTGGTCGTTGGAGGCCACTTAAGCTGCACAGACGTCGGGCGTCCGACAGGTACCGGACATCTGGTCAGAAAAAGACGGACCGAACGTCCGACAAGCGTCGATCGTCCGACCATTAGAGAATGGAGTGGTCCAGCGCAGTATTAGAGAGGATAAAAGCACAGGGAGCAGACGCTCGAGAGCGTCAGTCGTCTGGTGCACGGTCGTCTGGAGAGGATGGACATTCGTTAATTTTGGCTCTGTGAACTGACACCAGATGACCGATCACCCACGGACGTCCGGAAGCCGGTCGTCTGGAAGGAACAGAAATCCAAGATTTTCTATTCTGTGGCGTGCCACCAGTCATCTGGAGAACACTGGACATCCGGAGAACTAGGAAGCACCGGTCGTCCGGACACAGCAGAGGCCAAATAACATAGCTAAGATAAGAACTCCTCCTAGAGATTATCCTAGAGTTTGAGGAAGTCTTTTGCGACAACCAGTGATACCCTCTTAATAGTGCGAGATCCCTATACTCAAAGAAAAGGGAAAACTAAGAAAGATCTATAGCTTTGTGTCTTGTTCTCCTTCCTTTGAGTATCTTGAATATGTCAGTTATGATCCACACCATAATCTTTTGGGAACTAAACCTGACATGCACTTGACAGAAATGATTAGTTCCCTATATGTATGTTGTCAACAATATAAAAATATGATTAAAGGCATGATTGCACTTTCACTTGTAATAGAAAGTAGGACATATCGAGTGCCCGTTATTTGTCAGAACAGGAATTAAACGACATTCATGCAAAACACCAGAATGTCGATACTCCCTTTCATTCTTGGTGGGCTGCTACATGTGATCAAGCCCCTCCTCAGCTTCGCGAGGGCATATCATCACTCGTTATCCTATCTGCTTGGTGGCTCTAGAAACACCAGAATGGATGCGTCTTTGATGGCGATCGGCCATCTATCTCTCTTATCTCCAAGGCCATCCAAGATGAGGTGTGTCTTTGGGCCAGGGCTGGCGCCGCGGGGCTAGCAAATATCATCCCTGAAACTTCGTCTTGTTTTAGGGGCTGAACAACCCCCTCTATGTATGCTCCTCTGCTCGCTTCCATGCCTTTTGTGTACATGGGATAGTAGGCGGTCGTAACGTATTGTTGTCACTCTTCTTCTATCAATGGAAAGATATGCAATATTTGTGTATTCGCAAAGAAAAAGAGATAATATGCACCATTGACGCGGGTCGCTTAAAAGGGAGATCATAGCAGAGGGTAGAGATGGTAGCAGCTTGGAGAACGTAGGCCTACCCTAGCGTGCACTTGCAGCCACGTGAAATAAAAAGAACCATGGAGGGCAGGGGGCGCGAATGATAAGCCTAGCACAAACACGAGAAGCTATCAATACTATTATAGGTTAACACATGCTTCGCAACACCGTTCTTCACCTGTCGGATTAACTCTTCTTTATCTAGTAGATTAATTTGGATGGTTGTTTTGTTTTGATTTTATCTGTGTTGTGCTAGATTCTAATTATGTTATAACGTTGTTTTTTGTGCATATAGCGTGCTAGGTTGTGGTTGGAGACAATATTTGTTCTAAGAGATGAGTGGAGTGTTCGATGCATGGTTGTGGTGTCTTTACACGTTTCGGCCTCGGTGTCAGTTGGTGGTGGTTGTGTGAGCCCCTTGGGAGCTCCTATTCTTTTTCCTGCATGAAAACTTTCAGTCTATTTATCTTCAATCATGGTAGTATAACGAACACCAGAAATGATAAAAATTTGTATCCAGATCCTTAGACCACGTAGCGACGATTACAAGCACTGAAGCAAGGTAAAGGTGCGCTGCCGTCATCATCCCTCCCTCGCCGGAGCTAGGCAAAACTTTTTCTAGTACACAGTCGGGAAGTCATCGTACTAAGGCCCCATGAGACCAGCGCACCAGAACAACAACTGTCATCGATGAAAAGATGCGTAGATTGTAAGAATCTAACCTGAAGATACACAAACATAGACGAATGAAGACCGGATCCGATTAGATCCATCAAAGGCAACCACCGACCGAATTCTGCAAGACCAGCTAGAAACACGCCTCCACATGCCCTCCAATGATGCTAGACGCACCACCAAAACGGGGGCTAGGCAGGGAGAATCCTATTCCATCTCTAGTGAGCCGACTATGTCTCGTCTTCCTTAGCAGGACACAAACCCTAACAGAACCAAAAGAAACATCTAAAAAATGAAGCTCTCCCGCCGGCAAGGCCCAGGATCCACCACGTCTCCATGGCCCGGTCACCAGAGACGAGCAGACTAGTGGCAGCACTTGCGGGAGACAGAGGAACCCTAGCGTTTTTGGAGGAGGCGGCAGTACCAATGTGTGCATTGGGAGCTCCTATTCCATGTTCAAATCGTGGAATTGCTGCTATACCGCTCACATAGGCCGTTCGGTGAAGCTCTGGCTCGCTCAACATGGCTCCCTTTTCCACTTGCTTATTTAGCTTTTTCCGCTTGCTCTGTTGCTAGCTCGGAAAAAACCAGCTAATATATTTTTATTTGAAAAACCATTAAATCAAATATGCTCACCGATTAAAAATGGATCTTAAAATTGTTCTGAATTAAAAACATTGGATTTTTTTTAAATCTAAGTGACTTAAAAATATGTCCATGGCTTTCAATAATTCTTTGTGAAAATTTAAAAGAGGTTCCTAAACTGAAAAATCTTCACTAACTTTAATTTTATTGTGAACTTTTGGGATATCCGCAGATAAATGTTCATGAGTTTGAAAAAATGTTTATGGATTTTAATACTGTTTACAGTATTTAAATGTTCATGAATTTTAATAAATGTTCATGATTCTAAATTTGTAGAAAAAATAGGAGGAAAAGAGTGAAACACAAAACAATTAACCAACAACACACTTACAGACGGAACCTTAGCGACCCTACAACCCCAACACAATAGGAGGCTCCGATTCAAGTGTGCTTAGTATCTCTGGATCACAAATACGTGACTTTAACTATTACTTCTGTAAGGATATGTGTTAGCAAAGCTGGAAATCACTCATACACGAATTAACAAAAAGTTACTGGGTTGAAACTGAAACAGCTACATATTATGTTGATCACATCTAATCATAGGTAGTCTCTCATGTTCTTCTTGCTAACAACCACCAACCTTTAACATGAAACTCTTGAAATTAAACGACACAAAACAGACAACACAACAATGCAGATCGAACAGAACATGATCCATGATCTAAACTTTATTCCTCCACCCCTTGAGCAAGATGGATTGCGCTAGACCACAGCTCTCTTCTTCTTGTTGATGACCTCCTGAATCATGAAACCAAGATCCCCAATCTTCATTGGTTTGGACATGAAGGCATCGGCCCCCGCACTCATGAAATCCTCCACGGCACGATCATCAGCTGACATCCCAACAATCTTCAAATCAGTTTCTCCCATAGCACGGATCTTCACAACTGCCTGTCAAGCAACAAAAAATAACTACTATTTTACTCCATTTCTCGTACATAAAACAAAGCATTTTATCCAAAGAAATACATGACACTGATACATCTAAAGGGAAAGCATAAGTACCTCAGGACCAGTCATGATAGGCATGTTCTTATCTAACAAAACAATATCAAACTTCTTCCCCTCATGGAACAAATCAATAGCTTCTTTCCCGTTGATTGCCGGAGTAATTTCACAGTGAAACTAGTGCAGCATCCCCGAGAGGACCATCCTATCAACTGCATTGCCCTGTGACAGCCTGATTTTTGGCCCTTTCTTTTTCTTTTGTTTTTCCGAGGTTTTTGCCTAAGTTTTCTTTTTCCGTGGCTTTGTGGTCTGGAAACTGAAGAAGATGCCCTCTTCTTTGCTTCCAGAGTGGCTTGTCATATCCAAATCCTTCCCTAGACCCCTGTCATTTCCATCCTAGCCCAAATCTCAATATTCTTTTTATTGGGAATATTCCTTTTCTATTAAAGGAATAACTCCAATTGCCCTAGGTTGTGAAGCAACCTATATTTTCATCACTCCAAAAATTCCCAAATAATTCTCATAAATTTTTTGGGTCATATATTGATCAAATATGGCAAAAATTTCATTGCCATGTTCAAAAATAATTCCCCAATATTCCTTTTTCTATTCTGCCCTAAATGGCACTTTGTGAAGGAAGTGTCATTTATATTCTTCCTAGTGGCTCCCAACATTTTTGGGCATGTTTATATGTCCAAATAATTGCCCCATGCACAATTTCAAATTTATTTTCCTAGCTAATCTTCCTCAGTGAATTTTCAAAGTTTATGTCAAACAGAAGGCTTTGTGAAGGAAGTACTAGCTAGCAGTACCCAAATGAGTTGAAATTTTTTGCACTCCCTAATGTGCTCATATTAAACCCCTGCACCCATTTGCAGCCCCATCCAATCATCTATGTGAGCAAATCTTTGTTTCTGGCAATATTTTCAGGTTGTGAAGCAAGTGTATTTTATATTGCTTCAAAAATCCTGATACATTACCAGATCATTATTATACCCATAACACATCTCTCCACCCAATTTGGTATCATTTCAATGAGCCATTTGATCACCAATATTATTTCAAGTTTCTGGACAGAAATGATGTTCGTGAAGCAAGTGCCATTTTGGCTTGTCCATTTGGCATGATCTTTTTACAGAATCTTTATATGTTCATATCATGAGGATTTGCCAAGTTGCATCCCATTCCACCACTCCATGTGAGAGCATCAACATGATCTTCATTTCTGGACCAAAAATGCAGTTGTAAAGCAACTGCATTTACTAAACCTCCCAGACAAGCTAGTTGCTGAGTTACCTAGTTGGTGTCCCCACTGCACAGCACAAACACTTGTCTGCTGGTTTACTTTGGAGCTAAGTGCCACTCTCTTATTTGCACCTGGAATGATTTATTCCCTTATCTATACTTAGGTCACTAAGGTCATTCCGGACAAAACGAGCTATTTGCTCCAAAGGTGCGTGCCGATCACGCTGATGTCGTGCAAATTTCGTGCTCGCTTCTTCCCGGCCCTGTGCCCGTCGTCTCCCTTGTTTTCTAGACCTCCATCCATGTCTAGTAGCTGCCTCGTGAGCCTTTGCATCTCCCTGCATCGATGGTTAGTCTCCGTCGCCTTAAATGCGCCGGGCTAGCGCCATGCCCGTCTTGGCGTCCAGCCTCTCGCCTTCATTAATGCTTGGTCGGGAGCTCGCCTGTTAGCTCCAAGCCTCCCTCGGCTATATAAGAGACCCCGACCTCCTTATAAGCTCACAGCTCCCTCCCCCGCCTCGTTTGCCCTCTGGAATCGCGGCATCTCGCCGGAGTTCGCCGTCACCCTCCATGGCCGCCTCGGCCTCGGCTTGTGTCCGGCCACCACAGGCCTCCACTTCCACCGCACTCCCCTCGTCCCACTCAGCTTCCCCACCCCCTTGCCCCCTCGC
Organism: Aegilops bicornis; assembly: GCA_021605145.1. NCBI lineage: Eukaryota > Viridiplantae > Streptophyta > Magnoliopsida > Poales > Poaceae > Aegilops > Aegilops bicornis. The sequence continues at coordinate 643,707,791 of CM038672.1, forward strand.
CGGAGTGCCCGCATCGCCGAGAACCATCGCCGCCCGAAGCTCTCTGCCGCTCCCATGGCGCCGCTCCTCCCCTCCTCCCTACTCCTCCCAGGCGACGGCCGACCCTCTGAATGGGTGCGTCTTGCCTCTGCGCACCCGCCGGTGCCCTCATCCGGGCGGGAGATGGCCGGAGTTGGCCGGCCCTTCGCCTCCTCCTCTCCTCGGTCTCCTCCTCTGCTCACGTGAGAACAGGCGAGCGGGAGGAAGAGGACGACCGAGCCTGGCCCCTCCCTGCGCCAGACCCCACGCGCCGGTGGCCCAAGGCCCAGGTCCACGTGGATAAGTGGAGGCGTATTTCAGTTTACGCCTTCACCTTATCCACTCAGGGGCCTGTTTGCTGAAAAACATTTCACATATAGATCCCTGATCTTCATCACCTTATAATTTTTCAACCGTAGCTCCGTTTAAGGTGAAACCAACGCTCACTTCTTCGTTTCGTCGATCCTGTTCTGTTGGTCAAGCTTTCACTATGGTTTGACACTGTGAAAATGACCTGTATGCCCTTGGCCTTATTCAGCCCCCTTTGAGAGAGTACGTTTTCCAGCGATTCGTTCCGCGAGTTTCTGACAGTTCTCCCCGGTGCCTTCTTCTTCCCCAGACAAGCCACAATACCCACTTGCATGATAGTCATGCAGTAGCCATGGTTTTCAACTTGAATCTTTATTAAATGTTTGCTTGTTGAAAAGATGGTTATCGTTGTTCCTGTGATGTTTAGATTTGCATGTTCACTTTTGGGCTATGTTGTTTTGTACTCTATGATCATGTTATACCTGCTAGTATTTCCTTTCATATATTTATGCTTGCTAGAAGTACATGTTGATGTACTGGTGATGTTCGTGCTAGTCAGTATGCCATGCTCAGTGGATATGATTTATTGTTGATATGGTGGATAGTTATGTGATACCCTCATGATTATGTTGATATCATGTTCATGCATTTTATCATGGCTCAGCATATTTGCATTCAAGTTAACCGGATTAAATTGAACTTGAACAACTGTTGGCTGAGTCATGGTGCCGCTGAATCGATGCTGACCAGTGCAACCGCGCTTACCGGTATGGGACGGTCCGAACTGGGTCTATTGTTGTGCCTCTCGCCGGTGCCTCCAACGAGGGAAGGTTATGGGCGTGCGCTGCCCCGATCAGGTAGGCGGACATAAGCCTTGTGTGCCCGTTGTTGAGTTAGTTTTTGGATCCTTGTCCCAGAGTGGGACGGGCCACGACGGTGGTCGTTGTGTCTGGAGGTAGGCACGGGGCCACCCATGACTTAGCTCAGTGAGGAGTGAGTCGGAGTGGCCGGGAGAGTGTCATGGCAGTAGGATAGTTTTGTCGAAACGCCGTTGGTCCACCCGAATGGGAGTGCGAGGCCATGGGTTCCGTACTGTGGGTACAGTGTACTAACCTCTGCAGAGTGTATATTAAATCTATCGATAGCCGCGCCCGCGGATAAGGGCCCAGGTCGAAAGTAGGTCACACCGTGAGTCAACAGTAATAAGAATAATGTGCTTAATAACAATGAGATAAGTTGGTTGTGATCGGCGTAAGGATCACAGGACAAGTGTTGGTCGGGTTGTGATCTCCGTAAGGATCACGGGCCATTTAGTGGTCGGGTTGTGATCGCCGTAAGGATCACGGTTTGAGGCCAAGTGTTGGTCATGGTTGTGATCGCCGTAAGGATCACGATGGTATCGAGGATACCGAGTTGTTGTATATTCGTGATGTTGTACGAGAATCATGGGTAAAGGTCAAGCTCCTTGTGGTCATTTACTGATTACTACGGTATTGTTTATATAAAGCTTGATTTGATCCTGAGATGATCGTGTGATGTCCGAGGTTGGTAAGTGATGCATGTGACGGTTACGAGGTAACCCGAGCAGAACAAATGGTGCATATAGTGTCATCATGTTGCATGCTAGTATTGTCGGATTAATATGTTCATGTTGTGTTAGCGGTATCATGTTCATGTTATATTGTTCTGATGATATCATGATAATTCCTGTTTAACCTGTAATTGCCATGCTGTTGTCTGTCTTGAATGCTTCTGGTTTTTGTGAGCTTGCAAGTACATTCAATGTACTGACCTGGCGTGTCATGCCAGTTTGCAGGTCATGCCGGATTTGATTGCTTGCTTGTCGTGGTTTCCGTTCGTGCGAGCTAGGATAAGCGTTCCAGCCAGAGTCCCTGCGGAGTGGAGTTCACCACCGTCGTCGTTGTTCCGCTGCTAGAGTTATTCCGCTGCTTCGAGTTGTTCTGATGCTTGCATAGAGCAACCGAGGATGGCGTAGTGTCGCCGTGCCGATGTTATTCATTGTAATACCGGAGACCTTTGCTACATCTTGAGCTTGCGTTGGTCTTCCCCGAAGAGGAGAGGATGATGCAGCACAGTAGCGTAAGTATTTCCCTCAGTTTTTGAGAACCAAGGTATCAATCCAGTAGGAGGCCATGCACAAGTCCCTCGTACCTGCACAAAACGATAGCTACTCGAAACCAACGCGATTAGGGGTTGTCAATCCCTTCACGGTCACTTACGAGAGTGAGATCTGATAGAGATAATATTTTTGATATTTTTGGTATAAAGATGCAAAGTGAAAAGTAAAAGGGAATGTAAAAGCAAGTACAAAAGTGATGGAGATTTATATGATGAGAATAGACCCAGGGGCCATAGGTTTCACTAGTGGCTTCTCTCGAGAGCATAAGTATTCTACGGTGGGTGAACAAATTACTGTTGAGCAATTGACAGAATTGAGCATAGTTATGAGTATATCTAGGTATGATCATGTATATAGGCATCACGTCCGAGACAAGTAGATCGAAACGATTCTGCATCTACTACTATTACTCCACTCATCGACCGCTATCCAGCATGCATCTAGAGTATCTATACCTACTAATAAAGCAAGGTGTGTTTCGCTAATTTTTTCATCCGTTCACCCATATTATTATTTTTTGAGATTTTCCTTTATCCGAGGTGGTACTAATTTTTGTTTAAACTAGAAAAGGAAAAGGATTTCGCCATAGGCAGATGGGCCAAGCTGGGGCTGAAGCGCACATTCTTTTCCGTCTTTCTGAAAGACATAAGAAAAAGTAGATTCCGTGGGTATTCGATCCCACAAGCTCGATGCTGCCCCAAAAGATGCTTTCGACTGAGCTACCATCAACTTCTGTTATAGAATAGGATCGTCAGAAAATTAAATAGCACCACCTCGCCTCTTTAAACACAGTTTGACCAATTTATACACCCCTTACCTACGAAAATCAATAAGCACTGTGAGAGCCAACTAACAGAAGTGAGTTGTAATACGAATTAAAACGCCCCTGTTGGGCCATCTTGAAGACAAGAGGTGTAGGCAGACAAGGATCAGGCCAACGTGGTCATGGTGATTGTCGCGGTGCCGAACATTGTTGGAAAAGCTTGGTGGTCGGACATGAGGCGCAGGCAGACAATGATCAGGCCAAAGTGGTCGGTGGTGGCCGCCTCGGCATTGTCGATAAAAGCCGGCGTTGGATGACGGCCGGAGCACGGCGGCCACGGCTACGACCAGGAGCGTTGTGGGAAGCTCAGTCGGACATCAGGCAGGTAGACGAGGATAAGACCAACATGTTGTGCTGATTCAGATCCAAGCACCGCCGTGCTCCTCTCGGTCGTCGTCATCCTCAGTCAAACTGGAAGCTTCTGCCGGCTAACACCGTGGAAGAGAAGAGAAGTCGTTGATGGTGGTAGGGCTGCGTGCGTGTTCCTTGTGCAAGACCATGGAGGACAAGCCGGTGCTTGCTAATGGATTATTAGGCACAATTAGGCAGGAACGACCTTCTGAACTAGGCGGCGCAACTAGCAGGCACCAATTACAATAGATGGTAATGCAGACTGAAGTGCAGAAAAGGCTGCACTATCAGGTACTTTAATCTCAGTTATATGTAAGCTTAATATGTTGTAAGGTGAACTGCAGATTGAAGTACTCTGCAATCTGCATGGGGATGTCCACGATTACAAAATATTAATATCTCACAAATTCTACAGATTTTATTTCAAATACTTGTAGGATTGATTGTCATAAAATTCGGGGCTCTGCATAATCAGGCCCATCTGAAATCACATGAAGAACCATAGCATTTTATCTAAAAACAGACCTCTAAAGATTGTCTTCTTATTTTTTTTAATATTTTTGGACAATTGGTTGATTATATTAGTGGAGGTTCAGTGCTTTAGCAAGCTAGCGTATATAGGTAATTGTTTTTGCTCTGTCATACTAGGTGATAGGTACTGTTAATTTTTTGGCTTTTTATCCTTGGGCATCTAAGAGTTGCTTCATTTGTAATCTAAGGGTACTCCTACTGTCCCATAATATAAGACGTTAGTGCCAAAAAACATCTTATAATACGGGGATGGGGAAGTAGTTACCAATTTTGTTGGGATTAATGATACATTCTAGAATTTTGAAATTATTGTCTGCATACAATCTAATGCCTTCCTTTCTTCATGGCACATACAATCTAAGAGTACACGTAGAATTATTGTTGCTAAAGAGATGCAGGAAACAAGCGTTTTCACAGAATAATTTACAAGTATTGTGGGGTACCTGACCATTTAGCCTGCTGAGTAACTATGTAAAAAAGGCATGTCCATGGATAACACAGCTTTTTTTTCGAGAAAAGGCAAGAGAGTTTGCGTTTCATTGCATTGAACAGGAAGACATCCGGGATACAACCTTCAGGAAGGAGGGACACACACACACACACACACGCACACACACACGCACACGCACACGCGCACACGCACACGCACACGCACACACACGCGCGCGCACACACACACTCACACCTAAGATTTCTGCCGGTGCTCTAGGAGAAGGTCCGGTCAGGGTCATGCCAACGCCTCCAAGGAGGTGACGGCACCCTCAGGCGTCGCCGTTGACAGCGCAGGCCATCGCCGTGCAGGGATTTCGTCCCGACCCATGACAAGGATCTCAGATGCAGATTCAGACTGGACATGGAAGAGAACACCGGAGAAGAAAGACACACATGGAGGGAAGCCTAGGAACGTCGACAGTCGCAGAAGTGGGCACCGGCCAGCGCAGCGCCAGCAGGCCGGCCACCGCTGGGAGCACTTCCAGCAAGCGACAGCAGTCACATGCACCGCGCCGCTACTGCGCCGGCCCGCAGCCTCCGCCACCAGGATCCGCCGGGGCACAACATTGCAGCAACCGTCAGGGTTGTCGTGCGCGTGCTCACCAACCCAGTGGCAACCACTGGCAGCGGCCGGGAGGGGTAGGAGGAGGGAGAAGGGTGGGCAGGGGCAGAGTGGTTGACACGGGCCAGGGAGAGCCCGCGCAGCCCAGATCTGGGCACCTGCACCTTTGCCGCTCGCTGCAGCGGCCAGCCATCGCCAGACAGCTCCACTGCACGCGCACCGCGCCATCTCTACCTCCCCACGCGAGACCGCCGTCGCCGCGCCATCAAGATGCTCCCGCCGCTCCCGCGCCCAACAGTGCCCAACACTCACAAGACGAGCACGCGAACAAGGGCCCCGCCGCCGTCGTCCGCTGGCGTGGGCTTCACCCGCCGGCATCCTCCGGCGGTGGCAAGGGAAGGGAGTGGAGGGAGGGGGCTTGGGTGGCGGCTAGGGTTTCGCCACCCGAGTCGCCCCTGGGAGCGACGCGGGGGCCATAACACAGCTTTACTGGCTTATTCTTATTTTTAGGCTCATTACCATACATGTCATTCCGTCATACTTGCGGTTTTGACCAACATAGTTGATCTTCAAAAAAAATTATTATGGTGTGCAATGACTAAATATATGATTTTATTTATTATTCAGACTAGGCAACGCCATGCTCCGGTTGGCGGTGTCCCCGGACAATGGCCGCCTCCCCTAGGGTACTGGTCCTGCTATAACAGCCTTCATCACCGGCAGTTTTCCCTCACAGAGGGTGTAGAAATATATATTTCTCCCGTTGCAACGCACGGGAATCTGTCCTAGTTAAGTTAAAAACAGAGTAACACCTTAAGCAAGATGACATGATGTAGAGGAATAAATTCATGCAATATGATAAATACCCCATCTTGTTATCCTCGATGGCAACAATACAATATGTGCCTTGCAACCCTTTCTACATCCTTTGGGTAAGGACACCGCAAGATTGAACCCAAAGCCATGCACTTCTCCCATTCCAAGAACTACCAATCTAGTTGGCCAAACCAAACGGATAATTCGAAGAGACTTGCAAAGATAACTCAATCATACATAAAAGAATTCAGAGAAGATTCAAATATTATTAATAGGTAAGCTGGATCATAAACCCACAATTCATCGGTCTCAACAAACACACCGCAAAAAGAAGATTACATCGAATAGATCTCCATGAGAGAGGGGGAGAACATTGTATTGAGATCCAAAAAGAGAGAAGAAGCCATCTAGCTACTAGCTATGGACCCGAAGGTCTGAAGTAAACTACTCACACTTCATCGGAGAGGCTATGGTGTTGATGTAGAAGCCCTCCGTGGTGGATGCCCCCTCCGGCGGAGCTCCGGAACAGGCCCCAAGATGGGATCTCGTGGATACAGGAAGTTGCGGCGGTGGAATTAGGTTTTTGGCTCCTGTTCTGATCGTTTGGGGATACGTAGGTATATATAGGAGGAAGGAGTACGTCGGTGGAGCATCAGGGGGCCCACGAGGCAGGGGGGCGCGCCCTTGGGGGGGGCGCGCCCCCCACCCTCGTAACCGCCTCCGATGTTCCTTGGCGTAGGGTCCAAGTCTCCTGGATCACGTTCGGTGAGAAAATCACGTTTCCGAAGGTTTCATTCCGTTTGGACTCCGTTTGATATTCTGTTTCTTTGAAATACTGAAAAAGGCAAAAAACAACAATTCTGGGCTGGGCCTCCGGTTAATAGGTTAGTCCCAAAAGTAATATAAAAGTGGAAAATAAAGCCCATTATAGTCCAAAACAATAGATAAAGTAGCATGGAGCAATCAAAAATTATAGATACGTTGGAGACGTATCAGGCATCCCCAAGCTTAATTCCTGCTCGTCCTCGAGTAGGTAAATGATAAAAAGAGAATTTTTTATGCAGAGTGATACTTTGGCATAATTTCAATGTAAATCTTCTTAGTCATGGTATGAATATTCAGATCCAAAAGATTCAAGACAAAAGTTCATATTGACATAAAGATAATAATACTTCAAGCATACTAACTAAGCAATTATGTCTTCTCAAAATGACATGGCCAAAGAAAGTTATCCCTACAAAATCATATAGTCTGGCTATGCTCCATCTTCCCCACACAAAGTATTTAAATCATGCACAACCCCGATGACAAGCCAAGCAATTGTTTCATACTTTAACATTTTCAAAACTTTTTCAACCTTCACGCAATACATGAGCGTGAGCCATGGATATAGCACTATATGTGGAATAGAACGGTGGTTGTGGAGAAGACAAAAAAGAGGGAAGATAGTCTCACTTCAACTAGGCGTATCAACAGGCTATGGAGATGCCCATCAATAGATATCAATGTGAGTGAGTAGGGATTGCCATGCAACGGATGCACTAGAGCTATAAGTATATGAAAGCTAAAAAGAAGTAAGTGGGTGTGCATCCAACTCGCTTGCTCACGAAGACCTAGGGCATTTGAGGAAGCCCATCATTGGAATATACAAGCCAAGTTCTATAATGAAAAATTCCCACTAGTATATGAAAGTAACAAAATGAGAGACTCTCTATCATGAAGATCATGGTGCTACTTTGAAGCACAAGTGTGGTAAAAGGATAGTAACATTGTCCCTTCTCTCTTTTTCTCTCATTTTTTTATTTGGGTCTTTACTCTTTTTTTATGGCCTCTTCCTTTTTTTCGTCCAGAGTCTCATCCCGACTTGTGGGGGAATCATAGTCTCCATCATCCTTTCCTCACTTGGGACAATGCTCTAATAATGATGATCATCACACTTTTATTTTTCTTACAACTCAACAATTACAACTCGATACTTAGAACAAGATATGACTCTATATGAATGCCTCCGGCGGTGTACCAGGATATTCAATGAAACATGAGTGACATGTATGAAAGAATTATGAACGGTGGCTTTGCCACAAATACGATGTCAACTACATGATCATGCTAGCAATATGACAATGATGGAGCGTGTCATAATAAGCGGAATGGTGGAAAGTTGCATGGCAATATATCTCGGAATGGCTATGGAAATGCCATGATAGGTAGGTATGGTGGCTGTTTTGAGGAAGGTATATGGTGGGTGTATGATACCGGCGAAAGGGGCGCGGTATTAGAGAGGCTAGAAACGGTGGAAGGATGGGAAAAAGTGTGTATAATCCATGGACTCAACATTAGTCATAAAGAATTCATATACTTATTGCAAAAATCTAAAAGTTATCAAAGCAAAGTATTACGTGCATGCTCCTAGGGGGATAGATTGGTAGGAAAAGACCATCGCTCGTCCCCGACCGCCACTCATAAGGAAGACAATCAATAAATAAATCATGCTCCGAGTTCATCACATAACGGTTCACCATACGTGCATGCTACGGGAATCACAAACTTCAACACAAGTATTCTTCAAATTCACAACTACTCAACTAGCATGACTCTAATATCACCATCTTCATATCTCAAAACAATTATCAAGCATCAAACTTATCTTAGTATTCAACGCACTCAAAAGAAAGTTTCACATATCTTGAATACCAAGTATATTAACATTAAGCAAATTACCATGCTATTAACTACTCCCAAAATAATCTAAGTGAAGCATGAGAGATCAAGTTTCTTTAAAACAAATCCACCACCGTTCTCTAAAAGATCTAAGTGAAGCACTAGAGCAAAAATTATCACGCTCAAAAAGATATAAGTGAAGCACTATGAGCAAAAACTATCAAGCTCAAAAGATATAAGTGAAGCACATAGAGTATTCTATCAAATTCCAATTCATGTATGGCTCTCTCAAAAGATGTGTACAGAAAGGATGATTGTGGTAAACTAACAAGCAAAGACGAAAATAATACAAGACGCTCCAAGCAAAACACATATCATGTGGTGAATAAAAATATAGCTCCAAGTAAATTACCGATGGAAGTGGATTTAAAGAGGGGATGCCTTCCGGGCATCCCCAAGCTTTGACTTTTTGGTGTCCTTGGATTATCTTGGGGGTGTCATGAGCATCCCCAAGCTTAGGCTCTTGCCACTCCTTGTTCCATAATCCATCAAAACAATTCACCCAAAACTTGAAAACTTCACAACACAAAACTCAATAGAAATCTCGTGAGCTCCGTTAGAGAAAGAAAACAAAAGACTACTTTAAGGTACTGTAATGAACTCATTCTTTATTTATATTGGTGTTAAACCTACTGTATTCCAACTTCTCTATGGATCATAAACTATTTTACTAGCCATAGATTCATCAAAATAAGCAAACAACACACGCAAAACAGAATCTGTCAAAAACAGAACAGTCTGTAGTAATCTGTAACTAACGTAAACTTCTGGAACTCAAAAAATTCTACCAAAATTATACGACCTGCAAAATTTGTTTATTGATCATCATCAATTGGAATCAATATTTTATCACGTTCTGGTGATTTTGAACAATTCGGGCACTGAGCGCAAAGTTTCTGAAAATTACAGCAAGATCAAATAACTATCATCCAAGAAGATCCAATAGGTTTAACTTGGCACAAACACTAATTAAAAGATAAAACCACATCTAAACAGAGGCTAGATGGATTATTTATTCCTAAGCAGCAAGGAAAAATATTGGGTTGTCTCCCAACAAGCGCTTTTCTTTAGAGCCTTTTTAGCTAGGCATTGATAATTTTAATAATGCTCACAAGAAAGACAAGAATTGAGGCACAAAGAGAGCATCATAAAACATGTGACGAACACACTTAAGTCTAACATACTTCCTATCCATAGGCATATTATAGGCAAACAAATTATCATAGCAAGCAAAAACTAGCATATGCAAGGAAGCGGAAAGGAACAATAGCAATCTTAACATAACGAGAGGTAATTTAGTAACATGAAAATTTCTATAACCGTATTTTCCTCTCTCATAATAATTACATGTAGGATCAGAAGAAAATTCAACAATATAGCTATCGCATAACATATTCTCAACATAATCCACATGCATGCGAAGTTGACACTCTTCCAAAATAGTGGGATTATCATTAACCAAAGTCATGATTTCTCCAAGCCCACTTTTATCAAAAATTTCATAAGATTGAACATTATCCAAATATGTGGGATCTAAAGTTGACACTCTTCCAAACCCACTTTCAATATCATTGCAAACACTATTATCAATCTCATATTCATCATGTGGATTAAATAAATTTTCAAGATCATAAGAAGAATCACCCCAATCATGATCATTGCAACAAGTAGAGGACATAGAAAAACTAGAATCCCCAAGCTTAGAGTTTTGCATATTTTTAGCAAAATTGACATCAATAGAATTTATAGTAAAATCATTGCAATCATGCTTTTTATTCAAAGATCTATCATGAATCGCGTCATAAAGTACTTCATCACAATTTTTAGATTCACGAATTTCAGGCAAAACCTCATAAAGATAATCTATTGCACTCAATTCACTAGGAATTGGTTCATCATAATTGGATCTCTTAAAAAGATTGGCAAGCGGATGAGGATCCATAGATATTGGCTTCTTTGTTTAGGAATAAATACTCAACTATTTCAACCAAACGAGCCAAGTAAGACATCAAGGCAAATGAAAAGAGAGGGCGAATAAAACGGCAAGGGTGAAGTGGGGGAGAGGAAAACGAGAGGCAAATGGCAAATAATGTAATGCGAGAGATAGGGATTGTGATGGGTACTTGGTATGTTGACTTTTGCGTAGACTCCCCCTAAGAATGGCGCCAGAAATCCTTCTTGCTACGTCTTGAGCTTGCGTTGGTTTTCCTGAAGAGGAGAGGATGATGCAGCACAAGAGCGTAAGTATTTCCCTCAGTTTTTGAGAACCAAGGTATCAATCCAAGAGGAGGCCACGCACAAGTCCCTCGTACCTGCACAAAACGATAGGTACTCGCAACCAACACGATTAGGGGTTGTCAATCCCTTCACGGTCACTTATGAGAGTGAGACCTGATAGAGATAATATTTTTGGTATTTTTGGTATAAAGATGCAAAGTGAAAAGTAAAAGGCAAAGTAAAAGCAAGTATAAAAGTGATGGAGATTGATATGATGAGAATAGACCCGGGGGCCATAGGTTTCACTAGTGGCTTCTCTCAAGAGCATAAGTATTCTACGATTGGGTGAACAAATTACTGTTGAGAAATTGACAGAATTGAGCATAGTTATGAGTATATCTAGGTATGATCATGTATATAGGCATCACGTCCGAGACAAGTAGATCGAAACGATTATGCATCTACTACTATAACTCCACTCATCGACCGCTATCCAGCATGCATCTATAGTATTAAGTTAAAAACAGAGTAAAGCCTTAAGCAAGATGACATGATGTAGAGGAATAATTTCATGCAATATGATAAATACCCCATCTTGTTATCCTCGATGGCAACAATACAATACATGCCTTGCAACCCTTTACATCCTTTGGGTAAGGACACCGCAAGATTGAACCCAAAGCCATGCACTTCTCCCATTGCAAGAACTACCAATCTAGTTGGCCAAACCAAACGTATAATTCGAAGAGACTTGCAAAGATAACTCAATCATACATAAAATAATTCAGAGAAGATTCAAATATTATTCATAGATAAGTTGGATCATAAACCCACAATTCATCGGTCTCAACAAACACACCGCAAAAAGAAGATTACATCAAATAGATCTCCACGAGAGAGGGGGAGAACATTGTATTGAGATCCAAAAAGAGGGAAGAAGCCATCTAGCTACTAGCTATGGACCCGAAGGTCTGAAGTAAACTACTCACACTTCATCGGAGAGGCTATGGTGTTGATGTAGAGGCCCTCCGTGGTGGATGCCCCCTCAGGCGGAGCTACGAAACAGGCCCCAAGATGAGATCTCGTGGATACAGGAAGTTGCGGCGGTGGAATTAGGTTTTTGGCTCATGTTCTGATCGTTTGGGGATACATAGGTATATATAGGAGGAAGGAGTACGTCAGTGGATCATCAGGGGGCCCACGAGGCAAGGGGGCGCGTCCTAGGGGGGCGCGCCCCCCACCCTCGTGACCGCCTCCGATGTTCCTTGGTGTAGGGTCCAAGTCTCCTGGATTACGTTCGGTGAGAAAATCACGTTTCCGAAGGTTTCATTCCGTTTAGACTCCGTTTGATATTCTGTTTCTTTGAAATACTGAAAAAGGCAAAAAACAGCAATTATGGGATGCGCCTCCGATTAATAGGTTAGTCCCAAAAGTAATATAAAAGTGGAAAATAAAGCCCATTATAGTCCAAAACAATAGATAAACTAGCATGGAGCAATCAAAAATTATAGATACGTTGGAGACGTATCAAACTTGTATTCATATTCGTGTAATAATATAAAGATGGTTTGTTCTATGCTAAGCAGTGTCGTATTCCAGAAGACTTCTCCTCGATCTCTGGGCTGGAATGCGGGGCGGTCCGGTTTCTCTGAGCCGGGGTGCCACATGCCCTCAATAAGGAGTTCCTTCATTTTATTTTTTGGAAATGGAGGCGTGCCCCCGGCCTCTGCATCATGACGATGCATGCAGCCATATTATTAAAAAGTCTTGGAGTATCACAGAAACAAATAAGTATTATAGCTCGCAAGCGGAGCGAAAAATAAAAGGAAAATCACATGCTCAAAATCCCAATCGGTATGACAATGCCAAGGGCAAGCTCCCTAGACTCCGATCCTTTTATGCAACCGCCATTCGAACCGGTTGAATATAGCCCATGCTACCATCTCCCATCAAGTTGCATCCAGTAACCAAAGGCTCCCTGGAGTCCGTAGGAGTGAGTAAGGACCACGTAGGTATCCATGCGGACGCTCTAAAGATGACCTGCAAGAAAGTTAAAGTATGTTGTCTGTTAAAAATCATGGCATTCCTGCAATTCCATATAGCCCACATGAGCGCACATATTCCAATTTGAATACGAGCCGCAGTAATCTGCTCAACCCCAGCTAACCACGTTCCAAACAACGATTCAATGTTAACTGGAGTAGTAATGTTAAAGGCTATATGGATCGTTCTCCAAAGCAGCTTGGCGAGTGGGCATTCTATGAATAAGTGTTGTATTGTTTCATCATGATCGCAAGAACAACAACACGAACTACCTACCCACCGCCTCTTAAGTAAGTTATCTTTGGTGAGGATCACTTGCTTTTGGACGAACCACATAAAGATCTTAATACGCAAGGGAACCTTATCTTCCAAATATGTAACGATCTCGAGATTGGCCATAATTAATTAGATCCATATAGAAAGATTTCACCGTAAACACCCCATTTCTAGCTAACTTCCAGTGCGTCGAATCAGGTTGGCCGGATAATTGAACATCTATCAATCTCCGGACCAAGTGCATCTAGGCGGTCCATCGCTCACCAACTAACGCACGTCTGAACTGAATATTCAAGGGAGTCGTTTGAAATATTGTGCCTCGTAATCCTCCTTATGTTGCACGATATTATATAGGGTGGGATATTTTATGGCTAAGGGTGTCTCCTAGCCATGTATTCTCCCAAAATCTTGTTGACATCCCATTGCCAATCAAGAATTTGACCCTACCAAAGAACAAGTCTTTCGTTCGCATGAGTCTCTTCCAGAATGGCGAGTCAGTTGATCTCACGGTGACCTGGGCGAGCGTTTTCGACTATAAATACTTATTGCATAGAATTTGTGCCCACATACCTCCCGACTCTGTCTCTAACCTGTATAGACACTTACTCATAAGACATTTATTCTAGATTTACAAGTTCTCAATACCGAGACCCCCCTGGTCCTTGGGTCGGCAAAGGATATCCCATCTTGCGAGACGGTATTTCTTCTTGGCCTCATCTGACTGCCATAAGAACCGAGATCTAAAGAAATCAAGTCTTTTCCGCACCCCTTTCGGTACCTCGAAGAAGGAAAGAAGGAACATCGGCATACTAGTAAGTACTGAGTCAATCAGCACTAGCCGACCCACATATGACATTAGCTTGCTCTTCCAACAACCAAGCATTTTTTTTCAATTCGATCTTCGATGCACGTCCATTCTTTATTAGATAACTTGCGGTGATGAATGGGTATGCCCAAATAACTAAAAGGCAAAGAACCTAATTCACACTCAAACAATTGTCTATATGCGTCTTGTTCTTCTTTAGCCTTTCCAAAGCAGAACAACTCGCTCTTGTGGAAGTTTCTTTTTAATCCAGATAATTGTTCAAAAAGGCATAATGAGTTTCATATTTCGCGCTTTTGCAATGTCTTGATCCATGAATAGGATAGTGTCGTCGGCGTACTGTAAAATGGAGACTCCCCCATCAACTAGATGAGGGACTAACCCCTCCGCTTGACCGTTTTGCTTGGCCCTGCCTATAAGAATGGTCAACATATCGGCCACTATATTAAATAGGAGAGGAGACATTGAATCCCCTTGACTCAATCCCTTGCGGGTCTAAAAATAGTGACCGATATCATCGTTAAGCTTGATTACGACACTACCCTTCCGGACTTGAGAACCCACTTGGTTCCGCCAAGCCTCACTAAATCCTTTCATGCGCATTGCATACTGAAGGAAAGGCCATTTAACTTTATCATATGCCTTCTCAAAATCCACTTTGAAGATAACCCCATCCAGCTTCTTGGAATGAATTTCATGTGGCCTTTCATGCAGGATGACAACCCCTTCAAGAATGTGTCTCCCATGCATGAAAGCTGTCTGGCTCGGTTGCACCACCGAATGAGCAATCTGTGTCAATCTATTGGTGCCCACTTTTGTGAATATTTTGAAACTCACGTTGAGAAGACATATAGGTATGAATCGTCGATCCGAACTGCCTCTTCTTTCTTTGGCAACAGCGTAATCATGCCAAAGTTAAGATGAAACAGTTCTAAATGACCGTTAAAAAAATCATGAAACATAGGCATAAGGTCATCCTTAATGATATGCCAACATTTCCTATAGAATTCCACGGGAAACCCATCTGGTCCCGGTGCTTTATTCGGTTTCATTTGTGAAAGTGCGTCCAGAACCTCTTTCTCAATAAATGGTGCAGATAGAATATCATTCTCCTCTGCCTCAAGCTGAGGATATCTCCAATAACAGATTCATTAAGGGACACCGTGCTTGCTTCCGAAGGCCCAAAAAGTTGTTTATAATAATTAGAGATATAAGCTTTCAGATTCTCATGACCCACAATTGTCCCTTCGTCCTGCTCTAGCTGTATTATTTTCTTCTTCCTATGTTTACCATTCGCAATCATATGAAGGAATTGCGTATTGTCATCCCCTGGACAACCTCAAGTACCTTATCACGCAATGCCCACTTGAGCTCCTCTTCTCTTAGAAGAGCTCGTAAGTGTTGTTCGGCTTCGGATTTCGAGCTCTGCTCAGCTACCGTAAAAAGGTTGACCGCAGCTTTTATATCTAGAGCATCTATTAATTGGGTGAGTCGCTCTTTTTCTTGTATGTAAGTCCCACTCGCTTCTGGCCCAACCTCGTAAAATTGTCTCAGATGTCTAATTTTATTTTGCCATCTCTCAATACTTGATCATCCGCTAACAGGTTTTGCCCATTCGCGTGCGATGATCTCCATGAAGTTTTCTTTCTCGAACCAGCTTAGTTCGAAAGAGAAAGCGTTCTTGTTCGCAATATGTGTAGCCTCTTCCGAGTCTACTAGTAATGGTGTGTGGTCTGAGATCTCCCTCTGCATCACATGTACCGACACTACTGGGTACTTTTGTTCCAATTCCACACTAGCAAGCACCCTATCCAACTTCTCATATGTTGGAGTGGGCAATGTATTAGCCCAACTAAGACTCTCGATAATCATGTTAAACATCGTGACCAACGTCCATCAAAGTTGTCATTGTTCTTTTCATCTCTCCTCTATTATATTAAAATCTCCTCCGACTAGGATTGGAAGAGTCTCGTCCCCACAGATCCGCACCAAGTCGGCTAAAAAGTATGGTTTGAGTTCGGGTTGTGCTGCCCCATATACAGCTATGAGAGACCATTGGAAACCATCCAATTTCGATCTCACCGAAACTTGACCGCAAAGTCACCCCAAACCACATTAATTACCTCAAGTGTTTACTTTTGAACCCCTAGCAATATCCCATCGGATCTTCCTCTAGGAGGTAAGCAATGCCAATCAAAATCAATTCTTCTAGATAATGTTCCAAGGAACTGTGGTGTGAAATTATCCCGCCCTGTTTTGAGTAGAGCCATGAAATCTAATTTTTGCTCTATCGTTGTCTCTGCCAAGAACCTTCTTTTAGCCAAGTCTTTTAAGACCTCTGCTATTTCAAAAGATTCCTTTCATAGATCACCATGGAATCTTTTCTTAAGCTTAACCCTAACACTTCTATGAATCGCGGAAGTAGGATATATATTTTTTCCGTTTGCGGGGTCTCTTGGGCTTCTCCCCATCACCCTTCGGGAATGCATGATTGGCAAAACTCGAGACATTACCCTCCGTCGTTGGAGGCTCTACAATGTCCGCAGTCTCTGATCCCTCCTCATCTTCGCCATCTGCATTAGGCAAGACATTATTACAAATGTTTTCAAGAGCGGCCATTCCTAAATTTTTCATGTCATCGTCATTCATAGGTCTGAATGATGCGAGATTTCAAATTATTTCAGAAGCTCTCTCCGCTTATAAATCTAAAAGATCATTCACCGATTTGGCCACCTCCTTCTCATTCGACCCCAAAGAAACTGCTACATCATTTTCCTTATCGATAATTTCATTCTCGGTGAAATGCAAAATTGAACAACTCTTCTTGAAAGACATACCTGTAGTTGCCTCGACATCTCGAAGCTTGGCAGCCCTAATGGCGGCGCCCTAACTGTAATTAAATCGGCATCTGGTTGATCCTGGATCCGGTCACATCATGCCCGCCGTCACGGTCCATGATCCCACCAAAAGCGATAAGCTCCTCCGTAGTCCTCTCCAAAAATACATTTTCCAGGAATGGCAGGGCATTCGGTGATTAATTCGCCATATCTGATTTCTTATTTTGTCATCTATCATTAATTGGATACCGTATGTGTGCATGGGTCTAATATATCAATCGAGCTGGCTTAATGTGAACAAAATATATAGGCATTCTACTCATTTATATATGTACTGCAACTAAGGGTATCTCTAACGACATCAGAACGTCCATGGACGCCAGCGTCTGGACACGTCCAAAAACAAGTATCTGAGAGCCAGTCATCCAATCCTGTGCACCACATGTCCATCCCAAGACTAGCCTCCTCTATTTGAGACATGCATATGTTGAATCAATAGCATTTTTTCATGCAGAAAATAGTTGCAAATATATGCATCGTAACCAAAGGCATTGGATCTTCAATAAATTTTTACATCCAACAGATCCCAAATGTTGTTAGTCCGGTTATGCGTGCAAAAAGTCAATTTTTGCGTGGATAGCCGGCTATGTGTGGTGAGTTCTTCACTACAGCCAGCTACTCCTCATCGGTCGGCTCCTCCAACTCGGCTACCATGTGCTTCAACATCCTTGGATGGTAGGTTTACACGATCTTTGCCGCATTAGGATCCAAATTCTCCGTCTTCAAGGTCAACATCTTAGCATCATCTGAGTTGGTCGCGAGCTCATCTCTCTTCTCTTTGAGCTTGATCTTCTTCTCCGTCGGTGTCGTGGTTCTAAGTCCGACAGAGAATGGGGGTAGGAATGGAGAGGCAAGATCCTAGCTATGGAGTAGTTGTATACGCAAGGGATTTCTGAGTTCAGGCCCTTCTCGGAGGAAGTAACAGCCCTACGTCTCGGAGCCCAAGGCGGTCGACTGGATTATATGCGTGTCTCATTACAGGGTGCGAACCCTTCTACCCGTGGAGGGTGGCTTATATAGAGTGCGCCAGACCCCAGCCAACCCACGTAGCGGAGGGTTTAAAATGCGTTAAGGCTAGGCGTTCTTGGTAGCATGCCATAAAAAGTGTCATCATGACTATAAAGGCTATTTAACTACAGACCGTTTGGACACCGAGTGGCTCTTGGACTCCTGGTGGTCGAGTGGGTCTTCATGGTCGAGTGTCTTTGAATCTGTCGAGTGAAAACCAACCAGGTCGACTGGTAGGCAGCTTCTTTCGCGAGTGTCCTTAGGGAGGGTACCTTTGGGTAGGTCTATGACCCTACCCTAGGTACATGACTTCATCATTAGCCCCCGAATGGATCGAGGTTTGAGTGAGGAAGGAGTTGACAATCTTTCCGACCTGTTCTTTGTGTTGCGAGTGTGCCTTACTCTGGATCAACGACCTTTTAGTGATGGTGTCAACTTCTCTTTCACGCCTTGATCCATTCTTCACATTTGCAGAGTGAACTTTTGTGAACTTGAGGATTTCGGCGATGGATCGGAGGGAATCTGTTGTCGACAAAGTTGCTCAGCGGTTAGCGGATTTCATGATCTGAATTTTGGGAAGCGCGTGAAGCGGAGAAAACTGCGGCACTCGGATGGGATAAGGCGATGACGCCTCGATCTTCGTGCCGCCTTTTTCACCACGTATCGCGCGCGCGCCTGTTGTGAGATCTGACGGGATTGCCTGGGCCTACCAGTCAGCCACTCGGAAGCGGCCTCATATAAGGCATCTGACGGGGTATTTTGAACAGTGTGACCCCAATCTTCCCCTCCTTCCGCCTCCAAATCTTTCTGCTGCGTCCTTAGCCTGCTCAACGCCGCAGCTCAGTACTTGCTTCGCCGGCGACCATGGTGAAGGAGAAGACCGCAGCCTTGGAGCGGGTGAAGAAGGCAGCAGTGAAGGCGAAGGGGAGAGCGCCCAGTCGGGGCGGATCTTCTTCGCGGTCCAAACTGCCGCAAGGTTGGGTCCAGGGAGATTGGATCCGCTTGACCATCACCGAGAAGGACCTCAACGATCTGGCCAATGAGGGACTGATCCTCCATCGGTCAGCGAGGCTTCCGGGAACGGAGTGGCAGCCGCAGCCTGAAGAGGGTGAGTGCGTTCTCCTAGCCACTCATGTAGATCTGGGATTTTCTCTGCCGCCGAATCCTTTCTTCCGGGGGTTTCTGAACTTTTTTGGAGCGCAACTCCATCATTTCACTCCAAACTCCATTGTCTATCTTGCTGCTTTCGTGTCGTTATGCGAAAACTTCTAGGGCTGTCGGTCGCACTGGGGCCTCTTCAAGCATATATTCACTTGTCGCTCTCAGACAGTGAAGAAAACGAACCCGAATGATGAGAGAACCCAAGTAATCCAGATGTGTGGGGGACTCGGGGTCCAGATGAGGGGAAGAGCGCTTTTCGGCTATGACTCTCCCGACTTCGGTTAGAGGGTGGCGATCGACCTGGTTCTCTTGCCAAGACCAACCGACGCCAAGCGATCATTGGACTCCTCCTTTCTCCATGAGTCGAGTGAACAAGCCATCTTCCACGAGGTGCTACCAGAGGAGAAGGCCCAAGTAAAATTGTTGATGGAGCAACGTAGTCCAGCTCATTCGCGACGGGGTGACGGCATGGATCTTCTGGAAGTTTTCCTCCGACGGTGTATTCAGCCACTCCAATACCGAGGCCATCCGATGTGGATGTACTCCGATGCGGGCTGATACCACTCGGTTCCATCCGGAGGAGGTCGATGGCGCCCATTTGGAGAAGTGGATGACTGCCATCACAGGAAACAAAGATAATCCTCGCGGAGCTAGGAGGATTCCCCCACTCGACCATTCATACGAACCAGACAAGGTATAACCACTTATCTCCGACTGTGATTATGCTGCATTCATTCTGTTTTGATGTAAATTCGTCGACTGACTTTTGCCTTGTTTTGTTGTCTTCTAGGCCACCACAGAGATGTACTCGATGCCCAATGGGGCGCAGGAACCAGTCAAAGAAGAAGAAGGAAGCGGAGGTGAAATCCAGGAGGAATGGGAGTCCAATGGCGAGGAGGATGAGGGGGACGACATCTCTGATGAAGAGGAGGAGGAGGAGGAAGAGGAGGAAGACGTCGATCCTCCCCGCTCGGAAGGAAGGTCCAAGTTGACGCATGACCCGGCGGCGTAGCGGTTAAAGTTATTGCGCCCAGGCGGTCGGCAAGCGACCTCGGACAACTTCCCCTGCGCCGACTGAGAAACCGCCGAAGCAGCCTCGAGCAACATCGTCGAAGCCGGCGAAGGCCTTGCCCAAGATGCGGGTGGTCATTCCCACCATCTCCGGGTAATCAGCAGAACTTGTATTTCCCTATTCAACATGAGTGTACTTTTGGTCGACTTGATGACTAATCAGCCGATTCTTGAAATCTGCAGTGCTGCTACCTCCGAGACCTCGGCCAAGCACGAAGATCAGGAAATGGAAGATGTCGTCACCTCCAACCTTGGTATGATCTCTGTAGTTTCGCTTTTAGTCGATTGGATTTCCATGTTTACTTTTGAATCTTTCTTGTAGTTCCGCCTCATGTCATTGATCTCCCCGATGATGACGAGGAAAGCGCCATTGAGGAAGAGGAAGAACAAGAGGGTGCCCTCTTGGCGAGGCTGCTCAGTTGTGACGATACGAGACGCTGGTTTCCGAGGGTGGCAACCCCACTCAAGCTTCATGTCTTTCTTTGTGCGTGACAAGTGCCCGACCCACTTCGTCGACTGCTGATCCACCATCCCTTTTTGCGATACACCACGTCCCGGAAGACCAAGTGAGTGCTGCTAAGGAGGCTATACGCTAGGCAGGGATCATGATGGAGCAAGTGAAGGCAGTCCGAGAGGCCAGCCAGTGACCTATGATGCTATTTCAGCTCTCGAGCAATGTCCAAGTAAGTCGATCGTTGCTTGCTCTGTTAGGATATGCTACCTGAAACTGCTTGCTCTGTTAGGACATGCTACCTGAAACTGCTTCTTTCTAAAGATTTCCATATCTGTACACCCACTGGGTGGGTGTGTCGATTGAGTTTTTGTGGGGGCACGCTAAGTGCACCCACTAGGTGTAGTCCCCGAGACTATGGTGGACTGCGTGCTGTCGACTATAGTCTTTATACTTTGAACTTCTTCACTCGGCCTGGTCGGACCAAGTCGAATGGAACCGTAAAACCGGTGGGGGCACGCTGAGTGCACCCACTAGGTGTAGTCCCCGAGACTATGGTGGACTGCGTGCGATCGACTATAGTCTAAAGAACTGTTTTTTACCATGGTGACGTCAATACAATTAGCCATGGTTTTAGAATCATAACCTTTTTGCCTCTTTTGGTCGTTGGTCGAACCAAATTGGTAAAACCAGGAGAACGCGCTGAGTGCACCATCAGGTGTAGTCCCGAGACTCTTTGTCGAATGTTTTGATTCGATTGTAGTCTTAGAAATGCTCTGATTTTTCCTTAGTCACTTGGAAGTGATCTGTCTTTGATGTCTTTTGTTGATTGACTCTTTGTAGAAATCTTGCGAGCTTGTGGCTCGCTATACTGAGTTAGAGAACAAACAGATCCAGCTCAATCTCGACTTGAAGCTTGCTCAGGAGAATTTGCAGAAGGCGAAGGATGAAGCAAAAGGTATGGCTGGTGAGAACTTTGTGACTGTCTTTGTTTTTCTGTTCATTCTCAACTCCGTTCTCATTGTTGCTTTGCAGATAAACTGGAAGAGACTCTGAAGAAGAAGGACCTTGACCTTGCAGAGGCACAGAAGGCGGCTTTGGAGAAAACAAAGCTCGCTGAAGAGAAACTTGCCTCAGTCCACAAACTTGAAGATGAAAATGCCAAGCTGAAAGCCGCTCTTGACGAGGCCAACAAGGAAGTTAGTCGACTGAAGAACGACAAGATTGCTCTGTCTGACAAGGCTGGCCAACTGGCGGGGAAGCGAAATGACCTGGAGGTTTATCTTGGAGGGCTCGCCAAGAAGCTATTCCTCATGCTTGATGGTAATCTCTTTATCCGACTGTCTTGGTATCACCGGCTCATCGCATGATTGTTGTTTTGAGTCTGAGCTGTGTTTTCAGAATTCTGTCAAAACTTCGAAGAAGAAACCAGTCGAGTGGAAACCAGCCTGGACCCCATCAACTCTCCTGTGAAGGACGAAGCTGCTATGAATGTGCTCCGACTGGAGTCTCGCGTTGCCAGCGTGGTGGACTATCTTGCTCGACTGAAAGCTGCGGTGTCGCAGATCGACTCAACTCTCTGGCCAGAGCAGACGCTTCAGAATGACCTTGGATCCTTAATGAATCGACTGAATGAGATTCCAAGTCGAGTGAAAGAATGGAAAAAGTCTTCTGCCAGGTGTGGTGCTGATGTTGCTCTGTCTCTGGTTCGTGTCCACTGCAAGGAAGCGCGAGAGGACAAGCTGGCGTCCCTCAAAGTTGCCAACACCAGTAAGTACGACTTCCGATCTTTCATGGAGACCTTCATCACTGCTGCTACCCGTATTGCCGACGGAATCGACCTCGACCAGTTTGTTGCACCTTCCAGTCCTCCACCGGAGGAGTAAAAAACTTCTAAGTCCCACCTTAACAGGCTTAACGCCTGAGCACTTTTGGATCCGTAGGACGTTTATCCGAACTTGATCTATCCTTGAACATGCTTTATTTGCCTTCGGAGAACTTTGCTCTTCATTCGGAATATATTTCATTGTTGTAAGTAGTATCCTTGAGGTGAAACTCCAGTCGACTTGTACTTCATCTATCTTGCAGGTAGAGACGGAGCACAGACTGCGACTGACCTCGTCGTTCTTGCGGATTGGGATGGACCGCACGTTGTACTTGTGGCGAAGCTCCGAAGGAGAAGGTAGCAGTCGACCTGCACCTCGTCGTCCTTGCAGATTGGGATGGACCGTACGTTGTACTTGTGGTGAAGCTCGAAGGAGAAGGTAGCAATCGACACAGCACTCGTCGTCCTTGCGGATTGGGATGAATTCCTTACTTAGGCGGGTACTGGACTGCATCTAAGCCTCCGAGCAGGAGGTGTGCTCTCCACTCGGTAGAATTTTTATCACTTAGGCGAGCACTGGGCTGTAGCTAAGCCCCCGAGTGGGAGGTTTGCTCTCCACTCGGTAGGATTTTTAATACTTAGGCGAGCACTGGGCTGCAGCTAAGCCCCCGAGTGGGAGGTTTGCTCTCCACTCGGCAGGGTTTTTATTGCTTAGGCGAGCACTGAGCTGCAGCTAAGCCCCCGAGTGGGAGGTTTGCTCTCCACTCGGTAGGATTTTTATTACTTAGACGAGCACTGGGCTGCAACTAAGCCCCCGAATGGGAGGTTTTCTCTCCACTCGGTAAGATTTTTATTACTTAGGCGAGCACTGGGCTGCAGCTAAGCCCCCGAGTGGGAGGTTTGCTCTCCACTCGGTAGGATTTCTATTACTTAGGCGAGCACTGGGCTGCAGCTAAGCCCCCGAGTGGGAGATTTGCTCTCCACTCGGTAGGATTTTTATGGTGTAGCTCTGAAGGAGAAGGTAGCAGCCGACCTGCACCTCGTCGTCCTTGCGAAGCGTTCATTATATTGATTGTTTAGGCGAATCCTTGGGCTGTTGCTAAGCCCCCGAGTGAGAGTCTGACTCTCCACTCGGTAGGATTTAAATACTTAGGCGAGTACTTGGACTGCAGCTAAGCCCCCGAGTGGGAGGCTGGCTCTCCACTCGGTAGGATTTAAATACTTAGGCGAGTACTTGGACTGTAGCTAAGCCCCCGAGTGGGAGGCTGGCTCTCCACTCGGTAGGATTTTGAATACTTAGGCGAGTACTTGGACTGCAGCTAAGCCCCAGTGGGAGGCTGGCTCACCACTCGGTGGGATTTTGAATACTTAGGCGAGTACTTGGACTGCAGCTAAGCCCCTGAGTGGGCGGCTGGCTCACCACTCGGTGGGATTTGAATACTTAGGCGAGTACTTGGACTGCAGCTAAGCCCCCGAGTGGGAGGCTGGCTCACCACTCGGTAGGATTTTGAATACTTAGGCGAAGCGGATTCGCAGCTAAGCCCCCGAGTGGGAGACTGGCTCGCCACTCGAAAATGATTTTTTACAAACTTAGGCGAACCGGATTCGCAGCTAAGCCAACCGCTGGAGGAAATTTCAACAAAAAGTAATAACAACCACTGGGAAAATTATAACATTCTTGTCTTAGATAATAAACAAACTACAAAAGTACTTTTATTACATCTCAACCGAGTGAGTATTTAAGTATAAAAGGGGCGGAGCAGCTCCGCATTCCAAGCTCGAGGCTCGTCGATCCGGCGATCAATGTTGTAGAGATGATATGCTCCGTTGTGGATTACTCTTGTGACGATGAAGGGACCTTCCCAAGTGGGAGCGAGCTTGTGTGGTTTCTGTTGATCCACTCGGAGGACCAAATCTCCCTCTTGGAAGGCTCGACTCTTCACATTCCTGGCATGGAATCGACGCAAGTCTTGCTGATAGATAGTCGAGCGGACCAGGGCCATCTCCTCTCCTCTTCCAAGAGGTCGATTGCATCTTGCCGGGCTTGTTCCGCTTCTTCTTGAGTATAGTTCAACTCGAGGCGCATTGTGAAGCAAGTCACCGACAGAACTGCTTCAGCTCCATAGACCGGGAAGAATGGAGTTCTCCCGATCGACCGATTAGGAGTGGTCCTCAATCCCGGAAGGCTGATGGAAGTTCGTCGAGCCAAGCTCCTGCTACGTGCTTGAGATCACGCATCAGCCATGGTTTCAGCCCTTTGAGAATGAGGCCGTTTGTACGCTCTGCTTGTCCATTCGTCTGAGGATGAGCAACTGATGCATAGTCGACCAGCGTGCCACGAGAGGCGCAGAAGGCTTTGAACTTGTCATTATCAAAGTTTGACCCATTGCGGTGATGATGCTATGCGGAACTCCATATCTGAATATCAATTCTCGATGAAACCGATAGCAGTGCATGCATCAAGGTTCTTGATGGGCTTGGCTTCGATCCACTTGGTGAACTTGTCGACTGCTACTAGCAAATGAGTGAAGCCGCTTCTGCCAGTTCTCAGCGGTCCGATCATGTCTAATCCCCAAACAGCGAAGGGCCAGATGAGTGGAATGGTCTTCAAGGTTGAGGCGGGCTTGTGTGACATGTTGGAATAGAACTGACACCCTTCACACTTGTTGACTATTTCTTTTGCCATTTCTTTTGCTTTCGGACAGTAAAATCCCGCTCGGTATGCTTTAGCCACAATGGTCCGAGAGGACGCATGATGGCCACAGGTCCCCGAGTGGATATCCTCAAGAATTATCTGACCTTCTTCTGGCGTGATACACTTCTGGCCGACTCCAGTCGCGCTTTCTCTGTACAACTGTCCCTTGATCACTGTAAAGGCCTTGGATCGACGGACGATCTGTCGAGCCTCTTCTTCATTCTCTAGGAGCTCTTTCCTTAGGATATACGCGATGTACGGCACTGTCCAGTCGGGAGTGATGACCACAACTTCCATAATCAGGTCGACCACGACTAGTATCTCAACTTCAGTCGGATCATTGGCACTCTTTTGCTGCGGGGCTTCTTCTGTGAAAGGATCCTCCTGCACTGATGGTGCATGAATGTGCTCCAAAAATACATTACTGGGAATGGCTTCCCTCTTGGACCCTATCTTCGCCAAATCATCCGCAGCTTGATTTTTTAGTCGGGGTATATGATGAAGTTCTAACCCCTCGAATTTCTTCTCCAAATTTCTCATCAGACATTACGAACTTTGTCATAGCTGGGCTTCTGACATCCCACTCCTTCATCACTTGATTAACAACCAGATCTGAGTCGCCGTAGACCATAAGGCGACGGACGCCGAGTGAAATGGCCATACGCAACCCATACAGGAGTGCTTCATATTCTGCTTCGTTGTTGGAAGAATCAAAGTGAATCTGGAGAACATATTTGAGCTTATCTCCTCGGGGGGGAAACCAACACAGCCTATCGTGGAATTGTCACGGCAGATGTTCTCAGGAAAGGACTTAGTCGTAGGGCCATCGTACGGGTTAACCTAGAGGGGTTAAAGCGGACACACGACACGGGAATTATACTGGTTCGGCCCCTTCGATGATTGTAAATGCCTACGTCGAGTTGTGATGTGATTGTTATGATTTGGCGACTAGGGAGCAATAGCTTTGCCTTAGCCTCGAATCCTCTGTCCCTAATCCGCCGGTCGTCCCCTTATATACACGGGTTGGCGCCTTGCCGGGTCTCTGAGTCCCGATCCGGCTCATACAAGCGTCTGCTCGGTCTCTCCTTTCTTAACTTACAACACAAGTTACAATACTAAAGGCGGTTTACATAGATGGACCTTAATTAGCCTCTGGGCTCCGAGGCCTCCTCCGTGGGCCTGAATCATGGATTTAGGGTAAACCGGCCCCTCGAGGCGGTTCACACTCGATGGTTGTGTCCCCAACATTAGGCCCCAGATTGACCTGAACCGGTTCAAGTCAATCTTCAACACCTTCAGGAAACTCTCCGATCTCCATTCATATTTTGTAAACCGCCATCCGCTTGAACCGTCGTGACGTCATCCTCCGATTTCCATGTCAGGGCACCTTAACGTCCTCTTTAATAGAAAAATCCAAACAGTAAGATTCCCTTCATTTAATGCTATCCCGGAAATCGAGGCGGCCGCTGCACCGTCCGCCGCTCTTGACTCCTCGATTCTCGCGCCCGTTGATTGCTCCGGTCCCTTATAAATAGACCGGTCGCCCCTTTCTCTTCTTCTTCTTCCGCTCTTCTCCTTCCTCGCGACGCTCTAGCCCTGAAGCTCCGCCGTCGCGCCCGACCTTCGAACGACGCTTCATCGCCGGGCCGCTGCATCAACCTGACCGCATCAGAGTTTTTCGGCGCTCCTCCGCGGTTTCCGCGCGTCAGGTAAGGTTCCTCTCAAGCCCTTGTTCCCATCTGTAGATCCTGTTCATCACGCTGTTCATATCAGTTTCTTCTCACTTGCTCCGCCATGGCCGTATGCCTCAGCCATACCGTGCATCTTGTATAAGTGACTGCTCCGCCGTCCATTGAACTCTTTATGCACCCTTCCTTTTGTTCAGATCCTCGAGTTTAGAATATCTGAACCCTCCTGCTCTTTATGAAGGTTTGCATAGGTCGTAAAGTTTTTCTTACTAGAGCTTGGTAGATCTCGATTACCTCCATTCGTATGTGAAAACTGTTTACATCCATACTTAGTAGACTTTTCAACTCTGCCATTTTCGGCGGTTTAACTTTCGACAGCCTAATCCGTCACTCCATTAGTCCTCGCTAAACCGAACGGAAGCCGGATGCTGAAGCACCGGTTTAACAATGTATGATATGTTTAATGGTAAACCGTCTCTTCCTTTCTTTTGCAGCTTAGTCTTCCGGAATGGCCCCTCAATTCGCAGCTTGCAATTGGGTCCGGTCCAAAATCACCGAAACACAACTGAACGGCTATGTCACCACTGGCGGTTTGGCTCCAAAAAATGTCCTCCACTGGCGTGTTCCGGATGGCGAGTTTCCTCCGAGCCACAAGAGGGTGAAGTAATCGTGTTTATGCAGCACTTAGACCGGGATTCTGCCCGCCCGGTTCAAAAATTTTCCGGACGTCCTCGCAAGTTTGAAACTCCATCCGCAGGATATCGGCCCGAACTCGTGTCAAACATATGCAACTTCCAAGTCTTCGCAAAGTCTACCTTCGTGAAGAACCATCTGTGGAGTTATTCCGGGATTTTTTTCACTTGAACCGCCGTACCGAATTTTCTGATGGTCCGAACACAGAGCTGGGCGGCGTTTCAATCCAAAAGAGGAAGGAGGTGGATTTTCCTCACGCCAAACACCACGGTCATCCAAAGGATTGGAACCAAACCTGGTTCTACTGCCGGAACACCGCTCCTACCAACGAGAACCCCTTGCCGGGTTATCGTCCTCACCGGCTCAGCAACCAGCATCCGCTGCCTGCACGCTTAAACGCCGAGGAACGGAAGATCTTCGCTCCTCAATTAATCAAGCTACGGGCTCTAATGGCCAATGGCTTAACCGGCGTGGACCTTGTGCGGTGTTGGGTTTCTTGGGGCGTCTTGCCGCTAAGCCGCCCGGCCGGATTGATGCATGAGTACACCGCAGCCTCAAATACCCTCAAAGACGTCACGAGCTGCTCATAATCGAACTTGAAGTTACGGAGATTGTAAAGAAGATGCTTGATGAACCAATCTCCGTTTGCAGCCCTAACCGGCTGGCTCCATTACGTGTTGCCAACAAACCGCGGCGGTAAAGCTCTATTCACCGTTCTTGGGTCTTTAAAACTTTGTTGATATGTATTAATCCTTGTTATTTCTCGGTGACAGCTCCTTCGAAACGTACTAAACCGGTTCGGGCGACGCGTGTAAAGGCCACGGCCACCAAGAAGGCAGGCAAGAAGAAAACCGCCGAGTCCTCTGATCCGCCAGAGGACGCAGAATCAGAAGGAGCTGAGGTAACACTTGACATTCTTACGAGGGAGCCGCCGTAAACCGGCTTCCCGCTTTGCGCTCATTCTTGCTTATGATTTGTTCCCTTGTACTCCTTTTACTGACAACTTTGCTTCCCAGGATGATGCTGAAGCCAGCCATGCCGACCCCGTTGAGGTAATCTTTCTTTCTTCCGAATCTGACCTTGTGCCGGTTAAAAGAATTCGCGCACCGTCTGGAAAGTGAAAAGATATCATTCCTGTGCTTACTTAAATCCAAACCTTTCTTTGAAGACACAGCAAGCTAAAGAGCGCCGCACGACCCGGCATAGTGGCCAACGTATTACCTCATCCGGTTTACCAGATACACCAACCCGGAAGCGTCGTCCAGAGGTGACTTGCTCTCCGAAAAGCGTTATCCCTTAAAGGGTTTCTTCCGATGTCCTCTGAATCCATCTGACCCAAATTATCAGGCCTCTTCCGGTTCGTCCGGCGGTTCATCAACCACGCAACTGCCTCCGCTTAAAGTTGCTGCAGGGTATGCAACCGATGTCCCGTCCGTTCGGTTTACAATTGCTTTGTCCAATTTTTCTTTATTCCATTCCGAATATTGCAGCACCAAGGCTCGCTTGAGCAAGAAAGCAAAAACCCTTGACCCTACTGCGGATGCTGATCCGGAAAAAACCCCAGAACAAACCCACGACAATCCTGAAGCCGCCAAAGATAGTTCTGGCGAGTTGTACAAAGATGATACTGCTGACCCACCAGAAGTTGAACCGGAGGTCCAAGTGGAAATTTCGTAGCCTGCTCCATCAAACCCGTCCACAAAGCGGGTCGTGATTGTTGAACCGCCGAGCCAGAGCAAGGCGACATCAAGCCCAAAGAAGACCGCTGAAAGCAGCGATGTTATTGTGACCGGTCTTGGCTACACTGCTCCCTAGCCGACGGTCGCTTTAGCAAAGCACAGCATCAAGGAAGGTTCCACTACTATGAGCAAGGACAAGGGAAGACTGATCTGTCGACTTACGACAATTTCTCTGCCCAAGAACTTCATTCCGGCTTTCTGAACCGGCTCTACACCAGCCGTGACTTTGAAGCTGGTCTGGTAAACCGGATGAAGGACCGCTATGAGGTAATGAATTATGTCTTTCCTGTACTTTAGCTGTATAGTAGCCCCCAAGGGTTGGTTCAACTCAGCATAGTTAAACCGGGACTTGATTTCTGTACCCAAATGACAAACTGAGATCAATTAGCCATTAGCCCCCAAGTGCCAAGGTGAATATGTATATTGAGCTTGGGACTTGATAATGAGACACCTAACATGCTTCCTTTGTTACCAGAATGAAATAGAGCAGCAAGGCGTGCAACTCAAAGACCTGCGAGCCAATCTGGAGACTCAGCAAGCATAAACCGCTAAGGCCAAGGACGAATTGAGAACGGCCTTGGCCACTATGGAACAGCTGAAGGAGTGGTATAAATCCGAACAAGCCAACTGGGACACCGAGAAGGCCGGTTTGAAAAAACGGGCGGAAGAAGTCGGCAGCCCTTAAACCGGCGACCGAAGAGCTTGCGGACTCAAGCGCCAAGTGCATGCCATGACCTCTGCCGTCTTTGGTAAGAAACTATGCAATCGCTATCTTAATTTTGATATTTCCGCGGTTTATCCTGAGTTGTCTTAAACGGTGCAGGCAAACGTATTGCACATATGGGCTCGATGTGCGGAGAAGCTGAAGGCCGCTTATACGCTGATTGAGCAGCTGTATACGGTGCCAATGAGTCATCATGCTACATCATACGACAAAAGCGGCGCCGTCCTCGATCGGAGAAACCTGGACGGTTGTCCATGGTTCCGGGCAGCTTGAAGAGTTGAAGCGATCCGCGGCTCGGTGGCACATTCTTGGCTCGGCAGCGCCAAGGCGTGGATAGCAGATCTTGATCCGGCGGACATAGCCAAAGGTTTCCCCCGTGCTCAAGAGAATGGTGAAGCCTTTGATAACGACGCCCTGAAACGGATCACAAAGGAAATGCGTCCATTGGCGAAGTCAACTGGCGGAACAAAGCCAACTGACGGTTCACCGCTCTTTTATGATGCCAACAACAAGCGGGTGGATTTTGTCATCCACGAAGTGCGAGCCTTGTTCCCCAATCCGTAAGCACACTTACGCCCTTGACGTTGATCCGCTGAGCTGATAAGTGAAGAAGCTGTCTTTCGTGCCTTAACCCGGATTGACTGGTCCACCAATGACTTCCGGCTTTGGGTGAGGATGAAGAAGAAGTTGAACCGACGTCAGGCGCCCCCTCTACCTCACGTCAACCCGGTGAAGCAGCGTAATTCGTCAAGCCGGGTGGCGCCTCCGAAGCTTCAAGGCATAACCCCACATGAAACGCCGGGCCTCAAAAGGCTTTGTAATAGGATAGCCAGTACTTTGTTTTGAACAATGCCGTTACAACCTCAGTCTGTAAACTTTTGCATGGCGGTGCGGATGATTTGGTTTTGAAGTAGTGAACCCTTCAACATATTTTGCCTGCAATCACAAATTCTTAACCCGCCATGGCGGCTTAGCGCCCAGCTGGATTGTGATGCCAATATATTTATATAAGAAAAATTTGTGATACAAACATACCTGCCGATGTCGGGCACACAGGTGGCTTTAGCCAATCCTGAAGCGGAGGCTTTATAAACCATCACCGTCAAAGGAGAACAATCCCTGTGTGTATAATGCCGATTTACTGTGTAAATCGTGTCGGGCATGATAAGCCCCCTGTTACTCCATAATGGGATGTTAACAGCAAAATCAAACCAGAATAATCAATCGCCGGAAAAAAGGGACCAAATTCTGAAAACTTGAATCCGGTTGAAAGAAGGTTTGTCGGTTTAAGACAACAAACAAAAGCCAAATTATATGTATAAAAAACACATGGAAGCAAAAACAATAACAAAGACTGTTTGCAAGAAGAGGTTCTATTGAGTCTGATCAGATGGCGTTACTATGGTCGGACAGGACCAAGATCCCTATAAGGTGTAGCGATGGTTCAAGTCAGCCAGGTCCCCAACTGACATCGTGGCATTACGCCGATCAAGTGGCATTGCATTGGTTCGGGTTCGACCAAGCCCCAAGTGATTCTATGGCCTTAGGCCGACCAAGAGGCGTGTTGGTTCAGATGTGACCATGTCCCCAAGTGATCTGGTGGCTTTACTTTGTCAAGAGGTGTTGCATTGGTTCGGACACCGACCAAGCCCCAAATGATCTGGTGGCTTTTACGCTTTGTCAAGAGGTGTTGCATTGGTTCGGACACGACCAAGCCCCCAAATGATCTGGTGGCTTTCGCTGCCAAGAGGTGTTGCATTGGTTCGGACACGACCAAGCCCCCAAGTGACAAAAATTTCACAAAAGCAAGGCCAAGGGTTAAACCGGAGGCCGCTTCACGACAGGATCTCCATGTACCCAAACCGGACTTTGATACAGAACAGATACCCCGCTTTAGCCGAGGATCCGGTTTATTGCTTTTATTCATAATATATACATTGTCTTAATATGTACATAAGTGGAGCCAATGGCTCGGTATAATAAGGCGAAGATGAGCTATGTTCCATGGCTCGTTGGTCTCCTCTTCGGCGTCGTGAATCCTTTCACTCTCGAACATCAATCGGATAGTAGGACCCGTTGTATAGATTCTTGCTGACCACAAAGGCCCCTCCCAAGGTGGGGATAGCTTGTGCATATCTTTCTCGGTCTTGAATGAGCCGCAACACTAAGTCTCCTTCCTGAAAGGTTCTGGTTTTAACCGCCGCTGTGATACCGACGAAGATCCTGCCGGTAAACCGCCGAACGAGCAGCTGCCATATCGCGCTCTTCATCCGGTCGATCCAAATCGTCTTGCCGTGCTGCCTCGCTTATCTGCCTCAACATAAGCTGCCACTCGAGGCGAGTCGTGACGGATATCGCTGGGAAGGACCGCCTCCGCTCCATAGACCATAAAGAACGGCGTGTATCCGATTGGATCGGTTGGGGGTAGTATTTATACTCCATATCACCGATGGTAGCTCTTCCACCCAACAACCGGCGTCCTCTCTACAGGGACCAGAAGTCGGGGTTTGATACCTTTCCAGATCTCCTGATTAGCTCGGTCCGCTTGACCAGTGGATTGCGGGTGGGCTACGGAAGAAACATCACGCTGGATGTGCTCTCGTTCACAAAAGTCCTTCATAGCTCCTTTGGACAAATTGGTGCCATTGTCCGTGATGATCTTTGTGGAAACCCAAACCGGAAAATCACCTTTTTGATGAACTGAACCGCCGTGGCCGCATCACACTTGCTAACAGGCTCGCCTCAACCCACTTGGTAAATTTATCAACCGCCACCAACAGTGGGTCTTTTTGTCCTTGGACCTCTTGAAAGTTCCAACCATATCCAACCCCCAAGTCGCAAACGGCCAAGTAATTGGAATCATCCTCAATTCTTGGGCTGGCACATGAGCACGCCTAGAGAACTTTTGGCAACCATCACATCGTCTGACCAGATCCTCCGCATCAGCATGGGCAGTCAACCAATAGAAACCATGGCGGAACGCCTTGGCCTGGGACTTTGAACCGGCGTGGTGACCACAATCCCCTTCATGGATCTCTCGCAATATCTCACAGCCCTCTTCAGGGGACACACAACGCTGAAACGCCCCTGACACACTGCAATGGTGCAACTCGCCATTAACAATGGCCATAGACTTAGACCGCTGAACTATCTGTCGGGCCAACGTCTCATCTTCTGGTAACTCGCCCTGGTTCATGTATGCCAAATAAGGGAGCGTCCAATCCGGAGTGACATGCAAGGCCGCCACCAATTGAGCCTCCGGATCAGGGATAGCCAAATCAATTTCATCCGGAAGCTTAACTGACGGATTGTGCAGTACATCAAGGAAGAAGTTGGGCGGGACCGGTTTACGTTGAGAGCCCAGCCGGCTTAAAGCATCAGCCGCTTCGTTCTTCCGACGATCCACATGGTCCACCTGATATCCTTTAAAATGTTCTGCAACGACATCCACCTCCCGACGATATGCAGCCATGAGTGGATCTTTGGAATCCCAAGTACCTGATACTTGCTGGGCCACCAAATCCGAGTCACCAAAGCATTTAACCGGCTGAGATTCATTTCCTTAGCCATCCGGAGACCATGGAGCAAAGCTTCATACTCAGCTGCATTGTTAGTACAAGGGAACATTAGGCGGAGAACGTAATGTAACTTGTCACCTCGTGGGGAAGTTAATCTGACGCCAGCCCGAGCCCTCCAATTGTCTGGACCCATCAAAGTGGATGGTCCAATAGGTATGATCCGGCTTCTCTTGGTAGCTTGCAACTCCGTCCAATCATTAATGAAATCCACAAGTGCACGAGATTTTACGGCCGTCAGAGGCACATACCTTAAACCGTGCGGCCCAAGTTCTATAGCCCACTTAGCAATCCGCCGATCGCTTCCGGTTACGTATGATGTCGCCCAAGGAGCCGAATCGACCACCGTGATGGGGTGCCCTTGGAAATATTGCTTTAGCTTCCGACTTGCCATAAAAACCCCATATACCAGCTTACGCCAATGCGGATATCTCGCTTAGACTCAATGAGGACCTCGCTGATGTAATAAACCGCCGTTGAACCGGATACTCCTTCCTGCCTCCTTCCGCTCCACCACGATAGCCACGCTTAACTGCTGGCATTAGCAGCAACATATAGCAGCAGCGGCTCTTTGTCAATGGGGCGGCTAGAACCGGCGGGTTGGCCAACCGCCGCTTCAAATCCTCCAATGCTTCATCGGTGGTGAACTCCGCATAAACTGATCCGTTTTCTTTAACAGCTGGTACAAAGGAATGGCCTTCTCGCCCAGACGGCTGATAAACCGGCTGAGCGCAGCAATTCGGCCTGCCAAACGCTGGACGTCATTGATGCACTTCGGCTTAGCCAAGGAGGTGATAGCCGTAATTTTTTCCGGATTAGCTTCGATCCCCCTGTTGGACACGAGAAAACCCAATAACTTGCCTGCCGGAACACCAAAAACGCACTTGGTCGGGTTGAGCATCATCTTGTACACCCGCAAGTTGTCAAAGGTTTCCTTTAGATCCTCAATCAAGGTTTCCTTCTTCCTTGACTTAACCACGATATCATCCACATAAGCATGCACGTTACGGCCGATCTGTTCGTGCAAGCAACTCTGAGCATAGCGATAAGTCGCTTGGGCGCTCTTGAGTCCAAAAGGCATAGATACATAGCAGAAGGCTCCAAAGTGGGTGATAAACGCCGTCTTCTCCTGGTCCTTAACTGCCATCTTAATCTGATGATAACCGGAGTATGCATCCAAAAAGCTCAAACGCTCACAACCCGCCGTAGCATCAATAATCTGGTCAATGCGGGGGAGGGCGAAAGGATCTGCTGGACAGGCCTTGTTGAGATCTGTGTAATCTACACACATGCGCCAAGTGCCATTCTTCTTAAGAACCAACACCGGATTGGCAAGCCACTCTGGGTGAAAGACTTCGACGATAAACCCTGCTGCCAAGAGCCTAGCAACTTCTTCTCCGATGGCCTTGCGCCTTTCCTCATTAAACCGCGAAGAAACTGCTTTACCGGTTTGTATTTTGGGTCAACATTAAGAGTGTGCTCAGCGAGCTCCTCGGTACACACGGCATGTCGAAGGATTCCATGCGAAAATGTCCCGATTCTCACGGACGAACTCGATGAGCGCGCTTTCCTATTTAGGATCCAAGTTGGCACTGATAGTGAACTGCTTGGACGAATCACCGGGCACAAAATCAACAAGCTTCATCTCAGCCGCCGATTTGAACTTCAAGCCCGGATCATGCTCCGTAGTCGGTTTCTTCAAAGGGGTCATATCCGCCGGATCAACATTGTCTTTATAATAGTTTAGCTCCTCAGTGGCACAAACCGACTCTGCGTAAGCCGCATCACCTTCCTCGCACTCCAAAGCGATCCGGCGGCTCCCATGAACCGTTATCGTTCCTTTGTGACCCGGCATTTTCAGCTGTAAGTAAACATAACAGGGCCGTGCCATAAATTTAGCATAAGCGGCCGCCCAAAGAGGGCGTGGTAAGGGCTTTGAATTTTCACCACCTCAAATGTCAAGGTTTCTGATCTGAGTCATGTTCGTCCCCAAAGGTCACCTCCAGAGCTATCTTACCGACCGGCACGCCGACTTGCCGTGCACCACTCCGTGAAATACTGTCTTTGGATGGCCTAAGATGCCTATCCGTCAACCCCATACGCCGGAAGGTCTCGTAGTACGTGATGTTGATGCTGCTTCCTCCATCCATAAGAACCTTGGTAAACTTGTACCCTCCTACCGGGTGCCACCACCGAGGCTAGCTGACCCGGATTGTAAACCGGGAGGATGGTCCTCTCTGCTCCACCACGATCGGTTGCTCGGACCAGCGTAGGTAATGCGGGCGCAGCCGGTTCAACAACGCTGACCACCCGCTTCAAGTTTTCGGTCTCGTCTGTCCAAGCTGGTGGTAAAGACGTGGTACTGTCCACCGTTCAACTGCTTTGGGTTACTTTGATAACCCGACTGTTGCTGTTGTTGACTGTAGCCCCCTTGGTCCTGATTGTTCTGATTACTTTGATTATTCTGATTGCCTTGCCCGCCCGGATTACCACCGAATCCTGGGCCGGAACTTCCTCCATCGTAACCCGGGGCGGACCCTGAACCGCCGCCGGGCCCTTGATCATACCGGAAAGAGTTGGAGTTTTTGAACTCCTGCATAATGTAACAATCCTTCCAAAGGTGGTTCGCCGGTGCCTCCTTCGTCCCATGCTTTGGACAAGGCTGATTCAACACAAAATTCAAACGATCCGGATTGTGACCGCCCGGTTTGATTGCCTACCCTGCGCCGCTGACCCTTGTCCTGTAGCGTTGGTGTTAACCACAAAGCCCATGTTGCCGTTAAACTTTACGCTTGTTCCCTCCATTGCTCGCCGAATGATGTTGCTGGCCCTGGGTTGCCGTTCTGTTTTCCCTTCCCACTTCATCATTCTCAGATTCGGGATCCTTGGTACTATCGTAATCAGCGTACTTTACCAAAACGCCCATTAGAGTGCCCATGTCATGGCAAAAACGCTTCATGCGGCCCAGCTTCAATTTCAATGGCTCGAACCGGCAGTTGGCTTCCAAGGTCAAGATCGCGGAATCAGGGTTAATCCGGTCCGAATAATGTAAACCTTCCAAACGCGGCGCATCCAATGGGTTGTGGATTCTCCCTCCGTATGGACACAAGCTGCTAAATCCACCACAGACATGGGCTGCTTACAGGTGTCTTTGAAATTTTGAATGAATCGGGTTCGCAGCTGGGTCCACGAACTGATAGAGCTGGGCGGCAAATTTTTCAACCAAGTCCGCCGTTCCTTCCAACATCATTTTGAAGTATTTCGCGCATGCGGCTTCATCCAC
Organism: Aegilops bicornis; assembly: GCA_021605145.1. Taxonomy (NCBI): domain Eukaryota; kingdom Viridiplantae; phylum Streptophyta; class Magnoliopsida; order Poales; family Poaceae; genus Aegilops; species Aegilops bicornis. The sequence continues at coordinate 643,744,723 of CM038672.1, forward strand.
ATCTAGCATCTCCATGGCCATCTCATAGCTTTCTATCCATGCTTCTGGAGCCAAATCGGCAGTATAATTGGGCACCTTGCGCGGCCCCTTGTCGTGGAATTGTCACGGCAGATGTCCTCATGAAAGGACTTAGTCATAGGGCCATCGTACGGGTTAACCTAGAGGGGTTAAAGCGGACACACGACACGGGAATTATACTGGTTCGGCCCCTTCGATGAAGGTAAAAGCCTACGTCCAGTTGTGATGTGATTGATATGATTTGGCGACTAGGGAGCAATAGCTTTGCCTTAGCCTCGAATCCTCTCTGTCCCTAATCCGCCGGGTCGTCCCCTTATATACGGGTTGACGCCTTGGCCGATCTCTGAAGTCCCGATCCGCTCATACAAGCGTCGGCTCGGTCTCTCCTTTCTTAACTTACAACACAAGTTACAATACTAAGGCGGTTTACATAGATGGACCTTAATTACGCCTCTGGGCTCCAGGCCTCCTCCGTGGGCCTGAATCATGGGCGAGGTAAACCGGCCCCTCCAGGCGGTTCACACTCGATAGTTGTGTCCCCAACACAGCCCCCGCACTGCAACCGTTCAAAGATCTTGGAACCATCGAAAACATAGTCCGAAAGGTTCGAGTGAAATTGAGTCGGAAGCTGCTGTTCAGTCCACTCGGCGAGGAAGTCTTCTATTGCTTGGGACTTGATGGCTTTCTTTGCCTCAAATTTGATATCAAGGGGAAGGATTTCAATCGCCCATTTAGCCACTCGACCAGTTGCATCTCTGTTATGAAGAATTTCCGACAATCGGGCGTCGCTGACGACTGTAATGGAATGATCAGAGAAATAATGAGCAACCTTCTTTGTGGTCATATAAATCCCATAAACAAGCTTCTGATAGTGAGGGTATCTTTGCTTTGATGGGGTCAACACTTCAGAAAGATAATAAACTAGGCGTTGAACTTTGAAGGCTTTTCCTTCTTCTTCCCGCTCGACCATAAGTAATGCAGTCTTGGCGACTTGTCCAAAGGGCTGCAATGTAAAGCAACAAAGGCTCTTTGCTGATAGGGAGCAGCAAGCACCGCTGGGTGGAGAGCAGTAGCTTTTAGCTCGCAAACGCTGCATCAGCTTCCGGAGTCCACTCGAACTTGTCTGACTTCTTCATCAGTCGGTGAAGAGGCAATGCCTTTTCACCGAGGCGAGAGATGAATCGACTTAAAGCGGCCAAGCATCCAGTAAGCTTCTGGACATCGTGCACATGCACAGGGCGCTTCATTCGGAGTATAGTGCCAACCTTTTCGGGGTTAGCATCGATTCCTCGCTCAGAAACGAGAAAACCGAGTAACTTTCCACCAGGAACTCCAAATGTCCAAATGTGCACTTTGATGGGTTAAGCTTGATATCATACCTCCTGAGATTGGCAAATTTTTCAGCAAGGTCAGTCAACAGGTCGGAACCCTTTCGTGACTTGACCACTATATCATCCATGTACGCTTCCACATTCCGACTGATTTGAGTGAGCAAACACTTCTGAATCATCCTCATGAATGTGGTTCCGGCATTCTTGAGACCGAATGGCATGGTGACATAACAGAAGCACCCAAATGGAGTGATGAACGATGTTTTAATCTCATTGGGTCCATACAGACGGATCTGATGGTACCCGGAATAGGCATCTAAAAAAGACAACCTCTCACATCCCGCAGTTGAGTCGACTATTTGGTCAATGTGAGGAAGAGGAAAATGATCTTTCGGGCAGGCCCGATTGATATGCTTGAAATCAATGCACATGCGCAACGACTTGTCCTTCTTGGGGACCATGACGACATTGGCGAGCCACTCGGAGTGGTAGATCTCTCGGATGAACTCTGCCGCTAAGAGCCGAGCCACCTCTTCACCAATGGCCTTTCTCTTCTGGACGGCGGACCGCCGAAGATATTCTTTAACTGGTTTGACTTTTGGGTCGACTCGTAGGCGGTGCTCAGCCAGCTCCCTGGGAACACCCGGCATGTTAGCGGGCTTCCATGCAAAGATGTCCCAGTTCTCACGGAGGAACTGGATGAGCGCTTCTTCCTATTTTGAGTCGAGTGTTGTTGAGATGTTGGTCGGAGCAGCATTGGGATCAGTCGGGTGAATGTGAACCTGTTTCGTCTCACCAGTCGATCGAATGTTGACTCAGAAGCGGCTTCTTAGCTCGCAACAAATCACTCGGATCTGCAGTTTTCTGATACTCTTGTAGCTCTACCACTGCCAACTGAGCATAGGCGATCTTAGAGCCCTTCTGGAAGCACTCTTCCGCCTTCTTCAAATTGCCCGTAACAGTGATCACGCCCTTGGGACCAGGCATCTTCAGTTTAAGATACACGTAACATGGTCGGGCCATGAAAGGTGCATACGCTGGCCTTCCTAGAATAGCATGATGAGCGCTCTGGAAATCCACGACCTCAAAGGTCAACTTTTCTTTCCGGAAATGCTTCGAATCACCAAAAACCACATCAAGAGTAATTTGGCCGAGTGACTCAGCCTTCTTTCTAGGAATGACTCCGTGGAAGCTCATGTTACTGGTACTGAGTCTGGACATCGGAATGCCCATCCCTTTCAACGTCTCTGCGTACAATATGTTCAAGCCACTACCACCATCCATCAGAACTTTGGTCAGTCGAGTGCCTTCAACGACTGGGTCGACCACCAACGCTTGCCTCCCAGGGGTGGCAATGTGCGTCGGGTGATCGGACTGGTCGAATGTGATGGGGGTCTGGGACCATTTCAGATAGTTGGGCGTCGCCGGAGCGACCATGTTCACTTCCCGATTGATAACCTTTAATCGACTTTTGCTTTCGACGTCAGCAAAAATCATCAGGGTGGAATTGACCTGGGGATACCCATCATCGCTGTCATCTTTGTCCTCAACTTTGTCTGTCTCCTTATCCTTATCCTTGGGCTGTTTTCCTTGGAACTGCTGAATCAAGAGCCGACACTGTCGAGTGGTATGTTTCGGGTAAATGAGTTTACCCTCTTCATCTTTCTTCGTGTGAATGTGACATGGCAAATCCAACACGTCATTTCCATCCTGGTCTTTCACCTTCTTGGGGTTCCAAGGACCCTTGGGTTTCCCCTTGAACTTTCCTGGGGTCACAGCCAAGGCCTCTCCGGGAGCAGCTGGCTCGGCTTTGCGCTTCTGCTTCCGACTGGAATTTCCTCCGCCGGCCTCATTAGCGGCCGATTTGTATTTACCACTCCGGAGCCGGTCCTCTTCTTCACCATTTGCATACTTGGTGGCAATCTCCATCATCCGACTCAGGGTCATATCTCCGGTTCGACCGAATTTCAAACTCAACTCTCTGTTCTTGACACCTTCTTTGAAGGCACAGACTGCCTGGTATTCAGATACATTCTCAACTGTGTGGTGCAAAGTGATCCACCTCTAGATATAATCTCTCAAAGTTTCACTCGACTTTTGCACACACGACTACAACTCCGTCAACCTTGTTGGTCGCTTGCAAGTCCCTTCAAATGTCCTGACAAACACTCGGGCAAGATCTTCCCAAGTGTAAATACTGCTGGGTGCTAACTGATTCAAGCATGCTCTGGCTGAACCCTCCAACATAAGAGGCAAATGCTTCATGGCTACCTCATCGTTGCCACCGCCGATCTGAACAGCCACTCGGTAATCTTCAAGCCAAGTGTCAGGCTTAGATTCACTAGTGAACTTACTGACTCCAGTCGTCAACCTGAAGTTGGGAGGAATCACCGCGGCTCTAATGGCTCTGCTGAAACACTCTGGCCCTGAGACATGAACTCTGCTGCTGGAGGGAACATCTCTGTCATGGCCTTCTCGGTGAGCTCTGTTCCTGTCGACCAAACCTTGAACGATAATAGATCTCGCATCAAAGCCTGGTTCCCTGGGATCGACTGGAACTCTTCGCCCAACATTGTGCTGGCGTCTGTCGTCCTGCTGCCGAGGAGCGTATGACCCACCCCTTGGGGGAGGAGTGGGCACTCGACGTCGATCATTGCGATCGAATCGGTGCTCATATTGCTCGCGGCTCTTGTACTGATCATCACGCCGGCCCCCATGTTCCTCACACCTCGGGGGCGATCTCGGACTATGGGCCGACTGGACTGAATTTGCAGCGATGGATCGGCTGTGAATCCTGTTCCGCGACTATGATACGACTGAGTTTTGGTCTCCTGCCGCCCGGAGCAGATCTCTGATTTGTAGCAAACCTCTACCCGCCTCTGACTGGGAAGGCTGAATTGACTCTGCTATATGGGCAGCAACTGCTAAATTCTGAATCGGAGTTCGATATACCTGAGTTGGTGGCTGGAAGAGCTGACGTCGACTGGATTCTGGAACCCTTGGTGGGCGCCAACTGTCGTGGTTCTAAGTCTGACAGTAGAATGGGGGGTAGGAATGGAGAGGCAAGATCCTAGCTATGGAGTAGTTGTATACGCAAGGGATTTACGAGTTCAGGCCCTTCTCGGAGGAAGTAACAGCCCTACGTCTCGGAGCCCGGAGGCGGTCGACTGGATTATATGCGTATGTGTTCTAGGGTGCGAACCCTTCTACCCGTGGAGGGTGGCTTATATAGAGTGCGCCAGACCCCAGCCATCCCACGTGGCGGAGGGTTTAAGGTACGTTAAGGCTAGGCGTTACTGGTAACGCCTTACATAAAGTGTCATCATGACCATAAAGACTATTTAACTACAGACCGTTTGGACACCGAGTGGCTCTTGGACTCCTGGTGGTCGAGTGGGTCTTCATGGTCGAGTGTCTTTGAATCTGTCGAGTGAAAACCTACCAGTTCGACTGATAGGCAGCTTCTTTCGCGAGTGTCCTTAGGGAGGGTACCTTTGGGCAGGTCTATGACCCTACCCTAGGTACATGACTTCATCAGTCGGCACCATGAACTTCTCAAATCTCTCTGCCTTCTTTTCCTCATTCATGTCATAGCGCTTGACACATGGATCCTCCTTCTTCGCCATGATTCCTCGAATTTCTCTCTCATCTTGGTCGCCGTCCCTTCTTAGTTCTCCTTCTCCTCCTCCCACTTCCTCCCCTGAAACCCCCTCTTGACCTTCTTGGCCGGCTCAAGACCTCCTTTTGTTGGGTCGGTTGGATCACCATCTTCGTCTTCATTGGCGATGTAGGCAGTCTTGAAGGGATTGGCAATGGATAGGAGCCATTGTAGTGTGCATTCAACTTTAACCAACAATGCAGGAAGAAGAAATGCATCTTCTCCACCTTGAAGAACAATGTGTACTAGCAAAAAAAGACATGTTCAACTAGTTGCATATCCGGCAAAATGACCAACACGTAGAGCATATCCGGACAAATGACCAACACATATAATTATTTACTTGCTCGGTGATTTACGCACCACTTGGCCATTGGCCTTGGAGTTGTCTCAAATTGCTGCAATACTTTTGACGGCCTCTTGAATAGTGTACTATCGATGGGTGAGCGACTTCAGACCACGATCCCGGATCACTTCCGCGATAGGGATTAAAGTGATTGTGCTCATGGAAACAAGCATGAACATCCAATCAAAAGGTTGAGCCATTTTGGTTCATGCCATGAAATAGACCAATGTTGATGCCCAACCAAGCTTCACACTATAATTCTTCCTCCCTCAAATTGAAACTTTCTCCCCTACCCTTCTTCTTTGTTGGGTCGGCACCGCCAGCCAATTGTCCTGCTCAAGGCCCGGCTACCGGGTGTACTTGTCGGACTGCTCGCGGTATATGCCCATGCCCATCTTCAGCTAGGAGTCATCCACTTGTCCGTCCTCAAAACCGCCTTCATCGTGGATGATGCCAACATCTCCCCGTCATCAACCGCCACTGCTCCGCTTCAGTGTCGCGCTTCCCGGACGGCATGCTGTAGACCGGTCACATCCGCTTTGGACCGGCATGAATGCAGGGAGAGGATTTCGGTTGGGACCAGGTTGTCGGACGCGTACGTGGCATGAGTCCGGACGCCCGCAAATCTCCCCGGGGTTTGGTGTCGGTTTGCAAGATTTAGACATGCGGACGCGTCCATGAAGATATGTGGCACCGCATTGGATGGCATAAATTGTTCGGACGCGCGGGTCCAGACATTTGCGGGCATTTTGAGGCACGTCGTTGAAGATGCCCTTAGGTACACTGGGCACTGGCATGTCCTCAATTTTACTTTTCCCAACGTAGATATGCTTATCCTCGTGTCAAACACCAAGTCATGTTCAAAGTTGAATCAAGGATGAAACTGGTATTTTCCAACTTCAAATTAACATGAAAAATAGGTGCAGACCAACCAGAGTCGATCGAATCAGCCAAAAGATGACCAAAACAATGTTGAATCAGTACTGTAGATAGCTAGTTCAGATAGCATATCTTGGTCTTCTTGGTCCACACTGGCTATAAAAACCAGCGGGAACTGGCCGGTTCACATGGCTGTGGCAACTGCAAGGAGCTATTTCCTCTGCCCAGATTATCAGATGCCAGGTGGTGATGATTTTGTATCTTTGCAGCATTCTACCGAGGATAAAGGAATGTCCTTTGACTTTAGAAAATTAAGGCGAAAATATGTTCAGTTCATGTAACTGACATTTCGATTATGTACATATAGTATTCGCTGGTCTTATCTTCGTCATGTCACAGTCCTTCCACGATGAACTTCCACCTCTAAAATACCTCCGAACAATTACTTGCCCCTGTGGGCTCTCTCAGGCAGCGCGATATTGCCATCACAGCGCCTTCAATTGAAGCATCCTCTCCCTGTTCCATGTGCCATAAACAAAGGCATGATCAGGAAAAGCTACAGGAAAACTACGCAGCATTACGAAGGTTATGCCGTGTTAACCTTTTCTTTCCAATAGAACATGTTTCCATACTTCCCTGCAACACGACTCCAGAAGCTCTGAGGAATGTCTAGATCAATCAATGAACCAATGTTGAAATTTATAATGTTACCTACAAAAACAGAGCCACGCTTGAGCATTTCTGTCCTGCCAGTAAGCACGAGTGCGTGACAACACTTGTGTTTAAAAACTTATCTAGCAGATACAAAAATACTGTAAAATGAGTTTTCTTGCAAAACTGAAGGCGCTATGATGTAACAAATCTGGAATTCTGGATCAGGATCAAGTGCATGGCATCGTACACACCCTAGTGCATGCACTTCTGTGCAATAGTGCAGCCTACATCAAGAATCGTGTGTTGTTGCAAGATAATATTATGCAGACACAAAGTAAACACACCAGGAATTAACATCATTGAGTATGCCCTTAGGCTTATGACATATCAGCTGCATGGATAAGTGAACTGAATGGAAGTCATGATCATTCCTGCATCATGCTTCACCCCAACAGTGTTCATTTTTCTTAATTCAGAAATTGCACTTTACAAATGATCCATATGTAAATTTTAGAGTAATATACTAAAATTTGCAATCAATATGGGGGGTCAGTTTCGTTATTCAGATAACAAAATAGTCATGGCAAAGGAAAAACTAAGTGTAGAGTGAATATTATCTTTAAAACAGAAGTATCATACCGAAGGTGGGATCTGCAACAAAGACAACTGTTCGGTCATCAACTTGCCAAAAATCCTTGATAGCCAATCCTGTAAAACAGAGCATTAATCCATTTTTATGTGCTACGATACATGTGCACAATCATGAGAATACGAACTAATGCCTCATGTTAGCTATAACATAGAAGAATAAAAGATTATATGATAATAGCTTAATAAAAGATTATATGATGATAATAGCTTATACATGTCATGTTGGCCAATGATAATCGCAAGTACAACTCTACATTGGTTTTGAGATTAAATAATTGCCACATAAGGAGAGAATAATCCTACATCATATTACACGAGGTTTCTGTCATTAATCAAAAAAACATAAAGATTGTCGAGTAAAAAGAATCAGCATAGATTCATAAATTAATCTGCATAAGTCCAGCAAACTCAGGACATCAGCACTCCCGGTCCAATTATATATAAACGCAGCTTCCCTCATGGGCCAGACTTGTATTCCCCATGGTCAAAAGGTGCTATCTTAGGATCAGCAATATATCTAATAAGTGTGCGACTTCTATAATTTCAACAATTAAATTTCTTACAGTATGTGACAAAACAGAAAACAATTGTGTACTGGAAATAATTTCAACAAGATAATATGTATCTTTTTTATGTGGCCAGTCAAGAAGTTTTTACTAGCTATAGCGATATTCATCGTCAGCAGTATTTGACCAGACATACCATCCTTGCATATATCTATGCACATATGAACTGAAGAAAAATAATAAAATAAAATACAATGCAACTCATACAAATGTGAAAAAGAAGCAAAAGTCACCTGGTGTATCTGGATAATTTTGTGCGAGAACTCCCAACTTATAGCCAGTGTCCTTCTCTAGGTCTTCAATCTCTTGACGTAAACGATTTTCCTAAGAACAAATCAAAATAGTCAGTAGTTATTTAACATATGGACTCCAATTATCAACACCAAAAAAAAGAAGGTAGAGAGACTAAGACTATCCTCTGAAGATAAGAACTATTTGTAGTTGCACCCTTATGGAAGTCAATACGACATGTTAAAGAAAATTAGGCACAGGGAACTATCACACAAGGATGAAGAACACTATTCATCCTTGCACCGTTGTGCATACATCCATGTTGCTTTTAGCATCACTCTGGTTCTTGCGGACACCAAATTTGCAAGTAATTATGAATCATCAGACAGACAGCTCATAGTGCAAGATTTGAGGTCTGAATTTACCTGGCCTGAAGAGAGGAAACCAGCGACGTCAATGACGGTGGTGAACTCCTTGGGGAGCAACTCAGGCTTGTTGACCCCAGCCTTGGCATTGACCAAACCAACAACTGCAAGCACGTAGCATCAAGAGGAAGTTTCCACTAAGAAAGCACACATATGATCCTTCTTCATTCAAGTGTGCCGTCGAAAATACGATAGCGGAAAAAAACCTTGCAAAATGCCACTCCAAAACAACAACACATCTTCTATTTACGCCACAGCCCACAATTTTCACCACCTCACCAAGAGATTTAGATTTTTTTTCTCCGCCGCACAACCACGATCGAGGATGCAAAAGATTTTCAGTTGCGCGTGGATGCAATTCATCAGCCGCCTCTGCCTCTGCCGCCGGCACTACTGTTACAGCAAAGGGGGCAATTGCTGAAAATTACTCTTTCTGGAAACATGGACTATGGATAAAGAGCGTCCAAAGTCCAAACACGCTGTACACCCTGAATGAACTGAACTGACCTTCGCCTTTCGGGTTCAGACTCGAGCTTCGGTCTCGTGTTGATGGTGCATTGATTCGCAGTTATAATATAAATACAGTAAAATATGATAACCTGTAATGGAATACAATATAAAAACTAGTAATATAATAGAAAATTTTCAGTAAAAAAAATAGTAATAGAATAGAAAATTTTAGGTATCCAATAGGTTTTTTGAATTTAGAAATTTTTTAGGTGTCGAATAAAATATAAAAATATAAAAATGTTGTTGACAATTATATTGTGAATTATTTTTATGTCATTATCACTTTTTCATCAAAGAATGTTATATGAGATTTGATGATGTAAATTTTTCACTCGGTGGAATACGCAGGCTTTCTTGTGACGCGTCCCCCTCTAACGTTCACTCCCGCCCCGTCCACCTTGAGCACCTCCTCTCCTCTCTGTTCAGTTTTAGGTTTAGTTCTTTTTTAATATATATGTAAATGGATGTATGTTCATTAGATGGACGGACGAATTTTGTAGGGAACAAGTACGAGTGCCTATGTTTTACCGGAATGTTGATTCATTTCCATTCCCGCAAATTTTAGGCACACCATATGTCATGTTCTAAGCAAAGGTCATGCGGAATTTTCCTTGAATTTCAGCATGAGTTGTGCTAGAAAGTAGGACATATCGAGTGCTCGTTATTTTCCAGAACAAGAATTATATGACATTCATGCAAAACACCGGAATGTCGATACTCCCATCCATTCTTGGTGGGCTGCTACCTATGATCCAGCCCCTCCTCAGCTTCACGAGGGCATATCATCACTCATTATCCTATTTGCTTGGTGGCTCTGGAAACATCGGAATGGTTGCATCTTTGATGGCGATAGGCCCTCTATCTTTCTTTTCTCCAAGACCATCCAGGATGAAGCCCTCGATTAAATCGTACACTAATCATACACGCAAATGTGTACGATCAAGATCAAGGACTCACGGGAAGATATCACAACACAACTCTAGACACAAATTAAAATAATACAAGCTTTATGTTACAAGCCAGGGGCCTCGAGGGCTCGAATACATAAGCTCGAATACACAAGAGTCAGCGGAAGCAACAATATCTGAGCACAGACATGAGTTAGACAAGTTGCCTTAAGAAGGCTAGCACAAAAGCAGCAACGATCGAAAAGGCAAGGCCTCCTGCCTGGGAGCCTCCTAACTACTCCTGGTCATCGGCGGTCTCCATGTAGTAGTAGGCATCGACGGTAGCATCTGGCTCCTGGGCTCCGACATCTGGTTGCATCAACCGGAAAGAAGAAGAAAGGGGGAAAGGGGGAGCAAAGCAACCGTGAGTACTCATCCAAAGTACTCGCAAGCAAGGATCTACACTACATATGCAACATTATCAAAGGAAGGCTATATATGTGGACTGGGCTGCAGAAATGCCAGAATAGAGAGAAGGCCTAGTCCTATCGAAGACTAGCATCTTCTGGAAACCACCATCTTGCAGCAAATAGGAGGGAGTAGAGTGGCATAAAGTAAAGTAGTAGTAGTGTTATCAACCTCGGCCGGAGATCCTTTCTCGACTCCTGCGAGAAAGAAATCCCAGAGCCATACTATCCAGATTATCATCACAATCCAGTTCTCATCACCATCAAATTCTCATCACAAGTATCCAGTTCTAGTTGTATCGATCGGGATACAACTCCAAGTGTCCGTTACCGTAGGACAGGCTATCGATAGATGTTTTCTTCCCTGCAGGGGTGCACCAACTTAACCACCACGCTCGCTTAACTCCGGCCGGACACACTTTCCAGGGTCATGCCCGGCCTCGGCCAAACAATACGCCGCAACCCGACCTATGCTTAATAGAGAGGCCAGCACGCTGGACTAAACCTATGCCCCCAGAAGTCATGGGCCATCTCCCCGGGAACTCCTGCACGTTGCGTACGCGGTCGGTGAGCAGACCTAGCTACCTCCTTCAACAAGGCAGGTGCTTACGCAGTCCAACCCGGCCAGCCGCTCGGCCACGACGCCTATTAAGCTTCGGCTGATGTATACGACGCGAACGCCCATACTATTCCCACGTGATGGTTAGTGCTATCGTGCCGAGGCCCCTCGGATCAAATATCCAAATCGTAGTGGATTAGGAACGCGCGGTAACAAGCAGAGACTCGCGAAAGATGTGACCCCGTTGCCCCGTCTCGAGGACTTGCGACAAGGGCTAGGAATGCCCGACCACGCCTCGTAATTATCACTCGCAATTAAGCTCGCGCGGGTACCCCTCAGGGTCGACCCGTCTTTAGTAACATGGCTCAGTGTAAAGTCATAGTAATCATAGTAACTGTGTGTCTAAACATCAAGGGGAAAGCCCGAGGAATCACCCCCGGTGAATTCCACTCGATGTAATCATCAAGGTGAACGACAGAGCATTCACCCTCAAGGTCCACACTTGAGGGGTTGCACGACGTAGTCGTATCGTAAGTGGTTAAAGAGGAAATCACCCTCGATGACCACGACCGAATAGCTACACTACAGGGTTAACATCGAGTATCGATGAGGACTCACCCTCGGTACTCGATAGTAACCTAGTATTGTCGAGCAACTAAGGGAAAGTGATGTGCGGTGTCGGGCCTGGTCTTCGATCCCGTTGATCGGGTCTTCAATGATGAAGCGAGGGCAACAAGGACAAGGTGGGGTCATCGATGGATCACTAACCAACCTATACTAAGCAGTTTAGGATAAGCGGGTAAGGTACAACAAATGAGATACAAAAGCAGGCTATGCAATGTAATAGGAGCAAACAATAACAGTAGCAAAATCTAATGCAAGCATGAGAGAATGGAATGGGCGATATCGGGATGATCAAAGGGGGCTTGCACGGTTGCTGTTCGGCAAGGGGGTCGTCGTCGACGTAGTCGATCACAGGGGCAGCATCGGTCTCGGGGTCTACCGGAGAGAAGAGGGAGAAGAAACAGTAAATATAAAGCAAACATAGCATCACAAATCATAACATGGCAATACGCGGTGCTAGGGGTGAACTAACGCGGTACTACACGTTGCGTACGGAAGGGATAAACATCTGGGGATGAATACCCGGCGTTAGGCGGATTCTGGAGAGAGGAAAAGAGAGGTAAAGTTCCATGTTCAACATGCTAGGGGCATCTGACAGATGATCAGACCGCGTATTCGGATTCGTTGGATTTTTCTGAGCAACTTTCATGTAGAAAACATTTTCATCGGAGCCACGAATTATTTTATATGATTTTTGAAAGTTTTAACAATATTCCGGAATTATTTATATTAACTGAAAAAGGAAAATGACGTCAGCATTGCGTGGGGATGACGTCAGCAGTCAACAGACTCGCTGACCAGGGTCAATCCGGGCCTGTGGGTCCAGTGGGACCCACATGTCAGCCTCTGTTAGTCTAACAGTAATTTAAACTAAACTAACAACCTAATTAGAGGGGTGGGCCCTAGGTGTCAGTGACTAACTAATTACTAATTAGCTAACAGATTAATTAACATTTTATTTATTTGTAAAACTTTTTTAATTAACACGGGGCCCGCGTGTCAGTGGCACTTGGCTGCATTGTCGAGATGTTGATCGGGTCAACCCAGCCAACTGGGTCAAGGGGCCCATCGGCAAAGGACCTGTGGTGGCCCTGTGTGCCACGTTGGCGATGGGTCGGCGGTTGAGCCGGCGACCGAAAACACGGCGGAGGCGCTCGGGACCTCGCCGGAAACGCGCCACAGAGGGCCGTTTCGAGCGCGGCCGGGCTCGTTCGGACGTGGGAGGAGCGGCGCATCCAACTGTGGCCTTAGCTCGGGCTGAGGCGGGCTGCAACGACGGCGGCTGCGAGCAGAGGCGACGGCGGCGGCGGGCGATGGTGGATTCGGCGATCCAGGGCACGGGTCGGCGCGCGGAGAGGGCCTACGAGCAGCTGACGCTCGCACACGTCCGATGGAGGTAGCGGGAGGCTGCGGGGAGGTCCATGGGGACGACGGTGATGAGCGACGCGCCGGCCGGAGTCGGGCGCAGATGGACCCGGTGCGAGGGGACATGCGAGGAAAAGCAGAGGGCACTGGCGGCTTCACCGCGAGGCCTCAAAGACGCGTTTCAGGCTTGGCTAGCTCGGAACGAGCGGTGGCCATGGCAGCGATGGAGCAGGGCGGCGGTGGCCTACGGGAGCTATGGCGACGGCGGTTACACGCATGGAAATGGAAGGGGCAGTGAGGGGTTACGCACGGGAGCTCACCGTGGGGTCGTAGGGAAGTGGCAGTGAGCTCGGGGAGGGCATGAGGTAGACGGAATCGGCGACGAACGCCGGCGATCCGAAGGTTGAAAACAAGCTCGTTCCGGTCGGAGTAGAGGCGCTCGGCTCAATCCCGATGGCGTAGGCGACATAGACGATGACGAGGAAGATGGTGAGGTCCAGATCGAGGCGCGGGAGGCACGGTGGCCACGGAATCGGGCGGGGGACGGCGGCGACTGCTGCTTGGCTTCGATGGGGAACGAGGGGAGAACGAGGAGGATCTTGGGGAGAGGAAAAATATCTGCAAGGAGGGGGGGCCGAGGACGAGGTCGAGGGGGTTGGGCTCGTCCTTATCCTCGGCGTTGCCGCGGCATGGGGCGGCGACCGCGGGCACGGGCGCTCGGTCGCCCGCACAGTGAAGACGACGCGGGAGGGGGAGCTGGGCGGCCTGGGTCGGCCAGGTGGGCTGAGGCCCAAGGGGGGGCGCGGTGGCCAGCTGGGCCAATCGGCCCAGTTGAGGGGGCTTTCCCTTTTTGTAACTTCTTTGCTTTCTTTTAAAAAATCAAAAGGCAAAACAATTTTATAAAATACAAAGCTTGAACCTAAATTATTATTATAATTTAGACTACTGCCAAAATTAGTTTGGTAGTTAACTAACTTAGCTTAGCATTTTTATAAAACAAAAAGGCATTTAAACAATGTTTTAACCATTGTTTTAATTAGCTTAGGGCATTTAAACACTTTACAAAAATGTTGGTTCACCACCAATATTGTCAAAAGGATATTTGCCACATGATGAACAGTTTAGTTTTCATGTTTGAGCAATTTAGAATTTTGACTTTAATTTGAAGTTGACATTTGGACTGGAATAGAATCAAAGTGAGATTAGCAACAGTAACAATGATGACTAGGCATCATTTAAAGGCGATTACTGTAGCATGATTCTCGGGGTGTTACAGATGAAGCGTGGCTTTGGGCCAGGGCTGGCACCGCAGGGCTAGCGAATATCATCCATGAGACTTAGGATTGTTTTGGGGGCTGAACAAGCCCCTCTATGTATGTTCCTATGCTCGCTTCCAGGCCTTTTGTGTACATGGGATAGTAGGCGGTCATAACGTATTGTTGTCACTCTACTTTTATCAATGGAAAGATATGCAATATCTGTGTATTCGCAAAGAAAAACAGATAACATGCACCATTGACGCGGGTCACTTAAAAGGGAGATCATAGCAGAGGGTAGAGATGGTAGCAGCTTGGAGAACGTAGGCCTACCCTAGCGTGCACTTGCAGCCACGTGAAATAAACAGAACCACGGAGGGCAGCCGGCGCGAATGATAAGCCTAGCACAAACACGAGAAGCTATCAATACTATTAGAGATTAACACATGCTTCGCAACACCGTTCTTCACCTGTTGGATTAACTCTTCTTTATCTAGTAGATTATTTTGGATGGTTGTTTTGTTTTGATTTTATCTGTGTTGTGCTAGATTCTAATTATGTTATAACGTTGTTTTTTGTGCATATAGCGTGCTAGGTTGTGGTTGGAGAAAATATTTGTTCTAAGAGATGAGTGGAGTGTTCGATGCATAGCTGTGGTGTCTTTACACGTTTCGGCCTTGGTGTCAGTAGGTGGTGGTTGTGTGAGCCCCTTGGGAGCTCCTATTCTTTTTCCTGCATGAAAACTTTCAGTCTATTTATCTTCAATCATGGTAGTATAACGAACACCAGAAATAATAAAAATTTATATCCAGATCCTTAGACCACCTAGCGACGATTACAAGCACTGAAGCGAGCCGAAGGTGCGCCACCGTTATCACTGCTCCCTCGCCAGAGCTAGGTAAAACTTGTTGTAGTACACAGTCGGAAAGTCATCGTACTAAGGCCCCATGAGACCAGCGCACTAGAACAACAGCTGCCACCGATGAAAAGATGCATAGATCGTAAGAATCTAACCTGAAGACACACGAACGAAGACCGGATCTAATTAGATCCATCAAAGACAACCACCGACCGAATTCTACAAGACCAACTAGTGACACGCCTCCACACGCCCTCCAATGATGCTAGACACACCGCCAGAACGGGGCATAGGCGGGGAGAATCCTATTCCATCTTCGGGGAGCCGCCTTTGTCTCGTCTTTCTCAGCAGGACACAAACCCTAACAAAACCAATAGAAACATCTAAAAAGGAATCCCTCCTGCCGGCAAGGCCTAGGATCCACCGCGTCTCCATGGCCCTAGGGCCACCAGAGACGATGCAAACTAGCGGCGGCGCTTGCGGGAGACAGATGAACCCTAGTGTTTTTGGAGGAGACGGCGGTAGCTATGTGTGCATTGGGAGCTCCTATTCCACGTTCAAACCGTGGAATTGCTGCTATACCGCTCACATAGGCCGTTCGCTGAAGCTCTGGCTCGCTCAACTTGGCTCCCTTTTCCGCTTGCTTATTTAGTTTTTTTCGCTTGCTCCGGTGCTAGCTCAGAAATTACCAGCTAATATATTTTTATTTGAAAACAACCATTAAATCAAATATGCTCATGGATAATAAATGGATCTTAAAATTGTTCTGAATTAAAAACAATGGATGCTTTTTAAAAACCTTAGTGCCTTAAAAATATGTCCATGGATTCCAAAAAATATTTGTGAAAATTTAAAGGAGGTTCCTAAACTGAAAAAAATTTCATTAACTTTAATTTTATTATGAACTTTTGGAATACTCCTACATATGCTCCTCAGGACGGCGCCCTAGGCGTCCTTGGTGAAGGTTTGGTTTGATTTTAGGTAACAATTTTGGGCATCAGCATGCATGTCCATTTTCTGGGACAGTTTTACTGTCATTGAAAATCATGGATGGGTTAGTGAATGGAGTATAAATAGGAAGAAAAAATTGTGTCTGCGAGATTTGAACTGACTACCTCGCTCTTATGCAGGAGTTAGACTAAGATGGCTTCAAATCGAAAAGTGTTTAACAAGAAAATTGTTCTTCTCACAGAAATGACCAACTTTCCTTTTGTTTTTCAATCCCATGTCATGCGGATGCCGTCCGCTTACATCCCTAGTCGGACAGTACTCCACATATATAAATTGCAGCATGACAATTCAAAGAAAAAAGAACACAATGCCATTTCAATGATTATATCACAAATGACAAAATATTACGAGGTTCAATTTCCAGTATTACAAGGCTAAAGTTCAAACTAATATTGCAAATGAAATCCAGCTTCTGCAGAACCTTAGTCATACAGTTGTAGACGCCCGTGCTGATTAGCTGAACATATATTTCTGCAGGGGGATCAGCCACTAACAAGACATGTATGGGCTTGACTGACTACAGGAAACAAGAAATTTGCCATCAGTCACTAATGGCAAATAACAGCTGACAGAAAAATAGAGGAAAACTTGATGACAAAGAAACACTATCGGCAAACATGTAGAAACGCTGACAGCAACGGGACACTGACGGCAAAGGTGTGTCCTTTGTCATCATCTTCGGGCCCACTAACGGCAAAGAGTGTAACTAGACGGAAGTGCAACGACGTGGCATTTTGCCGTCAACCACAACACTCACCGTCATATAAGAAGGGCATAACATGTGGGAATCATTGTACTAAATTAGAAGAGCATACCATGCACGTACTTGATCACCACGTAAAACCCCGTTTTCTCGGTGGGTGCCTCGGCCTTGGCACCTTGCAGCACCTGCATGTGGTCTGGCCAAGATGGTAGGGATGATTTTCCAATCCATGCTACCAGTCCACAAGTTGTAATTCATGCACAAATTACTACACATATCTCATATGCTTGTCAAATTTCAAGATGACCAATACATAATCAAGTTGTCATACAGCCCTTGTGTATGCACTGAAATACAATATTGCAAAATGGGAATATATTTTTCTTTCCCGTAGTAATAGTTCAAGTAGAGGTCGGATGCAGTGACATAGATGGTTGAAGGCTATTTGAGGCAGCCCCAAGCCCTATCTCGCTCTTGGAGCTCCTTCCTTGTTCAAGAAGGAGCTCCTCAACAAGATAATAGATCTTTAAACTAACTTTACTTCTCCATTTCTGAAGCAAGCTTCGCTCCCTTTCTGATCAATTCGTTTATGCAGCTTGCCCGTGCCCTCTTTCTTTTGTGTGGACCCGATTGGATGTATGGTGTGTTGATGTCGATCACTGTAAGTAGGAGATGACACAACGCTCCTCTATACTTCCTTAAAAACCTCGTAGTAGACTGTAAGATTTGAAGTGTATAACTCATCGACACCAGGAAGGCTGAATGGCGGGGCTAGAGCCAAATGCCAACGTTTGTGCTTGTTGATGTTACAAGAGGAGAAAGGTCGGGAAATAGATGTTCTAATGCCATAGATGTTAAGATTTGAATAAGGGGTCTTTGAACCTTGCTGCAATCCATAGATGCACTACTAGTGAAACCTTTCTCAAGCAGATGGATGGGTGCATGGAAAGTAAATTTAACTTACATGGACATGGCAGAGTTATGGGGTGTATGCCAGTAGTTTTATATAAACGATCAGTGATGGATTAATAATAGTGGACATTAATTGGATACACCACACTGACCATTAACTGGTAATCTGGACCATATAATAGTTACAAAATATTGATAGCCGAATAATTTTCCTCTCAAAAGGGTACACGACTCACAACATGAATCTTGAGTTAGTGAGAAGCCTTGGCCAAAAACAGAGACTTGTAGATTATATCGATCCAATATATCATAAGTACCTTTTTATTATGGACAATGATGTCTTTCCATTAACATGAACTTCTCAAATCAAATGATACAATTGAACAAGCAACACAATAATGGAGATTGAAGCAAACATAGATCAAAAAGTTATACATTATTATTTCCTCCATCACTTAAGCAAGATGAATTGTGCTAGACCATGTCATTCGTCTTCTTGTTGATGACACCCTGAATGATAGGACCAAGGGATTCCATCCTTATTGGTTTGGGCACAAACATATCAGCACCAGCACTCATGAACGCCTCCATGGCATGATTATCGGCAGAAACCCCAACAATCTTCACATCAGTTTCCCCCATATCACGGATCTTCACAATTGCCTGTCGAGCAATATAAAAATTATATTGTCTTTTTTGTAAATAAATGGATTATATTTATATAAATACATGCCAAATACTTGATGAAATAGAATTAGTTACCTCTGGACCAGTCATGACGGGCATATCCTTATCGAACAAAACAATGTCAAACTTTTTCCCCTCAAGAAACAAATCAACAGCTTCCTTCCCATTCATGGCTAGAGTAACCTCACAGTGAAGTCTGAGCAGAAACGTTGAGAGGACCAACCTACAAACTTCAATGTCCTCTACAAGTAGTGCCTTGATAGAGGTGGATCCTTTGGCCTTGAGCTCCATGATCACCTAAACAAATTACAAACACATGAATATATTTTATTCTTGATCCACGCATGCCAAATTAGTACTTCAAGCATATTGTTTTTCTTGAAAAGAATCAACTAACAAAATCTTAATATATTACTAAATTCATAGTTTAACTAATCAAGGACATCGCATAACACGACGAAACAAAATTGTGTATTTCAAATGTAAACAATGATAGAGAACAATCGATTGTGCTATGCATGTAAAGTTTCCCATGATCATTCCTTTTTATACGATATGTAGGACTGAAAGAATCAATGCACCTAGATAACATCAATGTGGAAAATAAACAATGAACATGCCAACAATTATACATAAATGCATATAGATGGGTGGTAAAAAACAACAACGAAGATATTGATTAACAGATCAAACTAAAATGCATACTTCCACCCTCTACTAGTATAGATCCACCTCTAACATTCTCTTGTATGTAAAGCGTGGACACTAAAAGCACCAGAAGCCTGATGATAAGACAAGACAGGAAAACAAATAATGGAACATGTACCTGAAGGTTAGAGCCAGATGGTGCTGGAGGAGATTGGGGATCTTCCTGCTCTTCCCTCTAGATAGTCTGGTGGTTGGGTGCTGGTATGCCTGGTATGACGAGGTATTTATAGCTGGGAAAAGGTAAGTGTGGACAATGGACAACCTATCTCCACCGCCTTCACACACGCAGAAAATCTGCGCCGATCTTCGCCCAAGTATAAATGGGGAAATCAATATTAGCCGCGAATATTTGGTTATTAGTGAGTCATATCCCCACATATATATTCTCGACTGATGTTCATATGCAACTTAATGCTTCATATCTAAGGTCATGTATTAAACTATATCTCCTCTAGTTATTAGAAGTTGTATGAGTTATAGTTCCAAATTTTGAATGTTGGCCAATATACCACTACAAGGAAATACCTTATAGGTAGATACTTAGCAGTACCGCTGGGTAAGTGACCCACACTGTTGTTAAGTAGTAGTAGCAAGGGTCAAAACACCACGCTATAGGTCTAGTAGTAGCATCGGTGTATACCCAACGCTGTTGCTAAGTGGGCCCCACAGTACTTCGGTCGAGCCATAGTGGTAGTCTTTGGGTATAAGACCCGCGCTACAACTAACATGGTAGCTATAGCGCGGGGCTTATACCAAGTGCTTCCACTACTGGTACACAGGGCTAGCTGGTGGGCTCCATTTAGCAGCAGCGCTGGTGCATGATAGAGCGCTACATGTAATGGGCATAGCAATAGCGCGGGTCTTCTTCCCCAAGCTACTATTGTGGCAACCTCATCCCTCCTCCAACGACGACCCTCTCACTCACTCATGCTTCTTTCTCCTCCCGTCGTCGTCGCCGCCCTTCTCCTTCCTCGGTAAGTAGCCTCCCTCCTCCACCCGTCGCCCGCATCCCTCCTCCTTAAAGCTGCTCTCCTCCCTCCTTCTCCTCTCTCCTCCCTCCTCCGGCCGCCATCCTTCCTCCTCCTCCTCTATCCCCTCCTTCCTCCCTCCTCCTGTTGGGGAACGTTGCAGAAAATAAAAAATTTCCTACGGTTTCACCAAGATCAATCTATGAGTTCTTCTAGCAACGAGTGATAGGAGTGCATCTACATACCTTTGTAGATCGCGAGCGGAAGCGTTCAAGAGAACGGGGTTGAGGGAGTCGTACTCGTCGTGATCCGAATCACCGATGACCAAGTGCCGAACGGACAACACCTCCGCGTTCAACACACGTACGGAGCGGATGACGTCTCCCGCACCTTGATCCAGCAAGGAGGAGGGAGAGGTTGAGGAAGAAGGCTCCAACAGCAGCACGACGGCGTGGTGGTGATGGACTGGCAGTTCTCCGGCAGGGCTTCGCCAAGCTCACGCGGACGAGTAGAGGTGTTGGGGAGGGAGGGATGCGCCTGGATGTTGTGTGCAGCCCTCCCCTCGCCCCTCTATTTATAGGGGAAGGGGGAAGGGGGCCGGCCCCCACTAGATGAGAAATAGAGGGGGCGGCGGCCAAGGAGAGGGGGCTTGCCCCCCAAGCAAGGGGGGGGGGCACTAGGGTTTCCCCCCAACCCTAGGCGCATGGGCCCTAGGGGTTTGTGGCGCCCCAGCCCACTTGGGCTGGTTCCCTTCTCCCTACAGCCCATAAGGTCCTCTGAAAGAGGTGGCCCCTCCCAGTGGACCCCCGGAACCCCTCCGGTGGCCCCGGTACACATCGATATGCCCCGAAACTTTTCGGTGACCGTATGACAACTTCCCATATATAAATCTTCACCTCCCGACCATTCTCGAACTCCTCGTGACGTCCGGGATCTTATCCGGGACTCGAACAACATTCGTAATCACATACAAGTCTTCCTAATAACCCTAGCGTCCACCGAACCTTAAGTGTGTAGACCCTACGGGTTCGGGAATCATGCGCACATGACCGAGACAGCTCTCCGCCAATAACCAACAGCGGGATCTGGATACCCATGTTGGCTCCCACATGTTCCATGATGATCTCATCGGATGAACCACGATGTCGAGGTTTCAAGCAACCCGTATACAATTCCCTTTGTCAATCGGTATGCGTTACTTGCCCGAGATACGATCGTCGGTATCCCAATACCTCGCTCAATCTCAAGTTACGGCAAGTCACTTTACTCGCATCAGTAATGCATGATCCCATGACCAAACACTTGGTCACTTTGAGCTCATTATGATGATGCATTACCGAAAGTGGGCCAGTAGATACCTCTTCGTCATACGGAGTGACAAATCCCAGTCTCGATCCGTGTCAACCCAACAGACACTTTCGGAGATACCCGTAGTATACCTTTATAGTCACCCGATTCTGTTGTGACGTTTGGTACACCCAAAGCACTCCTACGGTATTCGGTAGTTACATGATCTCATGGTCTAAGGAAAGGATACTTGACATTGGAAAAGCTCTAGCAAACGAACTACACGATCTTGTGCTATGCTTAGGATTGGGTCTTGTCCATCACATCATTCTCCTAATGATGTCCCGTTATCAATGACATCCAACGTCCATAGTCAGGAAACCATGACTATCTATTGATCAACGAGCTAGTCAACTAGAGGCTCACTAGGGACATGTTGTAGTCTATGTATTCACACATGTATTACGATTTCCGGATAATACAATTATAGCATGAATAAAAGACAATTATCATGAACAAGGAAATATAATAATAATCCTTTTATTATTGCCTCTAGGGCATATTTCCAACAGTCTCCCACTTGCACTAGAGTCAATAATCTAGTTACATTGTGATGAATCGAACACCCATAGAGTTCTGGTGTAGATCATGTTTTTCTCGCGAAAGAGGTTTAGTCAACGGATCTGCGACATTCAGATCCGTATGCACTTTGCAAATTTCTATATCTCCATCTTGAACATTTTCACGAATGGAGTTGAAGCGACGCTTAATGTGCTTGGTCTTCTTGTGAAACCTGGGCTCCTTGGCAAGTGCAATAACTCCAGTGTTGTCACATAAGAGTTTGATCGGCCCCGACGCATTGGGTATGACTCCTAGGTCGGTGATGAACTCCTTCACCCAAATTGCTTCATGCGCTGCCTCCGAGGCTGCCATGTACTCTGCTTCACATGTAGATCCCGCCACGACGCTTTGCTTGCAACTGCACCAGCTCACTGCTCCACCATTCAACATATACACGTATCCGGTTTGTGACTTAGAGTCATCCAGATCTGTGTCGAAGCTAGCGTCGACGTAACCCTTTACGACGAGCTCTTCGTCACCTCCATAAACGAGAAACATGTCCTTAGTCATTTTCAGGTACTTCAGGATATTCTTGATCTGTCCAAAGTTGTTCCTTGCCGGGATTACTTTGGTGCCTTCCTACCAAACTTACGGCAAGGTTTACATCAGGTCTGGTACATAGCATGGCATACATAATAGACCCTATGGCTGAGGCATAGGGGATGACACTCATCTCTTCTATATCTTCTGCCGTGGTCGGACATTGAGCTGAGCTCAATTTCACACCTTGCAACACAGGCAAGAACACCTTCTTAGACTGATCCATATTGAACTTCTTCAATATCTTATCAAGGTATGTGCTGTGTGAAAGACCTATGAGGCGTCTCGATCTAGCTCTATAGATCTTGATGCCTAATATATAAGCAGCTTCTCCAAGGTCCTTCATTGAAAAACTCTTATTCAAGTAGGCCTTAATGCTGTCCAAAAGTTCTATATCATTTCCCATCAAAAGTATGTCATCTACATATAATATGGGAAATGCTACAGAGCTCCCACTCACTTTCTTGTAAACGCAGGCTTCTCCATAAGTCTCCAAGATAAACCCAAACGCTTTGATCATCTCATCAAAGCGAATGTTCCAACTCCGAGATGCTTGCACCAGCCCATAAATGGATCGCTGGAGCTTGCATACCTTGTTAGCATTCTTAGGGTCGACAAAACCTTCCGGCTGCATCATATACAGTTCTTCCTTAAGGTAGCCGTTAAGGAATGTCGTTTTGACGTCCATTTGCCATATCTCATAATCATAGTATGCGGCAATTGCTAACATGATTCGGACGGACTTCAGCTTTGCTACGGGAGAGAAAGTCTCATCGTAGTCAACCCCTTGAACTTGTCGATAACCCTTAGCAACAAGTCGAGCTTTATAGATGGTAACATTACCATCCGCGTCCGTCTTCTTCTTAAAGATCCATTTGTTTTCTATCGCTCGCCGATCATCGGGCAAGTCTGTCAAAGTCCATACTTTGTTTTCATACATGGATCCTATCTCGGATTGCATGGCTTCAAGCCATTTGTTGGAATCTGGGCCCGCCATCGCTTCTTCATAGTTCAAGGTTCACCGTTGTCTAACAACATGATCTCCGTGACAGGGTTGCCATACCACTGGTGTGGAACGTGTCCTTGTCTGAAGTTCAAGAGCAACTTGATCCGAAGTACCTTGATCATCATCATTAATTTCCTCTCCGATCGGTGTAGGCACCACAGGAACATTTTCCTGAGCTGCACTACTTTCCGGTTCAAGAGGTAGTACTTCATCGAAGTTCTACTTTCCTCCCACTTACTCCTTTCGAGAGAAACTCTTTTTCCGTAAAGGATCCGTTCTTGGCAACAAAGATCTTGCCTTCGGATCTAAGGTAGAAGGTATACCCAATGGTTTCCTTAGGGTATCCTATGAAGACGCATTTTTCCGACTTGGGTTCGAGCTTTTTAGGTTGAAGTTTCTTGACATAAGCATCGCATCCCCAAACTTTTAGAAACGACAGCTTAGGTTTCTTCCCAAACCATAATTCATACGGTGTCGTCTCAACGGATTTAGACGGTGCCCTATTTAAAGTGAATGTAGCTGTCTCTAGAGCGTATCCCCAAAATGATAGCGGTAAATCGGTAAGAGACATCATAGATCGCACCATATCCAATAGAGTGCGATTACGACGTTCGGACACACCGTTACGCTTGAGGTGTTCCAGCGGCGTGAGTTGTGAAACGATTCCACATTTCCTTAAGTGTGTACCAAATTCGTGACTTAAATATTCTCCTCCACGATCTGATCGTAAGAACTTTATTTTTCGGTCACGTTGATTCTCTACCTCATTATGAAATTCCTTGAAATTTTCAAAGGTCTCAGACTTGTGTTTCATCAAGTAGACATACCCATATCTACTTAAGTCGTAAAGGAGAGTGAGAACATAACGGTATCCTCCATGAGCCTCAACGCTCATTGGACCGCACACATCAGTATGTATGATTTCAAATAAGTTGGTTGCTCGCTCCATTGTCCCGGAGAACGGATTCTTGGTCATTTTGCCCATGAGGCATGGTTCGCATGTGTCAAATGATTCATAATCGAGAGACTCTAAAAGTCCATCAGCATGGAGCTTCTTCATGCGCTTGACACCAATGTGACCAAGGCGGCAAGCCACAAGTATGTGGGACTATCGTTATCAACTTTACATCTTTTGGTATTCACACTATGAATATGTGTAACTTCACGTTCGAGATTCATTAAGAATAAACCATTGACCATCGGAGCATGATCATAACATATCTCTCATATAAATAGAACAACCATTATTCTCGGATTTAAATGAGTAGCCATCTCGTATTAAACGAGATCCTGATACAATGTTCATGCTCAAACTTGGTACTAAATAACAATTACTGAGGTTTAAAACTAATCCCGTAGGTAAATGTAGAGGTAGCGTGCCGACGGCGATCACATCGACCTTGGAACCATTCCCGACGCCAAGCATCATCACCTCCTCGCCCTTCGCCAGCCTCCGCTTATTCCGCAGCTCCTGGCCAGAGTTACAAATATGAGCAACGGCACCGTATCAAATACCCGTGAGTTACTACGAGCATCGGTAAGGTACACATCAATTACATGTATATCACATATACCTTTAGTGTTGCCGGCCTTCTTGTCCGCTAAGTATTTGGGGCAGTTCCGCTTCAAAGGACCCTTCCCTTTGCAATAAAAGCACTCGGTCTCGTGCTTGGGTCCTTCTTTGACTTCTTCCCGCAATCGGCTTACCGGGAGCGGCAACATCCTTGCCGTCCTTCTTGAAGTTCTTCTTACCCTTGCCCTTCTTGAACTTAGTGGTTTTATTGACCATCAACACTTGATGTTCTTTCTTGATTTCTACCTCTACTGACTTCAGCATTGAAAATACTTCAGGAATAGTTTTCACCATCCCCTGCATATTGTAGTTCATCACAAAGCTCTTGTAGCTCGGTGGGAGCGACTGAAGGATTTTGTCAATGACCGCCTCGTCCGGGAGGTTAATGTCCAGCTGGGACAGGCGGTTGTGCAACCCAGACATTTTAAGTATGTGCTCACTGACAGAACTATTTTGCTCCATCTTACAACTATAGAACTTGTCGGAGACTTCATATCTCTCAACCCGGGCATGAGCTTGGAAAACCATTTTCAGCTCCTCGAACATCTCATATGCTCCGTGTTGCTCAAAACGCTTTTGGAGCCCCGGTTCTAAGTCAGTAAAGCATGCCGCACCGAATGAGGGAGTAATCATCAAGACGTGACTGCCAAGCGTTCATAACGTCTTGGTTCTCTGGGATGGGTGCTTCACCTAGCGGTCCTTCTAGGACATATGCTTTCTTGGCAGCTATGAGGATGATCCTCAGGTTCCGGACCCAGTCTGAATAGTTGCTGCCATCATCTATCAGCTTGGCTTTCTCTAGGAACGCGTTGAAGTTCGTGTTGACATGAGCGTTGGCCATTTGATCTACAAGACATTTTTGCAAAGATTTTAGACTAAGTTCATGATAATTAAGTTCATCTAATCAAATTATTTAATGAACTCCCACTCAGATTTGACATCCCTCTAGTCATCTAAGTGTTACATGATCCGAGTCGACTAGGCCGTGTCCGATCATCACGTGAGACGGACTAGTCATCATCGCTGAACATCTCCATGTTGATCGTATCTTCCATACGACTCATGTTCGACCATTCGGTCTCTGTGTTCCAAGGCCATGTCTGTACATGCTAGGCTCGTCAAGTTAACCTAAGTGTTTTGCATGTGTAAAACTGTCTTACACCCGTTGTATGTGAACGTAGGAATCTATCACACCCGATCATCACGTGGTGCTTCGAAACGACGAACTTTAGCAACGGCGCACAGTTAGGGGGAACACCTTCTTGAAATTATTATGAGGGATCATCTTATTTACTACCGTCGTTCTAAGTAAACAAGATGCATAAACATAATAAACATCACATGCAATTAAATAGTAGTGACATGATATGGCCAATATCATATAGCTCCTTTGATCTCCATCTTGGGGCTCCATGATCATCTTGTCACCGGCATGACACCATGATCTCCATCATCATGATCTCCATCATCGTGTCTCCATGAAGTTGCTCGCCAACTATTACTTCTACTACTATAGCTAACGGTTTAGCAATAAAGTAAAGTAATTACATGGCGTTGAATCAATGACACGCAGGTCATACAATAATTAAGACAACTCCTATGGCTCCTGCCGGTTGTCATACTCATCGACATGCAAGTCGTGATTCCTATTACAACAACATGATCTCATACATCACAATATATCATTCATCATTCATCACAACTTTTGGCCATATCACATAACAAGGCAATTGCTGAAATAACAAGTTAGACGTCCTCTAATTGTTGTTGCCTCTTTTACGTGGCTGCAATAGGGTTCTAGCAAGAACGTTTTCTTACCTACGAAAAAGCCACAACGTGATTAGTCAACTTCTATTTACCCTTCATAAGGACCCTTTTCATCGAATCCGCTCCAACTAAAGTGGGAGAGACAGACACCCGGTAGCCACCTTATGCAACTAGTGCATGTCACCGGTGGAACCTGTCTCACGTAAGCGCACGTGTAAGGTCAGTCCGGCCGCTTCATCCCACAATACCGCTGAAGCAAAATAAGACTAGTAGCGGCAAGAAAGTTGACAACATCTACGCCCACAACAAATTGTGTTCTACTCGTGCAAAGAGAACTACGACAGACCTAGCTCATGATGCCACTGTTGGGGAACGTTGCAGAAAATAAAAATTTCCTACGGTTTCACCAAGATCCATCTATGAGTTCATCTAGCAACGAGTGATAGGAGTGCATCTACATACCTTTGTAGATCATGAGCGGAAGCGTTCAATAGAACGGGGTTGAGGGAGTCGTACTGCCGTGATCCAAATCACCGATGACCAAGTGCCGAACGGACAGCACCTCCGCTGTTCAACACACGCACGGAGCGGATGACGCCTCCCGCACCTTGATCCAGCAAGGAGGAGGGAGAGGTTGAGGAAGAAGGCTCCAACAGCAAGACGACGGGCGTGGTGGTGATGGAGTGGCAGTTCTCCGGCAGGCTTCGCCAAGCTCACGCGGGAGGAGGAGAGGTGTTGGGAGGGAGGGCTGCGCCTTGGATGTTGTGTGCAGCCCTCCCCGCCTCTATTTATAGGGAAGGTGGAAGGGCCGTCCCCTCTAGATGAGATCTAGAGGGGCGGCGGCCAAGGGAGGGGCTTGCCCCCTGCCAAGGGGGGCGCCCCACTAGGGTTTCCCCCCAACCCTAGGCGCATGGGCCCTAGGGGGTTATGGCGCCCCAGCCCACTTGGGCTGGTTCCCTTCTCCCTACAGCCCATAAGGTCCTCCGAAAGAGGTGGCCCCTCCCGGTGGACCCCTCGAACCCTCCGTGGCCCCGGTACAATACCGACATGCCCCCGAAACTTTCCGGTGACCGTATGACAACTTCCCATATATAAATCTTCACCTCCGGACCATTCTGGAACTCCCCGTGACGTCCGGGATCTTATCCGGGACTCCAAACGACATTCGGTAATCACATACAAGTCTTCCTAATAACCCTAGTGTCACCGAACCTTAAGTGTGTAGACCCTACGGGTTCGGGAATCATGCAGACATGACCGAGACAGCTCTCCGGCCAATAACCAATAGCGGGATCTGGATACCCATGTTGGCTCCCACATGTTCCACGATAATCTCATCGGATGAACCACGATGTCGAGGTTTCAAGCAACCCCGTATACAATTCCCTTTGTCAATCGGTACGTTACTTGCCAGAGATTCGATCGTCGGTATCCCAATACCTCGTTCAATCTCGTTATCGCAAGTCACTTTACTGCATCAGTAATGCATGATCCCGTGACCAAACACTTGGTCACTTTGAGCTCATTATGATGATGCATTACCGAGTGGGCCCAGAGATACCTCTCCGTCATACGGAGTGACAAATCCCAGTCTCGATCCGTGTCAACCCAACAGACACTTTCGGAGATACCCGTAGTATACCTTTATAGTCACCCAGTTACGTTGTGACGTTTGGTACACCCAAAGCACTCCTACGGTATCCGGGAGTTACACGATCTCATGGTCTAAGGAAAGGATACTTGACATTGGAAAAGCTCTAGCAAACGAACTACACGATCTTGTGCTATGCTTAGGATTGGATCTTGTCCATCACATCATTCTCCTAATGATGTGATCCCGTTATCAATGACATCCAATGTCCATAGTCAGGAAACCATGACTATCTATTGATCAACGAGCTAGTCAACTAGAGGCTCACTAGGGACATGTTGTAGTCTATGTATTCACACGTGTATTACTATTTCCGGATAATACAATTATAGCATGAATAAAAGACAATTATCATGAACAAGGAAATATAATAATAATCCTTTTATTATTGCCTCTAGGGCATATTTCCAACACCTCCCTCCTTCATCCTCCTTCATCCCACCTCCCTCCTCCATCCGCCCCCTCCTTCGGCTGCCATCCTCCTCCTCCTCCTCCTCCTCCTCCTCCTCCCTCCTCCCTCCCCCCTCCTCTCTCCTCTATGTTTTCAGTGAAAAACAAAAAAATATAGAAATTTTGTAATATAATAGAAAATTTTAGGTATCAAATAGGTTTTTTAATATAGAAATGTTTTAGGTAAAGAAACAGTAAAATATAAAAACTAGTAATGGAATAGAATATAAAAACTAGTAATAGAATAAAAAAATTCAGTAAAAAAATTAGTAATAGAATAGAAAATTTTAGGTATCGAATAGGTTTTTTGAATGTAGAAATTTTTAGGTGTCAAATAAAATATAAAAATGTTGTTCCCACTTATATTGTGAATTATTTTTATGTCGCTATCACTTCTTCATCAAAGAATGTTATATGAGATTTGATGATGTAAATTTTTCACTCGATGGAATATGCAGGCTTTCTCGTGTTGCGTCCCCCTTTCCCATTCGGTCCCGCCCCGTCCACCATGAGCATCTCCTCTCCTATCTATTTAGTTTTAGGTTTAGTTTTTTTATAATATATATGTAAATGGATGTATGTTCGTTAGATGGATGGATGCATGGATGCATTTTGTAGGGACCAAATCTGAGTGCCTATGTTTTATCGGAATGTTGATTCATTTCCATCCCTGCAAATTTCAGGCACTCGATATGTCCTGTTCTTAGCAAAGGTCATGCGAAATTTTCCTTAAATTTTGGCATGACTTGTTGAAAGGATTGGCATAGACCCCTAGAGGGGGGTGAATAGATACAATTACAAATTTTAATTGTCACTTAGAAATTTTAGGCAATAATGTGGATTATGAAGTAGGCCTTAAGACTAAGTAATACAAGACTATGACTAAGTAATAAAAGACAAGACAATTACAAATTAAGACTAACAATTGCAAAGATTATACAATGAGCTAAGCAAGGTGACTAAGTAATACAAGAATATGACTAGGCAAGCACAATATGGAACAAGTAAAGATAAAGAGACAAGTGACTACTAGTAGGGAGCTAGGATTAGGAATAACCGCAACTCTGAGAGACAAGGACGTATGCCGATGTTCACTTCCTTGGAGGGAAGCTACGTCACCGTTTAGAGAGGTGGATGTTACCACGAAGGCACACAATGCCATGAAGGCTCACCTTATTCTCTCTTTGAGATATCACCACGAAGGCGATTCTCAACCACTAGTGGTAGACCTTGGGGTGGTCTCCAAACCCTCACAAACTTTTCGGGGGTAATCACAATGGTTTGAATCCTCAGCGAAAGACTCCTACCGCCTAGGAGTCTCCAACCTCCAAGAGTAACAAGATTAATGGAACTGCTCAAGACTTGCTCAAATCACGAATTCCTTTGGTTGAAAGGAGGAGAGAGGGACGCCACTCAAGAATCCTCACAAATGCTCTTGGGATCTAGGATTTGGTGAAAGCAAGAGAGAGTAAGAGGGAAAGGTGTTCTTGGAATCTTTGCACTGTGTTGGACAAACCTAACACGAGGTGGAAGAAGGATATTTATAGTCATAGTGTAAAAGTGGCTGCTACGTCTTGAGCTTGCGTTGGTTTTCCTTGAAGAGGAAAGGGTGATGCAGAAATAGTAGCGTAAGTATTTCCCTCAGTTTTTGAGAACCAAGGTATCAATCCAGTAGGAGGCTCCTCAAAAGTCCCACGCACCTAAAAAACAAACAAAGAACTCGCAACCAACACAATAAAGGGGTTGTCAATCCCTTCACGGCCACTTGCGAAAGTGAGATCTGATAGAGATAGTATGATAAGATAAATATATCTTTGGTATTTTATGATATAGATTGGAAAAGTAAAGATGCAAATAAAAGTAGATTGAAAAGCTTATATGATAAAAGATAGACCCGGGGGCCATAGGTTTCACTAGTGGCTTCTCTCAAGATAGCATAAGTATTACGGTGGGTGAACAAATTACTATCGAGCAATTGATAGAAAAGAGAATAATTATGAGATTATCTAGGCATGATCATGTATATAGGCATCACGTCCGAGACAAGTAGATCGAAACGATTATGCATCTACTACTATTACTCCACTCATCGACCGCTATCCAGCATGTATCTAGAGTATTAAGTTCATAAAGAACAGAGCAACGCATTAAGAAAGATGACATGATATAGAGGGATAAACTCATGCAATATGATATAAACCCCATCTTTTTATCCTCGATGGCAACAATACAATACGTGCCTTGCTGCCCCTGCTGTCACTAGGAAAGGACACCACAAGATTGAACCCAAAGCTAAGCACTTCTCCCGTTGCAAGAAAGATCAATCTAGTAGGCCAAACCAAACTGATAATTCGAAGAGACTTGCAAAGATAACTCAACCATACATAAAAGAATTCAGAGGAGATTCAAATATTTAGCATAGATAAACTTGATCATAACCCACAATTCATCGGATCTCGACAAACACACCGCAAAAAGAGTTACATCGAATAGATCTCCAAGAAGATCGAGGAGAACATGGTATTGAGATCCAAAAATAGAGAAGAAGCCATCTAGCTAATAACTATGGAGCCGAAGGTCTGTGGTAAACTACTCACAACTCATCGGAGGGGCTATGGTGTTGATGTAGAAGCCCTCCGTGGTCGAATCCCCCTCCGGCGGAGCGCCGGCGGAGGCTCCAAGATGGGATCTCGCGGATACAGAAGGTTGCGGCAGTGGAATTAGGTTTTCGTGGCTTTTTGCTGATGTTATCGGGGTACGTGGGTATATATAGGAGGAAGAAGTAGGACGGTGGCCGCCCGAGGGGCCCACGAGATAGGGGGCGCGCCCTGTAGGGGTGGGCGTTCCCTCCACCCTCGTGGCCGCCTCGGCTGCTTCTTGACTTGCACTCCAAGTCCTCTGGATCACGTTCGTTCCAAAAATCATGCTCCCAAAGGTTTCATTGCATTTGGACTCCGTTTGATATTCCTTTTCTTCAAATACTGAAATAGGCAAAAACAGCAATACGGGCTGGGCCTCCGGTTAGTAGGTTAGTCCCAAAAATGATATAAATGTGTAAAGTAAAGCCCATAAACATCCTAAACTGGTAATATAATAGCATGGAACAATCAAAAATTATAGATACATTGGAGAAGTATCAGTGGTCGTTGGAGGCCACTTAAGCTGCACAGACGTTGGGCGTCCGACAGGTACCGGACATCTGGTCAGAAAAGACGGACCGAACTTCCTACAAGCGTCGATCGTCCGGCCATTAGAGAATGGAGTGGTCCAGCGCAGTATTAGAGAGGATAAAAGCACAGGGAGCAGACGCCCGAGAGCGTCAGTCGTCTGGTGCACGGTCGTCTGGAGAGGATGGACTTTCGTTAATTTTGGCTCTGTGAACTGACACCAGATGACCGGTCACCCATGGACGTCCGGAAGCCGGTCGTCTGGAAGGAACATAAATCCAAGATTTTCTATTCTGTGGCGTGCCACTGGTCATCCGGAGAACTAGGAAGCACCGGTCGTCCGGACACAGCAGAGGCCAAATAACATAGCTCAGATAAGAACTCCTCCTAGAGATTATCCTAGAGTTTGAGGAAGTCTTTTGCGAGAACCAGTGATCCCCTCTTAATAGTGCGAGATCCCTATACTCAAAGAAAAGGGAAAACTAAGAAAGATCTATAGCTTTGTGTCTTGTTTCTCCTTCCTTTGAGTATCTTGAATATGTCAGTTATGATCCACACCATAATCTTTTGGGAACTAAACCGGACATGCATTTGACAGAAATGATTAGTTCCCTATACGTATGTTGTCAACAATATAAAAATATGATTAAGGGCATGATTACACTTTCACTTGTGCTAGAAAGTAGGACATATCGAGTGCTCGTTATTTTCTAGAACAAGAATTATATGACATTTATGCAAAACACCGGAATGTCGATACTCCGATCCATTCTTGGTGGGCTGCTACCTATGATCCAGCCCCTCCTCAGCTTCACGAGGGCATATCATCACTCGTTATCCTATCTGCTTGGTGGTTCTGGAAACACCAGAATGGATGCGTCTTTGATGGCGATCGGCCCTCTATCTCTCTTATCTCCAAGGCCATCCAAGATGAGGTGCGGCTTTGGGCCAGGGCTGGCGCCGCAGGGCTAGCAAATATCATCCCTGAGACTTAGTCTTGTTTTAGGGGCTGAACAACCCCCT
Source organism: Aegilops bicornis (assembly GCA_021605145.1). Taxonomy (NCBI): domain Eukaryota; kingdom Viridiplantae; phylum Streptophyta; class Magnoliopsida; order Poales; family Poaceae; genus Aegilops; species Aegilops bicornis. The sequence continues at coordinate 643,778,083 of CM038672.1, forward strand.
CTATGTATGCTCCTCTGCTCGCTTCCATGCCCTTTCTGTACATGGGATAGTAGGCGGTCGTAACGTATTGTTGTCACTCTTCTTCTATCAATGGAAAGATATGCAATATTTGTGTATTCGCAAAGAAAAAAAGATAATATGCACCATTGACGCGGGTCGCTTAAAAGGGAGATCATAGCAGAAGGTAGAGATGGCAGCAGCTTGGAGAACGTAGGCCTACCCTAGCGTGCACTTGAAGCCACGTGAAATAAACAGAGCCACAGAGGGCAGCGGGGCGCAAACGATAAGCCTAGCACAAACACGAGAAGCTATCAATACTACTAGAGGTTAACACATGCTTTGCAACACTGTTCTTCACCTGTGGGATTAACTCTTCTTTATCTAGTAGATTATTTCAGATGGTTGTTTTGTTTTCATTTTATCTGTGTTGTGTTAGATTCTAATAATGTTATAACGGTGTTTTTTGTGCATATACCGCGCTAGGTTATGGTTGGAGACAATATTTGTTCTAAGAGATGAGTGGTGTTCGATGCATGGTTGTGGTGTCTTTATACGTTTCAGCCTCGGTGTCAATTGTTAGTGGTTGTGTGAGCCCCTTGGGAGCTCCTATTCTTTTTTTGAGGGGGAAACTTTCAATCTATTCATCTTTAATCATTGGAGTACAACAAACACCGGAAATGATAAAAAGCTATATCCAGATCCTTAGACCACCTAGCGACGATTACAAGCACTGAAGCGAGGCAAAGGTACACAGTCGGGAAGTCATCGTACTAAGGCCCCATGAGACCAGCGCACCAGAACAACAACTGCCATCGATGAAAAGATGCGTAGATCGTAAGAATCTAACCTGAAGATACACAAACATAGACGAATGAAGACCGGATCCGATTAGATCCATCAAAGGCAACCACCGACCGAATTCTGCAAGACCAGCTAGAAACACGCCTCCACATGCCCTCCAATGATGCTAGACGCACCACCAAAAGCGGGGCTAGGCGGGAGAATCCTATTCCATCTCTAGTGAGCCGACTATGTCTCGTCTTTCTTAGCAGGACACAAACCCTAACAAAACCAAAAGAAACATCTAAAAAATGAAGCTCTCCCGCCGGCAAGGCCCAGGATCCACCACGTCGCCATGGCCCTAGGGCCACCAGAGACGAGCAGACTAGCGGCAGCACTTGCGGGAGACAGAGGAACCCTAGCGTTTTTGGAGGAGGCGGCAGTACCAATGTGTGCATTGGGAGCTCATATTCCATGTTCAAATCGTGGAATTGCTGCTATACCGCTCACATAGGTCGTTCGATGAAGCTCTGGCTCGCTCAACTTGGCTCCCTTTTCCACTTGCTTATTTAGCTTTTTTCGCTTGTTCTGTTGCTAGCTCGGAAAAAACGAGCTAATATATTTTTATTTGAAAAAAATCATTAAATCAAATATGCTCACCGACTAAAAATGGATCTTAAAAATTGTTCTGAATTATAAACATTGGATTTTTTTAAATCTTAGTGACTTAAAAATATGTCCATGGATTTCAATAATTCTTTGTGAAAGTTTAAAGGAGGTTCCTAAACTGAAAAATCTTCACTAACTTTAATTTTATTGTGAACTTTTGGGATATCCGCAGATAAATGTTCATGAGTTTGAAAAAATGTATATGGATTTTAATACTGTTTACAGTATTTAAATGTTCATGAATTTTAATAATGTTCATGATTCTAAATTTGTAGAAAAAATAGGAGGAAAAAAGTGAAACACAAAACAATTAACCAACAACACACTTACAGACAGAACCTTAGCGACCCTACAACCCCAACGCAACAGGAGGCTCCGATTCAAGTGTGCTTAGTATCTCTGGATCACAAATACGTGACTTTAACTATTACTTCTGTAAGGATATGTGTTAGCAAAGCTGGAAATCACTCATACACGAATTAACAAAAAGTTACTGGGTTAAAACTGAAACAGCTACATATTATGTTGATCACATCTAATCATAGGTAGTCTCTCATGTTCTTCTTGCTAACAACGACCAACCTTTAACATGAAACTCTTGAAATTAAACGACACAAAAAAGACAACACAACAATGCAGATCGAACAGACCATGATCCATGATCTAAACTTTATTCCTCCACCCCTGGATTGCGCTAGACCACAGCGCTCTTCTTCTTGTTGATGACCTCCTGAATCATGAAACCAAGATCCCCAATCTTCATTGGTTTGGACATGAAGGCATCAGCCCCCGCACTCATGAAATCCTCCACGGCACATTCATCACCGACATCCCAACAATCTTCAAATCAGTTTCTCCCATAGCACGGATCTTCACAACTGCCTGTCAAGCAACAAAAAATAACTACTATTTTACTCCATTTCTCGTACATAAAACAAAGCATTTTATCCAGAGAAATACAGGACATTGATACATCTAAAGGGAAAGCATAAGTACCTCAGGACCACTCATGATAGGCATGTTCTTATCTAACAAAACAATATCAAACTTCTTCCCCTCATGGAACAAATCAATAGCTTCTTTCCCGTTGATTGCCGGAGTAATTTCAGAGTGAAACTAGTGCAGCATCCCCGAGAGGACCATCCTATCAACTGCATTGCCCTGTGACAGCCTGATTTTTGGCCCTTTCTTTTTCTTTTGTTTTTTTCGAGGTTTTTTCCTGAGTTTTCTTTTTCCGTGGCTTTGTGGTCTGGAAACTGAAGAAGATGCCCTCTTCTTTGCTTCCATAGTGGTTTGTCATATACAAATCCTTCCCTAGACCCCTGTCATTTCCATCCTAGCCCAAATCCCAATATTCTTTTTATTGGGAATATTCCTTTTCTATTAAAGGAATAACTCCAATTGCCCTAGGTTGTGAAGCAACCTATATTTCCATCACTCCAAAAATTCCCAAATAATTCTCATAAATTTTTTGGGTCATATCTTGATCAAATATGGCAAAAAAATTCATTTCCATGTTCAAAAATAATTCCCCAATATTCCTTTTTTTATTCTGCCCTAAATGGCACTTTCGGAAGAAGTGTCATTTATATTTTTCCTAGTGGCTCCCAACATTTTTGGGCATGTTTATATGTCCAAATAATTGCCCCATGCACAAGTTCAAATTTATTTTCCTAGCCAATCTTCCTCAGTGAATTTTCAAAGTTTATGTCAAACAGAAGGCTTTGTGAAGGAAGTACTAGCTAGGAGTACCCAAATGAGTTGAAATTTTTCACACTCCCTAATGTGCTCATATTAAACCCATCCACCCATTTTCATCCCCATACAATCATCTATGTGAGCACTGCAGCAAATCTTTGTTTCTGGCAATATTTTCAGGTTGTTAAGCAAGTGTATTTTATATTGCTTCAAAAATCCTGATACATTACCAGATCATTATTATACCCATAAAACATCTCTCCACCCAATCTGGCATCATTTCAATGATCCATTTGATCACCAATATTATTTCAAGTTTCTGGACAGAAATGATGTTCGTGAAGCAAGTGCCATTTTGGCTTGCCCATTTGGCATGATATTTTTACAGAATCTTTATATGTTCATATCAAGAGGATTTGACAAGTTTCATCCCATTCCACCACTCCATGTGAGAGCATCAACATGATCTTCATTTCTGGACCAAAAATGCAGTTGTAAAGCAACTGCAGTAAATCTTGATCCTTTTACCCTCAAAACCTGCTGAATAAATTCCATTCGATAGCTAAACCTCCCAGACAAGCTAGTTACTGAGTTACCTAGCTTGTGTCCCCACTGCACAGCACAAACACTTGTCTGCTGGTTTACTTTCGAGCTAAGTGCCACTCTCTTCTTTGCACCTGGAATGATTTGTTCCCTCATCTATACTTAGGTCACTAATTTAATTCCACTAGACATGGTTGGTACGGCCAAAACGAGCAATTTTCTCCAGTGCCGGTGGTGATCACGCTGATGTCAGGCAAATTTCGTGCTCTGGCTTCTTCCCGGCCCTGTGCCCGTCGTCTCCCTCGTTGTCTAGACGTCCATCCATGTCTAGTAGCTGCCCCGTGATCCTTTGTATCTCCGTGCGTCGATGGTTCGTCGCCGTTCGCCTTAAATGCGCCGCTAGCGCCATGCCCGTGCCGCGTCCAGCCTCTGCCCTCCATTAATGCTTGGTCGGGAGCTCGCCCGTTAGCTCCAGAAGCCTCCCCTAGGCTATATAAGAGACCCCCGACCTCCTTCTCAGCTCACAGCTCCCTCCCCCGCCTCGTTTGCCCTCTGGAATCGCGGCATCTCGCCGGAGTTCGCCGTCACCCTCCATGGCCGCCTCGGCCTCGGCTTGTGTCCGGCCACCGCAGGCCTCCACACGCCTCTCCCCCACGTCCACCGCACTCCCCTCGTCCCACTCAGCTCCCCACCCCCTTGCCCCCTCGCCGGAGTGCCCGCATCGCCGAGAACCGTCGCCGCCCGAAGCTCTCTGCCGCTCCCATGGCGCCGCTCCTCCCCTCCTCCCTACTCCTACCCGGCGACGGCCGACCCTCTTAATGGATGCGTATTTCCTCTGCGCACCCGCCGGTGCCCTCATCCGGGCGGGAGATGGCCGGAGTTGGCCGGCCCCTTCGCCCCTCCTCTCCTCGGTCTCCTCCTCTGTTCACGTGAGAACAGGGCGAGCGGGAGGAAGAGGACGACCGAGCCTGGCCCCTCCCCAAGGCCCAGGTCCACGTGGATAAGTGGAGTCGTATTTCTCAGTTTACGCCTTCACCTTATCCACTCAGGGGCCTGTTTGCTGAAAAACATTTCACATATAGATCCCTGATCTTCATCACCTTATAACTTTTCAACCGTAGCTCCGTTTAAGGTGAAACCAACGCTCACTTCTTCCTTTCGTCGAGCCCGTTCTGTTGGTCAAGCTTTCACTATGTTTTGACACTGTGAAAATGACCTTTATGCCCTTGGCCTTATTCAGCCCCTCTCGAGAGAGCACGTTTCCAAATGATTCGTTCATGAAGTTCGACACTTCTCCCCAGTGCCTTCTTCATCCCCAGACAAGCCACAATACCCACTTGCATGATAGTCATGCAGTAGCCATGGTTTTCAACTTGAATCTTTATTAAATGTTTGCTTGTTGAAAAGATGGTTATCGTTGTTCCGGTGATGTTTAGATTTGCATGTTCACTTTTGGGCTATGTTGTTTTGTACTCTATGATCATGTTATACCTGCTAGTATTTCCTTTCATATATTTATGCTTGATAGAAGTACATGTTAATGTACTGGTGATGTTCGTGCTAGTCAGTATGCCATGCTCAGTGGATATGATTTATTGTTGATATGGTGGATAGTTATGTGATACCCTCACGATTATGTTGATATCATGTTCATGCATTTTATCATGGCTCAAAGCATATTTGTATTCAAGTTAACCGGATTAAATTGAACTTGAACAACTGTTGGCTGAGTCATGGTGTCATTGAATCAACGCCGACCAAAGGCAACCGCGCTTACCGGTATGGGACGGTCCGAACTGGGTCTATTGTTGTGCCTCTCGTCGGTGCCTCCAACGAGGGAAGGTTATGGGCGTGCGCTGCCCCGATCAGGTAGGCGGACATAAGCCTTGTGTGCCCGTTGTTGAGTTAGTTTTTGGATCCTTGTCCCAGAGTGGGACGGGCCACGACGGTGGTCGTTGTGTCTGGAGGTAGGCACGGGGCCACCCATGACTTAGCTCAGTGAGGAGTGAGTCGGAGTGGCCGGGAGAGTGTCATGGCAGTAGGATAGTTTTGTCGAAACGCCGTTGGTCCACCCGAATGGGAGTGCAAGGCCATGGGTTCCGTACTGTGGGTACAGTGTACTAACCTCTACAGAGTGTATATTAAATCTATCGATAGTCAGCCGCTACCATGATAAGGGCCCAGGTCGAAAGTAGGTCACACCGTGAGTCAACAGTAATAAGAATAATGTGCTTAATAACAATGAGATAAGTTGGTTGTGATCGGCGTAAGGATCACAGGCCAAGTGTTGGTCGGGTTGTAATCTCGGTAAGGATCACGGGCCATTTAGTGGTTGGGTTGTGATCGCCGTAAGGATCACGGTTTGAGGCCAAGTGTTGGTCATGGTTGTGATCGCCGTAAGGATCACGATGGTATCGAGGATACCGAGTTGTTGTATATTCGTGATGTTGTACGAGAATCATGGGTAAAGGTCAAGCTCCTTGTGGTCATTTACTGATTACTACGGTATTGTTTATATCAAGCTTGATTTGATCCTAAGATGATCGTGTGATGTCCGAGGTTGGTAAGTGATGCATGTGACGGTTATGAGGTAACCCGAGCAGAACAAATGGTGCATATAGTGTCATCATGTTGCATGCTAGTATTGTCGGATTAATATGTTCATGTTGTGTTAGCGGTATCATGTTCATGTTTTATTGTTCTGATGATATCATGATAATTCATGTTTAACCTGTAATTGCCATGCTGTTGTTTGTCTTGAATGCTTCTAGTTTTTGTGAGCTTGCAAGTACATTCAATGTACTGACCTGGCGTGTCATGCCAGTTTGCAGGTCATGCCGGATTTGATTGCTTGCTTGTCGTGGTTTCCATTCGTGCGAGCTAGGATAAGCGTTTTAGCCAGAGTCCCTGCGGAGTGGAGTTCACCACCGTCGTCGTTGTTCCGCTGCTAGAGTTATTCCGCTGCTTCGAGTTGTTCTGATGCTTGCATAGAGCAACCGAGGATGGCGTAGTGTCGCCGTGCCGATGTTATTCATTGTAATACGGAGACCTTTGCTACATCTTGAGCTTGCGTTGGTCTTCCCGAAGAGGAGAGGATGATCCACAAGATGGCGTAAGTATTTCACTCAGTTTTGAGAACCAAGGTATCAATCCAAGAGGAGGCCATGCACAAGTCCCTCGTGCACACAAAACGATAGCTACTCGAAACCAACACGATTAGGGGTTGTCAATCCCTTCACGGTCACTTACGAGAGTGAGATCTGATAGAGATAATATTTTTGGTATTTTTGGTATAAAGATGCAAAGTGAAAAGTAAAAGGCAAAGTAAAAGCAAGTACAAAAGTGATGGAGATTGATATGATGAGAATAGACCCAGGGGCCATAGGTTTCACTAGTGGCTTCTCTCGAGAGCATAAGTATTCTACGGTGGGTGAACAAATTACTGTTGAGCAATTGACACAACTGAGCATAGTTATGAGTATATCTAGGTATGATCATGTATATAGGCATCACGTCCGAGACAAGTAGATCGAAACGATTCTCAAGATTCTACTACTATTACTCCACTCATCGACCGCTATCCAAAGCATGCATCTAGAGTATCTATACCTACTAATAAAGCAAGGTGTGTTTCGCTAATTTTTCATCCGCTCACCCATATTATTATTTTTTGAGATTTTCCTTTATCCGAGGTGGTACTAATTTTTGTTTAAACTAGAAAAAGAAAAGGATTTCGCCATAGGCAGATGGGCCAAGCTGGGCCTGAAGCGCACATTCTTTTCCGTCTTTTTGAAAGACATAAGAAAAAGTAGATCCCGTGGGTATTCGATCCCACAAGCTCGATGCTGCCCCAAAGGATGCTTTCGATCGAGCTACCATCAACTTCATTATAGAATAGGATCGTCGGAAAATTAAATAGCACCACCTCGCCTCTTTAAACACAGTTTGACCAATTTATACACCCCTTGCCTACGAAAATCAATAAGACCTTGGAGAGCCAACTAATGTAAGTGAGTTGTAAAGCAATTAAAACGCCCTGTTGGGCCATCTTGAAGACAAGAGGTGTAGGCGGACAAGGATCAGGCCAACGTGGTCATGGTGATTGTCGCGGTGCCGAACATTGTTGGAAAAGCTTGGTGGTCGGACATGAGGCGCAGGCAGACAATGATCAGGCCAAAGTGGTCGGTGGTGGCCGCCTCGGCATTGTCGACAAAAGCCGGTGTTGGATGACGGCCGGAGCACGGCGGCCACGGCTACGACCAGGAGCGTTGTGGGAAGCTCAGTCGGACATCGAGGCAGGTAGACGAGGATAAGACCAACATGTTGTGCTGATTCAGATCCAAGCACCGCCGTGCTCCTCTCGGTCGTCGTCATCCTCGGTCAAACTGGAAGCTTCTGCCGGCTAACACCGTGGAAGAGAAGAGAAGCCGTTGATGGTGGTAGGGCTGCGTGGGTGTTCCTTGTGCAAGACCATGGAGGACAAGCCGGTGCTTGCTAATGGATTATTAGGCACAATTAGGCAGGAACGACTTTCTGAATTAGGCGGCGCAACTAGCAGGCACCAATTACAATAGATGGTAATGCAGACTGAAGTGCAGAAAAGGCTGCACTATCAGGTACTTTAATCTCAGTTATATGTAAGCTTAATATGTTGTAAGGTGAACTGCAGATTGAAGTACTCTGCAATCTGCATGGGGATGTCCACGATCACAAAATATTAATATCTCACAAATTCTACAGATTTTATTTCAAATACTTGTAGGATTGATTGTCATAAAATTCGGGGCTCTGCATAATCAGGCCCATCTGAAATCACATGAAGAACCATAGCATTTTATCTAAAAACAGACCTCTAAAGATTTTCTTCTTATTTTTTTAATATTTTTGGACAATTGGTTGATTATATTAGTGGAGGTTCAGTGCTTTAGCAAGCTAGCGTAGATAGGTAATTGTTTTTGCTCTGTCATACTAGGTGATAGGTACTGTTAATTTTTTGGCTTTTTATCCTTGGGCATCTAAGAGTTGCTTCATTTGTAATCTAAGGGTACTCCTACTGTCCCATAATATAAGACGTTAGTGCCAAAAAACGTCTTATATTACGGGATGGGGGAGTAGTTACCAATTTTGTTGGGATTAATGGTACATTCTAGAATTTTGAAATTATTGTCTGCATACAATCTAATGCCTTCCTTTCTTCATGGCACATACAATCTAAGAGTACACGTAGAATTATTGTTGCTAAAGAGATGCAGGAAACAAGCGTTTTCACAGAATAATTTACAAGTATTGTGGGTTACCTGACCATTTAGCCTGCTGAGTAACTATGTAAAAAAGGCATGTCCATGGATAACACAGCTTTTTTTCGAGAAAACGCAAGAGAGTTTGCGTTTCATTGCATTGAATAGGAAGACATCCGGGATACAACCTTCAGGAAGGAGGGACACACACACACACGCACACGCACACGCACGCACACGCACACGCACACGCACACGCACGCGCACGCGCACGCACACACGCACACGCACACACACACACACACACACACCTAAGATTTCTGCCGGTGCTCTAGGAGAAGGTCCGATCAGGGTCATGCCAACGCCTCCAAGGAGGTGACGGCACCCTCAGGCGTCGCCGTTGACAGCGCAGGCCATCGCCGCGTGGGGATTTCGTCCCGACCCATGACAAGGATCTCAGATGCAGATTCAGACTGGACATGGCAGAGAACACCGGAGAAGACATACACACATGGAGGAGGGAAGCCTAGGAACGTCGACAGTCGCAGAAGTGGGCACCGGCCAGCGCAGCGCCAGCAGGCCGACCACCGCCAGGAGCACTTCCAGCAAGCGACAGCAGTCACATGCACCGCGCCGCCGCTGCGCCGGCCCGCAGCCTCCGCCACCAGGATCCGCCGGGGCACAGCATTGCAGCAACCGTCAGATTTGTCGTGCGCGTGCTCACCAACCCAGCAGCGACCACTGGCAGCGGCCGGGAGGGGTGGGAGGAGGGAGAAGGGTGGGCAGGGGCAGAGTGGTTGACGCGGGCCAGGGAGAGCCCGCGCAGCCCAGATCTGGGCACCTGCACCTCTGCCGCTCGCTGCAGCGGCCAGCCATCGCCAGACAGCTCCACAGCGCGCGCGCACCGCGCCATCTCGACCTCCCCTATGCGCAGACCGCCGTCCGCCGCGCCACCGCATGCTCCCACCGCTCCCGCCGCTCCAGCGTGCCCAACACCTGCGCCCGAGCACGCGAACAAGGGCCCCGCCGCCGTCGTCCGCCGGCGTGGGCTTCGCCCGCCGGCATCCTCCGGCGGTGGCGAGGGAAGGGAGTGGAGGGAGAGGGCTTGGGTGGCGGCTAGGGTTTCGCCACCCGAGTCGCCCCTGGGAGCGACACGGGGGCCATAACACAGCTTTACTGGCTTATTCTTATTTTTAGGCTCATTACCATACATGTCATTCCGTCATACTTGCGGTTTTGACCAACATAGTTGATCTTCAAAAAAAATTATTATGGTGTGCAATGACTAAATATATGATTTTATTTATTATTCAGACTAGGCAACGCCATGCTCCGGTTGGCGGTGTCCCCGGACAATGGCCGCGCCTCCCCTAGGGTACTGGTCCAGCTATAACAGCCTTCCTCACCGGCAGTTTTCCCTGCCAGAGGGTGTAGAAATATATATTTCTCCCGTTGCAACGCACGGGCATCTGTCCTAGTTAAGTTAAAAACAGAGTAACGCCTTAAGCAAGATGACATGATGTAGAGGAATAAATTCATGCAATATGATAAATACCCCATCTTGTTATCCTCGATGGCAACAATACAATACGTGCCTTGCAACCCTTTACATCCTTTGGGTAAGGACACCGCAAGATTGAACCCAAAGCCATGCACTTCTCCCATTGCAAGAACTACCAATCTAGTTGGCCAAACCAAACGGATAATTTGAAGAGACTTGCAAAGATAACTCAATCATACATAAAAGAATTCAGAGAAGATTCAAATATTATTCATAGATAAGCTGGATCATAAACCCACAATTCATCGGTCTCAACAAACACACCACAAAAAGAAGATTACATCGAATAGATCTCCATGAGAGAGGGGAGAACATTGTATTGAGATCCAAAAGAGAAAAGAAGCCATCTAGCTACTAGCTATGGACCCGAAGGTCTGAAGTAAACTACTCACACTTCATCGGAGAGGCTATGGTGTTGATGTAGAAGCCCTCCGTGGTGGATGCCCCCTCCGGCGGAGCTCCGGAACAGGCCCCAAGATGAGATCTCGTGGATACAGGAAGTTGCGGCGATGGAATTAGGTTTTTGGCTCCTGTTCTGATCGTTTGGGGATACGTAGGTATATATAGGAGGAAGGAGTACGTCGGTGGAGCATCAGGGGGCCCACGAGGCGGTAGCGCCCTAGAAGCGCGCCCCCCTCGTGAATCGCCTCCGATGTTCCTTGGCGTGGGTCCAAGTCTCCTGGATCACGTTCGTGAGAAAATCACGTTTCGAAGGTTTCATTCCGTTTGGACTCCGTTTGATATTCTGTTTCTTTGAAATCTTTGAAAAGGCAAAAACAACAATTCTGGGCTGGGCTTCCGGTTAATAGGTTAGTCCCAAAAGTAATATAAAAGTGGAAAATAAAGCCCATTATAGTCCAAAACAATAGATAAAGTAGCATGGAGCAATCAAATATTATAGGTACGTTGGAGACGTATCAGGCATCCCCAAGCTTAATTCCTGCTCGTCCTCGAGTAGGTAAATGATAAAAAGAGAATTTTTGATGCGGAGTGATACTTTGGCATAATTTCAATGTAAATCTTCTTAATCATGGTAAGAATATTCAGATCCAAAAGATTCAAGACAAAAGTTCATATTGACATAAAAATAATAATACTTCAAGCATACTAACTAAGCAATTATGTCTTCTCAAAATGACATGGCCAAAGAAAGTTATCCCTACAAAATCATATAGTCCGCTATGCTCCATCTTCCCCACACAAAGTATTTAAATCATGCACAACCCCGATGACAAGCCAAGCAATTGTTTCATACTTTAACATTTTCAAAACTTTTTCAACCTTCACGCAATACATGAGCGTGAGCCATGGACATAGCACTATATGTGGAATAGAACGGTGGTTGTGGAGAAGACCAAAAAGAGGGAAGATAGTCTCACTTCAACTAGGCGTATCAACGGGCTATGGGGATGCCCATCAATAGATATCAATGTGAGTGAGTAGGGATTGCCATGCAACGGATGCACTAGAGCTATAAGTATATGAAAGCTCAACAAAAGAACTAAGTGGGTGTGCATCCAACTCGCTTGCTCACGAAGACCTAGGGCATTTGAGGAAGCCCATCATTGGAATATACAAGCCAAGTTCTATAATGAAAAATTCCCACTAGTATATGAAAGTAACAAAATGAGAGACTCTCTATCATGAAGATCATGGTGCTACTTTGAAGCACAAGTGTGGTAAAAGGATAGTAACATTGTCCCTTCTCTCTTTTTCTCTCATTTTTTTATTTGGGCCTTTTCTCTTTTTTTTTATGGCCTCTTCCTTTTTTTCGTCCAGAGTCTCATCCCGACTTGTGGGGGAATCATAGTCTCCATCATCCTTTCCTCACTTGGGACAATGCTCTAGTAATGATGATCATCACACTTTTATTTTTCTTACAACTCAACAATTACAACTCGATACTTAGAACAAGATATGACTCTATATGAATGCCTCCGGCGGTGTACCAGGATATTCAATGAAACATGAGTGACATGTATGAAAGAATTATGAACGGTGGCTTTGCCACAAATACGATGTCAACTACATGATCATGCTAGCAATATGACAATGATGGAGCGTGTCATAATAAGCGGAATAGTGGAAAGTTGCATGGCAATATATCTCGGAATTGCTATGGAAATGCCATGATAGGTAGGTATTGGTGGCTGTTTTGAGGAAGGTATATGGTGGGTGTATGATACCCGTGAAAGGCGCGTTATTAGAGAGGCTAGAAACGGTGGAAGGATGGGAAAAAGTGTGTATAATCCATGGACTCAACATTAGTCATAAAGAACTCATATACTTATTGCAAAAATCTAGAACTTATCAAAGCAAAGTATTACATGCATGCTCCTAGGGGGATAGATTGGTAGGAAAAGACCATCGCCGTCCCCGACTGCCACTCCTAAGGAAGACAATCAATAAATAAATCATGCTCCGAGTTCATCACATAACGGTTCACCATACGTGCATGCTACGGGAATCACAAACTTCAACACAAGTATTCTTAAAATTCACAACTACTCAACTAGCATGACTCTAATATCACCATCTTCATATCTCAAAACAATTATCAAGCATCAAACTTATCTTAGTATTCAACGCACTCAAAAGAAAGTTTCACATATCTTGAATACCAAGTATATTAACATTAAGCAAATTACCATGCTATTAACGACTCTCAAAATAATCTAAGTGAAGCATGAGATATCAAGTTTCTTTAAAACAAATCCACCACCGTGCTCTAAAATATCTAAGTGAAGCACTAGAGCAAAAATTATCACGCTCAAAAAGATATAAGTGAAGCACTATGAGCAAAAACTATCAAGCTCAAAAGATATAAGTGAATCACATAGAGTATTCTATCAAATTCCAATTCATGTATGGCTCTCTCAAAAGATGTGTACGGAAAGGATGATTGTGGTAAACTAACAAGAAAAGACGAAAATAATACAAGACGCTCCAAGCAAAACACATATCATGTGGTGAATAAAAATATAGCTCCAAGTAAATTACCGATGGAAGTGGATTTAAAGAGGGATGCCTTCCGGGGCATCCCCAAGCTTTGACTTTTTGGTGTCCTTGGATTATCTTGGGGGTGTCATGAGCATCCCCAAGCTTAGGCTCTTGCCACTCCTTGTTCCATAATCCATCAAAACAATTCACCCAAAACTTGAAAACTTCACAACACAAAACTCAATAGAAATCTCATGAGCTCCGTTAGAGAAAGAAAACAAAAGACTACTTTAAGGTACTGTAATGAACTCATTCTTTATTTATATTGGTGTTAAACCTACTGTATTGCAACTTCTCTATGGATCATAAACTATTTTACTAGCCATAGATTCATCAAAATAAGCAAACAACACACGCAAAACAGAATCTGTCAAAAACAGAACAGTCTGTAGTAATCTGTAACTAACGCAAACTTCTGGAACTCAAAAAATACTACCAAAATTATAAGACCTGCAAAAATTTTTTATTGATCATTAGCAATTGAAATCAATATTTTATCACGTTCTGGTGATTTTTAACAATTCGGGCACTGAGCGCAAAGTTTCTGAAAATTACAGCAAGATCAAATAACTATCATCCAAGAAGATCCAATAGGTTTAACTTGGCACAAACACTAATTAAAAGATAAAACCACATCTAAACAGAGGCTAGATGGATTATTTATTCCTAAGCAGCAAGGAAAAATATTGGGTTGTCTCCCAACAAGTGCTTTTCTTTAGAGCCTTTTAGCTAGGCATTGATAATTTTAATAATGCTCACAAGAAAGACAAGAATTGAGGCACAAAGAGAGCATCATAAAACATGTGACGAACACACTTAAGTCTAACATACTTCCTATGCATAGGCATATTATAGGCAAACAAATTATCGTAGCAAGCAAAAACTAGCATATGCAAGGAAGCGGAAAGGAACAATAGCAATCTTAACATAACGAGAGGTAATTTAGTAACATGAAAATTTCTATAACCGTATTTTCCTCTCTCATAATAATTACATGTAGGATCATAAGAAAATTCAATAATATAGCTATTGCATAACATATTCTCAACATGATCCACATGCATGCGAAGTTGACACTCTTCCAAAATAGTGGGATTATCATTAACTAAAGTCATGATTTCTCCAAGCCCACTTTTATCAAAAATTTCATAAGATTGAACATTATCCAAATATGTGGGATATAAAGTTGACACTCTTCCAAACCCACTTTCAATATTATTGCAAACACTATTATCAATCTCATATTCATCATGGGGATTAAATAAATTTTCAAGATCATAAGAAGAATCACCCCAATCATGATCATTGCAACAAGTAGAGGACATAGAAAACTAGCATCCCCAAGCTTAGAGTTTTGCATATTTTTAGCAAAATTGACATCAATAGAATTTATAGTAAAATCATTGCAATCATGCTTTTTATTCAAAGATCTATCGTGAATCGCTTCATAAAGTACTTCATCACAATTTTTAGATTCACGAATTTCAGGCAAAACCTCATAAAGATAATCTATTGCACTCAATTCACTAGGAATTGGTTCATCATAATTGGATCTCTTAAAAAGATTGGCAAGCGGATGAGGATCCATAGATATTGGCTTCTTTGTTTAGGAATAAATACTCAACTATTTCAACCAAACGAGCAGACGAGCCAAGTAAGACATCAAGGCAAACGAAAAGAGAGGGCGAATAAAACGGCAAGGGTGAAGTGGGGGAGAGGAAAACGAGAGGCAAATGGCAAATAATGTAATGCGAGAGATAGGGATTGTGATGGGTACTTGGTATGTTGACTTTTGCCTAGACTCCCCGGCAATGGCGCCAGAAATCCTTCTTGCTACGTCTTGAGCTTGCGTTGGTTTTCCCTGAAGAGGACAGGATGATGCAGCACAGTAGCGTAAGTATTTCCCTCAGTTTTTAAGAACCAAGGTATCAATCCAGTAGGAGGCCACGCACAAGTCCCTCGTACCTGCACAAAATGATTGGTACTCGCAACCAACGCAATTAGGGGGTGTCAATCCCTTCACGGTCACTTACGAGAGTGAGACCTGATAGAGATAATATTTTTGGTATTTTTGGTATAAAGATGCAAAGTGAAAAGTAAAAGGCAAAGTAAAAGCAAGTATAAAAGTGATGGAGATTGATATGATGAGAATAGACCCGGGGGCCATAGGTTTCACTAGTGACTTCTCTCAAGAGCATAAGTATTCTACGGTGGGTGAACAAATTACTGTTGAGCAATTGACAGAATTGAGCATAGTTATGAGTATATCTAGGTATGATCATGTATATAGGCATCACGTCCGAGACAAGTAGATCGAAACGATTATGCATCTACTACTATTACTCCACTCATCGACCGCTATCCAGCATGCATCTAGAGTATTAATTTAAAAAGAGTAACGCCTTAAGCAAGATGACATGATGTAGAGGAATAAATTCATGCAATATGATAAATACCCCATCTTGTTATCCTCGATGGCAACAATACAATACGTGCCTTGCAACCCTTTACATCCTTTGGGTAAGGACACCGCAAGATTGAACCCAAAGCCATGCACATCTCCCATTGCAAGAACTACCAATCTAGTTGGCCAAACCAAACGGATAATTCAAGAGACTTGCAAAGATAACTCAATCATACATAAAAGAATTCAGAGAAGATTCAAATATTGTTCATAGATAAGCTGGATCATAAACCCACAATTCATCGGTCTCAACAAACACACCGCAAAAAGAAGATTACATCAAATAGATCTCCACGAGAGGGGGAGAACATTGTATTGAGATCCAAAAAGAGAGAAGAAGCCATCTAGCTACTAGATATGGACCCGAAGGTCTGAAGTAAACTACTCACACTTCATCGGAGAGGCTATGGTGTTGATGTAGAGGCCCTCTATGGTGGATGCCCCCTCAGGCGGAGCTACGAAACGGGCCCCAAGATGAGATCTCGTGGATACAGGAAGTTGCGGTGGTGGAATTAGGTTTTTGGCTCATGTTCTGATCGTTTGGGGATACGTAGGTATATATAGGAGGAAGGAGTACGTTGGTGGATCATCAGGGGGCCCACGAGGCAGGGGGCGCGTCCTAGGGGGGCGCGCCCCCCACCCTCGTGACCGCCTCCGATGTTCCTTGGCGTAGGGTCCAAGTCTCCTGGATCACGTTCGGTGAGAAAATCACGTTTCCGAAGGTTTCATTCCGTTTAGACTCCGTTTGATATTCTGTTTCTTTGAAATACTTAAAAAGGCAAAAAACATCAATTATGGGATGGGCCTCCGATTAATAGGTTAGTCCCAAAAGTAATATAAAAGTGGAAAATAAAGCCCATTATAGTCCAAAACAATAGATAAAGTAGCATGGAGCAATCAAAAATTATAGATACGTTGGAGACGTATCAACCTTGTATTCATATTCGTGTAATAATATAAAGATGGTTTGTTCTATGCTAAGCAGTGTCGTATTCCAGAAGACTTCTCCTCGATCTCTGGGCTGGAATGTGGGGCGTTCCGGTTTATCTGAGCCGGGGTGCCACATGCCCTCAATAAGGAGTGCCTTCATTTTATTTTTTGGAAATGGAGGCGTGCCCCCGGCCTCTGCATCATGACGATGCATGCAGCCATATTATTAAAAAGTCTTGGAGTATCACAGAAAAAAATAAGTATTACAGCTCGCAAGCGGAGCGAAAAATAAAAGGAAAATTACATGCTCAAAATCCCAATCGGTATGACAATGCCAAGGGCAAGCTCCCTAGACTCCGATCCTGTTATGCAACCGCCATTCGAACCGGTTGAATATAGCCCATGCTACCATCTCCCACTGGTTGCATCCAGTAACCAAAGGCTCCCTGGAGTCCGTAGGAGTGAGTAAGGACCACGTAGGTATCCATGCGGACGCTCTAAAGATGACCTGCAAGAAAGTTAAAGTATGTTGTCTGTTAAAAATCATGGCATTCCTGCAATTCCATATAGCCCACATGAGCGCACATATTCCAATTCGAATACGAGCCACAGTAATTTGCTCAACCCCAGCTAACCACGTTCCAAACAACGATTCAATGTTAACTGGAGTAGTAATGTTAAAGGCTATATGGATCGTTCTCCAAAGCAGCTTGGCGAGTGGGCATTCTATGAATAAGTGTTGTATTGTTTCATCATGATCGCAAAAACAACAACACGAACTACCTACCCACCGCCTCTTAAGTAAGTTATCTTTGGTGAGGATCACTTGCTTTTGGACGAACCACATAAAGATCTTAATACGCAAGGGAACCTTATCTTCCAAATATGTAACGATCTCGAGATTGGGCCAGAATTAATTAGATCCATATAGAAAGATTTCATCGTAAACACCCCATTTCTAGCTAACTTCCAGTGCGTCGAATCAGGTTGGTCGGATAATTGAACATCTATCAATCTCCGGACCAAGTGCATCTAGGCGGTCCATCGCTCACCAACTAACGCACGTCTGAACTGAATATTCAAGGGAGTCGTTTGAAATATTGTGCCTAAGTAATACTACTTATGTTGCACGATAATATATAGGGTGTGATATTTTATGGCTAAGGGTGTCTCTCTAGCCATGTATCCTCCCAAAATCTTGTTGACATCCCATTGCCAATCAAGAATTTGACCCTACCAAAGAACAAGTCTTTCGTTCGCATGAGTCTCTTCCAGAATGGCGAGTCAGTTGATCTCACGGTGACCTGGGCGAGCGTTTTCGACTATAAATACTTATTGCATAGAATTTGTGCCCACATACCTCCCGACTCTGTCTCTAACCTGTATAGACACTTACTCATAAGACATTTATTCTAGATTTACAAGTTCTCAATACCGAGACCCCCCTGGTCCTTGGGTCGGCAAAGGATATCCCATCTTGCGAGACGGTATTTCTTCTTGGTCTCATCTGACTGCCATAAGAACCGAGATCTAAAGAAATCAAGTCTTTTCCGCACCTTTCGGTACCTCGAAGAAGGAAAGAAGGAACATCGGCATACTAGTAAGTACTGAGTCAATCAGCACTAGCCGACCCACATATGACATTAGCTTGCTCTTCCAACAACCAAGCATTTTTTTTCAATTCGATCTTCGATGCACTTCCATTCTTTATTAGATAACTTGCGGTTGTGAATGGGTATGCCCAAATAACTAAAAGGCAAAGAACCTAATTCACACCCAAACAATTGTCTATATGCGTCTTGTTCTTCTTTAGCCTTTCCAAAGCAGAACAACTCGCTCTTGTGGAAGTTTCTTTTTAATCCAGATAATTGTTTGAAAAGGCATAACGAGTTTCATATTTCGCGCTTTCGCAATGTCATGATCCATGAATAGGATAGTGCCGTCGGCGTACTGTAAAATGGAGACTCCCCCATCAACTAGATGAGGGACTAACCCCTCCGCTTGACCGTTTTGCTTGGCCCTGCCTATAAGAATGGTCAACATATCGGCCACTATATTAAATAGGAGAGGAGACATTGAATCCCTTGACTCAATCCCTTGCGGGTCTAAAAATAGTGACCCGATATCATCGTTAACCTTGATTCCGACACTACCTTCTGGACTAGAGAATCCACTTGGTTCCGCCAAGCCTCACTAAATCCTTTCATGCGCATTGCCTGCTGAAGGAAAGGCCATTTAACTTTATCATATGCCTTCTCAAAATCCACTTTGAAGATAACCCCATCCAGCTTCTTTGAATGAATTTCATGTGGCCTTTCATGCAGGATGACAACCCCTTCAAGAATGTGTCTCCCATGCATGAAAGCTGTCTGGCTCGGTTGCACCACCGAATGAGCAATCTGTGTCAATCTATTGGTGCCCACTTTTGTGAATATTTTGAAACTCACGTTGAGAAGACATATAGGTATGAATTGCTCGATCCGAACTGCCTCTTCTTTCTTTGGCAACAGCGTAATCATGCCAAAGTTAAGATGAAACAGTTCTAAATGACCGTTAAAAAATCATGAAACACAGGCATAAGGTCATCCTTAATGATATGCCAACATTTCCTATAGAATTCCACGGGAAACCCATCTGGTCCCAAAGGTTTTATTCGGTTTCATTTGTGAAATTGCGTCCAGAACCTCTTTCTCAATAAATGGTGCAGATAGAATATCATTCTCCTCTGCCCGAAGCTGAGGATATCTCCAATAACAGATTCATTAAGGGACACCGTGCTTGCTTCGAAGGCCCAAAAGTTGTTTATAATAATTAGAGATATAAGCTTTCAGATTCTCATGACCCACAATTGTCCCTTCGTCCTGCTCTAGCTGTATTATTTTCTTATTCCTATGTTTACAATTCGCAATCATATGAAGGAATTGCGTATTGTCATCCCCTGGACAACCTCAAGTACCTTATCACGCAATGCCCAATTGATCTCCTCTTCTCTTAGAAGAGCTCGTAAGTGTTGTTCGGCTTCGGATTTCGAGCTCTGCTCAGCTACCGTAAAAAGGTTGACCGCAGCTTTTATATCTAGAGCATCTATTAATTGGGTGAGTCGCTCTTTTTCTTGTATGTAAATCCCACTCTCGTTTCTGGCCCAACCTCGTAAAAATTGTCTCAGATGTCTAATTTTATTTTGCCATCTCTCAATACTTGATCATCCACTAACAGGTTTTGCCCATTCGCGTGCGATGATCTCCATGAAGTTTTCTTTCTCGAACCAGCTTAGTTCGAAAGAGAAAGCGTTCTTGTTCGCAATATGTGTAGCCTCTTCCGAGTCTACTAGTAATGGTGTGTGGTCTGAGATCTCCCTCTGCATCACATGTACCGACACTACTGGGTACTTTTGTTCCAATTCCACACTAGCAAGCACCCTATCCAACTTCTCATATGTTGGAGTGGGCAATGTATTGGCCCAACTAAGACTCTCGATAATCATGTTAAACATCGTAGACCAACGTCCATCAAAGTTGTCATTGTTCTTTTCATCTCTCCTCTATTATATTAAAATCTCCTCCGACTAGGATTGGAAGAGTCTCGTCCCCACAGATCCGCACCAAGTCGGCTAAAAAGTATGGTTTGAGTTCGGTTGTGCTGCCCCATATACAGCTATGAGAGACCATTGGAAACCATCCAATTTCGATCTCACCCGAAACTTGACCGCAAAGTCACCCCAAACCACATTAATTACCTCAAGTGTTTACTTTTGAACCCCTAGCAATATCCCATCGGATCTTCCTCTAGGAGGTAAGCAGTGCCAATCAAAATCAATTCTTCTAGATAATGTTCCAAGGAACTGTGGTGTGAAATTATCCCGCCCTGTTTCGAGTAGAGCCATGAAATCTAATTTTTGCTCTATCGTTGTCTCTGCCAAGAACCTTCTTTTAGCCAAGTCTTTTAAGACCTCTGCTATTTCAAAAGATTCCTTTTGATAGATCACCATGGAATCTTTTCTTAAGCTTAACCCTAACACTTCTATGAATCGCGGAAGTAGGATATATATTTTTTCCGTTTGCGGGGTCTCTTGGGCTTCTACCCATCACCCTTCGGGAATGCATGATCGGCAAAACTCGAGACATTACCCTCCGTCGTTGGAGGCTCTACAATGTCCGCAGTCTCTGATCCCTCCTCATCTTCGCCATCTGCATTAGGCAAGAGATTATTACAAATGTTTTCAAGAGCGGCCATTCCTAAATTTTTCATGTCATCGTCATTCATAGGTCTGAATGATGCCAGATTTCGAATTATTTCAGAAGCTCTCTCCGCTTATAAATCTAAAAGATCATTCACCGATTTGTCCACCTCCTTCTCATTCGACCCCAAAGAAACTCCTACGTCATTTTCCTTATCGATAATTTCATTCTCGGTGAAATGCAAAATTGAACAACTCTTACTGAAAGACATACCTGTAGTTGCCTCGACATCTCGAAGCTTGGCCGCCCTAATGGCGCGCCCTAACTGCGGGTCGTCGGCATCTGGTTGATCCTGGATCCGGTCACTGACATGCCTGCCAGCCGTCACCGGTCCATGATCCCACCAAAAGCGATAAGCTCCTCCGTAGTCCTCTCCCAAAAATACATTTTCCAGGAATGGCAGGGCATTCGGTGATTAATTCGCCATATCCGATTTCTTATTTTGTCATCTATCATTAATTGGATACCGTATGTGTGCATGGGTCTAATATATCAATCGAGCTGGCTTAATGTGAACAAAATATATAGGAATTCTACTCATTTATATATGTACTGCAACTAAGGGTATCTCTAACGACACTGTAAACGTCCATGGACGCGTACGGACACGTCCAAAAACAAGTATACGGGAGCCAGTCATCCAATCCTGTGCACCACATGTCCATCCCAAGACTAGCCTCCTCTATTTGAGACATGCATATGTTGAATCAATAGCATTTTTTGCATGCAGAAAATAGTTGCAAATATATGCATCAGAACCAAAGGCATTGGATCTTCAATAAATTTTTACATCCAACAGATCCCAAATGTTGTTAGTCCAGTTGTCTGTGCAAAAAAGTCATTTTTTGCGTGGATAGCCGGCTATGTGTGGTGAGTTCTTCACTGCAGCCAGCTACTCCTCATCGGTCGGCTCCTCCAACTCGGCTACCATGTGCTTCAACATCCTTGGATGGTAGGTTTACACGATCTTTGCCGCATTAGGATCCAAATTCTCCGTCTTCAAGGTCAACATCTTAGCATCATCTGAGTTGGTCGCGAGCTCATCCCTCTTCTCTTTGAGATTGATCTTCTTCTCCGTCGGTGTCGTGGTTCTAAGTCTGACAGTAGAATGGGGGGTAGGAATGGAGAGGCAAGATCCTAGCTATGGAGTAGTTGTATACGCAAGGGATTTACGAGTTTAGGCCCTTCTCGGAGGAAGTAACAGCCCTACGTCTCGGAGCCCGGAGGCGGTCGACTGGATTATATGCGTATGTGTTACAGGGGTGCGAACCCTTCTACCTGTGGAGGGGGGTGGCTTATATAGAGTGCGCCAGGACCCCAGCCAGCCCACGTAGCGGAGGGTTTAAGGTACGTTAAGGCTAGGCGTTACTGGTAACGCCTTACATAAAGTGTCATCATGACCATAAAGACTATTTAACTACATACCGTTTGGACACCGAGTGGCTCTTGGACTCCTGGTGGTCGAGTGGGTCTTCATGGTCGAGTGTCTTTGAATCTGTCGAGTGAAAACCTACCAGGTCGACTGGTAGGCAGCTTCTTTCGCGAGTGTCCTTAGGGAGGGTACCTTTGGGCAGGTCTATGACCCTACCCTAGGTACATGACTTCATCATTAGCCCCCGAATGGATCGAGTTTTGAGTGAGGAAGGAGTTGACAATCTTTCCGACCTGTTCTTTGTGTTGCGAGTGTGCCTTACTCTGGATCAACGACCTTTCAGTGATGGTGTCAACTTCTCTTTCAGTCGCCTTGATCCATTCTTCACATTTGCAGAGTGAACTTTTGTGAACTTGAGGATTTCCGAGCGACGGATCGGAGGGAATCTGCTGTCTGACAGGTTGCTCAGCAGTTAGCGGATTTCGCGGGATCTGAATTTTGGGAAGCGCATGAAGCGGAGAAAACTGCGGCACTCGGATGGGATAAGGCGATGACGCCTCGATCTTCACGCCACCTTTTTCGCCACGTATCGCGCGCGCCTGTTGCGAGATCTGACGGGATTGCCTGGGCCTACCAGTCAGCCACTCGGAAGCGGCCTCATATAAGGCATCGGACGGGGTATTTTGAACAGTGTGACCCCAATCTTCCCCTCCTTCCGCCTCCAAATCTTTCTGCTGCGCCCTTAGCCTGCTCAGCGCCGCAGCTCAGTACCTGCTTCGCCGGCGACCATGGTGAAGGAGAAGACCGCAGCCTTGGAGCGGGTGAAGAAGGCAGCGGCGAAGGCGAAGGGGAGAGCGCCCAGTCGGGGCGGATCTTCTTCGCGGTCCAAACTGCCGCAAGGTTGGGTCCAGGGAGATTGGATCCGCTTGACCATCACCGAGAAGGACCTCAACGATCTGGCCAACGAGGGACTGATCCTCCATCGGTCAGCGAGGCTTCCGGGAACGGAGTGGCAGCCGCAGCCTGAAGAGGGTGAGTGCGTTCTCCTAGCCACTCACGTAGATCTGGGATTTTCTCTGCCGCCGAATCCTTTCTTCCGGGGGTTTCTGAACTTTTTTGGAGCGCAACTCCATCATTTCACTCCCAACTCCATTGTCTATCTTGTTGCTTTCGTGTCGTTATGCGAAAACTTCTTGGGCTGTCGGCCGCACTGGGCCTCTTCAAGCATATATTCACTTGTCGCTCTCAGACAGTGAAGAAAACGAACCGAATGACGAGAGAACCCAAGTAATCCAGATGTGTGGGGACTCGGGGTCCAGATGAGGGGAAGAGCGCTTTTCGGCTATGACTCTCCCGACTCGGTTAGAGGGTGGCGATCGACCTGGTTCTCTTGCCAAGACCAGCCGACGGCAGGCGATCATTGGACTCCCTCCTTTCTCCATGAGTCGAGTGAACAAGCCATCTTCCCTGAAGGTGCTACCAGAGGAGAAGGCCCAAGTAAAATTGTTGATGGAACGCGTAGTCCAGCTCATTCGCGAAGGGGTGACGGCATGGATCTTCCGAAGTTTTCCTCCGACGGCGTATTCAGCCACTCCAATACCGAGGCCATCCGATGTGGATGTACTCCGGTACGGATGATACCACTCGGGTCCATCCAGAGGAGGTCGATGACGCCACGCTGGAGAAGTGGATGACTGCCATCACAGGAAACAAAGATAAGCCTCGCGGAGCTAGGAGGATTCCCCTACTCGACCATCTTTACGAACCAGACAAGGTATAACCACTTATCTCCGACTGTGATTCTGCTGCATTCATTCTGTTTTGATGCAAATTAAATTGACTAACTTTTGCCTTGTTTTGTTGTCTTCTAGGCCACCACAGAGATGTACTCGATGCCCAACGGGGCGCAGGAACCAGTCGAAGAAGAAGAAGGAAGCGGAGGTGAAATCCAGGAGGAATGGGAGTCCAATGGCGAGGAGGATGAGGGGGACGACAGCTCTGATGAAGAGGAGGAGGAGGAGGAAAAGGAGGAAGACGTCGATCCTCCCCGCTCGGAAGGAAGGTCCAAGTTGACGCATGACCCGGCGGCCGGGTGCGGTAAAGTTGTTGCGCCCACTGGGCAGTCAACGAAGCGACCTCGGACAACTTCCCCTGCACCGACTGAGAAACCGCCGAAGCAACCTCGAGCAACGTCATCGAAGCCGACGAAGGCCCTGCCCAAGATGCGGATGGTCATTCCCACCATCTCCGGGTAATCAGCAAAACTTGTATTTCCCTATTCAACATGAGTGTACTTTTGGTCGACTTGATGACTGATCAGCCGATTCTTGAAATCTGCAGTGCTGCTACCTCCGAGACCTCGGCCAAGCACGAAGATCAGGAAATGGAAGATGCCGTCACCTCCAACCTTGGTATGATCTCTGTAGTTTCTCTTTTAGTCGATTGGATTTCCATGTTTACTTTTGAATCTTTCTTGTAGTTCCGCCTCATGTCATTGATCTCCCCGATGATGACGAGGAAACGCCGTTGAGGAAGAGGAAGAACAAGAGGGTGCCTGTTGGCAAGGCTGCTCCAGTTGTGACGATACCTGAGACGCTGGTTTCCGAGGGTGGCAACCCCACTCGGGCTTCTGTGTCTTTTGCTGTGCCGCTGACAAGTGCCCGACCCACTTCGTCGACTGCTGATCCACCATCCCTTTTTGCTATACACCACGTCCCGGAAGACCAAGTGAGTGCTGCTAAGGAGGCTATACGCCAGGCAGGGATCATGATGGAGCAAGTGAAGGCAGTCCGAGAGGCCAGCCAGGCGGCCTATGATGCTAGTTCAGCTCTCCAGAGCAATGTCCAAGTAAGTCGATCGTTGCTTGCTCTGTTAGGATATGCTACCTGAAACTGCTTGCTCTGTTAGGACATGCTACCTGAAACTGCTTCTTTCTGAAGATTTCCATATCTGTACACCCACTGGGTGGGTGTGTCGATTGAGTTTTTGTGGGGGCACGCTGAGTGCACCCACTAGGTGTAGTCCCCGAGACTATGGTGGACTGCGTGCAGTCGACTATAGTCTTTATACTTTGAACTTCTTCACTCGGCCTGGTCGGACCAAGTCGACTTGGACCGTAAAACAGTTGGGGGCACGCTGAGTGCACCCACTGGGTGTAGTCCCCGAGACTTTGGTGGATCAAGGCAATCGACTATAGTCTAAAGAACTGTTTTTTACATGGTGACGGCGGCAATTAGCCATGGTTTTAGAATCATAACCTTTTTGCCTCTTTTGGTCGACTGGTCGAACCAAATTGGTAAAACCAGTGGGGGCACGCTGAGTGCACCCGCTGGGTGTAGTCCCCGAGACTACTGTCGAATGTTTTGATTCGACTGTAGTCTTAGAAATGCTACGATTTTTCCTTAGTCACTCGGAAGTGATCTGTCTTTGATGTCTTTTGTTGATTGACTCTTTGTAGAAATCTTGCGAGCTTGTGGCTCGCTATACTGAGTTAGAGAACAAACAGATCCAGCTCAATCTCGACTTGAAGCTTGCTCAGGAGAATTTGCAGAAGGCGAAGGATAAAGCAAAAGGTATGGCTGGAGAGAACTTTGTGTTGTCTTTGTTTTTCTGTTCATTCTCAACTCTGTTCTCATTGTTGCTTTGCAGATAAACTGGAAGAGACTCTGAAGAAGAAGGACCTTGACCTTGCAGAGGCACAGAAGGCGGCTTTGGAGAAAACAAAGCTCGCTGAAGAGAAACTTGCCTTAGTCGACAAACTTGAAGATGAAAATGCCAAGATGAAAGCCGCTCTTGACGCGGCCAACAAGGAAGTTAGTCGACTGAAGAACGACAAGATTGCTCTGTCTGACAAGGCTGGCCAAGCGGGGAAGCGAAATGACCTGGAGGTTTATCTTGGAGGGCTCGCCAAGAAGCTGTTCCTCATGCTTGAAGGTAATCTCTTTATCCAACTGTCTTGCTATCACCGGCTCATCGCATGATTGTTGTTTTGAGTCTGAGCTGTGTTTTCAGAATTCTGTCAAAACTTCGAAGAAGAAACCAGTCGAGTGGAAACCAGCCTGGACCGCATCAACTCTCCCGTGAAGGACGAAGCTGCTATGAATGTGCTCGATGGAGTCTCGCGTTGCCCGGCATGGTGGACTATCTTGCTTTCGACCGAAAGATGCGGTGTCGCGGATCGACTCAACTCTCTCTCGCCAGAGCAGACGCCTGTAATGACCTTGGATCATAACGACTCGGTGAATGAGATTCCAAGTCGAGTGCAAGAATGGAAAAAGTCTTCCGCCGGTGTGGTGCTGATGTTGCTCGTCTCGGTTCGTGTCCACTGCAAGGAAGCGCGAGAGGACAAGCTGGCGTCCCTCAAAGTTGCCAACACCAGGAAGTACGACTTCCGATCTTTCATGGAGACCTTCATCGCTGCTGCTACCCGTATTGCCGACGGAATCGACCTCGGCCAGTTTGTTGGACCTTCCAATCCTCCACCAGAGGAGTAAAAAACTTCTAAGTCCCACCTTAAATTTGCCTCGGAATGCCGAGTGGTTTTTGTAACCGACAAACTTTAACAGGCTTAACGCATGAGCACTTTTGGATCCGTAGGACGTTTATCCGAACTTGATCTATCCTTGAACATGCTTTATTTTCCTTCGAGAGAACTTTGCTCTTCATTCGGAATATATTTCATTGTTGTAAGTAGTATCCTTGAGGTGAAACTCCAGTCGACTTGTGCTTCATCTATCTTGCGGGTAGAGATGGAGCACAGACTGCGACTGACCTCGTCGTTCTTGCGGATTGGGATGGACCGAACGTTGTACTTGTGGCGAAGCTCCGAAGGAGAAGGTAGCAGTCGACCTGCACCTCGTCGTCCTTGCGGATTGGGATGGACCGCACGTTGTACTTGTGGTGAAGCTCCGAAGGAGAAGGTAGCAGTCGACCTGTACCTCGTCGTCCTTGCGGATTGGGATGAATTCCTTACTTAGGCGAGTACTGGACTGCAGCTAAGCCTCCGAGCGGGAGGTGTGCTCTCCACTCGGTAGGATTTTTATCACTTAGGCGAGCACTGGGCTGCAGCTAAGCCCCGTGTGGGAGGTTTGCTCTCCACTCGGTAGGATTTTTAATACTTAGGCGAGCACTGGGCTGCAGCTAAGCCCCCGAGTGGGAGGTTTTCTCTCCACTCGGTAGGGTTTTTATTAGTTAGGCGAGCACTGAGCTGCAGCTAAGCCCCAGTGGGAGGTTTGCTCTCCACTCGATAGGATTTTTATTACTTAGGCGCAGCACTGGCTGCAGCTAAGCCCCAGTGGGAGGTTTGCTCTCCACTTGGTAGGATTTTTTATTACTTAGGCGAGCACTGGGCTGCAGCTAAGCCCACTACTGGGTTGAGTGCTCTCCGCTCGGTGGGATTTCTATTACTTAGGCGAGCTCTGGGCTGCAGCTAAGCCCCCGAGTGGGAGATTTGCTCTCCACTCGGTAGGATTTTTATGGTGTAGCTCTGAAGGAGAAGGTAGCAGCCGACCTGCACCTCGTCGTCCTTGCGAAGCGTTCATTATATTGATTGTTTAGGCGAATCCTTGTGCTGTTGCTAAGCCCCCGAGTGAGAGGCTGACTCTCCACTCGGTAGGATTTAAATACTTAGGCGAGTACTTTGACTGCAGCTAAGCCCCCGAGTGGGAGGCTAGCTCTCCACTCGGTAGGATTTAAATACTTAGGCGAGTACTTGGACTGCAGCTAAGCCCCCGAGTGGGAGGCTGGCTCTCCACTCGGTAGGATTTTGAATACTTAGGCGAGTACTTGGACTGCAGCTAAGCCCCCGAGTGGGAGGCTGGCTCACCACTCGGTAGGATTTTGAATACTTAGGCGAGTACTTGGACTGCAGCTAAGCCCCTGAGTGGGAGGCTGGCTCACCACTCGGTAGGATTTTGAATACTTAGGCGAGTACTTGGACTGCAGCTAAGCCCCCGAGTGGGAGGCTGGCTCACCACTCGGTAGGATTTTGAATACTTAGGCTAAGCGGATTCAAGAGTTAAGCCCCCGAAAGTGGGAGACTGGCTCGCCACTCGGAAAGGATTTTTACAAACTTAGGCGAACCGGATTCGCAGCTAAGCCACCCACTGGGGAAATTTCAACAAAAAGTAATAACAACCATGGAAAATTATAACATTCTTGTCTTAGATAATAAACAAACTACAAAAGTACTTTTATTACATCTCAACCGAATGAGTATTTAAGTATAAAAGGGGCGGAGCAGCTCCGCATTCCAAGCTCGAGGCTCGTCGATCCGGCGATCAATGTTGTAGAGATGATATGCTCCGTTGTGGAGAACTCTTGTGACGATGAAGGGACCTTCCCAAGTGGGAGCGAGCTTGTGTGGTTTCTGTTGATCCACTCGGAGGACCAAATCTCCCTCTTGGAAGGCTCGACTCTTCACATTCCTGGCATGGAATCGACGCAAGTCTTGCTGATAGATAGTCGAGCGGATCAAGGCCATCTCCCTATCCTCTTCCAAGAGGTCGACTGCATCTTGCCGGGCTTGTTCCTCTTTTCTTCAGAGTATAGTTCGACTCGAGGCGCATTGTGAAGCAAGTCACTCGGCAGAACTGCTTCAGCTCCATAGACCAGGAAGAATGGAGTTCTCCCAGTCGACCGATTAGGAGTGGTCCTCAATCCCCAGAGAACTGATGGAAGTTCGTCGACCCAAGCTCCTGCTACGTGCTTGAGATCACGCATCAGCCGTGGTTTCAGCCCTTTGAGAATGAGGCCGTTTGCACGCTCTGCTTGTCCATTCGACTGAGGATGAGCAACTGAAGCATAGTCGACCCGCGTGCCCTGAGAGGCGCAGAAGGCTTTGAACTTGTCATTATCGAAGTTTGACCCATTGCCGGTGATGATGCTATGCGGAACTCCATATCTGAATATCAATTCTCTGATGAAACTGATAGCAGTGCATGCATCAAGGTTCTTGATGGGCTTGGCTTCGATCCACTTGGTGAACTTGTCGACTGCTACTAGCAAATGAGTGAAGCCGCTTCTGCCAGTTCTCAGCGGTCCGATCATGTCTAATCCCCAAACAGTGAAGGGCCAGATGAGTGGAATGGTCTTCAAGGTTGAGGCGGGCTTGTGTGACATGTTGGAATAGAACTGACACCCTTCACACTTGTTGACTATTTCTTTTGCCATTTCATTTGCTTTCGGCCAGTAAAATCCCGCTCGGTATGCTTTAGCCATAATGGTCCGAGAGGACGCATGATGGCCACAGGTCCCCGAGTGGATATCCTCAAGAATTATCTGACCTTCTTCTGGCGTGATACACTTCTGGCCGACTCCAGTCGCGCTTTCTCTGTACAACTGTCCCTTGATCACTGTAAAGGCCTTGGATCGACGGACGATCTGTCGAGCCTCTTCTTCATTCTCTGGGAGCTCTTTCCTTAGGATATACGCGATGTACGGCACTGTCCAGTCGGGAGTGATGACCACAACTTCCATAATCAGGTCGACCACGGCTGGGATCTCAACTTCAGTCGGATCATTGGCACTCTTTTGCTGCGGGGCTTCTTCTGTGAAAGGATCCTCCTGCACTGATGGTGCATGAATGTGCTCCAAAAATACATTACTGGGAATGGCTTCCCTCTTGGACCCTATCTTCGCCAAATCATCCACAGCTTGATTTTTCAGTCGGGGTATATGATGAAGCTCTAACCCCTCGAATTTCTTCTCCAGCTTTCTCACTGCATTACAGTAACCTGTCATAGCTGGGCTTCTGACATCCCACTCCTTCATCACTTGATTAACAACCAGATCCGAGTCACCGTAGACCATAAGGCGACGGACGCCGAGTGAAATGGCCATACGCAACCCATACAGGAGTGCTTCATATTCTGCTTCGTTGTTGGAAGAATCAAAGTGAATCCGGAGAACATGTTTGAGCTTATCTCCTCGGGGGGAAACCAACACAGCCCCTTTTGAGAACCGTTCGGCATCTTGGAACCATCGAAAACATAGTCCGATTCTCGAGTGAACTTGAGTCAGAAGCTGCTGTTCAGTCCACTCGGCGAGGAAGTCTTCTATTGCTTGGGACTTGATGGCTTTATTTGCCTCAAATTTGATATCAAGGGGAAGGAGTTCAATCGCCCATTTAGCCACTCGACCAGTTGCATCTCTGTTATGAAGAATTTTCGACAATGGGGCGTCACGATTTAATCGTAATGGAATGATCGGAGAAATAATGAGCAACCTTCTTTGTGGTCATATAAATCCCATAAACAAGCTTCCGATAGTGAGGGTATCTTTGCTTTGATGGGGTCAGCACTTCGTAAAGATAATAAACTAGGCGTTGAACTTTGAAGGCTTTTCCTTCTTCTTCCCTTTCGACCATAAATGCAGTCTTGACGACCTGTCCGGTGGCTGCAATGTAAAGCAACAAAGGCTCTTTCTTGATAGGAGCAGCAAGCACCGGCTGGGTGGAGAGCGAGCTTTTAGCTCGCAAACGCTGCATCAGCTTCGAGTCCACTCGAACTTGTCTGACTTCTTCATCAGTCGGTAAAGAGGCAATGCCTTTTCACCGAGGCGAGAGATGAATCGAATTAAAGCGGCCAAGCATCCAGTAAGCTTCTGGACATCATGCACACGCACAGGGTGCTTCATTTGGAGTATAGTGCCAACCTTTTCGGGGTTAGCATCGATTCCTCGCTCACAAACGAGAAAACCGAGTAACTTTCCACCAGGAACTCCAAATGTGCACTTTGATGGGTTAAGCTTGATATCATACCTCCTGAGATTGGCAAATGTTTCAGCAAGGTCAGACAACAGGTCGGAACCCTTTCATGACTTGACCACTATATCATCCATATGCGCTTCCACATTCCGACTGATTTGAGTGAGCAAACACTTCGAATCATCCTCATGAATGTGGCTCCGCATTCTTGAGACCGAATGGCATGGTGACATAATGTAAGCACCCGAATGGAGTGATGAACGATGTTTTAATCTCATCGGGTCCATCCGCACGGATCTGATGGTACCCGGAATAGGCGTCTAAAAATACAACCTCTCACATCCCGCAGCTTGAGTCGACTATTTGGTCAATGTGAGGAAGAGGGAAATGATCTTTCGGGCAGGCCCGATTGATATGCTTGAAATCAATGCACATGCGCAACGACTTGTCCTTCTTGGGGACCATGACGACATTGGCGAGCCACTCGGAGTGGTAGATCTCTCGGATGAACTCTGCCGCTAAGAGCCGAGCCACCTCTTCACCAATGGCCTTTCTCTTCTGGACGGCGGACCGCCGAAGATATTCTTTAACTGGTTTGACTTTTGGGTCGACTCGTAGGCGGTGCTCAGCCAGCCCCCTGGGAACACCCGGCATGTCAGCAGGCTTCCATGCAAAGATGTCCTAGTTCTCACGGAGGAACTGGATGAGCGCTTCTTCCTATTTTGAGTCGAGTGTTGTTGAGATGTTGGTCGGAGCAGCATTGGGATCAGTCGGTGAATGTGAACCTGTTTCGTCTCACCGGACGACTGGAATGCTGACTCTGTAGCGGGCTTCTTAGCTCGCAACAAATCACTCGGATCTGCAGTTTTCTGATACTCTTGTAGCTCTACCACTGCCAACTAAGCATCGGCGATCTTAGAGCCCTTCTGGAAGCACTCTT